>OZ004710.1:69543447-70163651 GCA_963924515.1 Vespertilio murinus
AACTACGAGACTAAAGAGTTAACTTTGTCACAGTTGTTCTTAAATCACTATTTTCAAAAATATTAATTTCATGGCAATATAACAGACTGATTTATACAGAAATATAATTCAGGCCAAAACAGGTTTGGCTCAGTGGGTAGAGCATCGGCTTGCGGACTGAAAGGTCCCGGGTTCGATTCCGGTCAAGGGCACATCCCCGGTGGATGCAGCTAATCCCCACAAACTAGTTACCGTATTTGCCGGCGTATAAGACGATTTTTTGGCCCTGAAAAATATGCCTCCAAGTGGGGGGTAGTCTTATACGGCGAGTATATAACAAACTCTGTATTTTTAGTGGAGATGTTAGGGGGTCGTCTTATACGCCCAGTCATTTTATACGCCGGCAAATACGTATTTTTCAGGGCCAAAAAATCGTCTTATACGCAGGCAAATACGGTACTTCTCTACTTCAACTTTATTCCAGTAAATAGCAAAGATTTACTGATTAATGATTTAATGATTTAATGATTTGCCGGTGGAGGCAGCTGATTGATGATTCTCTCTCATTGATGTTTCTAACTCTCTATCCCTCTCTCTTCCTCCCTATAACAAGTCAATAAAATATATTTTAAAAAAGAAAGAAATATAATTCAGAAAACCCTACAAGTTTAGACAGTGGTTGTCTAAGCATTATGTGACAAAGACATAAAGTATGAAAGCATTAGTAAGAATAGATGGGACAAGATGTTAAAAAACAAGTTCAAAAGATTCATCACTTGATGTTCCTCTCTAAAATGAATCAATAAATAAAAATTATAAAAGTTTCATCACTTGTTTATATATAAGGTATGAAAAAGAGAGGAAAAGATTAAATACAACTCAGATTCCCAGGCCAAGTCACTAGGAAATCATTGCTATTTACTGGAATAAAGTTGAAGTAGAGAAGTAACTAGTTTGTGGGGATTAGTAAAATTGGACAGTGGCATTATTCCAACAAGTAATTATTGGCAGGAGAAGATTTGACTTTGGGTAGTGGGCACACAGTATACCACACTTGATCTTGTACCACCTGAAACCTATGTGATCATATTAACTAATGTCACTGCAATAAATTTAATAAAAAAGGAAAACAAACCAAAAAATCCCACAAGTAACTATTGGCTTAAAGGCATTGGGTTAATAAATGTTGGTCCTTGAAGCAAGATGAGAAATAAATGTTTAAAACTTGTCATACAAGTTTAAAAGAGTCACTTATCCATATTACCTGAAACTGGTAAATAATCAAAACAACAGATATTCTAATTTCAGGGCCAAAAAAAATTGTCACAGGAGGAGAAAATTGTCATAGGCAATTTCATTCAATTATTCAAAATACGAAATAACAGGTTAATAAAAACACCAGAGTGGTAAGAAAAGTCACATATCTATAAGATTGTAATAGCCTTATCAAATGTGTGAAACTCTTTAAATGTTGCACATTTATACGGTGACACACACATTGTCTTAGACAAATGACAAAGGAACCTCGTTACCAGGACTCACCTTTATTGTCAAGGAATACATAACCATCAAAGCGATCCCTGAACAAAATAATGTCCTCTTGGTTTTTAAAGTTGATGTATGCCCTGGCATACATATGAGGATACAGACTGCAGAGAGGAAAGCAATTATGTAAATGTGCTTGCAGGTTATCTGGCTGAACTATAAGAATGCATATATTAAAAAGAGAGGCTCAAAAATCACATAGACAACATTAATACGATAAAATGGAATGGAAGAAACCTTTTTCATTTACCCCCTCCCTCTTAAGATTTATTTTACCTAGTATCATTAGAAAAAAACTCAAAATAATCATGCTCGGGCATAGGCTGAAGATGTTCCTGAAGCTGCTCCTTGGTCAAAGTGGGAGGTAATCTCCGAATTACCACCTTCAGAAATGAATAAGTAAAATAAAATTAGTACAAATCAATTTTCGGTCATATCTATAAGAACCACTATCCCTGAAGAAAGCTGGGCTTGGAAAGAAATCACTTATAAAAATCCAGGAGAAAATAGTCCTCTAATGCTCAGAATCAAACATAATAGTAAAGCGGTTTTAAAATTTTTCTTATGAGAACTGTCTGGATCAAGGCAAATATCAGCCTCGGTTAATCCGAAGCCCCGAAGTTTACTAGATTTTCGTATTATTTTCCATCACCCATTTTTCAATAGATGTAGTGGCAAGAAATGAGTAGGCCAATCCTGGTCTTTTGTGGGTGCCACAAACACTTGATTTACTAATATTTCCCTAACATATCCTAAAACAAAACCCGTTCTCATTCAGCATAAAGAATCCCAAACTGAGGAATACCGAAAATACCAAACAGGATGAACGCGATGTGCCCCCCAGACCGTTAATCCCAATACTCCCTCAACTCGCCTCCATTAATACTTCCATCACAAACTACGCCCACCCTTGATAACCCCTTCACTATTTAATAATCCCCTCGATTGACGTTTAAATTCCTCATTCTCTTTATTATCACTCCCTTCCCATTATCATTTCACAACTCTGATCTAAAACATTCTGGTCTAGGAATTCCCTCCATCCCCGTCCCCGCCTCCTTCACTCCCACCCCGGGGCTTGGCCGAGAGCCGCCCCCCACCCCTTTTGGTCCAATGGATGAGACAGGGTGATGCGATTTTCACTCAGGTGAGGAAACAGAAAGGGAGACTGGGAGAAAAAGGCAGCCCCATTCCCAACCATCCTCCCTGGGTGACGGACGCGTCCCGCCCTCTCAGGGGCCAACGGCCAGCCAGGCACCTTGCTCAGCGCCTCTTTCTTCTCCTTGTTCCGATCCTGCTTATCTTCCCCTTTGGTGCTGTCCCCCGAAGCCCCACTACTACAGCCTGCGGCCCCCGGGGGAGTCAAGAGGGTTACTCGCTTCTCCTTAGGCCTATAATCCTTCTCTTCCTTCATGGCTACGGCTCGGCTCCTCACAGTCGAAGCTCGGAGCCTGACTACCGGCACCTACGACTCGCGTTCCACTCCCGTCACAGCTCGGCCCACTCTCGTCACAGCTCCGCCCCCAACAAGCTCCCGCCGTTCCATTGGGCCTCTTCAGGATCTCGCGAGACTTCAAGGCGTTTCGCTTCTTCCGGTGAATAGGTTGTAACACCTAGTCTTACGTTCCCGCCCGGCGAATCACCGTGTCACCCAACACCCTCTAGGTTCAGACTCCCCTACGGCTTCTCTCTACACCTTTTAGCAAATCCGCCATCTTGACTACAAAGACTTCCGAGGACTACAAATCCCAACATGCAAAGCAGTTCCACGTTTCTGGCTGGGAGTTCTATCCCTATTTTTAAAAGTAATACTCTATTTTTTTTTGTTTTGTTTTTAATATATCTTTACTGATTTTAGAGAGGAAGGAAGAGAGAAATAGGAACATCAGTGATGAGAACGGCTTCAGGCACACCCCACATTGGGGATCGAGCCCCCTACCCGCGCTTGTGCCCTGACAGGGAATCCAACCGTGAGCTACAGGTTCAAACGTTTGAGCTCAACCATTGAGCGACTCCGGCTGGGCGATACTCTAGTTTTGAAAGTTTAGTGTTTTGCAGATCAAAACATAGGTTCTGTGGCTTTACTTGACTACCTGTTCCTCAGATAAATCTGATGTTATCCAGAGTTTACTTTATCAGGGAACTTGTATTTTCTATTGATTCTGAGGAGAAATAGAGGTTGTGGTGTTGATTATTTTAAGCTGGTTAGTATTAAGAAAAGAGGAAGACGCTCTAGCTGGTTTGACTCAATGGATATAGCATCGGCCTGCAGACTGAAGGGTCTCAGGCTCGATTCTGGTCAAGGAGGGGGCATGCAGCAGGTAGCCAATAAATGATTCTCTTTCATTATTGGTGTTTCTCTCTCCCTCTCTCTTCCTCTCTGAACTCAATAAAATTTATATTTTAAAAAAGAGGAAGAGCCGAAACCGGTTTGGCTCAGTGGTAGAGCGTCAGTCTGCAGACTGAAAGGTCCCAGGTTCGATTCCCGTCAAGGGCATGTACATTGGTTGCAGGCACATCCCCGGTGGGGGGTGTGCAGGAGGCAGCTGGTCGATGTTTCTCTCTCATCAACGTTTCTAGCTCTCTATCTCTCTCCCTTCCTCTCTGTAAAATATCAATAAAATATATTAAATAAAAAAAAAAGAGGAAGAACCTTTCACCACACCCCTAATTGCCTAAAAGAATTTAGAAAGCTGACTTGCTCCAAGTAGGGAGCTATTATAGTTGTTATGAACTAGTGTGAGACAGGGGGGCCTAGCAAATTCCTCTCTGTTTTCCATTGTTAAAGATAGCCAAGCAAACAGTTATTTAGCAAACATTTGCTTTTTCATCCTGACCTTTGAAATGTTGTTTATTTTCTGTTACAAAAATATGAACAGATTTCTTGTCAAATATTAAACAAGCATAGTAACACATTTTGTAGATAATAGAAGTAAAGAAAGACACACATTTTGTAGATAATAGAAGTAAAGAAAGACAATTACAAAGAGGAATAATGAACTTAAAGAAATTCAGATTTGAGGGTTTGGAACTATAAAACCCCAAATGAAAAAAAAATCACAGAAGAATATATAAGAATAAATGTTAAGCCGAAACCAGTTTGGCTCGGTGGATAGAATGGCCTTTGGACTAAAAAGTCCCGGGTTCGATTCCGGTCAAGGGCATGTACCTTGGTTGCGGGCACATCCCCAGTAGGGGGTGCACAAGAGGCAGCTGATTGATGATTCTCTCTCTCTTTTTTTAATATAAATTATTTTATTTTTTAATCATATTATTCTTTTAAAAAATATATTTTATTGATTTTTTTACAGAGAGGAAGGGAGAGGGATAGAGAGCTAGAAACATTGATGAGAGAGAAACATCGACCGGCTGCCTCCTGCAGACCCGTTACCGGGGATGTGCCTGAAACCAAGGTACATGCCCTTCTCTCTATCCCCTCTCTCTTTCTCTCTGTAAAAAATCAATTATATATATATATATATATATATATATATATATATATATACACACACACACACATATACATATATATTTTTTTTTTTTAAAAAAGAATAAATGTTAAGATTAGAAATAATTTTTTAAAATCTTCACTCAAGGATATGCTTTTTATTGTTTTGTTTGTGTGTGTGTGTGTGTGTGTGTGTGTGTGTGTGTTTGTTTTTAAGAGAGAGAGAGAGAGAGAGAGGAACAGAGATAGAAACACTGATCAGTTTCCTCCTCTTTATACTCCAACCAGGGATCAAACCTGCAACCTGGGTATGTGCCCTTACCAGAATAGAACCCAAGACCTTTCAGTGCAGGGGGGGGATGCTCAATCAACTGAGCCACACAGGCCAGGGCACATTAATTTATTCTTGTGCAAACTTCCTCATGCATCCTGGGCTTCTGTTTTCCTCTTCAATGTAATCTTTTCTGCTTTCTGTTTTCCCAACTCAGTTATTTAGGATCAAGTTTAACCATGTTTTAAACAAGATAAAAGTTTATTTCTTTCTGGCATAAATAAAGTCAGAAGGGCTCTTCTGTCTTTCTTAAGGTGAGGCTTTGCCTCCTAGTCCAAAATAGATGCTTGAGCTCCAGCCATTTGATCAGCATTGCAGCCAATAGGAAGGAGGAAGTCACAAAGAGCATGCCCTCTCTTTTAAAGGGCACACTTCCATTTACATCAATTGTCTAGGACTTAGTCTGTAGAGAGGCTGGGAAATGTTTTTGTTTTTTCCTAGATAGCCACCCAAGCTTTTTTTATTCTAGAGTCTAGACAAAGAATAAAGGGTAACAAGGGATAATTAACAGTTTTTATCTCATCAACTAATTTTTAAAATATATATATTTTATTGATTTTTTTTTACAGAGAGGAAAGGAAAAGGATTCTGGTCAAGGGTATTATACCTTGGTTGTGGGCACATCCCCAGTGGAGGGTGTGCAGGAGGCAGCTGATCGGTGTTTCTAACTTTCTATCCCTTTCCCTTCCTCTCTGTAAAAAATAAATGAATAAATAAAAATATATTTTTTAAATGAAATGAACACAGGAAACAAAGACTTCACCCAAAAAGTGTTGATCTAAGCAGGTATTTGAACCATTACAAAACTTGTCAGGAAGAGGAGGGGAAAAGACATTCTAGGCAAAAAGAATAGTTTATATAAATTATCAGAGGTATTAAACAGCATGTCATGTTAGGAACTGTGGACCATCTAGTATACTTAGACCAGTTGTCTCAACCAGGGGCAATTTTGCCCCCCTAGAGAACATTTGGCGAAGTCTGAGAATTTTTTTGGTTTCCACAACCAGATGAGTGCTACTGGCAACTGGTGGATAGGAGATAGATACTGCTAAAAATCTTCTCCCCCAAAGAATTATTGAGACAAAAACCGCAATAATATTGAGGATAAGAAATCCTGCAGTATAGAGTGCAAAAGGGGTAGGGGTGGGAGGGCTTAAGATATGAAATCAGAGAAATCAGCTTGATCCTAAAGAATCTTGTGAATCTTGTTCTCCTGCTAAAAAAAAAAATGTGTACTTTGTTACAGAGATTCCGAACAATCAAACAATGCAGGAGAGTGTGGAGAAAGTCACTTTATTCACCTCGGTGGGCTTAGAGAAAATGATTTCAAATTCTAAGCAAAGGTACAAGCAGAGCTTCCCTTTTTATTAAGGAGCCAGCTGTCTGTGCAATCAGTGGTTATCTCGCTGCTGTCTTTGAAAACAAACACAGTTAAGTTTATGGGCATACTTAGTCTTGAACTATAAGGTCAGACAACTAATTTTATGATCCTCATTTTACAAGCAGGCTAAAGCAGACTAGAAAGCAAACATTTTTTAGAATAAGAGGCCATCTAAGAAAAACAGCAGAAAATTCCAAATAGCAGTTTTTTACAAAATAGGGGTTTTCCTTCTCACTTTATCCTGGTGGTTGAGAAGGGGAAATAATTGAAGAAAAATATTAAAATAATTATTGTTGGAAGTATTACATATGTTCCCCTTTTTCCCCCATTGACCCCCTCCAGCCCACACCCTCCACCTCATACCCTCACTCTCCCATTGTCTGTGTCCATGGGCCATGCATATATGCATACAAGGTCCTTGGTTGATTACCTCCCACCCACCCACCCTCCCCATCTTCCCTCTGAAATTCCACACTAAGTGAAGAAATTTTTTTTCAAAAACATTTTCATTATGGAAATGTTCAAGTATGCCTAAAAGTAGAGAGAATACTATAATGAATTCCCATCAAACAGTGACTCAGTTTCAATAATTATCAATATTTTTATGTAATCTTGAAAAGTGTAAACACACTTTTTAAAACAGCACGACTCACCCGGGCAGTGTGGCTCAGTGGTTGAGCGTCAACCTATGAACCAGGAGGTCACGGCTGGCTTCCTTATCAGGGCACAGGCCTGGGTAGTGGACTCAATCCCAGTAGGGGATGTGCAGGAGGCAGTCAATGATTCTCACTGAAAGGAGTTTTTAGCGGTGAAATAGGCAGGTTTAGGAAATTTTAGGAATTAAGGGTTCCATGGAAAAAGCACAGGGCTACAGAGCTGCAGAAGGTACATTTCTATAGAATAAGGGAGTTGGGAACAGCAGAAGGTATACATTTACAGCAGTGCTTCCCAAACTTTTGACATATGTGTACCCCTTCTATAATTTTCGTAACGCTGAGTACCCCTGGTAAAAAGAAAAAAAAAAGGATGTATTTTAATAACAATAAAAATATATTTATTTTTTCTTTTTTGGTACATACACAAAATAATAATAAACGAAAAATAAAATTATTCATAATAAAATATAAATAAAAGTTATATTATAAATAACATTTATTTGCACACCGGACTATCTCACGCCTCACAAGACTGTCTTGACTTGACTCATGAGAACGTAGAATTAGGCGCAGCTAAGCACAGTGCAGTGCATATCCCCACCAAACTCTTCCCATACCTCTGGGGGTACACATACCACACTTTGGGAAACACTGATTTACAGAATAGAGGGAAGGCATCCCCTCATTCAGAGAGGGAAGAGGAAATCCCAAAGGGAATAGAAGAACAATAAGGAAGAAGAAGGAGGGAATCTCATATACTTCACATGAGGTTTGAGCTCTGAAGTTGCTATAGTGACCAAATCAGAGGGGATAGTGACCAGAGGGGATGTCAGGGCACAAAGAGCTGCAGCCTTTATAAATTGTAGAAAAAGGGGACTTAATAGGGGTTTTTCCCCCTCCTCACGTGGGAGTCTGTGCTTGTTTCTCAATAAATTTCCACCTTTTACTATAACACCTTTCGTCTGTGGTTTCATTCTTCGACTCCACCAGACAAGAATCTGGGAACCATCCTGCCCAGAGGAACACCCATGCATTCTAGTTCAACTTTCCCGTATCATCATTATTGATATTTCTATCCCTCCCTCTCCCTTCTTCTCTCTCTAAAATAAATTAAAAATTAAAAGAAAACAGCGCCCAAACCGGTTTGGCTCAGTGGATAGACCCCCGAAGGGTCCCAGGTTCAATTCCTGTCAAGGGCATGTACCTTGGGTGTGGGCACATATCCAGTAGGGGGTGTGCAAGAGGCAGCTGATAGATGTTTCTCTCTCATCGATGTTTCTAACTCTCTATCCCTCTCTCTCTTAAAAAATCAATAAAATATATATTTAAAAAAAATAAAGAAAGAAAAAAGAAAACAGCAAGACTTTTGGAATTGTAGTTTATTGATAAGGTTAGATTATTGGACCAAAGTATTTCATTTTAGGAAACTAGTGAGCTTGAATGATTGTTAGCATTTAAGGTGAAGCATAGTGGTCCCTCCTTTGGAAAAATTACTGTTTGAACTATTCTGTTATTATTCTTAGACAGTCTCTTATTCTGTAGGTCAACTCTGTTATTTTTAGACTGTTGAATAACTTTGATTTTTGCTTTAATATAAAAGATAAAATTAACCGTCTGCCCTTGCAAGCTAGCCATCTAAAGGGGCTGATAAACTGATACTGATATTAATTCACATAATTGTGCCAAATGTTTGTTTATCCAAGGTTACAGGTGTCTATATAGATATGATATGTGCCCAAAGTTACATACCCTGTTTCCCCGAAAATAAGACAGTGTCTTATATTAATTTTTGCTCCCAAAGATGCGCTAGGTCTTATTTTCAGGGGATGTATTATTTTTCCATGAAGTAGGTCTTATTTTCGGAGGATGTTTTATTTTCGGGGAAACACGGTATCATATCTATATGTGTGTATAGATATTACAGATGTTTGAAAAGATATAATATGTATTCAAGGTTACTAGCTGTCTTTTTAAAAATATATATTTTATTGATTTTTTACAGAGAGGAAGGGACAGATAGAAAGCTAGAAACATCAATGAGAGAGAAACATCGACCAGCTGCCTCTTGCACACCCGCAACCAAGGTACATGCCCTTGACCAGAACTGAACCCGGGACCTTTGAGTCCGCAGGCCGACGCTCTACCACTGAGCCAAACCGGTTTTGGCAGTTACTAGCTGTCTTACACAAAGAACTAGAAGGATATAAAAAGAAAATACTTGCCCTAGCTGGTTTGGTTCAGTGGAAAGAATGTCGGCCTGCGGACTGAAGGATCCCAGGTTTGATTCCTGTCAAGGGCATGTACCTTGGTTGCAGGCACATCCCTGGTAGAGAGTGTGCAGGAGGCAGGTGGTGGATGATTCTCTCTCATCGATGTTTCTAACTCTCTGCCCCTTTCCCTTCCTTTCTGTAAAAATTCAATAAAATATATATTTTTTAAAAAGGAAATACTTTCATGTGTTTGTTTAGAATTTGACAGAGGTAATTACTCTGAACCTGCGCGCACTAAAGAAGGCTCCTAACTAATTGGCTCATTAAGCATCTTGTCCAGCTTGCTGATTTGCGATACAACAAGGAAAAGCAACTTTATTCTCTGGCAAAGGAAATGACATGCTATCTGGAAGCTGCATTTTCTTGTTGGCATTCACATCTTTAAATTTTTCTCCTTCTTTTGACTGACAGATCCTGCCTCAAGTTTATTTGTGCTGTTGTATTGTCAATCAGCGAGCTAGAGAAGATGCCTTAATGAGCCAATTAGTTAGAAATCATCTTTATTTCGAGCAGGTTCAGAGCAGAATACCTTTGTCAAATTCTGAACAAACACAGGAAGGAGTATTCCATTTTTATATCCTTCTAGGTCTTTGTGTAAGTTGTTTTTGCAGACCTTGAGTATATATCATATCTAACAAACTCTTGTCATATCTATACAGACAACTTGTAACTCTGAGTACATATCATATCTATACAGACACCTGTAATCTTGAATACATAATTAACAAACACTTGGCATGAAAATATGGGAATTATTATCAGTATCAGTGTATCAGCCCCTTTAGATGGCTAGCTTGCAAAGGCAGACAGTTAAGTTTATCTTTTCTATTATTCAAGCTAAAAAACAAAGTTATTTTTACAGAATAAAAATAACAGAGTTGACTTATGGAACAAGGGGTTATATAATAATAGCAGAGAATTTCAAAAAGCAGTTTTTCCAAAGGAGGGATCATTACTATGCTTCAGCAATGATAACATAGGACACTAACTCCATGCAGACAGCAGCCCAAGGGTCACACCAGTCCTTCCATCCTCACATTGGTAGACAGAGGACTCTACTGTGGAGTTTTCCTGGGGGCACCTTTGGGATCCTGAGCCTGAGTGGTAGCCTGAGGCTTGTTTTGAGTCTTGGCCTTGGACTTTATTTTTTTTAAATAAATCTTTATTGCTCAGATTATTACAATTGTTTCTCCTTTTTCTCCCCCAAAGCTCCCTACCACCCAGTTCCTTTCCCACCCTCTGCCCTTACCCCCTCTCCCCCCAATTGTCTTCATCCATTGGTTATATGATTTCAATCCAGTCTCTTACTGCACCCCCACCCCCTTATCCTCCTGATAATTATCAGTCCACTCCCCTTCTTTGCCCCTGATTCTACTATATTCACCACTTTATTCTGTTCCTCAGATTTTTTTCCTTCTCTTTTCCTTTTTTCTGTATATGAATTTCAAGTGGGACACTCTCCCATTTTAAAAAATATATATTTTATTGATTTTTTACAGAGAGGAAGGGAGAGGGATAGAGAGCTAGAAACATCGATGAGAGAGGAACATCGACCAGCTGCCTCCTGCACACCTCCTTCTGGAGATGTACCTGCAACCAAGGTACATGCCCTTGACCGGAATCAAACCTGGGACCTTTCAGTCCGCAGGCCGACGCTCTATCCACTGAGCCAAACCGGTTTTGGCTGGGCAAACTTTTTGACTCGAGGGCCACAATGTGTTCTTAAACTGGACCGGAGGGCCGGAACAAAAGCAACCTGACCATGCTGGCACTCTCATCTTGGGCTGCTGGTGAAGGAGCGGAGGGGAGAGCAAGAGAACCCTTTGCTCTTTCCGCTCCGCGGGCCGGATAGAACAGCCGAACGGGCCGGATCTGGCCCGCAGGTCATAGTTTGCCCATGTCTGCTCTAGCCACTGAGCCAAACTGGTTTCGGCAGGAGCGGAATCTTTCTAGTGAGCAGATCTTGCCCTTCCGAAGGTGTCGCACCATGTCATTGGGGCTCCAGTCATTGCTGTAGTGAGTCCCTAAATTCCCCCTTGGGTCTCCCCAACTCTGGAGTATAGCTTTTGGCAGGTGTGTCCAAAAGAGCAACAGAAAGGGACTGGAAACTTCCAAGTCTAGTTCTCCCTCTAAAAAAAGCTGCTCAGGGAATAGGTAGAAGTAGGTTTGGGTAGGTGTGCATGGGAGGAGAAGCTGTTTCGGCTCTTTAGCTGTTCACGCCCCTCATGGTTTGACCCACTGTTACCAGCAGTCCCTTTGATGGACCATGAGATACTTCCCATAGGTTTCCCAGGCCAGCTGACTCTCTCCAGGCCACCATCGTCGTCATCATCATCCAAGAAATCTCGAAGGCTATTCACTGCCCGCTTGGATTCCTTTAACTGAGAGAGCTCATCACCTTCGTGATTAAAGGTGAAAGCCTTGAACTTGGAGCTATTCCAATATTCCTCCTCATCAACCTTTGTCTGATTCATCTCTTCCACACAGAGCCCTCCCAATCAGGACAGCAGCAGGCTCTTTGGCTGCCAGACAAGCCTTTCCACCTGCTTTTTCCTTTTTTAAAAAAAATATATTTTATTGATATTTTACAGAGAGGAAGGGAGAGAGATAGAGAGCTAGAAACATCAATGAGAGAGAAACATTGATCAGCTGCCTCTTGCACACCCCCTACCGGGGATGTGCCCGCAACCAAGGTACATGCCCTTGACCGGAATTGAACCCAGGACCCTTCAGTCCACAGACCGACGCTCTACCGCTGAGCCAAACTGGTTTCGGCTGCTTGTTCCTTGATCACTCCAAACACGTTCCCCACCCCAGGGCCTTTGCACCTGCAGTTCCCTCTGCCTGGTGTTACCTTTCCCCATTCATTACCAACGCCTGCTCCCTCACCTCATTCAGGCCTGCTCCAAGTCACTGGGACAGGAATACCTCGTCTGGCCACCCTTGTTTAACACCTTCCTCTCTGTTATCATCCCCTGCTTTATTTTTATCCTTTGCTGTCTCTCCAAGTAGAATGTAAGCTCCGTGAGTTAAGGGATTTGATTTTTTTAAAAATATTTTTTAAAAATATATATTTTATTGATTTTTTATAGAGACGAAGGAAGAGGGATAGAGAGCTAGAAACATCGATGGGAGAGAAACATCGACCAGCTGCCTCCTGCACATCCCCCACCGGGGATGTGCCCGAAACCAAGGTACGTGCCCCCGACCGGAATCGAACCGGGACCCTTCAGTTCACAGACCGACGCTCTATCCACTGAGCCAAACCGGTTTCGGCAAGGGATTTGATTTTTTCACTGCCGTCATCCTCACCACCTAGCCTAGTGCATAGCACACATGTGTTGAGTCAAACAGTGAGTCAGTATAATCATGTTGCTCTCCCAGCTCAGAATCCTACAATGCTGCCTCACATCTCTGTGCCTTTGCACATGCTATTCCCTCTGCCTGGAAGGCCCTTCCTCCTCCTAGTCTCCCCTTAGAACTCTTACTCACCCTTCAGGACCTGACCCAACTGTCACCACCTTTGGGAAGCCCCTATGCCCCCAGGGAGAGTTAGCCAACGGTCCCTCTGTGACCCTGCAGCATCCTGGACATGCCTCAATTAATGCTGGGCTCTCATGTGATTTTCCTGTCTTCTCCAGTAAACTGTGTGATCTTCCCGAGGACAGGCGCCATGTCTTCTCATCCTGTTTCCCTAGGGTCTAGTCCGGTGCCTGCACAGCCTTCAGTATTTGGTAAAGGATTGCTGACCGACTGAGAAAATGGACCGACATGTGAGGGAAGGAAGTAGAAAGGAGGGAAAGAGGGAGCACCTCTCTCCCTGTAGATGTCCTCAGGGTCCCCCTCACTAGGGAAGCGCCCCTGTTCTCAACCCCTCGCCCCTTCATCCACACTTTCTAGAAACAGGTGCTAACCTCTCAGCCACAATGACCTTTGTTTCCAAACTTTAAAATCAGTAACCAAGGTCTGACTAGTTTTATCATGTGTTTTAGAGGTAACAAGACTGAATTTTTAAAAATATATATTTTATTGATTTTTTTTACAGAGAGGAAGGGAGAGAGATAGAGAGTTAGAAACATCAATGAGAGAGAAACATCGATCAGCCGCCTCTTGCACACCCCCTATTGGGTATGTGCCCGCAACCATGGTACATGCCCTTGACCGGAATCGAACCCGGGACCCCTCAGTCCCCAGGCTGACACTCTATCCACTGAGCCAAACCGGTTTTGGCAAGACTGAATTTTTGAAGTCCATCACATCTAGGCCCTGTGGCTGCTCAGGATTCTGTTAGGGTGAATGTGACCAAGAATCAGATACATATTTACTAGAGGATATTTATAAGCTACTGTACAGGCGAGTGCAGAGGAAACTCACCCAGGATCCTACATCCTAGGTGCTAAACACTGTTAATTTCCTTTTTAAAAAAATATATTTTTATTGATATTTTACAGAGAAGAAGGGAGAGAGATAGAGAGCCAGAAACGTCGATGAGAGAGAAACATCGACCAGCTGCCTCCTGCACACCCCCTACCGGGGATGTGCCCGCAACCAATGTACATGCCCTTGGCCGGAATCGAATCCGGGACCTTTCAGTCCGCAGACCGACGCTCTACCACTGAGCCAAACCGACCTTGGCAATTTCCTTTTTTTTTTTTTTTTTTTTTTTTTAAGTATTTCATTTATTTTAGAAAGGGAGAGAGAAAAAAGAGAGGGAAGAGAGAAAGTGACAGAGGGAAAGAGAAACATTGATCAGTTGCTGTCGGTAGGCACCTTGACTGGGGAATGAACCCACAATCTTTTGGTGTACTGGATAGTGCTCCAACCAACTGAACCCCCTGGCCAGGAAAGACATTTATATTTTTAACAGAAATCTCCATCTGTAAGGGTGTTTCTCTCACTGGACCAGGCCTTCCTTCACTATCAGTTGAAAAGGCATGGACTTAAATCTTCATAACAATCTTACTCTTATTTACTGTGCTTTTTCTGGAAATCTTTGATAACTGTCTTCATTCCCAAAGTCTTCTTTTGACTTTAGGTGAAGGTGGTATTTATTTACTTATTTATAAAATATATATTTTATTGATTTTCTACAGAGAGAAAGAGAGAGGGACAGAGAGTTAGATACATTGATGAGAGGGAATCATTGATCAGCTGCCTCTTGCACACCCCCTACTGGGGATGTGCCCGCAACCACGGTACATGCCCTTGACCGGAATCAAACCTGGGACCCTTCAGTCCGCAGGCCGACACTCTATCCACTGAGCCAAACCAGTCTCGGGCAAGGTGATATTTATGGTGATGGCTTTGTCATTTTGGTGAGAATTACTGTTTCCCTGGGTCTCTCCCATGCTACTAAACTTTGTTTTTCTCTTGCTAATGTCTCATGTCAATTTGTTTAGACCAGCTAGAAAAACCTTGAAAGGCAGAGTAAAATTTTTCTTTTCTGACAATTTAGGCAAGTAAGCCAGGAGAATTCATTGGCTGGGACATGCTGACAACTGGGAGCTGCTGCAGCAGAAAATTATTTGATGCCTGACAAAATGTTGCCAAGAGGTAGACATTCTTACCTTGTCTGTCTCCCTGATCTCTGTGGGTTTTGGTGGAAGTCAGTAGTGTTGAGAGTCCTTTCTTTCCTTAGATTGGCAGGAGAAATGTGTGAAGCTAGCTTCTTGGGCCTAGTGACTCAGGTTTTTATCCATTGATCATCCTCCCTGATATGGTCAGTGTTTCTTTGTCTTGTTCTGTTTTAAGAGCTTGGATCTGACCTCCTCGTTTATCTCTGCTATCCCGACGGTGAACAGATAGGCATGCATTTGGCACCCAGTCGTATAGACTGGGGTTCCAGGCAGCGGCATCCAGTAGGATTGAAGCACAGGAATATCTGGGGCTTGCGACTGGGCAGCTGTAGTCTTTTGACTAGTATCTTGCCTTTTTGTCTGACCGTCCTAACTCTTAGGGGAATTTGTCACGAGGGGTGCCAGTTCATAAAGGGCCTTTGTCTTCTCAATCTTTACCACCTGTAATAATGAAAGGCTTTGCCGAAACCAGTTTGGCTCAGTGGATAGAGCATCGGCCTGCGGACTGAAAGGTCCCAGGTTTGATTCCGCTTAAGGGCAAGTACCTTGGTTGCGGGCATGCTGATGGATGTTTCTCTCTCATTGATGTTTCTCTCTCTCTCTCTCTCTCTCTCTCTCTCTCTCTCTCTCTCTCTTCCTCTCTGTAAAAAAAAATAAAATATATTTTAAAAAATAATGAAAGGCTTCACTGTCTTAGACTAATATGGGAGTGAGCTTTTGGATGTCATGAAGGGTGCATTCTCTGTATTCTCTTGCAAACCACTCTTGCTTCCTTTATTAAACAAACAAACAAACAAACAAACAAACAAACAAACAAAAACCCAACAAAACAGAGTGGTTTCAGTCGCTAGAGATTAATCAGTTCTACTTGTCAGGTGTTCAGACTGATGTCATTGTAATTAGCTAATTATTAGTAATAGGACGGGAGAAAAAAGGAGGCCAGACATTATAAGCATGACCATCTGGGCAGCTTCACCAGGAAGCTGCGGATTTCCACTCTCCAGGGAGCCACTGTTCCATTCCCGGCAGATTATTGGGGGAAGGACTTGGACAAAGGGGAAGATGAGTGCATGCGCAGTGAATCCAGCTGATAGAGGGAAGGTGCCTGCCTGTCACTCAAACCTCAGAGCAGCCCTGGCCAGGCAGCTCGGTAGGTTAGTGTCCTTCCGGTACACCAAGGTTGGGGGTTTGGTCTTATCAGGGCACATACAAAAAGCAACCAATGAGCCGAAACCGGTTTGGCTCAGTGGTAGAGCGTCGGTCTGCGGACTGAAAGGTCCCGGGTTCGATTCCGGTCAAGGGCATGTACATTGGTTGCGGGCACATCCCCGGTGGGGGGTGTGCAGGAGGCAGCTGGTCGATGTATCTCTCTCATCGATGTTTCTAGCTCTCTATCCCTCTCCCTTCCACTCTGTGAAAAATCAATAAAATATATGTTAAAATAAATAAATAAATAAATAAAAAGATCCACTTAAGGAAAATTTTTTTAAAAAGCAACCAATGAATGCATAAATATAAGTAGAACAGACATTTCTCTCTCTCTCTTTCCACCCCCCTCTCTAAAAATCAATCAATAAAAAAAAAACTAAAAAAAACAAAACAAACCCAAAAATCTGGGAACAGAAATCATTGGTCAGAATGGGCGGGGGGGCTACACAAGCTCATGAAAATTTGGGGCTATATAATTCCCCGAAGTTCACTCTCTCTCTTGTTGGGCCTGGGGCTCTAGGCTCTCTGGCTTTACTCCTGCTCATGTTGCCTCCATAGCCATGTTGCCCTGCAGACCCCACACACAATGGACTGATGCACTGCAGTGGGGGGCACAAGCTAAGCTAGCCTCATTTTGGATTGGACTGTGCAGACATGAAACAGAAACTCTGGACAACAGTATATATATATATATATATATATATATATATATATATATATATTTTTTTTTTTTTTTTTTCAGGGAGAGAGAAACATCAATGATAAAGAATCGACAGGCTGCCTCCTTCCTGCCACCCTACACTGGGGATGGAGCCCTCAACCGGGGCATGTGGCCTGACTGGCAATTTAACCATGACTTCCTGATTCATAGGTCGATGCTTAACCACTGAGCCACACTGGCCAGGCCTGGGCAACAGTTTTAATAATAGCCCTGCTAAAGGCACAGCAGGACTTCTTTCTATGTGGAATGAAAGGAAACAGTATCTTGGAAAACAGTAATTCCACAGAAATAAAGCTTTCTATAATATCACATCCTTCTGTAGAGTCTCAGAAAATTCCTTTACTCAAGACATGACAAGAAGCCCATACCCACCATCAACATGTGGGGGAAAGGAGCAATCCCCACTGATAACAAGATAATGTATCCTTTAAATTGGAAAAAGCTTCTAAATTGGAAAACTTTTAGAGAGCTCGCATCATAATAGCTATTTCACTGGTACCTATAGAGAGACCACATTTCAAAAGTAAGTGCAAGCCAGAACCGGTTTGGCTCAGTGGATAGAGCGTCGGCCTGCGGACTGAAGGGTCCCGGGTTCGATTCCAGTCAAGGGCATGTACCTTGGCTGCGGGCACATCCCCAGTAGGGGATGTGCAAGAGGCAGTTGATCGATGATTCTCTCAGCAATGTTTCTAGCTCTCTATCCTTCTCCCTTCCTCTCTGTAAAAAATCAATAAAATATATTTTTTAAAAAGTGAGTGCAAAGCATTATAATGACTAGCCTTACAAAAATCAGGTTGAGAAATCGTACTGAATTTTCTCTCAGCTTCCCTCGTGGGTCTTATAGATGCTAATAAAAGCGTCAGTTTAATAAGAGAATGGAAAGAGGCTGAGGAGTCATAAGACTCTTGGAATTTTTTTTACAACAGGTTATTTAAAAATAGGGTGCATAGTGCAAATATTGATAGGAGCAAAAGAAATAGGAAACAGCCATGGCCAGTGTGGCTCAGTTGGTTGGAGTGTCGTCTCGTGGACCAAAGAGGTTCAATTTCTGATTACTCCTGATCAATGCTTCTTTTTCAAATTGATGTTTCTCTCTAAAACCAATTTAAAAAATTAAACAAATAAAAACAGGAAACAGAAAGGGAAGGTCCACAGCACTTGTCCTAGCATTGTGGGACTCTTTAGATGGTTAAGAAATAGGATAAGTGGACATTACCGGGATTAAAACCTAAGGTTAGGCAGGCCAAAGAGCTCCCTTTTAGTCCCCCAACATTAAAGGGCCCAAACATGTCCAATCTACCGAATTTTGAAGAAATTTGAAAAGCAGAATGGCAAAAATTGCGATGAGAAACCTGACCAACAATTTCTTGGAGCAGCTGTTTAAACTAACTTATCAAGTTAAAGATTGACAGAGGGGCTTTAGCGGTTTGGCTCAGTAGATAGAGCATTGGTCTGTGGACTCAAGGGTCCCAGGTTTGATTCCAATCAAGGGTGCATGCCCCAGTTGTAGGCTTGATGCCCAGTAGGGGGTATGCAGGAGATAGCCAATCAATGACTCTCTGTCATCGATGTTTCTATTTCTCCCTCTCCCTTCCTTTCTGAAATCAATAAAAATATATTTTTTAAAAGTCTCAAAGAAAGTTCATATCAGTAGCCTATGGGAGCTGGTAATGATCACTGAAAAATATTAAAATAAAGATTGATGGAAGAGCTTGGATGCCAAAACCCATTGGTGAATCCCTGACTCAGACTATAATTAGATTGAGAGATCGTAAAAAAGTATAGTTAATAAGATTATGAAAGTTGGGTTGTTTTAAGTAGCTTTATGTAAAGAAGTTATGCCAACTTTACCTGAATATTTAAATAGGAATGGATAGTATGTCTGGGTGTGGAACATTTCCCTTACCCAGTATTGTAAAACCAAAACTTGTTGATTCAATATTTTTTGTTGTTGATTAAATCTTAATGGAAGCTATAGATAAGATAGTTCATCCACCCAGCACACAGCAGTCAAACACTGAATACCAAGAATTGCAATGGAGGAATTAGGGTAGGTTTATTGCAGGGCACTACACAGGAAGAACTGGAAGCTATCACTTAAAAACCCAGATCACCGATGGATTACAATTGGGGGCTTTTAAAGGCAAAATAACATGATTAAGCACGAGTAAGAGATTCAGGCTTGTGGGCTGCGTTGTTGACTGGTCAGTCCTTGTGCAAACTTCATAATCTCATTTTAGTTCTTGATGGCATCCTGTCCAGGGTCTTCGTCACACCAGGTCGTCCTTTCTGCTTAATGATTTCTGCAAGACATCTTGGGAGTGGGAGTTAGTAATGTTATCTTAAGAGCAGGAAAAAAACCAACAAAAAACAAAAACAAAAAACAAACCAGAGCTATACATCCTATGCTTAACAGTTACATTCTTCTATTATCTTAAGCAAAGTATACTTTTTAAAAATAAATCTTTATTACTCAGATTATTACAATTGTTTCTCCTTTTTCTGCCCCAAAGCTCCCTACCACCCAGTACCCATCCCACCCTCTCCCCCCAATTGTCTTCATCCATTGGTTATACGATTTTGATCCAGTCTCTTACTGTACCCCCAACCCCTTATCCCCCTGATAATTATCAGTCCACTCCCTTTCTTTGCCCCTGATTCTACTATATTCACCAGTTTATTCTGATCCTCAGATTTTTTTTCTTCTCTTTTCCTTTTTTTCCATATATGAATTTCAAGTGGGACACTCTCTCCCATTTGTTTTTGTAGGGAAATACAACAAAGTGTTCTGTAGCAAATGGCTGCAGACTGTCCAAATGTCTCAGGACCACAGGAATAGAATCTGCTCCTCCTCTGGTTCACACCCCTCCCCCCCCAGTCCCACCGCTCCCCTGGGGTCACACGGCTCTCCCGGGGCACACGGGTCTCCCAGGGCAAAGTATACTTTTATATTCTTCCTGAAACTTACTTTACATGCAGGCTGGCCAGGCTGGCCAGGCCCCAGGACATGACTACATTTCAGTGCAACTAAGACTCTTAAAAGAACTAATTTAATAATTTCAACTAAATGCTAAATTTTAATATACCTATCCTGTATGGCCTATAGTACTCTCAGTGAGTACTCTTATTTTCATGGTCATACTGTTATCTGTATAAGTTCAGTAAGAATCCGTTCTCCTTGTATAGGACACAATTGGAAACTGATTATATTACCAAGGCTTTGACTAGGAAGTCAAACTAGAGAAACATGCACAGATTCAGATATGACCAGACAACTTTAAGGAATTAAAAAATGGACTTATGAAAGCCAATAAAACCCTTTGAAATATTGCCTTGGCACCCTGCTTATAAGGTTCCTAGTGGCCTTACCAAGTGAGTAAGGAAGGTCAAGTCTAGCCAGTGCAGAGACTTCAAGATGTTATGGTGACCTCAAGAAGAGAGGAATTCACCCAAATCTATATGTATTGCAAGCAGTCTGATGGTAAGTCCTTGCCTTGAGAAATCTTTCAATCTGAACATTCCTTATGAAAAATTCCAGTAAAGCAATTTAAAAGAGCATCTATAGTTAACTGCTATTCTTGCTGCTCCTATGTAAATAACAGGACAAATTTATTGAATATAGACCTATTTTGCAAACAAATTAGTCTTAATTTGATGGTCTTTGGTAAAAATGGGGGTGATTTTTAACTTTATTTATTTGGGTGACACTGGTTAACAAAACATTACCAGTTTCATGTGATTTCATAGAGAAAAATTACGCTTCAGTAGAAACTATAATACACATCTGTGAATATCAGATTCTAATTAATTGTCTTCGAGGTTTTATTTCCCCCATGTAAATTGGACTGGGTCCTGAATTCTTCTAGTTTCCTCAAATATTTGGCTGTAGCTCTCCAAACTCATGTTTCTAATTTTCTTCCTCTCTTCTGACTTGGAATCATTGAGAAGTAAAACTGCCCTTTTTCCTGAAGTGCAAACAAGTTGACACTAGATGACTTGTAAACTCCCAGAGGAATCTCCACAATAGCTAATATATGGACAGTCTTTGTGCCTATTGCAGCAGGATCACCAGAGGGATTCAAACTGAAAAATCTACCAGACAGTCACTGCCTGCCTTCAGTCCATCAAAAGATGTTTCAATCCTGACATCTAGAAATCTTGACTGGCTGCACCCTTGGCTCAGAATCTTTTATAATTTGCTGCAATCATTAACCATTGTTTCCTGTTTGTTTCCATGGGCACGCCTCTTATTAATTACCTAGTTGCTTGCATAATACAGGCCTACCTGCAAGATAGCCTTCTGAAATGAGGCACAACTGTAAACTGAACTGACCTCGTCTCAAGACTGAGACTGGTTTAATGCAGCATGGAACACTGTCAACTTAGCTTCTGAAATGTGAAACTTATTTGAAATTTCACATGTGGGAATGTGGGGGAGCAAAATTTGTCACCCCAAAATATATCTCTCTGGCATAAGGATTACTTTAGGCTAGTCATTGTGGCTAATCTAACAATAAAATTAAAATGAGGCATATTAACAGGAGAAAAACAAATTAAAGTTTAATAACATTCATACCTCCTGTATACATGGGAGAGATCCAGGAAAACTGAGTAATTTGCCTAACTGGTGGAAGCCACAACCTTAAATACCACCTTCAGCTGAAGACATAAGACCTTGGGAATGGAGAGCCAGTTATGGGAGGTTACCAGGAAAAGCAAACTAAACAAGTATAAGATTGTTATGCAGATTTAAGGCCAGGCCAATAAATCTATTAACAGTTTCTTCTACAGATTTCATTATCTTCTTCCTGGCACAGTAAGGGAAAGACCTTTACATCTGTAAGATTTCCCTTATAAATGTAAACTTCCTTTTACAAAGGGTAGCTTCTATAGTGTAACCTCCTCTCTAATTCACTCTGGAAGGCTGTTCGAAAATCATTTTTTTCCTTTTTTTTCCTCAATAGAAAACATGTAAATTGAATTAATCCATTCCAGAATCCCAAATGATTCCCTGTTTTAACCTTACTTATATACAGTACATGTCTAATGTACTGTTTATATAAACACTTAAAAACAAAATACATGAAATGTAAATGAAAATTTAGCAAAAAGTAAGTGAAATGTACAGTTAAAAATGCAGTAACAATAGCAAAAAAACAAAAACCAAAATCGAAAATATTCACAGCATTTTATGAAAATCCAAAAACACTTCAAGTTAGTATAGAAGGGAACTTCTTCAAGATAAAAAAAAGCATTTAACACTCAGCTAAACTCACAGCTATAAACACACCTAGGCAGTGAGAGATGGATGCTTTCCTCCTAAGATCAGGAATATTTTTATTCAACATAGTACTAGAGAGTCCTGCTGTAGCAGTTGGTCAAGACAATGAAATAAAACACATCCAGACTAGAAAAATAATGTAAACTATTTCTCTTTCCAGATGACATGACCAAGTATATAGAAAATCTGGAGGAGTTCAACGTGATTACAGAACAAGATTAAAAATCAATTCTATCTCTATATACCGTATTTGCCGGCGTATAAGACGATTTTTTGGCCCTGAAAAATATGCCTCCAAGTGGGGGGGTAGTCTTATACGGCGAGTATATAACAAACTCTGTATTTTTTGTGGAAATGTTAAGGGGTCGTCTTATACGCCCAGTCTCTTATACGCCGGCAAATATGGTATTTTTCAGGGCCAAAAAATCGTCTTATACGCCGGCAAATACGGTACTTGCAATGAACAATGTGAAAATGAAATTTATATAGACAATTTTATTTACAATGGCATCAAAAGTAAAATATTAGAAATGAAGCTATTAAGAGTTCAATATTTATAATCTGAAAATTAAAAAGCACTGTTGCCCAGACCAGTTTGGCTCAATGGATAGAGCCTGCAGATTTAGGGGGTCCCAGGTTCGATTCCGGTCAAGGGCATGTACCTTGGTTGCTGGCACATACCCAGTGGGGAGTGTGCAGGAGGCAGCTGATCGATGTTTCTCTCTCATCGATGTTTCTGACTCTCTATCCCTCTCTCTTCCTCTCTTCCTGTTGTAAAAAATCAACAAAATATATTTTTAAAAAGCATTGTTGAAAAATAAAAGGTTAAAATACATAGAAAAGTAAGTGTTTATCAATTGGAAGATTAACATAAACATAATTAGTATTGTTAAGATGGCACTGCTACCTAAATTAATCTACAGATACAATGCAATCTCTATCAGAATATCAGCTGGAAAAAAAGAATCCCAGCTGATTTATTTATAGAAATTGATAAGCAGATTCAAAAATTCATCAGGAATGCCTAGCCAGTTTGGGCACAATTCCTGGTGAGGGCACATGCCCAGGTTGCGGGCGCAATCGACAGTGTAGGGTGTGCAGGAGACAGCCGATTGATGATGCTCTCTCATCATTGATGCTTCTATCTTTCTCTCCCTCTCCAAAATCAATAAAAATTTATTTTTTAAAAAATGCATAAGGAATTGCAAGAGATCCAGGATATCTAAAACAGTAGGAGGACTCACACTTCCTGACTTTAAAACAACAGTAATCAAGACCTTGTGGTACTCGCATAAGGACAGATATAGATAAATGGAATATGATTGAGAGTCCAGAAATAGACCCATGTTGCTGGAAAACAAATTAGTCTCACTTAAAAAAGAGATGTTGACAGGAAGCCAGGAAGGCTGGTCAACAACTTAATTGCTCTAACCTTTAGTTGAGATATTGTTGAGCTGAAGCAGCCTCCACCTTATTTTGTCCCTTGTAAGTTTCTGTTATTTTCCTGCCTGTAAATTTCTGTTTATGTTGCCTAAGATGTTTTCCCCAAAGCCTCAATAAAAGGGGATGGCAGGGCCAGAGCAGGAGTCGTTCTCCCACTAGAGTTGGACTACCGCCTGGCCCCCCATATCGCCAAGTTGAATTTCTTCAAGTCTCTTCATTGATACCAGGGCCTCCGCTTGGGTGGCTGGGGGGTGTGGCCAGCCTACAAACCACCACAAGCCCCTCACCCAGGCCACTCCACACCCCAAGGGAACCCCCATCCTGATCTGGGACACCCTTCAGGTCAAACCAGCTGCCCCCCACCCATGCACCAGGCCTCTATCCTATCTAATAAAAGAGTAATATGCAGACTGACCATCACTCCAACACACAAGACGGCTGCCCCATGTGGTCAAAGATCCTGCCCCCATGTGGACACAAGATGGCCACCACAAGATGGCCAGCAGGAGAGGGCAGCTGGGAGCGACCAGACCTGCAAGTGAGGGCAGTTGTGGGCAATCAGGCAAGCAGGGGAGGGCAGTTGAGAGGGACTAGGCTGGCAAGGGAGGGCATTTGGGGGCGATCAACCCTGCAGGGGAGGGCAGTTAGGGGTGACCAGGCAGGCAGAGGAGGGAAGTTGGGGGCAAACAGGCTGGCAGGGGAGCAGTTACACATCAATCAGGCTGGCAGGCAGGCAAGCAGTTGGGAGCCAGCAGTCCTGGATTGTGAGAGGGATCACAGATTAGAGAGGGTGCAGGCTGGGCTGAGGGACACCCCCACACATACACACGAATTTCGTGCACGGGGCCGCTAGTTCTAAATAAAATAACATTCTCCACACCACTGCACTCTTATCTCCCTTCATTGCTTTATTATTTTTCATAGTACTTATGTCAATTTAATATTATATATGTGTATGTATAAATCTGTTACTGTCTGTCATGTAACTTCTATGAGAGGTGGAACTTGAGGGCTTTTGCTTTTTTTGTTTTTGTTTTTTTGAGGGCTTTTGTTATGGCTCTATCTCCAGTGCTTAAATCAATTAGTACCTGCCCATTCAGTGGTTGCTCAAAACTATTAAATTAATATATACAGATTCTAGTTTGTTTACCATCATGTCACCTGGACTAGTGCATCAACTTACCCATCTCCCTGTTTCATGTCTGGTTCCTTCAATTCATTTCCCATACCAAAAAATTATCTTTATACAATTCAAATCTGATCACTTCACTTTCTTTCTTAAAACCCTTTGAAGACACCCTTTTGCCCTTCAAAGTCCTTAACATGACTTGCAAGGTGTCTGCTCTTTGGCCCTGGCTCCCTGGCCACTTTGCCTTTTTCCTTTAATCACCCTGGATTGTTTTGAGTTCTGAGCTGAAACCAGTCTTGTACTTCAGGTCACTGGAATATATTTAACTCTCTGGCTGGGATATTCTTTCCCACCAGTCATTTCCTAGGGAAGACTCCTCTGACTTCAGACTAGGTTAGCTCTTTCAGAGCCCAGCTGCAATCTCATCTCTGCTGGCACACTTTTTTTTTATAAGCATGAAAAATATCTTGTGTACACCCTTGATTTATGTACTTTTGTAGTGTTATTATCCCTTTAAGGATCTGCTGCCTGGCCAGTGTGGCTCAGTGGTTCACTGCTGACTTATGAACCAGGAGGTCATGGTTTGATTCCAGTTCAGGGCCCATGCTTGAAACCCTGTGGGGGCATGCAGGAGGCAGTTGATCAAATTATATTTTAAATACATTTTTATTGATTTCAGAGAAGAAGGGAGAGGGGAGAGATAGAAACATCAATGATTAGAATGATTGATTGGCTGCCTCCAGTATGCCCCCTACTGGGGATCGAGTCCACAACCTGATACCCTTTACTCTACAGGTTGATGGTCTATCTGCTGAGCCAAACCAGCTAGGGTTAAAATATTTTTTTAAAAAACTATACTAAAAAAAAAAATCAGCTGAATGCTATAGATTCTAAGAATAATGTTTATTTGCATATATTTTGGATATTCTCTTAAGATTCACAGATAGGTATTAAAAAAAACATGTGGAATAGTAGACAAATGTTATCTTTCTCCTCTTCTCTCAGCTCTTTACCTTCTTGTGTGCTCTTGCTCTGGGGAGCAGGACCTGGCCTTTCTGTTCCCCTCTTCCTCCCCACAGGCAATCAGTTGACCTTTGCCTTTCCCTCTCCTAAGTGCCAAGGGCCTTTCTTTTTATTATTATTATTTTAAAAATATTTTTATTGCCGAAACCGGTTTGGCTCAGTGGTAGAGCATCGGTCTGCAGACTGAGGGGTCCCGGGTTCGATTCCGGTCAAGGGCATGTACCTTGGTTGTGGGCACATCCCCGGTAGGGGGTGTGCAGGAGGCAGCTGGTCGGTGTTTCTCTCTCATCAACGTTTCTAGCTCTCTATCTCTCTCCCTTCCTCACTGTAAAATATCAATAAAATATAAAATAAATAAAATAAATAAAATAAAATATTTTTATTGATTTCACAGAGGAAGAGAGAGGGAGATACAGATAGAAACATCAATGATGAGAGGGAATCATTGATCAGCTACTTCTTGCACACTCCCTACTGGGAATTGAGCCCGCAATCTAGGCATATGCCCTGACCTGGGAATCAACCCATGACCTCTTGGTTCACAGATTGATGTTTAACCACTGAGCCACACCAGTCATGCCCTTCTTTTTATTTTTTTATCTTTATTGCTGAAAGTATTACCAATGTCCCCCTTCTGCTCCCATTGGATCCCTCCAGGCCCCTCCCTGCCCTGCTCAGGCCTTCACCACACTACTGTCTGTGTCCCTGGGCTATGCATGTGTGCACATAAGTTTCCTGGTTAAGCTTTTTCCACCCACCCTCTATCCCTACCTTCCTTCTGAGATCCATCAGTCTGTTCTATGCTTATGTCTCTAGCTCTATTTTTTTTAAAAAAAATATTTTATTGATTTTTTTACAGAGAGGAAGAGAGAGGGATAGAGAGTTAGAAACATTGATGAGAGAGAATCATTGATCAGCTGCCTCCTGCACACCCCCTACTGGGGATATGCCCGCAACCAAGGTACATGCCCTTGACCGGAATCGAACCCAGGACCTTCCAGTCCGCAGGCTGATGCTCTATCCACTGAGCCAGACCGGTTTCGGTTCCAGCTCTATTTTGTTCATTAGTTATTTTGGTTCATTAGATACCACATGTGAGTGAGATCATATGATACCTGTCTTTCTCTGACTGGCTTATTTTGCTTAGCATAACACTCTCCAGGTCCCTCCATGCTGTCTAAAAGGGTGCAGTCACAATGGAAAAACAGTATGGAGTTTCCTCAAAAAATTAAAAATGGAACTGCCGTTTGACCCAGTGGTCCCACTTCTAGGAATATATTCTAAGAAACCTGAAACTCCAGTCAGAAAGATTATATGCATCTCTATGTTCATAGCAGCACATTTACAATAGCTAAGATCTGGAAACAGCCTAAGTGCCCATCACCAGATGACTGGATCCCAAAACTATGGTACATCTATACAATGGAATACTATGCAGCTGTAAAAAAGGATTTCTTATCCTTTGAGACAGTATGGAGAGACCTGGAGAGCATTACTCAAGGGCCCTTCTTTTATTTCTATAGTTCACTTCTATTAACTTTGTAACTTTCTAGTTAAATGTCTCTTATAATTTGAAAGTAAAAAGGGACCAATTTTCGATATGTGCTTTTATTTTTATTTTTTTAAAATATATTTTATTGATATTTTACAGAGAGGAAGGGACAGAGATAGAGAGCTAGAAACGTCGATGAGAGAGAAACACCGACCAGCTGCCTCTTGCACACCCCTACCGGGGATGTGCCTGCAACCAATGTACATGCCCTTGACCGGAATTGAACCCGGGACCCTTCAGTCCGCAGACTGATGCTCTACCACTGAGCCAAACCGGTTTCGGTTCGATATGTGCTTTTAATTCCATCCCTTCTCAGTTCTAGCTACCTCCTAGAACTTGGTCATCAGCAGCATTCTTTCCCTTTCTTCTTGTTTTCTCCTGGACTCTTACTCTCAGCTGATGTAACATATAACAATTTAATGTATATCTTTTTATTTTTCCCCTCAGAAACATAACTTTACTATTTAACCATAGTGTAAAAATCTAAAAAAATTTCAAGAAATTCAGAAAAGTCCAAAGAGGAGAATAACCAAACCCATAGACTCTCACCATCAAAATCAAGCAATGTTCCCATTTGATGACTATTATTTTATACATCTTTTTTAGTCATTGTATATCTTTTTTCTATAAGTTATTCTACTCTTGAATAACTTTTTTAGCATAAATTCTCAGGAATATTTATTTAAAATCAACCATTTTAAAGATTACTTTGTTACTCATTGCCATATTTCTTGCCATGATACCTTTTTAAAAAAAATAGAATTTACTGGGGTGACATTGGTTAATAAAATTATATAGCTTTCAGTTATACAGTTCTATAATACATCTTCTGTATATTGTATTGTGTGTTTACCACCTCAAGTCAAGTCTCCTTCCATCACCATTTATCCCCCTTTACCCTCTTCTACCTCTCCCACCCCTCCACCATACTTTTGTTAATCCTTACCCAAGGATATTTTTCCATTGATTTTTAGAGAGAAGCATCATGTGAGAGAGACACATCGATTGGTTGTCTCCTGTGCGCCCACTGACCAGGCCCAGGGATGGAGCCTGCAACCGAGGTGTGTGCCCTTGACCAGATTCTAACCCAGGTTCCTTCAGCCACAGGCCAATGCTGTATCCACTAAGCCAAACGGGCCAGGCCTTTTAAAAAACACTCTGTTTCTCCATTCGCCTCTAAAAGGTCTTCTTTCCTGTTTCCTATTTGGCTCAGTCTCTTTCTCTCATCCCTAAATTCTATTTCTTTCTTTTTTAAAAAAAATATATATTTTATTGATATTTTACAGAGAGGAAGGGAGAGAGATAGAGAGCTAGAAACGTCGATGAGAGAGAAACATTGACCAGCTGCCTCTTGCACACTCCCCTACTGGGGATGTGCCCGCAACCAAGGTACATGCCCTTGACCGGAATCGAACCCGGGACCCTTCAGTCCGCAGACCGACGCTCTACCGCTGAGCCAAGCCGGTTTCGGCCCTAAATTCTATTTCTGTGTGATGTTTTCTTTATTAAAAAAAATATCATTGATTTCAGAGAGGAAGTAAGAGAGAGAGAGAGAGAGAGAGAGAGAGAGAGAGAGAGAGAGAGAGATCAATGATCGGCTGCCTCCTGCATGCCCCCTACTGGGGATCGAGCCTACAACCCGGACATGTACCCTTGACCAGAATCAAATCCGGACCCTTCAGTCCGCTGGCTGACGTTCTATCCACTGAGCAAAGCCAGCTAGGGGCTGTGTGATTCTTTCTTTTTTAAAAAAAATATATTTTATTGATATTTTACAGAGAGGAAGGGAGAGAGATAGAGAGCTAGAAACGTCGATGAGAGAGAAACATGGACCAGCTGCCTCTTGCACACCCACTACCTGGGATATGCCCACAACCAATGTACATGCCCTTAACCGGAATCAAACCCGGGACCCTTCAGTCCGCAGACCAACGCTCTACCGCTGAGCCAAACCGGTTTCGGCTGTGTGATACTCTCTTAAGCCCTTTTCCTAGTAAGCTTCTCAAGTATCTAAGGCATCTCCACTATACTTTATATACTGTTCTACATCTCTCCTATGGTTTTTCTTCTAAAAATGAATAATTTAAAGTTAATAATAAGGAAACCTCAGACAAACCAAAATTTGCAGGTAGCTACAAAATAACTGGCCAGTACTCTTCAGATGTGTCAAGGACGTGAATGACAAAAGAAAGACTGAGAGTTCTTCCAGAATAAGAGAGACATCACAACTAACTGCAATGTGTGACCCTGGATGGCACTGTGGTCCAGAACGAGGACATTAGCAGAGCAATTGATGAAAATTGATTAAGGTCTGTAAATTACTTAACAGCATTGTACCAATGTTAATACTGCAATTTTACTAACAGAATGCAGTTATGTGTGTATAAGAGATCTGTTTACTCCAACGTTTTATTTCAATGCAATCCCAATAAAAATTCCAGCATGTTTTTGCAGTAGTTGACATGATGAATTTAAATTTTTTTTTTACGGGAATGCAAATAAAAATAAAGTTTCACATTGTGAGTTTATGTTTCTGAACTCCTCCAAACCTGGGATTGGGTTTATCCTGAGAGAGTAACCCAGTACCCTTTTTTTTTCTTGTCCTCATCACACCTGCCACTCATGTCTAGCTCTGTGAATACAGGGGCTATGTCCATTGCTTGCTAATATCTCTTACCCTGATACAGAATAATTGCTCAAAGAATATCTTTAAATGGATTAATGATGTGAACTTAAAAATCCTAACCCACAATTTATTCTTACATTTCTTTCCTGGGATCAGCCCAAATTCTAGCCAGATCAATAAAAATTTACTAATCATTTGGCCTAACTGGCTTCCCTACCTTGTCATCCATCTCCCTGCCATCTATCTGATAGTCTGCAACAACAAAAAAATTTTTTATTTTTTCTGGGTGGTATGATTTTATTTATTTATTTATTTATTTATTTTACACTAGAAATTTATTTTTATTTTTTTCACTTTTGCAAATTTTATTTTTATTTTTTTCACTTTTGCAAATTTTATTTTTATTTTATTTATTTATTTTTATTAAGTTATTATCTGTGTACATATTGTTTTTAAAGTCTGATTTTGTTCCCTTCCCCAAAACTCTATCTCCCCATTACCAACAGAATATATAGTCAAGCTTCTCAACTTGGATTCAAGGATTTGGCCCCAATCTCCCTCTTGAAACCTCTCTGGGTTTACTGATTAAGGGCTTATTATATGTCAAGCACTGGGTTAGTATAGGAGTTCACAAATTAGTTGGGAAGACAGGTATCTAGATGAACTTTAATAGGGGTGTTATTACAGGGTCTGTGACTATACAGTTTCAGACAATGCATTATAAAATACTAGATTTTTGCCCTCTGCAGGTGCCCAAGTTCAGTCTACAACTGCAATGTCCAATATGGTGGCTATCAGCCACATTTCAAGTGCTCGGCAGCCACAAGAAGCCAGCAGCTATATTGGACAGCACAGCATAGATCATTTCAATTATCCATGGAAGGGGTGGTTAGTGTAGATGCTTCAAAGAGAGCAAGGGCCATTTCCCATACATGCATTCTGTGGTGCTAGCCACTTGTCAGTCCCCCAACCCAATTCTCCCACTCACCCCCTCACCCCCATACCTTGGCTGGGGAGTATTATGGCAGAGGATCCCAATAGAAATAAGGTATGAAAGTACTTTTTTTTTTTTAATATGATGGCCTTTATATTTATTTTATTGACATTTTATAGAGAGGAAGGGAGAGAGATAGAGAGCTAGAAACGTTGATGAGAGAGAAACACCAACCAGCTGCCTCTTGCACACCCCCTACCGGGGATGTGCCCGCAACCAATGTACATGCCCTTGGCCGGAATCGAACCCGGGACCTTTCAGTCCGCAGACCGTCGCTCTACCACTGAGCCAAACCGGTTTCAGCTGAAAGTACTTTTGCAAACCATTAAGTGATACAGAAATGTGATATAATAAATAGATTCAGTTCTTCCTTTCACCACAGTTTGGGTTATTTCAAGCAAATTCTAGCTCTTTCCTCGAATTTCTCCCATCCTTGTAATTTATGCCAAAGAGTTTTGAAAAGTTACACACAGGCAGCATTTATACCAGGTAAAAATACACATTACACCTACCTTGGTGCTTTCACAAGCCATCTGCCCAGGAATCTACTTCATCATCTGCCTTTTCCTCTGTCATTTTCCCTACAAAGGAAGGACACAAATGAATATTTCCAACATATTTATTTTGAAATAGGAAAATAAGGGGAAAACTAAACAGTGGGAATTGGACCCGAATCGGGGTTTAAGTACCATCCTCTTCTGCATCCTGATGCTTATCCAGTTTAGCAATTAATTCTTTCGCTGGATTGAAGACGCCATTGGTCTGCTGGTCACAGACGTAGCAGCGCGGGGTCGTGCGGAAATGCTGCAGTGCACAGCTCTCACAGAAATAATGCCTGCACTTGGTGACGACTGGGTTTTTGAAGGACTGACGGCAGATGAAACATTTGAATGGTATTTCCTCACTATCGCTTCCCACTTCATAATTTTCATCTTCATAGACACCATAGCGACCCTCATCAAGCTCACGTTCGATCTGCCACCCATGCTTGTAATCTGATCGGTCATGGAGGAATTTGCAGCTGTCTCCGAAGCCGCAAAAGCCAGTCTCCTTATAGTCCTTACAGATGTCGGGCTGGTAATCCCAGCGCACGGTGGCACGTAGATGCTCGGGAGCTCGGATGGGGCCCTTCCGCACCATTCCGGAGGAAGCATTGCCCATGGATGTATCCTTGGGTTTCATGTATTTCTGATAGTTATTGATTCCCCGATAGATCTTGTCATCTTCCTTGCCTCTCAGCTCCTCCTGGATCTTCTGGCTGCGCTCAAAGATGGATTGTGCGTCATGCTCCTTTTCTGTATCTAGTTCGTAGACAGCGGTCGCCCCCATATCCTCTGGCCCCACGGGTTTCGCCGAGCGGGTGGACTTGTAGACCACACGGAGAGTCTCAGCCTCATTACCCTTCCCATCCCCCTCCTCCTCGCTACTCAGTTCACAGAAAACCACCTTCTGCTTGCCACTGCCGCGGGTCTTCTGTATCATCGGATTGTGGGTCGCCCGCTTCTTTTCGCGGCGAACCACAGTGCTGCCTTCGTCGTCGCTGCTGCTGCTGCTGTCTCCAGGCTCTGGGTCGCAGATCGGGCGCTTCCTGCGGCCTACAGCCCCCTTCCGTGCAGGCTTTTTGAACAGGAAGGTGCACACCTTGCCCGTCGCCTTTTCAGGGGCGAGTTGCTCGGCCATCGTGCAGCCCCGAGCTCCGAAACAGATGCTTCGCGAGCACCAGGAGAGAAGTGCGCCGGGGCAGCTGGAGCGCTCGGGTGCGCGAGTATGCCACTTTAGAACCTTGCGGGCCACCGTCGTTTCCTTTCCTCCGGCGTACGTGACTCCGCCCAGCCGCGGGGTTCTGTGGGAAAGGATCGGAATCGGTCACTTTTAAGGACTTGGAGGTATTTTTCTGGCTTTGCTAACCTTACCGCGATGTGGTTCGAGATTCTTCCCGGGCTCGCGGTCATGGGCGTGTGCTTGCTCATCCCCGGGATTGCCACCGCGCACATTCACCGGTTCAGCAACGGCGGCAAGGTGAGGGGCTGCCCTGCCGCCCGGCGTTACGTAGTGGGCCGTGGGTTAGGGAGGTTGTTAGCTTCCGGAACCTCTGTCTGGGAGGGGGGGGGGGTTACCAAGGTCGCTGCACACCCTCCCTTTTCCCCCGTATTGCCTAAAAACGGAGGTTTGCGGAACGAAGCCCGACGTAAACAACATTCTACTCTAGCAAAACCCAGCTAGTTGTTGAATGGAGAAGAGCGGGCCAGAGGGCCGAGTGGAGACGGGGGCATGGAGGTTAGGTCCAAACTCCTCCCTAGAGGAGGGAGGTGTCACTTACGTTTGCCTCCACTCCTTCCCATGCCTAATCTTTCATAATTTTGATTTTAACTCCTCGTATTCACATCTTAGTAACTTCTCATTCTGCTTCCCCAACCTTGATTAGGTTTTTTACCTTGACATTTTTTTTAATCCCCCATTTTCTCTTGCAAGCCTTTAAGAATGTACCTCAAGCCGAAACCGGTTTGGCTCAGTGGTAGAGCGTCAGTCTGCGGACTGAAAGGTCCCAGGTTCGATTCCGGTCAAGGGCATGTACATTGGTTGCGGGCACATCCCCGGTGGGGGGCGTGCAAGAGGCAGCTGGTCGATGTTTCTCTCTCATCGATGTTTCTAGCTCTCTATCTCTCTCCCTTCCTCTGTAAAATGTCAATAAAATATATTTTAAAAAAAGAGAATGTACCTCAAGATCCTGTGGTTTGTTTGTTTTTTCATATTGTAATTACCCCCTCTTTCTAGTCTTATCATCTCTAGAGTACAGAGTATAAATGTATTTGCTTTTTAGTTTTGTCTTTCACAAAACCGCTGTTTTCTTTCCATTAGGTTCCAAAAAGAAACAGGTAGTTATGTCGTTAAGAGGGCGTGGGGGCGGGGAGGAAAGAAAAAATATGATCCGGGTTAAAATAGAAAGTGTCAATGACCATGTTAATTGTAAAATTTGGTGGTCCTGATTTTCTTTTTAACGGAAGGGTAGACAGAGAGGGAGGGGGGAAGAGGAGGGGAGGGAGGGAGGGAGGGAGAAGGGAGAGAGAGAAACATCAATTCAACAGAGACACATCCACTGGTTGCCTCCTTGCCTCCCACTTGCGCCCAGATTGGGTGGGGGATGGAACCTGCAGCCCAGGTACATGCCCTTGACTGTGCCCTTGATGGGGGGGTTGAACATGGGACCCTTTGGAGCCCTGGCCCCCACTCCAACTACTTACCTGCACTGGGACAGCGCTCCTATTTTATTTAGGATTCTAGTCTTATACTGTAACTTGGTTTTTGTTTCAACAATGATTCCATTATTCTAGAATGTCACTAAAGTTCTAATATTCCTCTATTGGGTCACTCATCTTAAAGTTGTAATAATTATTTCTTTTAATTATAGGAGAAAAGGGTGGCCTATTATTCATATCAGTGGTTTTTGATGGAAAGAGATAAGCGTGTCTCTGGAGTTAATCGTTACTATGAGTCCAAGGTAAGATGGCTCTGAAGCTACTAGGCATCTGCTAGGGTGGAGGCGGGTTCTAGCAATGTTTTGCCAAAGGTCTTACGGTTCTAATTGAATTTGCATTTTCTTGCCTGCTAGTAAGGTTGAGCAGCCTTTCACACATTTAATGATTATTTCTTGTTCTATGGATTATCTGCTTATATACTTTACTTGCTCTGTTCTCTCTTTTTTATTTATAGGGTTTCTTTATGTGTTATGGATGTTAAGCTTGTCTTTTTTATATGTACAAATATTTTTGCCAGTCTCCTGCTTGTCTTTATAATAGTTTTTGTTGTTGTTATTAATCCTCACCCACGGATATTTTTCTTTTTTAAGTATATTTTTATTTATTGAAAAAAATATATTTTTTATTTCAGAAAGGAAGGGAGAGAGAGAGAAACATCAGTGATGAGAGAGAATCATTGATTGGCTGCCTCCTTCACACCCCACACTGGGGATCGAGCCCACAACCTTGGCATGTGCTCTGACTGGGAATTGAACTGTGACCCCCTAGTTCCGTGGTTGGCAAACTGTGGCTCCTGAGCCACATGCAGCTCTTTGGCTCCTTGAGTGTGGCTCTTCCACAAAATACCACGCCTGGCCACTTCTTATTTTGAAGAAGTGGCATTAGAAGAAGTTTAAGTTTAAAAAATTTGGCTCTCAAAAGAAATTTCAATTGTACTGTTGATATTTGGCTCTGTTGACTAATGAGTTTGCCGACCACTGCCCTAGTTCATAGGTTGATTTTCAATACTGAGCCAGGCCAGCGGGGCATACCCTAGGATATTTTTTCATTGATTTTTAGAGAGAGTGGGAGGGAAAGAGAGAGACAGAGAGAGAAACATGGATTGGTTGCCTCTTGCATGCTCACTGACCTGAGCCGGGGATGGAGCCTGCAGCTAAGGTAGGTGCCCTTGTCTAAAATAGAACCTGGGACCCTTCAGTCTGAGGGCTGACGCTCTATCCATTGAGCCAAACTGGCTGAGGCTGATAGTAATTTTTTTAAATTTTGATGTTCAGTTTGTATTTTATTATTCTTAATGTTGGGTTTTATGTCTTGTTTACAAATGAGCTTCCTATTTAAGATTATAAAAATATATTCCTCCAATTTTTCCAAACACTGTTACAGTTTCTTTTTTCTTTTCTTTCTTTCTTTCTTTCTTTCTTTCTTTCTTTCTTTCTTTCTTTCTCTTCTTCTTCTTCTTCTTCTTCTTCTTCTTCTTCTTCTTCTTCTTCTTTTTTTTTTACATTTAGAGCTTTGACCCATCTACTGGTCATTTTGGGGTATAATGTGGAGCAGGATTTAACTTTCCTTTTTTTCCCCAAGAGATAGGCAGTTATCACAATGATCTATTTATAGATCAGTTCATTTTTTATTTGAAATACCACTCTGGTCAACTAAATTTCATATACACTCAGGCCTGTTTCACAAATGTGCTCTTCTGTAAACCATTGGTTTGCAAATTCCTGTACTAATATACAAATGAAAAGATTCACTATTACCGTATTTGCCGGCGTATAAGACGATTTTTTGGCCCTGAAAAATATGCCTCTAAGTGGGGGGTAGTCTTATACGGCGAGTATATAACAAACTCTGTATTTTTAGTGGAAATGTTAGGGGGTTGTCTTATACGCCCAGTCTCTTCTACGCCGGCAAATACGGTATTTTTCAGGGCCAAAAAAATCGTCTTATACGCCGACAAATACAGTATTTTCTGTTTGAATGAATAATATGCAATTGCTGTTTTTGTGGTTCAAAAATGACCAAGTCGAAGCACTGGGGATATAGACAATAATGTAATAACTGTATGGTGAAAAGTAGGTCCTGGAACTATGAGGGGGAAACACTTTGAAAAGTACATAATTGTGAAACTAGTACAAAGTAATATTGAATGTAAATTATAATTGAAATTTTTTTAAATTAAAAAATAAAGCAGAAATACAAAAAAACAAACAAACAACCAAGTAGCGTCTTTATATGGTTCAATCTAATAGTATGTTCTAATATACTATAGTATCTAGGAGTTCATATTCATTACTCTTTTTAAAAAATTTAGTTACATTTTTATATTTTCCCTTTGCTCATTTATTCCTCACAGCAAACTTAATTAAATATTAATCCCATTTCATAGATGAGAGAACACAGGGTCACTGGTTAAATAACACTATGAGGACTCAAATTAGGTGATCTGTCTCCCAGCGTAGTGCTATTTGAGAATCTAGTCTAAACATGATGATAGCTATCTACTCACGCAGAACAGTATTTCTCAGTGTGGTCCAAGAATTACCATCATAATTTGGCATACAAGATACAATGCAGACTCCTAGACCGCTGGCCTGACCAGACAAATTAGGATTTTTATAACGTGGCTTCTAGGACTATGTAAATTTAATTTACCTTACGGTGATTCTTCCTGCAGTATTTATCAAAATACCTGGTCTGTGTTATTTTAATACCTGAAAGAAATGTCATCACTTATCACTGATCTTTTTTTTCCTTTTCTTTATTGATTAAGGTATTACTTATGTGTCCTTATCCTCCCATTACCCCCCACTCCTCCCACTCCAGTTTGTGCCCTCACCCTCCTGTTGTCTGTGTCCATGTGTTATGCTTATATGTACGCATACTAGTCCTTGGTTGATCTCTCCCCCTTACCCACACCCTCCCCTACCTTCCCTCTGAGTTTTGACGGTCTGATCGATGCTTCTCTGTTTCTGGATCTGTTTTTGTTCATCTTTTTATGTTGTGCATTTTAATCCACAAATGTTAATCACTAATCTTCTACTCTAATTTCTGAGGTACTAGTATTTGGTTGTGAACTGATTTAGATAGAGTGGGTCTTCTGAGTAACTAGTGTCATGTTATGCTTACATAGGGCAAGAGTTCTGGAGTTGGTGGGCCGTGAACTTGAATTCTGGCTCTGCTACTTCCTTACTGACTTAAACGTCTTTTAACCTCTCCACTCCTTTTTTCATCTGTAAAAATAAGTGAAATGAGGCTAATAGTATTTTCTTCACGTTGACTATTATTTTATACAATGGCTTTACCTTAGTATTCTCTGACTCTGAGAGTGATTTAGAGACGGATCCAGATATTACTTTCTGGATCTTTCTCAAAATAGTTGTTTGACTTTAGTTCTGATTGCAGGGGGGGGGGGGGTCTTTTCATATAAAATGGTATGTTTGCTGCTGTCAGAAAATGAAAACTAGCCCAGCTTGTGTGGCTCAATGGCTGAGTGTGGACCTATGCACCAGGAGATCTCGGGTTTGATTCCTGGTCAGGGCACATGCCTGGGTTTTGGGCTCAATCCCCAGTAGGGGGTATGCAGGAGGCAGCCTATAGAGAAACATCCATGTTTCTCTCATGGATGTTTCCCTCCCTCCCCCCCCCCTTCTCATTTCCTCTCTCTAAAAAATCAATAAACATTTTAAAGAAAATGTAAAGTAGAAGTCATTATAAGTTATTCTTTCTTACTTTAGTGATTATAAAATTCATTCTAAGTTATTGTCACAGTGAAAGAAATGTGGGATGCAAAAGTACTTTACTAACAGAGAATACCATTTGGTGACACTAGAAATAAGAGTACATGGTACATCTTTGATGGGAACAGAATTCTCACATTTTCCTTTTTAATTTCTTTTTCAGGGTCTGGAGAACATTGATTAAGGAAGCACTTCCTGATTAATGAAAAATAACTCAGTTTTGCTCATCTACCCTTGCTAGAAGGTTATGCAGTGTATTATGCAATGCATAATAAAAGTTAAAAAGTAAAATCAAAGGTTTTCTTTATTTTTTAAAATATGACACCACAAGATAAAGTAATCTACCCAAGACAGCTTTATCATTAAAAAAACACACCACACACACAAGAAGGTAGCTGAGCCTTGTAAAATTATAGACATAATGTATACCAAGCACCTATTACTATGCCCAGTGCCTAATGTGTCATAAATGGTAGTTGCTGCTATTGTAATAGATATTTAAAGACTTTTTTTTTCTAGTTCGTTCCTTTTCTGGGTGAATCAAATACTGTTTAAAATTCCAATTAGGATGCTTTTAAAACTGAGACTGTACTTTCAGTTTTCATGCATTCTGTATCTAATACATAATATTTGCTTAAGTGTTGATTTTTGTTTTAATGGTAGCAATCATTCTGTTTATTAAAATGAGTATACTGAGCCTTAGCAGATTTGGTTTAGTGGATAGAGCGTTGGCCTATGGATTGAAAGGTCCCGGGTTCGATTCCAATCAAGGACATGTGCCTGGGTGTGGGTTCATCCCCGTGTGGGGCATGCAAGGAGGCAGAAATCAATAATTCTCATCATTGATGTTTCTATCCCTCTCCCTCCTTCTCTGAAATAATAAAAAAAATTTTTAAATGAGTATATTAAACACTTGAAATAAAGCATTGCATGTTCACTGTAAAATTAACCACATAAAGATCTGAAAAGGTGAAACTCAGCTTGTATAGATCAACACCTCAGGTGACCATAGGACCTCTAGGTGAGAAGACGAATTGTTTTTTATCTCCATCTTTTATCTACTTTGACATTTGTTCTGCTTGTGACAAACACCTGCACTGTGTGATTTTCGTTGACCTCATCTTACTGTACAAACTCTGTACAAACTAGGGTTTACAGAGTAAGGAGGCGGTATTCATGCTTATCCTATTTAATAAAAGCCTAATATGCAAATTGTCCCCTCCACTAATAGTTCAACCACTCGCTATGATGTGTGATGACCACCAGGGGGCAGTACAGAACATGGCTGGCATTGGTTATGCCATGGTGACCTCTTGCTGGCTACCTGGGGGCTGGGGCTGGGCGCCCCTAGAGGAGCCTGCTCCGCATTCACCAGGCTTTTCCAGGTCAGGCTGCACCCAGCAGGACCACAGGGGCCTGTTGGGCTCCCTGTGGGTTCCTGCAGGAGCTGGTCTGCAAGGTTGGCCTGGAGACAGCATGCTGCCTGCCCGGCTTCTGTGCGGTCCAGAGGCCCAGGCTGCACCCTGGCCTGTGGCATCTTCGGGTGGGGACTCAGGTGCTGTGACTCTGGTAGAGGGGGCACATGGGTCCCTGGGAGCCCAGGTGATGCCCAGGACCCAGAGGTCAGCTGGGACCTGCACTTCAATCACAGGCCAGGTCCATGCATGAATTTCATGCATCAGGCCTCTAGTCCTATCTAATAAAGAGGGAATATGCTAATTGATGGTCACACTCTCACAAAGATGGCGGCACCCACAGCCAATAAGGAGGGAATATGCTAATTGACTGCCACACCCTCAAAGTTGGCAGTGCCCATAGCCACAAGATGGTGGCACCCAGTCCCCTCAGCCCTGCTGGGGTGGCAGGCGCATAGCACAGCCAGGCCCACCTCCAGTCAGGCCTGGTGGCTCCGTGCGCCTGACTCCTGAGTCCCTCAGCCCCTCAGCTGCCCAGGGTTGCAGGCGAGCTTCAGATGGTGGCTGCTCAGCCGCCCAGGGCTGCCCGAGTCTCAGGTAACAAGGGCCGGCCAAGGCTTGCGCTGCCGCCAGTGGCAGCAGCAGAGGTGTGATGGGGCATCGCTTTCCCCTGATTGCCAGGCCACCTCTCACCCCTGAGAGCTCCCGGACTGTGAGAGGGGGCAGGCCCGGCTGAGGGGATCCTCCCTCCCCCATCTAGTGCATGAATTTTCATGCACTGGGCCTCTAGTACTCTATATTGTGTTATCTTATGATGATGAAATTCTTCAAGGAAAGTCATGGTCATGATTGCAAAGTTAATATAACCTCTGATCTACATTTAGTGCTGCACAGGCCTCATTTAATTGGTAGTTATGAGAACTACCTGGAAAGGAAGAAAGAGGGCAAAGCAGTACAGAAAGGGATACAGAAGACTTATTGACAACATTACCAAATCTGTCACTAAATCTACTGAGTTTTAAATAATATATTTTTATTGATTTTTTACAGAGAGGAAGGGAGAGAGATAGAGATCCAGAAACATCGATGAGAGAGACACATCCACCAGCTGCCTCCTGCACACTACCCACCGGGGATGTGCCCGCAACCAATGTACATGCCCTTGACCGGAATCGAACCTGGGGCCTTTCAGTCCGCAGGCCGACGCTCTATCCACTGAGCCAAACCGGCCTCGGCTCTACTGAGTTTTAGGCCTGTTATCTCTCCATTGTTCCTCTGGGCCGGGATCATCTACTAAGTTTATCTCCTTAGGTCAGTGTTTCCCAAAGTGTGGTACACGTACTCTCAGAGGTACGGGAAAAGTTTGGTGGGGATACGTGTTGCACTGGAGTTTATTGGGGATATGCACTGCACTGTGCTTATTTAGCTATGCCTAATTCTACGTTCTCATGAGTCAAGTCAATTTCATCCTCATTGATCCAAATAAATGTTATTTGTAATATAACTTTTATATTTTATGAATAATTTTATTTTTTGTTTATTATTTTGTGTATGTACCAAAAAAGAAAAAATAAATATATTTAGATTGTTATTAAAATACATCCTTTTTTTATGAGGGGTACTCAGCGTTACGAAAATTATAAAAGGGGTACACATGTCAAAAGTTTGGGAAACACTGCCTTAGGTGAATGTCAGGACTGTATAGTGAGGGGCTACAAGATGACAGATAGAAATCAGTCAACATTAGGGTCTGAATTCTTCACCTCTTTTTGTGTGGCATCTGCTATGAAATTTAGGTTTATTTTTATGTCCTACTGCTTGGGAGTGAACCAGATTAAGGCACTTGAAAGCTAGATTATAGTGGTGCTTTGTAGCCTGCATTGCTCTTGATTGTTTGCAAGTGCACTTAGCCAGAAGGGTTTTCATACCGCAATTACAGGATGGGGTGGTCTGGCCACCGGCCTCGGGTTCATAACTCACCTGCTCTTAAGGAGTTGAAATGGGAAACACTGCCATTCATTTGGTTTATTTACTATCTTTGATTTTAAATACGTAGATACCATATTCACATAATTCAAAAGTCTAACTAACAATATAAGGTATTCAGTGAAAAAAAAACACAAAAAACTTGCTCTAATCCCCTGCCTAGCACTTGCCCAATTACCATGCCATCCAGAAAGGTCTCTTTATGCCTGTGTAAATACACATATTCTTCAGTCTTCCATAATGAAGAATAGTCCCATTTGAAATTACATTTACCAGGCTTCCATAATTATTTCTAGGGTCAAGTGAAATAGTCAATAGGAAAAGACTTTGAGAAGGGTTAGAGAAGGTTAGAGGAGAAGCGGGGGAGGGGGGGTACAGTGGGGAGGGGGCATGGCCCTGTCCTTTGGGAAACATCTATGAAAAAAAGGGATTATTTTACTATCAGCAATTCCAACTCTTTTAAAAAAATATATTTTATTGATTTATTTTACAGAGAGAAAAGGAGATGGATAGAGAGTTAGAAACATCGATGAGAGAGACATTGATCAGCTGCCTCCTGCACACCTCCCACTGGGGATGTGCCCGCAACCAATGTACATGCCCTTGACCGCAATTGAACCTGGGACCTTCCAGTCCGCAGGCCGACGCTCTATCCACTGAGCCAAACCGGTTTCGGCAGCAATTCCAACTCTTAAAGACATTTCTGATTTCTCCCATGGGGAAACAAAAGTTCAGGGATGGGAAGCGATCACCTTAGATTGTGGCAGAAGTGAGACTAGAATCCTGGTGTTTTGACACAACTTAGTGAGCTTTCAACTTTTTTTGCAGTTCACTTCAACAAACTGCTAAGTAAATGCTACATGCCAGGCACTGTGCCTCAGGTTTGAATACAATGCAGCCTTGCCCTCCAGGAGCTCACAGAATGAAAGACAATGACAGGATGGGGTGATGAGTACCATGACAGAGGTTTGAAGAAAGTGCTGTGGGCAGCATAGAGATGGCGCTTGACCCAGTGTTCTGGTTGGAGGAAGGAAAGGGATTAGGATAGATATCCACATGATGCCCACACCTGGCCAAATCTATTGGGTAGAATTTATGAGATAAACAACTAACTGGAGGACATCATGAGGAAAAAAAATAGCATGAGTGTGGGTACACAAACTAGTATGACTGTGTGGGAACAATCTATAAGCAGTTGTGCTAGAGCTAGAGCAAAGATGTCAAAGCAGGAAGTAGAGGGAAAAGGGACTGGAAACATTGGCAGCCTCTGCAGGCAGGAAGCGGGAGAGTGAGATGGTGGTGACTCGCATACATCTATCTGGCTACTCTGAAGAGGACGGACTGAAGCGGTGGTTTTCGGCCAGGGCGAGTTTGCCCTCCAGACATTTGGAAAGTCTGGAGACTTTTTTCCATGGTCACAACATGGAGTGTTGGGGGAGTTGTTACTGCCATCTAGTGGTTAGAGGCCAGCAATGCTAAATGTCTTAAAATACAGAGGACAGCCCCAGGACAGTTTTAGGTGGCCCAAAGTGTCAATAGTACTGAGATAGAAACCCTGAAAAACAGTAGCAGGACCTCCATCAAGGAAGATAACAGGAAATATATGTTTTTTAATTTCTTCTTTTCAGGAGTATATAGAAGCAATTCTCTTTCTTTCTCCCACTCCTAGTTCTTTTTTCATTAAATTGAAGATTCCAGGTTCTCCCTTGGCTCCTCTGTGAACCTGAACTTTATCACTTCCCTGGAGGCATTTGTTTCTCAACAATGTATCCTGGCCCTCGCCGATCTGGCTCAGTGGATAGAGCATCTGCCTATGGACCAAAGGGTCCCAGGTAAGATTCTGGTCAAGGATGTGTACCTTGACCGCAGGCTCCTCCCCGAGACCTGGGCCCTGGTCAGGGCATGTGCAGGAGGCAACCAATAGATGTGTTTCTTTCACATAGATGTTTCTGTCTTATCCTCTCTTCCTCTGTTCCTTTCTTCCTAAAAATCAATAGAAAAATACCCTTGTTGTGAGGGTTAACAACAACATAAAGAAACAAATAAATAAATAAAATATATTCCGCCGAAACTGGTTTGGCTCAGTGGATGAAGCGTCGGCCTGCAGACTGAAAGGTCCCGGGTTCGATTCCAGTCAAGGGCATGTACCTTGGTTGCGGGCACATCCCCAGTAGGGGGTGTGCAAGAGGCAGCTGGTCGATGTTTCTCTCTCACCGATGTTTCCAACTCTCTCTCCCTCTCCCTTCCTCTCTGTAAAAAATCAATAAAATATATTTAAAAAAATGTATTCCAACTTATTATAGTGTTGTGCCTCAGGGGGAAAGGAATATGGGGGGTACAGGAAGAGACTGGACAAAATTCATACACATATGGATGAGGACAGTGGCGGGGAGTTAAGGGCAGAGGGTGGGGTGGAAACCAGGTGGAGGGGAGCTATGGGGGGAAAAAGGAGAAACAATTATAATTATGTGAACAATAAAGATTTATTAAATTAAAAAAAGAATAAATGCAGAGCTATGTTTGCATAACTGTAATTGTTGAGCGTTTCTTTGGCTTATCTGTGTACACTATATGTCTGATGCTGTTGGCTATAATAGACCTTCTTCACCGTCCAAAGGCTTTTTTTGCAATGAAGAGCCAAATCCCTGCTTTGGGGATTTCCACAAAATTGATTCGTGGTTAGAGACCTAATTGTTCTTTTCAAGGCATCACTGAGAAAATGGCCTAGCAGATCTTACTGTGTAAACACTTATAATTGCTGCTTTATTAATTTGAACACATTTTTCAATCTGTTGTTTTGTTTCTTGGGAGGTATCTTTCTCAGTTCCGGAAAACATGGAGAAACCAATTATTATACAGGGTGTCCCCCCAAAATGTATACATACATTAACAGCTGATAGCTCCATTTTGAAAATGAAATGTATTTTTTAAAAAATATATATTTTATTGATATTTTACAGAGAGGAAGGGAGAGAGATAGAGAGCTAGAAATGTCGATGAGAGAGAAGCATTGACCAGCTGCCTCTTGCACACCCCCCACCGGGGATGTGCCCGCAACCAATGTACATGCCCTTGACCGGAATCAAACCTGGGACCTTTCAGTCCGCAGACCGACGCTCTACCACTGAGCCAAACCGGTTTCAGCTGAAATGTATTTTTAAAAATATTTTTGTATTGCCCATGACCAGTGCCTCAGGGAGGGAGAGGAAGAGAGAGATAGAAACCTCAAAGATAAGAGAGAATCATTGATTGGCTGCCTCCTGCACACCTCCCACTGGGAATTGAGCTTGCAACCTGGGCATGTGCCCTGACTGGGAATTGAACTGTGACCTCCTAGACCTAGTTCATAGATTGACATTCAACCACTAAGCCACTCTGGCCTGGTAATGAAATGTATTTTATTTTTAATTAAAAAACACTAATATATATATATATATATATATATATATATATATATATATATATTAGAGAGGAAGAGTGAGAGAGAGACAGAAACATCAATGATGACAAAGAATCATTGATGGGTTGCCTTCTGCATGCCCTCCACTGGGGACCGAGCGCACAGCCTGGCTATGTGCCCTTGACCAGAATCCATCCCGTGACCCTTCAGTCCACAGGCCAACTCTTTATTCACTGAGCCAAATCAGCTAAGGCTAAAATTTATTTTAATAAATGCTGCCTTTATAATTATTCAAACTGTATGTATACATTTTGTGAAACACCCTATATATGGGCTAGAGAGTGGCCAGATAATAAAATTTACAAACAAGTATGCAATTTCTTTTTTTCTTTTTAAAATATATTTTATTGAGTTTTTACAAAGAGGAAGAGAGAGGGATAGAGTTAGAAACTTCAGGGCTCCGGTAGCTCGCCGTGATCGTATAAGAGTTAGTACTCTGCGTTGTGGCCACAGCAACCTCAGTTCGAGAGTTAGAAACATGAGAGAGAATCATCGATCAGCAGCTTCTTGCACACCTCATACCAGAGATGTGCCCGCAACCAAGGTACATGTCCTTGACCAGAATCAAACCTGGGACCCTTCAGTCTGCAGACCGACACTCTATCCACTGACCCAAACCAGTTTCAGCCAAGTATGCAATTTCAATTATGACCCCAAAGAACTATAATTCCAAAAGCAGTAGAAGAAAGGTAGGGGAAAGGTAGTGAAAACACTGAGCATTACTGCCCCAATAAGACAAATATCTTTCCCATGTGTTTAAGACTTTCTTTCTTTTAAAAAAAATATATTTTATTGATTTTTTACAGAGAGGAAGGGAGAAGGATAGAGAGCTAGAAACGTCGATGAGAGAGAAACATCGACCAGCTGCCTCCTGCACACCCCATACTGGGGATGCCGCAACCAAGGTACATGCCCGTGTTTAAGATTTTCTACCTCACCTGTCCCACTGTGTGCCATCTACTACACAGCTAAAGTGTCAGTTTCATTCATCAGATAGTTTTCCTTTCAGGTCTAATACCATTTGTTTCTATAGGCCAGAAAGCACACAGCACCTAGAAGCCCACTCTCTTATCTCTAAGAGCCTAGTGTGTATGGGGTGGGGTAGGTCAGGTCTCTAGGGCAACCCTGGAGTTTTCATCCAGTGCCTGTAGTTATGACTGTGGCTCAGGACAACAAGGCATCGCTATCAAAAGTCCAGGCAGCTCTGGCTGGTTTGGCTCAGTAGATAGAGCATCGGCCTGGGGACTGAAGGCTCCCTGGTTTGATTCTGGTCAAGGGTACATGTCCGGATTGTGGGCTCAATCCCCAGTAGGGGCGTGCAGGAGGCAGTCGATCAATGATTCACATCATTGGTGTTTCTGTCTCTCTCTCTCTTTCGCTCCCTTCCTCTCTGAAATCAATAAAAATATATTTTTTTAAAAAGTCCAGGCAACCAGGAACAGCTCTGCTATAGTACTCATATTCTAACTGAGGCACTGTTCAATGATGCACTTGCCCTGTGGCAGCCCTGTAGGCTCAAGGATGGCTGAAATGGCTGAAACCGGTTTGGCTCAGTGGATAGAGCGTTGGCCTGGGGACTGAAAGGTTCAGGGTTCGATTCCGGTCAAGGGCATGTACCTTGGTTGTGGGCACATCCCCAGTAGGAGGTGTGCAAGAGGCAGCTGATCGATGATTCTCTCTCATCGATGTTTCTAACTATCCCTCTCTCTTCCTCTCTATAAAAAATCAATTAAAATTTTTTTTTTTTTAAAAAAAGGATGGCACGCCAAGACCGGTTTGGTTCAGTGGATAGAGCGTCGGCCTGTGGACTGAAAGGTCCTGGGTTCGATTCTGGTCAAGGGCACGTACCTTGGTTGCGGGCACATCCCCGGTGGGGAGTGTGCAAGATGCAGCTGGTCGATGTATCTCATCGACGTTTCTAACTCTCTATCCCTCTCAATTCATCTCTGTGTAAAATCAATAAAATATATATTTTTTAAAAAAAGGATGGCTGAAATGTTCTGAGAGGTCTTTGTGACATCATGACTCTCAGGGGTCTGCCCATCTGGGACTGCCCAGCACTGTATTTAGGTCTGTGGATTTTACTATCAGAGAATGGGCCTCAACTTCAGAAAGGTCCTGGGCTCCTACCACTTTCTTCCCCTTTTAGAATGGAAGCACATCCCTCAGCCACGTTTCATTAGAAACTGCCTAAATCCAAGATGCCTTGCTATGTTTGACTTGCTAGTTACCTTTATGATAAGGTGTACTATTATGAGCACACCTTATCTTTCTAACTAGATTACAAGTGCACTGAGGATAGGAACTTTGTCTTATACGGCTTTACTTCCCCACAGCACATGCCATTCCTGTGCTTTGCAGGTACTTAAAAGATATGTGCCAGCAGACTGGGTTCACTTGACAAGGGAATGTTAGCATGTAGCCAGAGCTTCAGCCCCCAAAGCTGACATCCTTGCTAGGCATAGGCAGGGAGAAGGAAGAGGAGGGAGAGGGAAAATAATAATAAGTTAAATAGCGGGGGTGTTAATAAGGGAAGGGAGTGGTAGGTGAGCTTGCGGGTATAAAGGTAGAGAAGGAAGAAACTGGGATGAAATGAACATGACTGAGGGGACACAGGTGGAAAAGAATATAATTCAAGGCCCAGGGTGTGAAGTCCTGAAAAGAGGATTCCCTCCCTTCCTGTGCTCTGATGTTAGCCACCCCTATACCCATCTTACAAAACTCTCTCACCCACAGGCACAGGCAGGGCAAGTGAGGCCCTCCCCCTCCCCCCCCAGGTCTGTCCAGACAGGCAGCCTAGGGTCCAGGCTGGCAGGGCCCAGACGGGTAAGCCTGGCCCTCTGTCTCCTAGGACCAGACACAGCATAAACTTGACACACACTCACCCAGGATGGCCTGCTGCCCAGAAGGAGACTCCCTAAATATTGTCCGGGCATTCAGAAGTGGTTCTTATTTGTGCACAGGCTCCATGATAGGTGGTTGATGGGTGCATGAGTCACCCAATGTGGGTGCATTGGGGAGGCAGGGCTCGCAAATGATCGGGGAGGCTCAGGGAATTAAGGTGTGGACTGAGGCTTGGGACTTTGTAGCTTACAAAGTCTATTTCCTTCCTGAGGAGTAAAAGGCAGAGCCTCTGGCCAGCTCCTCCTCCCTGGCCCTACCTGCTTGTTGCATCTTTTCCCTTCCTTTTGGGGTCTTCCAAGCCACTTCTCCACACTTACCTGCATGGGGAGAGCAGTGCCAGGTTTGGAAGAACATGTCCTCGGTGCTGCCTGAGAGTTCAAAAGGCCTCTAGTCTGGAGCACCCTCGAGGCAGGATTTTTAGTTTCAGGGAGGGCCTTGACTGGGAAGTAAAGTTCTGGCTTACGGGAGTTTAAGCTCCTACTTCAAAGAGAAACCTTTCTAATCTACTGGGGCATTTCTTCTGGCTCTCATGAAAGCATTTTTCCCACAAGGAGTTTCTCATCCCTTGTCTGCATCTCTCTCTCCCCCTGGACAATTAAGAACCCAGCTGCCAAAGTGAAGATGGTGGCATAGGTAAACACCTGGACTTGCTGCCTCTCACAACCACATCAAAATGACAACTAAAAGACAGAACAACTGCCGAAACCTGTGTGGCTCAGTGGTTAGAGTATCAGCCTGCGGACTCAAGGGTCCCAGGTTTGATTCCGGTCGGGTGCATGTGCCTTGGTTGCGGGCACATCCCCTTGTGAGGGTGTGTGCGGGGGAGGGGTAGCTGATTGATGTTTCTAACTCTCTGTCCCTCTCTCTTCCTCTCTGTAAAAAATCAATAAAATATATATATATATATATTTTAAAAGAACAACTATCATCCAGAATGGTGGGAAAGCTGGCTGAGTGGAAGTTCTACAATTAGAAGTAAAGAAAAAAGCACATTGAGACTGGAAGGAGGTACAGAGGCACATGCATGGAATGGGCTGACAACCAGGTAAGCTGCTTTTTTAATTGGGAGGGAGGTACAAATTCCTGATTGCCCTGAACTTTAGTTCCGGGCAAGACTCTGGGGACCCAGACACATTCAGGGAGAAACTGTTCTATCTGGCATCAGAATAGGAATGCCAGGACGGCTTTTTTTCCAGACGGAGGTGCTAGCAGTGATCATTGTTCCTGCGCCTGGACCTCTCTGGTGCCTAGAGAGCTGACTGGAATCTATTGCTGTTTGCTCCACCCTGGTGATTTCCTGAGACCCTGCCCCACCCAATTTACAACCCCACCCAAGCTTTACACAGTGGCTTTTGCATATGAATGGCCTGTCCTTTCACAGCCTAAAACCTAACAAACTTCAGCTGGGCCAGAGTGCTCCAAAGCTTCCAAAAGAAGGCCCAAGGCCTGGCAGCAGCAGCCAATGCTCTATCCACTGAGCCAAACTGGTTTCGGCTTGGCATTTTAATTATGATGTGTCTTGGTGTGGTCCTCTTTGGATTCCTTTTGTTTTGGGTTCTTTGCACTTCCTGGACTTGTAAGTCTATTTCTTTCACCAGGTGGGGGAAGTTTTCTGTCATTATTTCTTCAAATAGGTTTTCAGTAACTTGCTCTCCCTCTTCTTAAGCTACCCCCATAATTTGGATGTTGGTACGCTTGAAGTTGTCCCAGAGGCTCCTTACACTAACTTCATATTTTTGGATTATTTTTGCTTTTCTGGTTGGGTGTTTTTTGCTTCTTTGCATTTCAAATCTTTGACATGATACTTACGATCCTCTAGTCTGCTGTTGGATCTCTGTATATTATATTTTATTTCAGTCATTGTATGTTTAATTTCTAGTTGGTCCTTTTTCATATCCTTGGGGGTCTCATTAAATTTATTGGCCTTTTCTAGAAAATTCTTGAAACACCTTATAACCGTGATTTTGAACTCAATATCCAGTAGTTTGCTTTCCTCCATTTCTTTCATTTATGATCTGTTTCTTTGTCTCCGCATTTTCTTTTTCTTTTTTTTTTAAGATTTATTTTTGGCTCCACATTTTCACTGCTTCCCTGAGTTGATAGAGTGGCTTTGTGTGCTAGGTGTCCTATAGGGCCCAGTGGCTTAGCCTCCCTAATTACCTGAGGTGGACAGTCTTGGTGCACCCCTTTGTGGGTTGTGTGTACAGTCTTGTTGTTAGTATCACTGGGAGGAATTGATCTCCAGGCCAATTGGTTGTGAGAATCAGCTGTGTCTACACTGGGGGAACTTCTGTGCTGGAGATACCCTTATGAGACAAGACTTGCAAAAGCCTCTCTGCTCATCTTGATTGGAGCGGAGTCTCAGGGTGGAGCCAACAGCGATGGCTTCCCATCAGTCCTGTCCTAAGAGGCCCCTGTGTCTCAGTATCCTGTGGTAATTGCTGCAAGCACCTCTGAGAGAAAGCCATCTTCAAGTTCCACCTGCTGCCAGACAGTCCAGTTTCTCCCCGTATGAATCTGGGTCCTCAGAGTCTCGCCTGGAACTGGAGTTCAGAGCAGTCAGGAGCTTGTGTCCCCCTCCTCTGAGTCTCAGTGTGCTTTTCTCCTTCCTTGGAGTGTAGAATTTCCACTCAGCTATACTTCCTGTGGTTCTGGATGATGTCTGTTTTGTGTTTTAGTTGTAGTTTTGAAATTGTTGTGTGAGGCAGCAGTTTAGATGTTTACCTATGCCACCATCTTGGTTTCTCCTGGGAGGGGACTTCTTATGATAGCCTGAAAAAAATAATTTTCTGAGATTTGCACAGGAGAAAGAGTGATTTTTATTTCGATGGAATTAAATACCTGTGTTTCTCAAGTTTCATTTCCCTTAGTCCACTCATAGAAGATGTGTAGCTGGGGATTCAGTAAAACTAGAAGCAAAGCCAGTGTCCAGACTTTCCTTTCTATGTTGGAGACAGATCTAGTACAGCATCAGGCTAGTTGCAGTCCATTACTCCACTGTATATGAGAGTACCCAGGGCCATGGGCCATACGGGAAAGTGCCAGGGGATTATATATCCCAAATTTTCATGCACTTGCAGTGGCCATGCCTATTCTGATCAATGACCTCTGTTCCCAGGTGTGACTGACAGGCAGCACCTTCACTGCCACCCAAACTTTACTGGGAATGCATCTGTCTTCCCTTTGTCCAGTCCCTTCCCCCAGTGTTTTATAGAAAATTGGCTGGTGGTTCCTTGGAGAGTGCAAAGGTGAAGCTTCCTGGTGAAGCTGCCCAAATGACATGCCTATTATGTCTGGCTTCCCCTTTGCTCCTTTTCTATTATTAACTAGAGGCCCAGTGCATGAAATTCGTGCATGGGTAGAGTCCCTAGCAGCTGCCAGCTGCCTGCTGCCGGCCAGGGCCTCCCTTCATTCCATGCCACGCTGGTGGTCAGCACACATCATAGCGAGCAATTGAACCCCTGGTTGGTTGAACTTGGGAGGGGACACTTTGCATATTAGGCTTTGATACAGTGAGTGGCCAGATTATTATGACCTTTGAACACATAATAATCTGGCCGCTCAGTATATATATATATATATATATATATATATATATATATATATATTAGGGACCCAGTGCATGAATTAGTGCATAGATGGGATCTGGCCAGCCTGGTCAGGGGCAGGGGACATGGACAATTGGCCGGCCTGCCTGCTGGTTGAACTCCTAGTTGAGGGGACAATTTGCATATTAGCCTTTTATTATATAGGATATACACTGAGTGGCCAGATTATTGTGTGTCCAGAGATCATAATAATCTGGCCACTCAGTGTATATATAGATAATTAGCTAATTATAATTGTATCAACCACACCTTCTCATCAGCTTCTTGTGTGTGGGACCTTGATGTATATAGTGTCTTCAGACAGTGAACTCAATATTTCTTCCTCTATAAAGAGGACACTTAGTTGCCGGGACTGGTTTGGCTCAGTGGATAGGGCTTCGGCCTGTGGACTGAGAGGTCCTGGGTTCAATTCCGGTCAAGGGTATGTACCTTGGTTTCGGACATATCCCCAGTGGGGGGGTGTGCAGGAGGCAGCTGATCAATGTCTCTCTCTCTCATCAATGTTTCTGACTCTCTGTTCCTCTCCCTTCCTCTCTGTAAAAAATAAATAAAATCTATATTAAAAAAAGAAGACACTTAGCAAAGCACTTTTTTTTATTTGTTGGGCTTGAGACAAATTGTCTGAGGGTGAGAAGCCAGCCATTCATATATAGAGTACAGTGATCAAAGGCAGGGGCTCCCAGCCCTTGAAATTTCATGGATTAATAAAATAAATAAAGTAAAACAGGGCCTACAACTTTACTTAAATTAATTTTGTTACTCCTCACCCAAGGATATTTTTTTCATTGATTTTTAGGGAGAGTGGGAGAGAGAGGGAAAGACAGAGAAACATCGATGTGAGAGAAACACATAGATTGGTTGCCTCCTGCACCAGTCCTGACCAGGGCCTGGGCCAGGGAGGAGCCTGCAACCAAGGTACATGCCCTTGACCGGAATCAAACCTGGGACCCTTTGGTCTGTGGGTCAATGCTCTATCCACTGAGCCAAACCGGCTATGGTGGGCCTAGAACTTATCTTTTCATCATTCAAAATAATACTTTAGAGTATTACTGGAGATAATATCTAACCATTACAGAGAGACTTTATGAAGTATCAGGCACTATTCTCAGTATTTACATGAATTATCTAATCCTCTTAAAAACACTTTCCCCATTTTATTACAAAGAAACGTAGAAATGCTAAATAACTTATTCCTGGGTCTATGCTGATAACCATTATAGTATAAGCTCATCTTGGATTCATAAAAGATATCTTTGAAAACACTCAGTAAATGAGTGGGGTGCACCAAATATGATGTATATTCCTTCAAAACTCCAAGTACCATATTTCAACTAATCTAAGACACCATCATCTGAAAGGTACATCTTCATTTATATTCCACTGTGAAAAAATTTTTAAAACATTATCAATTAACCATAATATTGTTACAGGAAAGCGGTCCTGGCCCTGAGCAGGTCTGCCTAGGGTCAGCCAATGGTGTGTGGGTTTCCTGTAGGAAAAGTTTTGTGTAGGAAAAGTTTCACCACAGCCCAGGTGAATTTTAGAGGGTGTTTATGAAAGCTGGGGACAGTAACACAAGGAAGGGCTGGGGAAACGAGCCTAAGCTGGTCTGCTCTGGCTCACTAAGAAGTCAGAGAAAGGGGACCTTGGAGACAGGTTCAGGGGGGTTATCTGGGACAAACTGCTGCTGCCCATTGCTGCCCTGGTTGCAAGCCTTGTGGGGTCCCTTAGAGTTTAGGGGATGCATGCCTGTGGGGGAAGAAGAGGAGGTGGAGGTGCTGGTGTGCTCCTTCAGGGTCATGGTCCTCACTGATTGGTCATTGTCAGGGCAGGGGGTCCTTAGCCACTGCAGCTGGTCCTGGTGTCTCCCACCTGGTTTTGCTGCTTTCTGGGTCAGGAGCTGGAATACGACTGAGGCCTAGATGTTGTTTCTAGGGAGGTGACTTTTTTTGCATTTGCTGTAAATTGATGTCAGTTTGTTCAGCTGTCTGTTTCCCTATTCCCCTTGTCCTGGCTTACTGGCTTGTCTCAATTTATTATTAAATATATAATGAATCCCCATTTCAGAGATGTTAAAATGTTGGGGGGGGGGCGCCACTGTGAATGTACTGTCACTGAATTCTTCACTTCAAAATGGATAATTTTATGTAATGTGAATTTTACCTCAATAAATTATTTTTAAAATGTGAATCAATAAAAAAAAGACATCTTTGAAAATAATCAAGCACACAAGGGAGGTCCTACCCTCAGGATCTGGGAATAAATGAGTAAAAAGTTCAGTCAAGAAGTCGGATAGGTGCTCGCTTCGGTGATACAGAGAAGATTAGCATGGCTCCTGCACAAGGGTGACACGCAAGTTCATGAAGCATTCTATATTTTTCAGATACTGGTGGCTTGCCCGGAGTGGGAATGGCTGGGGGAGGGGGTGTCAACTGGGGAAAAAGGAGACATATGTAAAACTTTAAAAAAGGAAAACAAAGTTGGATAAGCCCTAGCTGGTTTTGCTCAGTGGATAAAGCCCCTGCTTGTGGACTGAAGGGTCCCGGGTTCAATTCAGGTCAAGGGCACATGCCTTGGTTGTGGGCTCAATCCCCAACAGGGGGCGTACTGGAGGCAGCAGATCAATGATGCTCTCTCATTATTGATGTTTCTATCTCCCTTTTCTTTTCTCTCTGAAATCAATAAAAACATTTAAAAAAATAAAAATAGAGACTCTATATTAAAAAAAAAAAGAAGTCAGACAGATCTGGGTTTGAGTTTCTGGCAACTTCTTTAACACTGTGCCCCAGTTTGTTAAATTATAATGAAAATATTAATACCTACCTCCTGGGGCTGCTGTGAGGAGCAAGTGACTTAACACAGATTGAGCCCTTCACACAGTGACTAGCACACAACAAGGGCACAATACATAGCAACTAGGAGGCTCACTGTTGCTATCCTGCCTGGCACAGCCCTGCAAGCTCATCTCCTGCTGGGGAGAAGCTGGGTATGGACACGACAGCTTGATCCTACTTTGGAAGTCAGGTTGTTGTGACTGACTAGCTCCCTCCTTTACTAACAAAACTAGTCAGAGTTTTCATTTGGACTCTGCTTCCCATTGGTTGAAACTGGTGTTGCCCTGGTAGCACATGTAAACATTCCTTCTTGGAATCCTGGGGAAAAGCTGTTGACTTTCTGAGGCTTCCCTGGCTACTACTTTTCCATACAAGACTCTGTTCACTCAGGTATTGGGGGTTGTTAGGTGGGAGGGCTCCACAAAAAGGACTTGCAGTGGTTCTCCTGATTCATCATACCTTTCATTCTGCTAACCTCTTAGAGAGCGAAGGGGAGAAAAAGTAATAGAAAAGGCTAGTCACAGGGTTGCTTAAGAATTGATTGTGCCCACAGATGTATGAGGATAAAATGTGAACTGCTTCCTGAGCCCTCCTCCCCCTTTTCCTCCTCTGTTGTAGCACAGGGCTCCCAGGGGCAGTTCTTAAGGAGGTGCTTCTATGGATAAAGCCCCCATCTCACTGCTTTGTGTTGGGAGTCACACATTTGGCTTCCAGTCACTTCATCAAGAGACAATTTGCCGAAGCTAGGTCAATGAATGATCAAGTCACCAAATGAGCCATTTTCTGAAGGACTGAGTTATTGTGTGGACTCACCAAAGCCTACCGAATTTACCAGTTTACCAAAAACATTCTATTGTCTTTAATTACGGAGTTTACAGCAAATTACTTTGGTCAAACTGGGCTGGGGAGAGCCAGTTCTCCAAGGTTAAGGGTCTTTAGACTCCCTCACTCTTCACCCTTCATTTTGGGTCTTTCATAGGAGCATTTTAAGCTCTGTTTGCCTCTGCCTCCGTTCCCTAATGCTACAGCGGGGTGGTGGTGGCGGCGGCGGCGTTGGTGGTGGTGGTTAACAGATCCCCAGAACTCTCTGTGAATCTTGGAGGGAGGAGGACAGTGTAGTTAAGAGCAGGGGCTGTGGAGTCAGACAGTCTGGGTGTGAGCTTGGCTTCCTTGTTTCACATGGTAACAAAAATAGGCACACTAAAAGTAGGATAGGTAGGGAAAGGTTAAGGGCATCTTTGGGGCTGACAGTGGGGAAACAAGGGCAAGGACAGTCACCCAGGGCTAGAAATGGTGGGACCATAGGGCTGAGGGGAGAGAATGATTACCCTTACCAGACTGGGAAGTTGTGAGAGAGCTGCCCTGGAGAAGCTGCCTTCTCCATATACCAGCTACTGGTGACCCTGTAGGGAGACAGCCCTCTGGGGATTTAAGACCTTCAACCTCACTCTCCTCCATTCAGCCTCATCTCCCCATTGTGTGGAACCTCCTGGAAGATAGAGGTCATGGGAGAGCCCATTGATATAGTCCATCCAGGTCAGCCTTCCAGGGGAGAGAGCAGGGGAGATGGGGAGAGTGGATCTGGAAAGGCCAGTGAAAGGTGCAAGATCTCACAGGGCTTGTGGTGAGAGTTGAGACCCATTAAACATTCCAAATTGGGAGTTGCTATCTATAGAAAAATAAATAGCTCCCTTTGGAGAGAGATATACCCACTTTCCTGCAGCACTCCCAATGCAAGTACTGCCTGCAAGGGAAAATATTAGCTATCGTTTATGATGAACATTTTACTAAAACAGGAACTGACAAATATTTTTTAACAAGAAAAATTTTAATTACATGTATATATATATATGGGAATCCTGCACATATGAGAGTTAAAAATCCAAAATACATGAGAGGTTCCGACAAATATTTTCTTTTAAAAACTATGTTTATTGATTTCAGAGGGGAAGGGAGAGGGAAAGATAGAAACATCATTGTTGAAAGAGAATCATTGATCAGCTGCCTCCTGCACACCCCCCACTGGGGATTGAACCTGCAACCCGGGCATGTGGTCTGACCAGGAATTGAACTGTAACCTCCTGGTTCATACTTCAACACCCAACCACTAAGCCATGATGACTGGGCAACAAATACTTTTTCTTTTATAAAATATATTTTTATTGATTTCAGAGAGGAAGGAAGAGAGAGAGAGAGAGATAGAAACATCAATGATGATAGAGAAACATTGATTGGCTGCACTGGGGATCGAGCCCGCAACCCAGGCATGTGGCCTTAACTGGAATCAAACCTGGGACCCTTCATTTTGCAGGCCAATGCTCTATCCACCAAGCCAAACTGACTATAGGGCAACAAATATTTTCTTGATGTGATAAATCTCAAGCCATAAACCAGCATTACACTTACTGGTATAAGGCCAGAAAGCATGCCTGTTAAAGTCAGACACAAAGGAAGGATTTAATATATATATATATATATATATATATATATATATATATATATATATATATATATAATTGATTTTTCACAGAGAGGAAGGGAGAGGAAAAGACAGAAATATCAATGATGAGAATCACTCATTGGCTGCCTTCTGCACCCCCTCCTCCCACAGGGGATCAAGCTTACAATCTGGGATGTGCCTTGACCCGGAATCGAACCGTGAACTCCTGGTTCTTAGGTTGCTGCTCAACTGCGGAGCCAAGCTAGTCAGGCTGGAAGGATTTTTAAAATTCTTTATTTAAAATATTACACAAGTCTCCTTCCTCCCCCCCTCCAATGACCTCTCCCCAGCCATCCCCTCCCACAAGCCCTCAGCCCCCTTCTGTCTGTGTCCATTGGTTTTGTTTATATGCATACATACAAGTACTTTTGTTGTTCTCTTACCCCTTCAACACCCCCCACCGCCTTCCCTCTGTTTGATGCTTCTATGGAAGGATGTTTATTTTTTATTTTGTATTGATTTTTTACAGAGTGGAAGGAAGAGGGATAGAGAGTTAGAAACATCAATGAGAGAGAAACATTGATCAGCTGCCTCATGTACACTCTCTACTGGGCATGTGTCCCCAACCAAGGTACATGCCCTTGACTGGAATCGAACCTGGGACCCTTGAGTCCGAAGGTCAATGCTCCATCAACTGAGCCAAACCGATCAGGGCAGAAGGATGTTTTTATCTCCACATTCACTTCACATTTTTCTGGAGGTATTTACCAACGCTAATATATATTTCAGGAAGAAATGAATTTCTGGCAGATGACATTATTGTATACCTGGAAAATCCAAGAGAAAAACCTGAAAAACCAACCCCTCCTATACTGTATTTTTTTTAATTTTCATTTAAATTTACTTTATCTTTTAGGAGTCACGGGCTCTCAATTGCCTAAAGCAGGGTTTGAGGTTCTATTAAAGACTCAAGTAGAAATCAGTATTGTTAGAACTCCAAAGAAGTTAAGAATCATTCTACTACATCTTAACTCTTCATAGTTATGTGAATCTGAAAATCATTGTTTTTTAGGAAAAGTACATCTCAGTGGCCAGGCACAAAGAATAAATAGTAAGTCCTCACTTCTTCCTCATCCCTTAATCCCCTCCCCTGAGGAAATAATCGTTTTCTGTCTCTTGTGATTCTTCAAGAGATAGTCTGTACTTTACAAGTGTGTATGCATGTACACAAAAAGGTAATTTCTTGAGTTTCTTTTTCTAGAAAAAAGAAAATGAAGAAGACTAGAAGTATCAGATTTAATAATATGGTAGATGTATATAAAGAAGTTCCAATACCATTGATTGATAAAGAAGACATTGATGTGATTGAACCAGCAACGGATGAAGAAGACAGTGATGTCACTGAACCAGCAAAGATTGAAGAACACACCGAAGTGACTGAAGAAGCAATGGGTAAAGAAGAGAGCAAGGTGACTGAACCAGCAATGGATGAAGAAGACATCAATAAGACTGAAGAAGCAATGGATAAAGAAGAGAGCAAGGTGACTGAATCAACAATGGATAAAAAAGACAGCAATGTCACTGAACCAGCAATGGAAACAGAGAGCAATGAGATTGAACCAGCAATGGAAATAGAGAGCAAAGTAACTGAACCAGCAATGGATACAGATATCAATGTGACTGAATCAGCAATGCATACACACAGCAATGTGACTGAATCAGCAATGTATAAAGATAGCCATGTGACTGAACCAGCAATGCATACACATAGCTATGTGACCCAACCATCAGCAATAGGTAGCGGCAGCATTGTGACTGGACCAGCAGTAGTTATAAACAGCAATATGCTTAAACCAATAACAGATGCAGAAGATGAGCATGTGAATGAAATAGCACTAGATTTAGCTGAGAATGTCATCACTGCTGCTCTTAATATTGTGGAAGGTAGTGATCTTGTTTGGTTGCCTAAAGGACTGTCTTGTTATATAATGTCACACTACCAGACAACTAACAAATTCACATATTTTTTTGCAGAAGATGATGAATACACCATCAAAAACATTAACTGGCTCACACATGGTGAATTCACACCAGAAAAGTGCCGTAAACAAATCGAAGACTTCGTTACGGTAAGATAGTTGACCACTCCAGCTTGGTGTACAAAGGTGAAGAACAATAAAAAGGCTCTTCCTTTTAAAAAATATTTTCATTGATTTTTTTTTAGAGAGAGAGGGAGAGAGATATAGAAGCATTAATGAGAGAGAAACATCTATTGATAAGCTGCCTCCTGCACATCCCCCTCCCCCCCAAACCCCCACTGGGGGACAAGCCAACAACCTGGGCAGGTGTCCTGATCAGGAATCAAAACTGAAAAAAGGCTCTTCTTTGATGAAAAGTTTAAATTTCAGAATCCTTAAGAGATTATATAAAAGGCAACCAAATGTCCTCATCTGGATCCCAAAATCGACATGCAATAGTCTTTGAAGGTGAAAAGCACAATTGTATTTCCCTGTGCTCCTGTCATCCCAACCTTAAATTTTCCTAGTAAAATCTGATATTCCCATTTAAGAAACTTTCCCATCTGGTACTCTAAATGGGGCCTACTGGTCTAAGGAGGGAGTTGCTTCTCTCAAACAAGAGTTCTCCAACACCAACTTTATTTTTATTTATTTGTTAATCCTCACCTGAGGATTTTTTCCGTTAATTTTTAGAGAGAGTGGAAGGGAGAGAGAGAGAGAAAGAGAGAGAGAGAGAGAGAGAGAGAGAGAGAGAGAGAGAGAGAGAGAGAGAGAGAGAGAAACATTAGTCTGAGAGAGACACATCAAATGGTTACCTCTCTCACATGTCCTGATTCATCCTGGGGGCTAGGGGAGGGTTGAACCTGCAACCCAGGTATGCCTTTGACCACCGTAGATTGGGAATCAAACCTGCAACCTTTAAGTACATAGGCCAACACTCTAACCATTGAGAAACACTGGCCAGGGCTCCAACACCACCTTTAGAATGCTCATATTAACAGAGGGGATGCACATGGATCAAAAGTCTTTTTACTGTACCTTTGGAATATATTTCCTGTGAATTCCTTTTTCTCTTTCTCTTGTGCCTGGCTCTGACCCATTTCTGTGGCTTAACCTGGAAGTTCTGGTGAAAAGGCCCTGGGTTGCTTTGCATAACAGGAGGGTGGATAAAGAAGAATGATTTGAAATCCTTATTCACTGTATTCCCTTGGAAAAGAGATCAGTTGAAATTGGTTGAGGCAAAACTCCCAGCCCCTGGGAGAAGTTTCTTGCTATCTCTCTTCCTCTGTTCCTAAGCCCTAGACAGCCTTGGTCAGGTGAGAATAAGGAAGGTCAGGGGTTTCTGGCTCCATACCTTTTGTTTATACTCCAGTTGGCACAAATCACCATTCCCATTAGAAGGGGTATCTAAAGCATAGTGAAGATGAATGATGCAAAAAAAAGTTACCCTTTGGCCTTCTTCCTCTGAAGTATATCTCCATTTGGGGTTGGGCAAAAGTTTCTGCCTGCTATACCCAAGGTTTGTGAATCAGACTGAAATGGGGCACAAAACAAGCAAGAAAAATTTTCCCTACAAATCTCACTGGCTAGCTACACTAATAAAATAGAAATATGCAAATTGACCATCACTTTGTGACACCCACCAGCCATTCAGGAGTGAGTATGCAAATTAACCCCAGCGCTTCTGTGGAAACTGACAGCAGGGAGGAGGCAGCTCCCAGCATGGCCTGCTTGACAATCATTGCAGTGTGGAGCAGGCAGGCCCTGCAGAGAGCAGAGAACCACAAGGAGTGGGCCTAAACCATCAGTAGGACATCCCCTGAGGGCTCCTGGATTGGAGATGGTGCAGGTCAGGCTGAGGGACACCCCCCACCCACTCCATGCACGAATTTTGTACACTGGGCCTTTAGTTCTGAATAAAAGGCAAAAGTAAGTCCTGATAATGGCCTACAGGGTCTGACATGATCTGAATTCTCTCCTCCTTCTCAACTTGTTGCTTAGACTCCATCACCTACTACCTTCTCCCTTTTAACCTTCCTTACTCCCACCACACTTGCTTTCTTGCTGTTCAACTGCCAGGCATGTCCCCACCTCAGAGCCTTTGCACTTGCTGTTCCCTCTGTCTGGAATAGTCTCCCCTGAGATCTATTCTCAGGCATCATGCCTTACTTCTCTTCAGATCTTTGTTAAGATTCCATTTGCTCATTGAGGCCCTTCCTAGCCACCACATCTGAAATTATAGCCACTCTTTTTCTTTATTTCTTCTACAGCATTTAGCTCTACTTAAGATATTATATTTTACTTATTTACCCTATTGCTTTTCTTCCACCACCAGATCATATGGTCCATGAGGGCAGCGACTTTTGTTAATTTATGTTCCCAGCCCCTAGATGTCAGGCACATACAGGTGTTCTATCAATAAATGTTAATTACACGAACAAGTTTGTTCTCTCTATACCATTATTTTTTCACAGATGAAGAGCTTACCTACCTTATAGGGCTTTTGTGCAGATAGAAACAATTAGAAAGTAGAAGGTGACTGAAAAGCTAAAAGTTCTATATAACTCATGATATCAAATCACCCTGTTCCCAGCCCCACTAACGCAGCAAGCCCAGGAAGTGAAGTCTACCATCTAAGTGCCAGACATTACTGATAGAGAGCTTCTCAAGCTTAGTTCAGATTTCTCAGAGTTCACCATATACCAAAGGATGGCAAATAAGGAGTTACCATTTCCTGAGCATTGCTATGTGCCAAACACTGCTAAGCAATTCATGTACATTATCTCATTTAATATTCACAACAAACCTGAATGCAGGTACATGAGTGTACCCATTTTACATATAAGGAATCTTGAGGCTCAGAGAAGTTGGGCAATATGTCCAAAGTCTTTCTGTTTAAGCAGCAAAATGAAGTTTTGGTCATAGGTCTATCTGATGTACTTTTTTTTCCACCATAATAGGAAAAGGACTTTTGAAAAAAAAATATCTTATTGATTTTTTTACAGAGAGGAAGGGAGAGGGATAGAGAGTTAGAAACATCGATGAGAGAGAAACACCTATCAGCTGTCTCCTGCACACCCCTTACCGGGGATGTGCCCGCAACCAATGTACATGCCCTTGACCGGAATCGAACCTGGGACCTTTCAGTCCGAAGACTGACGCTCTATCCACTGAGCCAAACTGGTTTCGGCAGGAAAAGGGCTTTTGGTGACAAAAAGATATTGCAGAGTTTTATTATTAATGAAAAATGCATATCCAAAAGATTTTAAGGTATTACAGGGTGAATAAGAATGATTAAAGCTAAAAAAAAAAAGAATGATTAAAGCTTATGTGTTTGTAGGGAGGCAATATGTACGCTTCAACATTGACAATGGCACAATAATTGGTTTATACCCTTTAGGAATGTAATCTGGCAACATGAATAGACATGTAAATTCTCTATAGAAAAAAAAAACACCCTGGAAAATCTCCAATGCCTAACACATAGTTAAAGTTATTATTTTAATACATTTTTATTGATTTTGGAGAAAGGGAGGAAGAGGGAAACATCAATGGATGAGAGAATCATCTATCGGCTGTCTCCTGCATGCCCCTACTGGGGATTGAGCCCACAACCTGGGCATGTGCCCTGAACAGGAATAGAACCATGACCTCCTGGTTCATAGGTCAACACTCAACCACTGAGCAAAACCAGTCGGGATAAAATTATTTTTATAAGAAAAATAAAGCATCATTATAAAAATCCCCAATGAGCAAAAAGCCATAAAGTAGAAAATGAAACTTACCTCTTTTCTCCCCCTCCAATACCCAGTCCTACTCTCTCAAAGGTCACTTACCATTGATAACAATTTTGTGCATATACTTCCAGTGCCTGTTGATTTTGAGTGTCTAATCATGTGTAATGGGCTAACCTATCATGGTAGAGTAGCACAGTGAGAAACTGTTTCCTGGAAGTGGGTTTATGAAGCAAGGTTCTGTAAACATTACAAAACACAAAGATAACACACACTCATTGGAGCTACATAAAAGTCAGCTGTCTGCACTGATAAAAACGAGAAGAGATTGGCCTGATGGTGATAATTGATGCCCAAGGCTGCCTTAGTTCACAAAAGGGGGGAAAGCACTACCACACCAAGTTGATAAGACAATATTAGATCTGAGGCATCTGATGGAGTAGAGAGAAAACTGAGCTGGGTGTTGGGGAGCCCTGAGTCCCCATCCCAGCTGTTGTGTTGGGCTACCCTTCCCCATTTCTAGGCCCCAATATCCTCATCTGTAAAGTAAGGGACTTTATTAGATCTCTAGGGACCATTCCAATGCTACAAAATATGTGCTTATGTGACAGATTAAACATTAGCGCTGAAAAAAATATCAAATACTATAGAAAGGCTGAAAAGGGGGCATGCTTCTATGGGCTTCATGGGATTGATTGTTGAACATTACAAGGAATGATCTCTGTAGGAAGGCATAGTCCATCTCAAGAAATCTAGAGTCTGGTGCTCCTCTCTGGCTGAGTGAAACAGCCAATTGGGTAGAGACTTGAAATAAAGTAAGCTGAAGCAGAAGGCCAGCCTACTGCCTTTTTTTTTTTTTCTTATATGAGAGCCAGAAATCATTTTACCATTTCTTCCCACAGTCCCTCTGCACATCACATTTATTGTCAGACAATTCCACTTCTTCCTTTTATGGACCTTCCTCTTAATTCAGGATCTCTTTTGATTTGGAAGTTTCCTGTGCCCTGAGAGCTAGCCCAAGGGGCTTAGGTTAAATTGAACTTGTTAGATACATATAGCATTCAAGGCCCCGAACTAAGAATCAGGGCTGCATTATGACCTCTAGACCCTAGTACTGGCAAGCTCTGTGGGGAAGCTTCTCCAAAGTATAGGGATCTAAGGGATTTGGAAGATCCTATAGCCTGACTCATTCCTTTCCTGACTTTATTTTACATACTACCTATGGCTGCAATGATATGAGTCTGATATTCAAAAACAGTTTTGGAAATCAGCCTCATTACTTTCTAGTCACACTTTAGGTCTCCCTGAGTAAAGTGAGCAGATCACATGTTCTAGTCACTTTCTTATTATTTTCCAATGAACAAAACTTGCCTCCCATCTTGCCTCCCAAGTAAGGGTCTAGAAGGAAGTGTGTATGTATAGGCAGTGTGTAAGTACACACCAACATCTTAGCATGTGAATCTACAGTCCAAAGGCCCGTCTCAAGTGATCTTTGCATCAGTAACTCATTTCATTTCAGCTCCTCCTTTTCTCTCCTCCACTTATGGAGATAATGGGAAGTTGACTAGTTTGAGTCCCAATCAAAAGTGTTAGAAATGGACTCCAGAAGCAGGGCGCTGCCTTTGTCTAGAGGCCTTGAACAGAGGTCTGCTTGTCTTTTTCTGTGTGCTCTTTCTTTTTTCTATGAAACAGAGCTGGGAGTATCAAGACCGTTGGGTTCACTACGCAAAGTTGGTAGAGATAAGAGACCTGGTTCACAGCTTCCACTACATCTACTCTGTACGCTGGAGTGTCCCAACTTCTCAGACACCCACGGCATTCAGCTCTGCCTTTGCCTTCTTCACTGTCAAGTTCAACAAAAACAAACCTCCGGTAAGCTCTTCCCTTTATGCCCTGTTCCCTTTAGTGAGACTTCAATGAAAATGGAGACTTCTCTTGTCAAGGTCATTGATGACCCCCTTTTTTGTAAAACTCAATAGTCATATTTCTGTTCTCATCCTGCTTGGCCCATCTACAGCACTTGCCATAGCTGATCACTCCCTCTTTCATGAAACAAACATTCCATTTGGCTTCTAGACCAACATACTCTTCTGATTTTGAGGCATTTGATCACCGAAATGAGTGACTAATGACTAATGCCTCACTGACTGTTCCTTTTCTGTCTCTACCAGTATCTCCTCTCACCAACCTCTTCATATTGGAATGTCCCAAAACTTGGGCCTTGGATCTCTTTTCTATACTCACTGCCTTGATGATCTTATCAGTCACCTGGCTTTAAATGGGTCACCTCTAGCTTATGATTCCCAAATTTATGTCTCCACCCCAGACTTCTGCCAGTTAAATGTTTAAGAAACATCTTATGTAATGTAACCAGAATTGAACTTACAGTTTTTCCTTCTAAACCTTATCTGCAGTTTTCCTCATCTAAGTTGATGCCAAAATCCTTGGCATCATCCTTGACATCCCAGACCCCTTATCCAATCCACTAAGAAATTGTTGGCTCTACCTTCAAAAACAGGTATTTTTGTTGTTGTTGTTCTTTAAACTTCCCCAACAGTTATTTTAAAAAAATATTTTATTGACTTTTTACAGAAAGGAAGAGAGAGGGATAGAGAGTCAGAAACATCGATGAGAGAGAATCATTGATCAGCTGCCTCCTGCCCCCTTGACCGGAATCGAACCTGGGACCTTTCAGTCCGCAGGCCGACGCTCTATCCACTGAGCCAAACCGGTTTCAGTCCCAACGTTTAATTATCACAAAGTCGACTAGGCTGTCTCTTTAAGCGGTTTCCTGGGGCCAGTTCAGTTTACAAAGAAATTCCTGAATTTCAGGGATTGGGAAACAGCGCGGTTAGGAAGGGAAGCACGTGCACCTGGAGGGACAGATCACGGGCTGCAGGGCGGAGCAGCCCCCAGGTCACTGCGCTCAGTACCAATGCTTAGCGCACATGAGGGCCCTCCGGGGCCTGCATCCGGCTCTGCTAACTCTAAGTCCCTGGAGGCCCAAGGGGCGGCGCCTCGCTGCAGCTTGAGAGTCTAGAGCTGAGCCGCTTCCTCAAAGCCCGAGCTGCTCTTCGGCGACTGTGCTGCCCAGCAAACCGGTGAGTGGGCTCCGACAGTGGGGTCTGGTGGCCAGGGCAGTAGGCACTCTAAGGGGCGGCGGGGAAAGAGTGAGCCAGGGGCTGCAGTGGGACTCGGGTCCCTAGGCTCCGCCCTGCATTGTCCCATGGGGGCGGGGGCACAGGGCACAGGGAGGGAGCGCTGTCTCCACGCAGGGCACACTGTCCGGGGTGGGGCGCTGAGCCACTGAGCTGCTGAGTTGGGAGGGCAGCCCTGGGCAGCTGAGAGCGGCTGCCCATGGCAGAGGGAAGCCGGCAGCGCCGTGTGTCACCACATGTTTCAGGGACTGATCAGGTCCTCCGGGTCACCGTGGTCATAGCTCTCGTCCTTTCATGATTGCATTTTTGGTGAGTTCTGAGCCACATCTGATTGGAGATAAAGTATGTGGCTGCCTTGGCTCCTTGAACATAGGTCACCCCTGGGCTTGGGCAGGCTCCTCGGGCTCAGCACCATTCTGCTCCACCTAGAAGCCCAGAAGGGCAGTCCTGTCACTGGGGTGCAGTATGCTTGTGCAGACCTCAGGGTGTCCCCCCACTGGGGACCACTCATTTCAGATCCCCATGCCACCTTTTCTGTTGCTTCGACTTTGTTCTTCAGATTCCACATATAAGTGAGGTCATACGGTATTTGTCTTTCTCTGACTGCCATGTCTCTGAGCATAATACCCTCTAGGTCCATCCATATGGTGGCAAAACTTAAATTTCATTCTTTTTTTGTGGCTGAGTGATGTTCCATTGTATATACAGCAGAATGGGTGTTCAGTGGCTGGGATACAGCCTGTGTCCACCGCTTTTTATCTGCTCACTGCTCCATTCCACCTGTAAACAACCAGCTCTCTATCTTAACTGATCAGCCAGGCCTTCTCCCCGCTATCTCCTGCATCTGGCCTAGGCCAGTGTTCAGATGCAAAGAAGCTTGGTCTACAGCCTCTAGTGTTTCAGAAGGAACAGCAAGTGCAAAGGTCCTGAGGCAGGAGTATATTACTGTTTCCAGGCTGCTCATGCACCTAGGTGCCCAGATCGTGTGCCTCACCGGGCCCAGGTGGGCACCGCCAACAGTGAAGAGGCACTATACCACTAATATGCTCTCCACGGCACTTCTCCAACCAGAGCCTCGGGTAGCTTCCAGGTGACGAGGCCTCGGGAGATAACTAGCTTTTAAATCCATGGTTCTATTCTGTGAGTGCCGACTGCTCAGGCAGGAAGCCACACCCATGACACTGCTGAGGGCGGTGGGCTAAGGCCCCACCACTGGTGTCCTACCTTCCTAGTGAGTGAAAAACAGGTCTTGAGTCCAACAATTTCTTACCACTTCGACCACCCTGTTCCAAGATACCGTCATCTCTCATCAAGATGATTTTAGTAGCCTTCTAATTGGTTTTTCTGATTCCACCCTTGCCCTCATCATGCCTCTGTTCAATATAGCAGCCAGCCAGAGTGACCCTTATTAAATCAATTGATGTCCCCCCCTGTTTAAACATATTGAAACGTGTTTCTCAAACTTCCAAATGCATGCACATTATTTGGAAGATTCTGATTCAGGAGATCTGAGGTGGGGCTTGAGATGCTGCATTACCCAGAAGTTGCCAGGCAAGGCCTTTGCTGCAGGTCCATAAACTATGCTTTGAGTAGTAAGGTCCTACAAGGCCTTGGCTGATCTGGTTCCCGTTATTTCTACTTTCCCACTATTCCTTCCCCATCACTTACTCTCTCCAGCCATTGTGACCTTGATACTCTTTAATAATAGACTCCTGCCCCAGGGCCTTTGCACTTGCTGTTCCTTCTGACTGAAACACTCTCCCCTTGGTATGTGCATGGCCTGCTCTCTCACCTCCTTTGCTGCACTTTCTACCCCCACTCCCCAACCCGCTAATGCTTTTGCTTTATCTCCTTAACACTTTATCACCTCCTGATATCTTTTATAATTATCTTATCACCTGGTTCTCCCTACCAGAATGCAAGTGCCATAAAAGCAGAGATTTTTATCTTGCTGTAAAACAACGTCTGGCAGAGTAGGCACTCAATAAATACTTGAAATGACTGCTTATAGCCATTAGGTAGACCATGAATCTGAAATATGTTGATAGCTTGGGTGAAAAGAGCCAAAATAACATGAATCTAGGCATACGGTTCTCAGAGGAGCAGGGTTGATACCAAGCATAATGCCTGGAACACAACAGACATAGAAATGTTATATCCTCTTTGCTTTTCATCGTTATTTGATATGAAACAAAAGTTATTTGAGGTTTTGTCTCACTCTAAGGCTTTATATGTGACTACATAGTGAGCTAATGATGTCCAATATTCACTCTATCCTAGTACAAACTTACCTAGTCAGATATTTTGAAACCTGAAGTAATCTAAAAAGGTAAAATATGCAGAGCTCTTGCTTTCCCTGGTCATATATTCTACCATTAGCTGTCTTGAAGAATGATAAGTTTAGAGATCAGAAAGTAAGGCTGGTGGAGGTAAGCAAGACCATAAACCATGAGCACAGAGAGAGGGGGCTTGGGAGAAGGGCTCTTGCTCAAGAATTCTGAGTCTAATTTTGTAGGGGAGAATTGGTGGGGACCACTGAAACAATATTACAACTTACATTTTTACGCTGCTTTCAACATGTTTTTCAAAATTTGTTTATATTATTTTATTCCTACGCCATTACTCAGAGGCAAAATAGCTACTATCAGTTGAGTAAACTGGAACATGTAAAGACGGTGACTTATTCAAGATCCTATTAATAAGCATACGCTTCTCCTGACTTGTTTCCAATGGTGTGCTGATGCTTAAAGTATTCGTTGACCAAAAGATCTTTTGGAGAACAGAGGTTTGATGTGACAAATAACTACAACCTACAGACTACCAATTTACAAGGGAGATGAAGTCTAGAAATTTAAGAGTATATATATGGAGAAGTATAGAGATGGAAGGAATCATGAGTTGGTATGCTTGGTCTAGGCTGACAACTGTCTTTTTCTCTCTTAGGATGCACCTATTGAAATCTCTTATATCTTTGAAGGACAGTCACTATTACACAGGTAATGAACATTTGGAGACTTATTTGAAATGGGTGGTAGATAAAGGTCGTCATACCCTCGGAATCCAGGAGGCCCACAGCAACAGATAATTCATGTGAGGGTCACCTTTTTCATTTGGACGACCTACCCCATTAGGATGGACTGAAAGTAGGACACTGCCATTATTTCTAGAAAACTGTTTTTGTTTGCTTTTTAGTATCTTGTTTTTCAGTAATTATAAACCTGAGGATTAGTTGGAGTAGGGTGGTGGCAAAGTGGGCAATGTATGTCTATTGTTTTTATGAGAAAACACAATTAATAGGATTAACATATATAATAACCTCTTTTATTTGTATAGCAGCTCTTTTAAAGAATATATATAAGCTCAATAATTCTTTTATTGACTGGGCCTAAGGAATAGATAGTCTTAGACCCCCGCCTCCTCCAAAGGCTTTTTGCTCACTAGAAATGAAACAGAGTAAACAGGGAATCAATCTTTGACTCAGTGGTTCCTTTCATTTAAAAAAGCTTTTGGTGTATTTGTTTTTCTTCCTCTGCAGACCAGGAACGACTCGCTTTCGAGAAAATTGGGTGAAGGAAATGGTTGTGGCCAAACATAACATAATGAAGTCATTTCCCTTCTAATTCAGTTGTGTCTGACTCTTACAGAATGTTTATGATTGGTTTTCAAGTCAGAATGTATTAAAAAAACACCATGTTGCACATCAAACCACAAAATATTTATTGAATAATAAACCGGTGACACACAATCCAACTGTATTTTTTTTTTTTTGCAATCATTGATTTTCCATTTGGCAACTTCCATCATGCTAACAGAATAATCAGTAAGTTGTCTTTTATTTTCTAAAAGGTTTTCCCCATCACTATCTGCATCATTCAGAGTCTTACAAGTATAGAAGTTGAGTTTAGAGAGTTGCTAAAATTCACCTGTCAGACCAACCGGGATTGGTTCTTGACTGCTTATTCCGCCATTTGAGCTAAGTGTCCAGCCAGACACAACTCTTTTTTGTTTTTGTTAATCTAAACCCAAGGATATTTTTTCGAGAGAGTGGAGGGAGGGACTGAAGGAGAGAGAGAGAGAGAGAGAGAGAGAGAGAGAGAGAGAGAGAGAGAGAGAGAGAACCCAGGTACTTGCCCTTGACCAGGAATCGAACACACCTTTTGGTACACAGGCCGATGCTCTAACCCCTGGAGCCACACTTGCCAGAGCCAGATACATCTCTTTATGGGCACAACTGGGGAACAGAAAAATGGCAACAGTTCTACGGCTCATACTATAACCAGTCTGAAGGATTTCTCTACTCACAGACCCCTTCATTTACTGTGAGTGAAACATCATTGTTAAACACATTCTGAAATTCTAAAAGTGGGCATGCTGCCTGCCACAGCACAGCACTGAAATGATGGCAGCAGGGTTGCTTCAGGAATTGGGACAATGAAACATGGCTCAGTCTCCACTCTCACTTAGTTGTCCTTCCCATGATCACACCAGATTATTCCTATTCCTACCATCCCCATGAGTCTCTTTCCCGGCTACAAAATTTTTACAACACCAAAGACAAATTACATTACAAGTGATTACTTATAGGTACATCAGAATACATATTTACATAGACAAGCACTGGAAGTAAACAGAACCCTACAGACAATTGATGTGGTAAGACTGTGAGTAATTTTTCTCCCTTTAACTCTTACATTTATACAATAAATAAAAAAGGAGGGAAGGTCTTAGAGCAACAGGGGAGGAGGTGGGAAACTAGATAAGTCTTCCTTGGAGAAAAAGAAAGCATTTCAACTAAAAAAGCCTGCCTATTAGACTTATGGATCAGGTGACTAAACATAATTTGAAGCGGTAACTCTCATGAGCTAAAAAGAAAATACTTTTAGATTTTCATTCTTCCCTACCCTTTCCCAGAAAATATGCTACCGAAGCTATTCTTGGCACATCTTTCCTGAACAAACCCTGATGAAAGAAATGATAAAGTTTTGAAATAAATTAACATATTTTTTCCATTTACTCAACAAGCATTTGTTGGAGAAGGCAGAATACAATGAAAGAAAAATGCACAGTATTCATATATCACAAAATTGTTGCATTTGAACTATCTTGCCTACTGAAAATAAGAGAACAAACTCACTCAGTTTTTAGGAGCCAGTAATAAAAAAACAATGTTCTCAGAGAACAAAAATTTTAAATGGGGATTATGAGTTTAGGTTTTATTATACAGGGAAGTAGATAGATTAGGGACTCCCAAATTTGGGATTTAGTTTCCTTTTAACTTTTGGAAAAAACAGATTTCTTAGACTAGACAGCAATGATGATAAATATAAATAACTTCAAATTCAGGGGTCATAAATGTTGCTACATGTCAAGTGGCTCTTTAGTTCATTAGTTATGGGTTAAAGGTAGACATTTTCCTAAAACATGCTAAATAGTAAAGCTTCTGATCTATGCTTTGAAATCTAACTGCCTAAAAAAAAAAAGAAAAAAGAAAAAAAGAAATCAGACTGCCTTATTTGAAAACTTTGAAAAAAATACTTTAAACTATTCTAAGGGGAGAGAAGAGGGCATTTTATGACAGCAGAGTCAGAATTTCCTTACCATCCAGGTAATTTAAATTTATCCTCGGCACATAATAATGCAGCTCAAAACAATCAACAAAAACGTGAGCTTCCACTGTCCCCTCCCACTTCACTCTTGTGACCTAATGACTAAAACTGAACAAAGTAGGGAAGAGAAAAGATTGTAATCTCACAGTCCCAGAATTTTCCATTTCTCCAAAAGATACTAGTAAAAGTCAATAGTAGCCATAAAAAAGTGATAAATTGAGGGAGTTCTATATAAAATTAAAGATTAAAATGCATGACTGATGTAAAAAAATAAACTGAAAGGTTTATGTAAAGACAAAATATTACATAAAGGATAGGCAAAATGTTTAACATAATTTTCGCTTCATCATTATAAAACAACTAAGTTAAAGTAATAATATTTATATTTTTCCGTACACTAAATGCCTGACCACAGTTGACACTCATTCATTTCTAGTATTCAAATCATGATCCAAGTACACCTTAAATGAAAATAATGTACTCACATTGGCACAACAACAGACTTCTCAATATTTTACATTTGGAAAACACACTTAACCTGTTAAGAAGTTTTAAAACTAATGTTCACATTTTCAATTTATTAAGTCTGTGGGTTGGTTTGCTTTTGGGTTTGTGGGTTTAAGGGTGAGGGTAGGGACTAAAATCAAAATACACTGTGTTCCAGGCAGATTATATATTATACAATAGAGTCAATCTTCAAATTCTAGATTTGCTTTTTTTTTTCAGTAATGCCTTAATTTTGTTAACAAAACTGGCCTCCTGTGTGATTCTATTAATCCATTTATAACACATCCAACATAGAGGAACAGTAATTTCCCACAAGTTCACTTGGGGCAGGGTGAGCGTCATGTAGAGTTAAGGTAGCACTGTACCATGGTGTGAGACAGTGAAGCTTATTTTTCATCTCACTGACGTCTTTTCTCAATGTCACCTCCCCCAAAATAGTAAGATTTCATTCATAATTTGGATTTTTCAACCAGGAAGTTTTAATCCAAAATATCCCAGTTATATCAATAAGCAGCTTTTTTATTGAAGGACTGAACGAATTAAATAGAAGGCACAGTTGCACTGTAAAGCTTTCTAGATCATAATAAACTTTTTGTATATATATATGGAACCCAGACTTTTTGTTGAAAATGTCTGCTGAACAACCTGAAAATCCTTATTTGTCATCTTTTCCTTTAGTTTTTCTGTATACCATCTCGCGAAAACTGGCCAGAATCTTGTTTTCTCTCTTTCGCCTCTCTTCTTGGTTAAAGGATGCAAGAGCTCTCTTCTCATCGGCACTATAGATCTGGTTCTCTTTCCGTAGTCGCACAGCCTCCATTCGGCGATGCCTGGAGATAATTTCATTTTTGGTTTAATTTCTCAGTAATTATTCTCATAGTTATTCTCATCATTCCTCATTAATCCTTTCTTTCATTTAAAATATATTTTTATTTATTTCAGAGAGGAAGTGCTCTTACCAGAATTAAACTGTGACCTCCTGGTTCACAGGTCGACGCTCAACCATTGAGCCACACTGGCCAGGCACTAATTCTTTCTTTCTTTTTTTTTTAATATACTTTATTGATTTTTTACAGAGAGGAAGGGAGAGGGATAGAGAGTTAGAAACGTCAATGAGAGAGAAACATCGACCAGCTGCCTCCTGCACACCTCCTACTGGAGATGTGCCTGCAACCAATGTACTACATGCCCTTGCCCGGAATCGAACCTGGGACCTTTCAGTCCGCAGACCGACGCTCTATCCACTGAGCCAAACAGGTTTTGGCCACTAATCCTTTCTTAATACAGAGTGGTTTACTTAAAAATATGACAAATAGAAACTATTTTTGTAATGGGTTATATTTTCAAAAGATCATTCATTTTATCTGCCGGGTCCTTTGGTTTATTTCTAGCATTCAATTAGTGGTCTCTGATGACCTGTCAACATTGTGAATGTCATTAATTTCAAATATGAAGGGCATACGTCTGGTTGTGCTGTTCCCAGTAAACAACCAGTGCTGGGGGCTGACCAGCGGACCTTGAGCAATGGATGAACGGATTGCTTTGACGCATGTTTTGTGAAAGAGAGGCTAAAGGATTAGTTTGCTTTAGGAGCAAACAGCCCTGTTTACCTGCCTCCTTTGGCTTTTATTGTAACAACAGCTTGAACCAAATTAACTATTAGATACTATTAGTAGGGTAAGCATCCCTGAGAAAACACATGCGCCCTTTAAGCAAGGACAAGTCTAAGTAAACACCTCCTGGGGCTCAGACTTGTTTGGGAAAGTCCAGGCAGAGGCCTCCGACTTTTCAGAGAATCCTCCTTCCAGACCTTCCAACCAAGTCCCACGCTTCCCCACAAACCAGAAACAGGCAAATTATATTAAACTTCCTAGGTGATGTGTGGGATTTGTTTTTGTGGAATTAATAGGATAGATGAAAGATGTAAGCTGTCATCAATTAGGTGGAACTTCTTCAAGGTTCAAATTTATCATAGAAACAAAAGAACCAAATCTAAATCTACAATTGAATTTAACTCCTTTAGCAGCTCAGAGAAAATAAAGAAGGGAGCCCTAACTGGTTTGGCTCAGTGGATAGAGCGGTGGCCTGTGGACTGAATGGTCCTGGGTTCGATTCCGGTCCAGGGCATGTACCTTGGTTGCGGGCACATCCCCAGTAGGGAGCGGGCAGGAGGCAGCTGATCGATGTTTTTCTCTCTCATTGATGTTTCTAACTCTCTATCCCTCTCCCTTCCTCTCTGTGGAAAATCAATAAAATATATTTAAAAAATTGATTAAAAAAATAAAGAAGGGATTTAGCACAAGATACAAATCAGGAAAGTATAGAGGCAGGGGCAGAGGGAAACTATTACATCTTCAAAAGGTTGTTTATTTAGAAGGAAACCTTCATGAAAGCCTGCCTCTTTTATATGTGTGTGTGTGTGTGTGTGTGTGTGTGTGTGTGTATACCCAATTCTATAGTCAGTTCAAGATGAAGCTTGAGCTTTCTAGAAAAATAGAGAAAACTGAGAAAGAAGAGGGAAAATCATTTTAGGTTAGTGTGAAAGTAAGGGGAGTGGCAGGATGGAGAGTCAAGGAGATGACAATGTATTTAGGCTGCTCTGGATACAGTGAGTAGTTTAACTGGAACAGAAAGTGTTATATGAATGATGCTGTAATAAACATCTATGTAAATGTCTCCTAGTACATGGGAATGAATTTTCTCTTGGGTATCTAGGTATGGAGTTGCTGGGTCATAAAAGTTTATGAATGCTCAACTTTCCAATATGTCAGACTGTTTTCCAATGTGGTTATACCAGGGGTGGGCAAACTTTTTGACTAGAGGGCCACAATGAGTTCTTAAACTGGACCGGAGGGCCGGAACAAAAGTAACCTGACCATGCTGGCACTCTCATCTTGGGCTGCTGGTGAAGGAGCGGAGGGGAGAGCAAGAGAACCCTCTGCTCTTTCGGCTCCACGGGCCGGATAGAACAGCTGAACTGGCTGAATTCGGCCCGCGGGCCATAGTTTGCCCACGGCTGGGTTATACCCATTTACACCACTACTAGTAATATTTAAGAGATCCTGTAGATCCACATTCCCTCAAATGCTTGGTATTGTTAGAACTATGTGTATATATATATATATATATATATATATATATATATATATATATAGTATATATATATACACTAAAGACCCGTTGCATGAAATTTGTACACTCGGGGGTGGTGGGGGTGGTGGTGGTGGTGGTGTCCCTTAGTCCAGCCTGCACCCTCTCCAATCTGAGATCCCTGTGGGATCAGGCCTAAACCAGCAGTCAGAGATCCCTCCTACAATCCAGGACTGTTGGCTCCCAACTGCTTGCCTGCCTGCCTGCCTGCCTGCCTGCCTGCCTGCCTGCCTGATTGCCCCTAACCACTTCTGCTTGCCAGCCTGATCAACCCCTAACCACTCCCCTGCCAGCCTGATCACCCACTAACTACTCTGCTGCTGGTCTGGTCATCCCTGACTGTCCTCCCCTGCAGGCATGGTCCTCCTCCCCCTCCAACTGCCCTCCCCTTCTGGCCATCTTGTGATGACATGGGTGTGGCCTCTTATGACCACATGGGGCGGCCATCTTGTGCGAGGGCATGACAATCAATTTGCATATTACCTCTTTATTATATAGGATATATATATATAGGGCATAATGTCACAGAAAGGTCATGGTATCCTGCCACCTGTGAGGAGTAAGCCCAAGTTTCTGTTGGATGTGCTATACACAAAGGAGCCATTACTGAGGCACTCTGCTCTCTCCACATCCACCATCTTTAAAATATGTACATATTTTTAATTGATTTCAGAGAGGAGGGAGAGGGAGAGAGAAATAGAAACATCAACCCCAGCATGTGCCCTGATTGGGAATCAAACCCATGACCTCCTGATTCATAGGTGGATACTCAACCACTGAGCCACGCAGGTCAGGCATGATCATCTTTTTTGTGTTTATAGGTCATACATATTTCTTCTGACAAATGCCTTTGTTTCATTTTCCCACCTTCTTTTGTTTTAAATATATTTTTCTTGTTTCTTTCTTATCTCAGCTTGGAACTTGTCTTTTTACTTATTTTAAGATGCTTTTTGATGAACAAAAGTTTGTACTTTGTAAAACATATATATTTTACTGATTTTTTACAGAGAGGAAGGGAGAGGGATAGAGAGGTAGAACATCGATGAGAGAGAAACATCAATCAGCTGCCTCCTGCACACTTCCTACCGGGGATGTGCCTACAACCAAGGTACATGCCCTTGACCGGAATCAAACCTGGGACCCTTCAGTCTGCAGGCCAATGCTCTATCCATTCAGCCAAACCGGTTTTGGCAAAAGTTTGTACTTTTAACCTAGGCAAATTTATCAATACTTTATCTTATGGTTAGTCCATATTTTTTCCCTTTAAAAATATTTCCTCACTCAAGTTCTAATAGATATCTGCTCATATCTTATACTGAGTATTAAAGTTGTTTTTGACATTTAAGTTCTTAACCTAGCTGTACTGATTTTTAAATATGATAATATAGGGTTCTACTTTCATCTTTCCCATACACATAACCATTTTTTTCCTGAACCATTTATTTAATAGTTCCTTCTTTCCCCAGTGATTCTATAGGCTGTTTCATATATCTAAGTTCCATACATATATGGCTCTTTCCCTGGATTCTATATTTTATTCCACTGAACAATTCATTTGCTCCCCAATACTTTTGAAAGTGCTGTAAGCTTCATAATAAGTCCTCATATGTGGTAGGGCAAGTCTCATCTGCCTCTTCTTCAGAAGTGAGAAGGCTATTTTGGTCCTCTAGTCTAACAAATACATTTTAAAACCAACTTACTAAGTTTCACGAAAAACTTTGTTGTGATTTTGATAACTTTACTGAATCTACAGATCAATTTGGGAAGAACTAATAACTTTACAATATTGCCTTTCTGTCCATGAACATGGTATCTCTCCTTTTATTTCTATTTTTTAATGTCTCTTAATAATGTTCTATAGTTTTCCCTATAGAGGCCCTAGACATTTTTTATTAAGATTTATTCCTGCTGGGCTAGTGTGGCTCAGTGGTTGAATGTTGACCCATGAACCTAGAGGTCCTTGGTTCCATTCCCAGTCAGGGCACATGCCCATGTAATGGGCTTGAACCCCAGTAGGGGTGTGCAGGGCAGCTGATCGATGTCTCTTTCTCATCGAAGTTTTTATCTCTCTAGCCCTCTTCCTCTAAAATCAACAAAACATATTTAAAAAATATTTATTCCCAAATCCTTCATATTCTCTGATACTATTACAAATGTTGTTTACTCTTTATTTAATTACATTTTCTAGTTGTTTGTTGATGGTGCATAGAAATGAAATTTATTTCTGTGTATTAATCTTATAAACAACCATTTGTTAAACCCTCTTATTGTTTTAATTTATCTCTAAGTTCTTTAAGATGTTCTATATAAACAATCCATATCATTTACAAAAAATGACTGTATTATATCTCATTTCCAGTCCTTATGCCTCTAATTTCTTTTTATCTTATTGTGCTGATCCTTAAATATAATATTCTTAAATGTTGGGCCTCAGAATTATAAGATTCTGGAAGTACTTCACCGGTACTGCAAATATTTGCCTCCAATTTTATTTTAAAATATGTATCTACCTTTAGAAGTTTATAAAGTTTTTAAAAAATATATATTTTATTGATATTTTACAGAGAGGAAGGGAGAGAGATAGAGCTAGAAACATCGATGGAGAGAAACATCGACCAGCTGCCTCTTGCACACCCCCTACAGGGGATGTGCCCGCAACCAGTGTACATGCCCTTGACCGGAATTGAACCCGGGACCTTTCAGTCTGACGCTCTACCACTGAGCCAAACCGGTTTTGGCAGTTTATATAAAGTTTTTAAAAAATCCAAACTTCAGTTTGATCGTGGTAGAGATGCCCTTTCCACTCTCCTTGTTCTTCCTGGTACTCAGCTTTCCCTTCCATAATTTTATATTCATTCCCCCATGCTGAGCCTGATGTCTGCTATAATCCTTTTCTGCTCTCTATTCTCCGAGTCCACAGAGAACTACAGAGTCCATGTTTTCTGAGTTCACAGAGGCACACTTAGAAACCAGGAAACATTGTTTTATGAGAATACTTTCCTCGTGAGGCAGTAATAAATAGCTGAATTTAACCATATCCTCCAGAGGACAAACTATGTGTACCAAAATATGAAATAAGAAAGGATACTGGAAAGAGTAATTCTTTGACACAGCCGAGTTTGAGGCTCAGTTTCATACATACTTAGAATTTTAGACAACTACATTTATATTAATAAAACAAGTATTAAAAAATATTTATACTTTACTTTTCATTAGGAATGATCACTTAATGAAAATCATTTACCAAATATAAACCTAGTAGTGAGAAAGAAGGACATGATTTAATAATAAAAATTGACTTCAATGCCAAGAACGTACCTGCTACCACTCATTACATAACCCGAGCATTCAAATGATGCAATTTCTTCACTTGTCAAACCAATTTCACCTCTTCGTGGGATACGTTTTCCAGCTTTTACATATTCAGCCATAGCTGCACCTTCCCCAGGTAACAGAGCATGGCCATAGCTATAAAGCAATTCAGAATTCAGAAAAGGCTCATTAGAAAAACCTCATCATCTAAAGAGAGCACAAAAATTCATTTTCTCTCAGCAAACATTAGGAATAACAATTGCTGAGTGGAAGCATGCTATGAAGCTCAATATTAATTAATTTAATTAGTAACCTATGTAACTAACCCAGAAGTGCAGAGATATTTTGGAAGAATAAAAGAACTGGTGTTAGTATGTACAGATTCATATTTTACAATTATGGATAAATTTATCCCTACAGGTACTGCTTTTACTGCTTCTTTCAGCGAATTTCTTTTCCTTAAAAAAAAAGTAAAGAAATAATATAGCTCAAATTTAACATATTATTTAGCCTTATAACCAATAATAATACAGTAACAATTTTCTATTACCTTTCATTCAAGGGGACTTTAAAACCTATCATCCCTTCATTCAAGTCATTGAACAATTCTTAAATATCCACTGAGCAAAAATAATCTCTGATCTTGTAGGATTTACGTATTAATAAGAATATAATTGAAATTCAATGTAGAATATATAATACATATCACAAAAGAAATAGAAAATTCTATGAGGATTAAAGGATGAAAGAGGGGTAGGAGCCACACCTGCTAGTGGAGGTACCGGGAATCAGCACATGCCCCTCCTATATAAATGGGCTTTGAAGATGGTAAGTGTTTTAACAGGAAGAAACTTAAGGTATTGAAAAAAACAGGGCTGAGGAAAATAGGGAAAGCCTGTTGGAGGAAGAAATAAGGGAAACAAGGCACAATGTGGGAAAGTGAACAGTAAACACAGGAAAATTTAGTTCAGCTCAGTTGGAGCCTGGGGTATAAACGAGGAAGCAGAGGGAGACAAGCTTGGAAAGGTAAGTTAGGGGCCTACTTTTGGGAAGCTACTTTGTAAATGTACTGTCAACTTACTTCAGAGGTTTATCATCTTGAGAGGCAAGTGTTTTTGGAGCCTCTGGGCCAATTAAATCTGAGGGTTCTTCAGGCTCTGCATGAAAAGATGTTCAGAAAAATAATTCACATTTGACAAATTGGATAACTTAATGTTTTATCTGTTCTGAGTCAAAGTCTATCAGAAGAACCTACTTGATCGATCCTTCCAGGGATTCTCCAGAAACTCTTCTTGGGAATCTTTAGAGCTTGAGTCACTGGAATCTTTTCTGTTCTTCTTAGACTTCTTTTTCTTATATTTCTTCCTGTAGTTATTATAATTTGATATAAATTGATTTAATGTTAAAGGGTACATTATTTTTTCAAGTCAATGAAAAGACTGATTAAAATGATATGAATTCTCAGCTTACTCAAACATTTTAGAAAATTTTAAATTAAAAATATAACTTATTTAACCAAATTATGTTTCACTAAAAAAAAAAAAAAATCCCTAAAGGGAAAAATGAAATAAAGTTCTCATGATATAGAAAGATAACAGAAATAAAGCAGTTTAAAAAACAGCTCTTGCCAATTTGAGCATCAATAATTTCAAGTGTAATAGATTAAAAAACTTTAACCATGTATTATGTATCAATACTTGGGTTCATAAGGATGTTAAAATAACCCAGCTCATTATTTAAAAAACTCATAAAACAACAAAGGTAAGCAACTGGGGGGTAAGAGATCAACCAAAGGACTTGTATGCATGCATGTAAGCATAACCAATGGACACAGACAGGCGTGTGAGGGCCTGTGCTGCGGGCGGGAGCGGACTGGGATCCCAGAGGTCAATGGGGGGAAAAGGAGACATGTAATACTTTCAACAATAAAGAATTTTTAAAAAGTAAGCAATTATCCTGTCCTTCTTCTATAAACTGTACTTCGGGGTTGCCAAATAGTTGATGAGGGTAGGTTTCTCTTAAAAATACAGAGGACAGAACATGTTAAAAGGACATGATAATACAATCAGCAAAATCCATACTGCAGGACGATTTGGTTTCTTCAACAATTTGCAATAACAAAAACAGAAGAGAATTGAGATGTAAGAGACGTATAAATCAATGGTAATTTATGACATTACTTGTAGCCTTATTTGAATATACTGTACAAAAAACTACCAAGAATTCAGAGATTGTTAAATATTTTTAGTACTGTAGTTATGATGGTTGTTTTTTAGAAGAATCCCTATCTTTTAGAGAAACATGGTGGTTTATGGATGGAATGATATCTGGGATTGGTATCAAAATAATGGGAAGAGGGGCAATAGAGACTGCCCATGAGTTGGTAACTGTGCAAGTGGGGAAATAGTTACAGGGGAGATAATTTTACTATTTTATATAATTGTATATATATATATTTGAACTTTTCCATAATAAAAATTAAAGAAAATACTGACGATCTGTGTTTCTTCTTCTTTTCCTTTTTCTTGGCTTTCTTTGATCTCCTTTTTGTGTCTTCATCTGCAAATGAAAGCATATTAGAAATTTTTAAAAAAATTTAACTCTATACGCCCAATATTTTTGAGTAGAAATATATCCCATTGCTGTTCTATTTGTTGTTACACAGAATTAATTAATTCATTTATTGCTACTAGTCAGGAAGTGTGCTAGGCAGTGGGGACACAGAAGTTAAAGTCACACTAAGTACTTGGTGATATGAGGTATTATTTTGTTACATGAGATAACATATTGTTATTAAATAGGAAAATGCTACAAAAAAGATGTATACAGAAATCCTTGGGGTAGCAGTGTGATATATTTTTAAAAATATTTTATTAATTTTTTACAGAGAGGAAGGGAGAGGGAGAGTTAGAAACATCAATGAGATAGGGAGATCTGAGGGAGATAAGAGACCAACTGAAGGACTGGCATCCATGCATATAAGTACAACCAATGGACACAAAACTCTGGGGAGGGAGGGCATGTATGGGAGGGAGGGGCAATGGTAAGCTATGTACACATATAATACCTTAATAAATTAAAAAAAAACAAAGAAAGAAAAAAAAAACATCAATGAGAGAGAAAAATCGATCAGCTGCCTCCTGCACGCCCCCTACTGGGGATGTGCCTGCATCCAAGGTACATGCCCTTGACCAGAATCGAACCTGGGACCTTTCAGTCCAAAGGCCAATGCTCTATCCACTGAGCCAAACTGGTTAGGAGGGCAGTGTGATATTTGTAATTTACATAGACTATCTCAGCAAAAAAAAAAAATATTTGAAGCAAATATTTCAAAATACTAACAATTGTTAAAATCTAGCTGATATTTATATGGTTTTATGCTATTCTCTATTTTTCTGAATGTCTTGGTATCTTCATGATGGAAAGAGAAAACTCTATGTATGTTTGGGGGGATGCTTTCCAGGAGCTCAGTCTAATGGAGGAGACAGAGGTGACGAGAGAAATAGAATCTGGAGTGACAGGGGGAAGCCTGGGGCACTCTGGGCCTACAGGAGTCTCAGAATCAGGCTGATGTGGAGAGGGTAGTTGAGGAATTGTTGGCCAGGCAAAGGTGACTCTAAAGCTACTTCTTGCCGAAACTGGTTTGGCTCAGCGGTAGAGCGTCGGTCTGCGGACTGAAAGGTCCCAGGTTCGATTCCGGTCAAGGGCATGTACATTGGTTGTGGGCACATCCCCATTAGGGGGTGTGCAGGAGGCAGCTGGTCGATGTTTCTCTCTCATCGACGTTTCTAGGTCTATATCTCTCTGTAAAAAATCAATAAAATATATTTTAAAAAAGTAAAGCTACTTCTTTTAAAAATCAGTTTCTAAAGGAAAAAAATCCAAAAAAATCAGTTTAATTACAAAAGTAATGCATGCTAATTGTTGAAATGAGTAAGCCAAGCCGCATGCAGGGAGAGACTGGCATTGCAGGCAGACAGACTATCCGTACCAAGTAACAAAATCAAGAGAAAGAACATGGGATATTGAGGAGACAGAAAGCAGTTCTCAAACTACAGAGGATGCTCTGAGAGAAAATGAGGGAGTATATGTGATTAGAGTGGATTAATCAAGGTTGGAACTTTAGCCTGAAGGCCATGAAGAGCTACTAAATGAAGCATTTTAAGTAGGGGACTGAGATGTTCAGATTTGTGCGTTAACACATTAAGTGCCAAGCCTGTTTGGTCTTCCTATCCGTTTCAGTCACTGGTGACTGACATGCGTTTAATGTGTTAAGAAAGTCCAGTCTTGCTGAAACCGGTTTGGCTCAGTGGTAGAGCGTCGGTCTGCGGACTGAAAGGCCCCGGGTTCGATTCCGGTCAAGGGCATGTACATTGGTTGCGGGCACATCCCCAGTGGGAGGTGTGCAAGAGGCAGCTGGTCGATGTTTCTCTCTCATCGACGTTTCTAGCTCTCTATCCCTCTCCCTTCCTCTCTGTAAAATATCAATAAAATATATTAAAAAAAAAAGAAAGTTCAGTCTTCCAGCAATGAGGAAGAAAAGTGACAATGGAGGCTAGGCAACCGAGGTGACATGAGAGGAAGGGGCACCTTTGTGTAATGTGTCCTTAGAAGAGGCATCCTCTGTCATTCATTAGCCAGGACTGGGCACAAAAAAGGTGGCTTTTTGATGTGTCACCCACAGGGGTGTCTTCCTTCCTTAAACAGCTACCATCCTGAAGGGGAACCTTTATGTGAAAGCTTTTGAAAATTGCACAAAGGTTCCCCCTGAGTGTGAGAATTACACAAAAGAGCTGCTCCACTGGCTGATGCAGCCCAGTACGGCTTGTTTGGCACCACACGCCTTGCAGACCAATCCCAACTTGGTTGAGTGCCACAGGCCTTGTACAACTACACACAACAATCTAGAGTCACACTGCTTAGGTTTGAATCCAAAGTGTGTGACCTTGAGGGTGGTACTTTAAGCTGCTCGGTGCCTGCCTCCCTTTCCCCATCTCTGTCTAAGATGTACCCTACAGTTACTGTGTGGATTAACTAGCAAGGACTTAGCTGGGTGCCGGGCACAAAGGAAGTGTTAAAAGACTCTTGACTATTATTGTTTTTAAGAAACTACTTCTGAAATAAACTTTAAGAGGTAAAAGTAGTTTTGAAGTGAGGCTTGCAGAATGATGTTGACTTTCTTACCACTGGAGTCTGTTTCAGAATCAGAGTCACTGTCGCTATCATCAGAATACTTCCTGTGTTTTCTTTTAGATGATTTTTTCTTTCTCCGTTTCTTGGACCTTTCTTTTGAATGACTCGACTTCTTCTTCTTCTTCTTTTCTTCTACATAAAATATAAATAAAAACTAACATCTAAAGAAGTATTACTGAATACCAATTTTACTGTATTTGAAATACTGGAAAAGGAATGTGATAGACAATTTGAACAAAAGTAATGCCTTATGTTTGACTATTTATAAACTTATTTTTAAACTTCTAAATAAAAAGGTCTGCATTTAAAATAATACCTTCTGAAGTAGAAGCTGAAGTGGTGCTTTTCTTTGGCTCTTCATCCTCTACTGGTGTATGTTCATCAGAGCTGAATTTAAAGAAGAAGGTTATCAGAATCATAAAACTGGTGGGTCAGTCAAGATGATGGAATAGGTAAACATGGTACTTGGAACTTCCTATAACCACATCAAAATTACAACTTAACTACAGAACAACCATCATTCAGAACCACCTGAAACCTAGCTGAACGGAGTACTACAACTAAAAATATACAGAAGAAGCTACATCAAGACTGGTAGGAGAGGCAGAGACACTGAATGGGCTAGTCCCACACCCACGTGCGGCAGTTAAAAATTGGGAGGGATACCTTGGATGCAGAGTTCATCCCTGAGAAGCAAGGGGTCCAGTCCCACACTAAGCCCCCCAACCCAGGGTTCCAGTGACAGGAAGAAAAGGTACCATAGCTTCTGGCTCTAAAAACAAGCAGGGGTTGTGCCTGAGTGAGAGAAAGGGTGCTGGTGATCCAGGGATTCCTCTTAAAGGGCCTACAAATGGACTACTCAGACTCACTCTGAGTTTTAGCACTGGGGCAGCAGCTCAAAAGGCATCAGGGGGATATGGGGAGAAACTAAATTCTCAGGGCAAGGGCTGGAAATTCCTACAACCACAGCTTTCTCCCAGACAGAAGTGGTGGTAGAGGTCATTGTTCCCTTGCTGAACTTTTGCCACACAGAGCCGGCAAGTAGGTGCCATATCTGAGTCTCCATCAAACTTAACTAAAAATGTTTGCTCTGCTCTGGTGATTTCCTGAGACCCCATCCCTCCCAACTTTCAGGTCCACCAAAGCCTTTTCCAATGGCTTTGCACTCTTGCCTCATGCTTTGGACTTTCCTAAAATCTCTCAAACAAGCAGCATCTGGCTTCTTTGTATTCTGCATCTCTTGCTAAGTGGTCCCAGGCCTAGCACTAGCAATAACCAGACTTGGTTTGCAGCTTGGTCTCTCTCAGGTACCTCTAAGAGCAGTACAAGTAGCAGCCATCTCAGTAGCTCATGTCAGTGGACCAAGGCAGGGCATAGGCTGTGGCTGACCATGCACCTTCCAGGAGGCTCCAGAGACAGCATACCTGGTGGACAGCTTCATACCATGCTGGATTATATCTCAACTACCTTCATGAGTGACACACTCAAAGGGTGGGTTCAGCAGACACCAAAGCCCCATTGAAGTGAGTCCTGTTCTGTGGGGTTGGACACTGCACAGAAGCTCCTCTGCTGTACTTATAGCTGGTCCTTGCAGCCAAATGGCCTGAGGGTGGGGGGTGGTCAATCCCTCCCAATGCTGTGCCAACAGCAATAAATAATATCAGAAAACTTCCCGCACCTAGTGAAAGAAATAGAATTACAAGTCCAGGAAGTGCACAGAACCCCAAACAAAAGGAATCCAAAGAGGACCACACCAACACAAATCATAATTAAAATGCCAAGAGCAAAATACAAAGAGAGAATATTAAAAGCAAGAGAAAAGCAGTTAGTTACCTATAAGGGAGCACCCATATGACTGTCAGCTGATTTCTCAACAGAAGCTATGCAGGCCAGATGAGAGTGGCAAGAAATATTTAAAGCGATGAATAGCAAGAACCCACAACCAAGATTACTCTACTCAGCAAAGCTATCATTCAGAATTGAAGGTCAGATAAAGAGCTTCACAGATAAGAAAAAGCTAAGAGTTCATCACAACAGATAAGAAAAAGCTAAAAGAGTTCATCACCACCAAACTAATATTATATGAAATGTTGAAAGGTATTCTTTAAGAAGAGGAAGAAGAAGAAAAAGGTAAAGATAAAAATTATGAACAACAAATACTTATCTATCAACAAGTGAATCTAAAAGTCAAGTGAATAAAAAATATGAGGAACAGAATAAACTGGTGAATATAATAGAATCAGGGACATAGAAAGGGAGTGGACTGACAATTCTCAGGGAGAATGGAGTGTGGGAAGAGACTGGACAAAAACTGTACACCTATGGATAAGAACAGTGGGGGAGGCTGGTAAGGGCAGAGGGTGAGGTGGGGACCGGGTGGAGGGGAGCTATGGGGGGGAAAAAGGAACAACTGTAATAATCTGAACAATAATGATTTACTAAAAAATAAAAATAAATCAGAAAAGTAATGAAATATGGACCACTGAGTGTAAAAATATACTTAAAAATTTTCAGTAACAAATGATTTCCATGAAACCTTAAAGCAAGCACTGGACTGCTATTCTAAGAGTATAGTTTAAGGATTTACCACCTTCATAATAATACTAGATGCCTGGTGCACAGATTCGTGCACTGGTGTGGTTCCCTCAGCCTGGCCTGCAGGGATCAGGCTGAAACTGGCTCTCCGACATCCCCTGAGGGATCCTGGATTGCAAGAGAGCAGTTCTTAGTTGATGACCCCAGAATTGGGCTCCTTCCTCTCTGGTTCTGGGTGTGTAACCCAAGAACTACAGCTTCCAAGTCACTGCAGCTCAGCAGCTCCTGCACTGAGCGCTTGCCCCTTGGTGGTCACTGCACATCATAACTACCAGTCAGATGGTCGAACAGTTGGATGATCGCTTAGGCTTTTAATTATTTACCATTGCATAATGCTTTAGAGTTCACAAAGTGCTACTCCAACTGAAGATAGAATGCAAGATTTATATTTTCAGAAGAAACCTCAGAGAAAATGTAGGGAACCATAAGGAAAGATGAAAGAACGTGGAGATAAGAAGGCTTAGGGAAGACATCATAATTTTATTCTATGTGTGTAAAGAATATATGCCAGAAGAGCAACTGTTCTGTCTCCCTAGAGCAAGAAGAACCTGACATACTACAGTGTAAACACATTTCATTCCATTGTAGATAATTTTGCAAATGAGTATTATAAAAATTCTGTAATAGCTTAGAAAAGGAATTCCTATCCTACATAATAAAAGGCTAATATGCAAATTGTCCCCTTGAGAGTTCGACAACCAGGACTTCGACCACTTGCTATGACATGCACTGACCATCAGGGGGTGGCATGGAACGAAGGAATGGCTCTGCCAGCAGCTGAAAGGCCCCAATCGACCCTGATGGCCAGCCAGGACTAGGGACCTTACCCTTGCACAAATTTTGTGCACTAGGCCTCTAATATCATATAATCTTTTTCTGAAAGTCACATCTGGTATAATTTAAATATTACCTAGAAAATTATTTTTAGGGTTCTTTCTAATTCTAATTCTTTGAATTCAGATTCTTCAAAACATTTCACAAAGATATTTGTCAAGAACAAGTTTCAGATAATAATGCTTTATCACCTCTATCACAAATTACAAGTTTACCTGTCAAACCCATTATTTCAACTCAACCTAAAGTAGACACAGAAACAGGGGAGAGGGAAGAAGAACCTTATGAACAGAATCAAAGAGAAAAAAATAAGAAAAATAAAAAAAGGCTTAAGCCTTTAGATAGTATCTGACACAGGAAAATGAAACAAAACCATATCAGTATATTCATTGTAAAAAAAATTCATTTGGGCTCTAGCTGGTTTAGCTCACTGGATAGAGCAATGCCCTGTGGACCAAAGGGTCTTGGGTTCGATTCTGGTCAAGGGCATATGCCTTGGTTGCAGGCATCTCCCTGGCCTAGGCCCTGATTGCAGCTTGTGCAGGAGGCAACCAATTGAACTGTTTCTCTCATATCAATTTTTCTCTCTGTCTTTCCCTATCTCCTCCATTCTCTCTAAAAATCAAAGGAAAAATATCCTCGGGTGAGGATTAACACACACACACACACACACACACACACACACACACACTTCATTTGGGAACAGAATAGAGAGCTTGGAAATAAACCTACACATACATGGTCAATTTGTGTACAACAAAGGAGCCAAGAATATACAGAATAGGGCACAAGTAGGTTTACAATTTTGAGTATGGGGAACATAGAGTTTATTTTTGCATTACTATTTATTAGCTATTATGTTATTTTCCATGTAAAAAATGTAAACCTACTTTTGCCCACTTCTGTATAAAAATATCAAATCATTATGTTATGCACCTGAAACTAATATAATGTTGTATGTCAATTACCTCAAAAAAGTCCCTTTGTAGATGAACAACAATACAGTCATAGCAGAGGACTTTAACACCCCTATGATTTCACTGGATAGATCTTCCAGGCAAAAAACTAATAAGGAAACAGTGTCTCTAAAGGACACACTGGATCAGATAGATTTTAATTGACATTTATAGAACATTTGACCCCAAAGCTGAAATTATACATTCTTCTCAAGTGCACATGAATCATTCACAAAGACCACATGTTAGGATACAGCATGAGTCTCTACAAATTCAAGAAGAATAAAATCATATCAAGCATATTCTCAGTGGAATGAAATTAGAAATCAACTGCAGTGAAAACAGCCAAAAACATTCAAACACTTGGAGGCTAAATAGCATGCTATTAATGAATGGGTTACCAAAGAAACCAAGAAAGAAATAAAAAACTTCCAGGAAACAAATGAAAATGAACACACAACCACCTAAAATCTCCACGTCACAGTAAAAGTAGTCCTGATAGGGAAGTTCATAGCTTCTGAGGACTACCTCAAAAAACAAGAAAAATCAACAGGACTACCTCAAAAAACAAGAAAAATCAACAATAAACTATTTAATCCTACAACTTAAAGAACTACAAAGAGAATAACAAGAAACTCCCAGAGCAAGTAAAAGGAAGGAAATAATAAAATTAGAGCAGAGTACTCAAGGGGAGAGGATCCCACAAAGATTTAAACTTTTACTCACTAAAGAGTAAAACCAGGATTAAAAATGGCAGCAGAGTAAGTGGATGTTGCACAAACATGCTCCCAGGAATAAACTGGAATTACAACTAAAATACAGAAATATTTCCTGAATAATCAACAGAAGATTCACTGGAGAGAACCCTGATAACTGAGGACAGAAAGTGGAGACTGCATAGAGACTGGTAGGAGGAGTGAAGGTATGGCAGGCCTCTTACAGATAGCAACTGAAGTTCTGGAGAGAGATCTCAGCTGTGGGGATTTTCCACTAAGAACTCTGAGGTCTAATCCCCAAGCTGGAAACCCCAGCAGAGAGAACCATAAATGAGAAGGGTACCCACATAACATCTGGCTGTGAAAAGCAGCAAGGTTTCCGCCTGTCAAGAATTAATGGCTGAAAATTAAGACATCCTCTTAAAGGGCCAACACACAAAATTCCCTGAGGAGCCATTCACCTTGTGCTCTGGCAGAGGGAGGGCAGAATGGACTGGACTAGGGTGAGCAGAAGCCATAATTAGGGGTTTGGGGGTTAGAGTTCAGGAGGTAGACACCCCAGTTTTCTGTGTTGAGTCATTTCCTCACATTGCAGAGGACATATTTCTCATGCAGACATTAGCTATATAGGCCACTTTGCCTGGGGGGAAAGACAGTTGGCCCACTCTATTGGAAAATACCTTGCCCCGAGGTGTGAAGTTTCCAAGGCCCAATAGGAGACTGAGAATAACAATTAGCTTCCAGGAAGAAGCAATTACTCCACCCTGTTGAAAAAAAATAATGATGGAAAAGATGCTCAACAGCATGAGAATATATAGTAATACTGAAAACAGAAATAAAGAATGACATAGCACAAATAAAGAACACATTGGAAGGAACACACAGCAGATTAGGGGAAGCTGAGGATTGAATCAGTGAATTAGAAGACAGGGTTGAAAAAAAGACCACTCAATTGGAGAACCAAAAAAAAAAATAAATAAAAATAACAATTGAAAAACAGGAGGACAGTTTATGAGCGCTGTGGGAAAATATGAATGTAACAATATTCGAATAGCAGGTATGCCAGAATAGGCAGAAAGGGAGAAAGGATAGAGAACATGTTTGAAGAAATAATCACAGAAAACTTCCCTAATCTATTAAAGAAAAAAGGCACAGAGAACCTCAAACAAGAACACAAACAGACCTATGCCCAGACACACCAAAATAAAAGGCATCTAAATTGGAAAGTAGGAAATAAAACTCTCATTATTCGCAGATGACATGATATTATACATAGAAAACCCTAAAGCCCTGACTGGTTTGGCTCAGTGGATAGAGCGTCGGGCCACACACTGAAAGGTCCCAGGTTCGATTCCAGTGGAGGGCATGTACCTTGGTTGCGGGCTTGATCCCCAGTAGGGGGTGTGAATGAAGCAGCTCATCCATGTTTCTCTCTAATTGATGTTTCTGACTCTCTATCATTCTTCCTCTCTGCAAAAATTCAGTAAAAATAAGCCGTGTGCCCCTGGGGAGCTGTGTGCCCAGGGGGAGCCGTGGGACCCGGGGCAGCCGTGTTCCCCAGAGGAGCAGGGTGACCCGGAGGAGCCATGTGTCCCGGAGGGGAGGTGTGACCCGGAAGAGCCGTGTGTCCCGGAGGAGCTGTGTGTCCCGGAAGGGCGGTGTGAACCGGAGGAGGAGGAGCGGATTCTATTCATGTGGTCCTGAGAAATTTGGACAGTCTACAGCCATTTGCTACAGAACACTTTGTTGTATTTCCCTACAAAAACAAATGGGAGAGAGTGCCCCACTTGAAATTCAAATATGGAAAGAAAAAAAAAATCTGAGGAACAGAATAAACTGGTGAATATAATAGAATCAGGGGCAAAGAAAGGGAGTGGACTGATAATTATCAGGGGGATAGAGGGGTAGGGGTGCAGTAAGAGACTGGATTAAAATCGTATAACCAATGGATGAAGACAATGTGGGGGAGAGGGGGTAAGGGCAGAGGGTGGGATGGGAACTGGGTGGTAGGGAACTTTGGGGGAGAAAAAGGAGAAACAATTATAATAATCTGAGCAATAAAGATTTATTTAAAAAATCAGTAAAAATACAAAAAAGAAAGAAATCTATGTTAAAAAAAGAAAAAGAAAACTCTAAAGACTCACCAAAAAACTACTAGATTTAATAAATGAATTTGGCAATGTAGCAGGATACAAAATCAACACCCAAAAATCAAGGACTTTTTTTTTTATCGCCAATAATGAATTCTCAGAGAAACTAAACAATCCCATTTACCATTGCAACAACAAAAAAATTAAGATACTCAGGAATAAACTAAACCAAGGAGGCAAACTACAGTACTCAGAAAACTACAGGGTGTTGAAAAATGAGAGAGAAGAAGATACAAATAACTGGAAGAATATACCATATTCATGGATTGGTAGAAACAACATCATTAAAATGTTCATATTACCCAAGGAAAATCTACAAATTCAACGCAATCCCTATATACACTAACAAAAGAGAAACATGCAAACTGACCGTCACTCTGCTACGCCCAGCAGACAATCAGGAGTGAGTATGCAAATTAACTCAACAAAGATGGCAGCGACCATGGAGCTGGAATGAGCAGGAGGCTTGGGTTGCTCCCGGCAATGGAGGAAGTCAAGCTTCTTGCCCACCCTGGCTGCCGCTGAAAGAGTGGTTGGGAGCCTGGATCGCCGGGGGGTGACCTAGGCTTCCAGCACACCCTGGCCACTTCTGAAGGAGGATCTGGGAGCCTGGGTCACTGCGGGTGTGTGGCCAATCTGAAAACAGTCCTCAGCCCCTTACCCAGGCTGGCCACACCCCCCATAAGATGAGGGTCCCCGCTGGGGGGCTTGACCAGCCTGAAAACAGCCATTAGCCCCTCACCCAGACTGGCTAAGCACCTCAGGGGGGACCCCCAATCTGAAGGGGGTGTGACAAGGCTGAAAACAGCCCTCAGCTCCTCACACAGGCTGGCCATGCCCCCATGGGATGACGGTCCCTGCTGGGAGGCATGGCAAGCCTGCAAACAGCCATCAGCCCCTCACCCTGGCTGGCCAGGCACCCCAGCAGGGACCCTCACCCCATGGGGGCATAGCCGGTCTGCACACCACCACAGGCCCCTTGCCCAGGTTGTCCCACGCCCCAAAGGAACCACCACCCTGATCCAGGACATCCTTCAGGGCAAACCAACCTGCCCCCACCCATGTACCAGACCTCTTTCCTATCTAATAAAAAGGTAATATGCTAATTAGACTGGGAGACCTTCCAGGAAACCTTTCCGACATTCTTCTGGACAAAGCCATGGTGGCAGGGCCAAGGTAGAGGCCAAGAGGGGATGGCAGTTGTGGGTGGTAAGCCAGGATGGGATAGCAGTTGTGGGTGACCGTTCTGGCAGGGGGGATATTGGGAGTCATCAGGCTGGTGGGGAGGCAGTTGGGGGTGAGCAGACCATCAGGGGGGCCAGTTGGGGGAAAGCAGGCTGTCAGTGAGGGTCAGTTGGGGGTATCAAGACAGTGGGGGGCAATTTGGGGTGAGCAGGACAGCAGGGGAGTAGTTGGGGGCGAGCAGGCCAGTGGGGAAGGCAGGTGGGGGCACCCAGGCCAGCAGGGGTGGGTAGTTGGGGATGAGCAAGCCATCAGTAGGGGTCAGTTGGAGGTGATCAGGACAGTGGGGGGGCAGTCTGGAGTGAGCAGGCCAGTGGGGGGGTGGGGTTGGGGGAGAGCAGGCCAATGGGGAGGGGAGGTGGGGCAAGCATTCCAGCAAGGGGGCGGCTGGGGGTGAGCAGGCTGGCAGGAGGGCAGTTGGGGGCAAGCACACTGGCATGGGGGGCAGTTGGGGGTGATCAAGCTGGTGGGGGGCATTTGGGGGTGAACAGGCCAGCAGTGAGGGACAGCTGGGGGCAAGCAGGCTGGCAGGGAGAGTGGTTAGGGGCAATCAGACAGGCAGGCAGACAGGTGAGTGGTTAAGAGCCAGCAATTCTGGATTGTGAGGGATGTCCAACTGCCAGTTTAGGCCCAATCCCTGTAAATTGGCAGTAGGACATTCTTCGAGGGGTCTCAGATTGGAGAGTGTGCAGGCCGGGCTGAGGGACCCAAGATTGATGAACCTCTAACCAGGCTCACCAAGAAATAGAGAGGGCCGAAACCGGTTTGGCTCAGTGGATAGAACGTCGGTCTGCAGACTGAAAGGTCCCGGGTTCGATTCTGGTCAAGGGCATGTACATTGGTTGGGGGCACATCCCCGGTGGGGGGTGTGCAGGAGGCAGCTGGTCGATGTATCTCTCTCATCGATGTTTCTAGCTCTCTATTCCTCTCTCTTCCTCTCTGTGAAAAATCAATAAAATATATTTTAAAAAAGAAAGAAATAGAGAGGACCCAAATAAACAAAATCAGAAATGAAAGAGGCAAAATAACAACGGACCCCAAAGAAATAAGAAGAATCATAAAAAAAAAAATACTATGAGTAACACTATTCCAACAAACTGGTCAACCTAGGAGAAATGGATATATTCCTAGAAAAATACGACCTTCCAAAATTCAATCAGGAGGAATAAAAAAACCTAAATAAGCCAATAACTACTGATAAAATTCAAGCAGACAATAAAAAAACTTCCAGCAAACAAAACCCCTGGTCCAAATAACTTTACAGGGGAGTTCTAGCAAACATTCAAAGAAGAACTAAAACCTATCCTCCTCAGATTATTAAAAAACATTCAGGAGGAAGGCACATTTCCAAGCTCTTTCTATGAAGCCAGCATTATCGTAACTCCAAAACCAGATAAAGACACCACAAAGAAAGAGAACTACAGGCCAATATTCCTGATGAACATACTAGTGCATGCTAAAATCCTCAACAAAATTCTGGAAAATCAGATCAGCATTACATTAGAAGGATCATAAACCACGACCAAGTGGGAATTAAACCGGGGATACAAGGATGGTGCAGTATCAGTATTTGCAGATGACATGATATTGTAGATAGAAAACTTGAAAGGCTCAATCAAAAAACTTCTAGACTTAATTTGGCAATGTAGCAGGAAACAAAATTAATGCCTAGAAATTGATGCATTTTTATATACACCAATAATGAACTCACAGAAAGAGAAACTAAAAAAAAAAAAATTCCATTTACCATTTCACCAAAAAAATTAAGATATCTATGAATAAAGTTAACTAAGGATGTAAAAGACCTGTACTTGGAAAACTATAGGATATTGAAAAAAGAGATAGAGGAAGACATAACCAAATGGAAGAACATACTGTGTTCACGGATTGGTAGAATCAACATCATTAAAATGTCCATACCACCCAAAGCAATCTATAGGTTCAATGGACTCCCCATTAAAATATCAACTGCATATTTCACAGACCTAGAAAGAACCCTCCAAAAATTCATCTGGAATAAAAAAAGACCTCGAATAGTCACAGCAAACCTGAGAAAGAAGAACAAAGTTGGAGTGATCAAAATACCAGATATCAAACTGTATTACAAAGCCACTGTTCTCAAAACAGCCTGGTATTGGCACAAAAACAGACATATAGACCAATGGAACAGAACAGAGAACCCAGAAATCAACCCAAGCCATTATGCTCAATTAGTATTTGACAAAGGAGGCATGAACATACAATGGAGTCAAGACAGTCTCTTCAATAAATGATGTTGGGAAAATAGGACAGATACATTCGAAAAAGGAAATTAGGGTGGGGGTAAAGGGGAGAGATCAACCAAAGGACTTGTATGCATGAATATAAGCCTAACCAATGGACACAGACACCAGGAGGGTGAGGAATGAGTGCGGGGGGTGTGGGGGACAATAGAGGGATAAGGACACACATGTAATACCTTAATCAATAAAGAAGAAAAAAAAAACCTGTGGTATATCTATGCAATGGAATACTATGCTGCTATAAAAAAATCTTACCAGTTGCAACAACATGGATGGAACTGGAGAGCATTATGCTAAGCAAAATAACCCAGTTGGAGAAAGATAAATATCACATGGTCTCACTCATTTGTGGAATATAATGAACAACATAAACTGATGAACTAAAATAGATCCAGAGACATAGAAGCATTGGACAGACTGTCGAGCCTCAGAGAGAAGGCAGGGGAGGGTGAGAGGGGTGGTGGGTAAGAGATCAACCAAAGGAATTGTATGTATACATATAAGCATAACCAAAGGACACAGACAGTAGAGAGGTGGGGACATGTGCTGGGGGTGGGAGCAAACGGGGAGAGGTCAGTGGGGGGAAAAGGAGACATATGTAATACTCTCAACAATAAAAAATTTAAATTAAAAAACAACAACAATATAAATGTATTTGTTTAAACACTGAACCCTTCTATGATTAGGAAAATTAGCAACCCATGAATAACAATTTAAGAAAACTTATCAGCATGCCAATCCACTCTCAACATGTTTTAATCTTTAGGTATGTTCAATGTTTTAAAACTTAAGGGGTAGAAGAGCATAAATCACATGAAAGGAGAAAAAGGTGAGCTGTACTGCAAGTTCTTCACTTAACAAAAATTTTGACAACAGACTATATTTAAACAAATGATAAATTTAAAAAAATATTTTAAAATCACTTACTCTGGTTCTGGATTCTTTGGAGAAAGTCCCCATACTTCAGGAGCTCCCAATTCTCCAATCCTCTCTCTCTCACTTAATCTCCTAGAAGATACAGGCATATAAATTACAACTCCATAAATAAATGATGCTTCCTAAATATATAATCAAATTCCAAAGATTTCAGTTGAGTCCTATTTTCTCCTTGATATTTTAAAATCTAAATTAATAAAAACATGGTTTACATATAAACTCAACAATTCCGATCTGATGTTTTGATAGTACTTTCAAATGGTACAGATTACAGACAGCCTGAGAGGCGGGGCCAGAAATGCAGCCTATCAAGTGCATCCTTTCTGCTGCATACATGACATTGCTCACAACTGCTCATTTCATCTTCTGCAACATATGACAGAAACAGTTTTACATTTGGAAACACTTCATTTGTTTACACATCTATGAAAATAAAGAGAAGTCATTATTTTGTTTGGTCAAACCTTTCATTTGCTGGAACTCAAGAATTAATGAAGAAAATAAAAATGAAGCATTAGAAGTAGAAAGTAAAGGAAGATCTGAAAACAAAAGAAAAACTGTACTCAATGAGATACAGGGTTTGTTTTCTGTTTTCCTTTTAGGTTTTTTTGTTTGTTTGTTTGTTTGTTTTTAGAAAAGAAGTATGGCCGAAACCGGTTTGGCTCAGTGGATAGAGCATCGGTCTGCGGACTGAAAGGTCCCGGGTTCAATTCTGGTCAAGGGCATGTACCTTGGTTGCGGGCACATCCCCAGTAGGGGGTGTGCAAGAGGCAGCTGATAGATAATTCTCTCTCTTTGATGTTTCTAACTCTCTATCCCTCTCTTCCTCTGTAAAAAATAAATTATATATATTTTTTAAAGAAAGGGACCGCCTTTTTTTGATTGAGCCTACTCTTGGAGATCACAAAAAATTTTTTTTGTTTTATGTTTATGATTTCTTCTCTTAATTTTTGTTATAACTCATAAACAAGCACACAAAATACAAAAAAAAACCACACACACACACAAAAAACTAAGGCACCAAAACCAGTTTGGCTCAGTGGATAGAGCGTCGGCCTGAGGACTGAAAGGTCCCAGGTTTGATTCCGGTCAAGGGCATGTACATTGGTTGTGGGCACATCCCTGGTATGGGGTGTGCAGGAGGCAGCTGGTCGGTGTCTCTCTCTCATCGATGTTTCTAGCTCTCTATCTCTCTCCTCTCCCTTCCTCTCTGTAAAAAATCAATAAAATATATTTTTTAAAAAACAAAACAAAAAAACCCCTAAGGCTCTCCCAGCTGGTGTGGTTCAGTGGTTGGGTGTCAACCTATGAACCAGGAGGTTATGATTCCATTCCTGGTCAGGGCACATGCTTGGGTTGCAGGCTGGATCCCAGTAGGGAGTGTGCAGGAGGCAGCCAATCAATGATTCTATCTCATCACTGATGTTTCTCTCTCTCTCTTTCCCTTCCTTTCTGAAATCAATAAAAATATATTTTAAAATAAAACAAAATAATATAAGGCTGTGCCTCAAAGTTTAGCTGTTTGTTACTCCATTAAAAAAAAAAATAACCAAAAAAAAAAACAAAAAAAAAAACAGCCGGGACCGGTGTAGCTCAGTGGATATAGAGCTGTTGGCCTGCGGACTGAAAGGTCCCGGGTTCGATTCCGGTCAAGGGCATGTACCTTGGTTGCGGGCACATCCCCAGTAGGGGTTGTGCAAGAGGCAGCTGATTGATGATTCTCTCTCATTGATGTTTCTCTTTATTCCTCTCTTTTCCTCTCTGTGAAAAATCAATAAAATATATTTTAAAAAAGAACAACCACCTTACAATATAAGTACAATTAGTTTGATTGTTTGAATAAATGATTTTTTACTTCTTTCTTCAGGGAAAGGGACATTATAACCATACAGTCAGAATCAGGCTTCCTACTTGAAGAAACAAACAGTCTAAAAAGAGACATACTTATAACTGAACATGGGATATAATGCATAGTGGGGTGGAAGAAGAATGTCTGAAAGATCAAGCAATTAAATTCTTACCCCTGCTGCCATCTGTTCTCTTAAATTATTTGTCTTCTAAATATACAAAGGCAAATTTCATACAAGAAGTACCAAAATCTTTTTGTGAGAATTATCTAGTAAGCTGCTTGTTTTTTGATTGATGCAACCTCAGGATAACGTTCTGAAAAACTTAATTTGCAGAGGAGGTCTTCAGCCTAACTCAGGACCATTTTTATTCTTTCTGTTCCCATGCAGGAAAACCTAGTATCTAACCCTTAAGAACTATTATTGCCAAAACCGGTTTGTCTCAGTGGTAGAGCATTGGTCTGCCGACTGAAAGGTCCCAGGTTCGATTCCAGTTGGGGACATGTACACTGGTTGCGGACACATCCCCGGTGGGGGGTGTGCAAGAAGCAGCTGGTCGATGTTTCTCTCTCATCGACGTTTCTAGCTCTCTATCTCTCTCCCTTCCTCTCTGTAAAATATCAATAAAATATATTTTTAAAAAAGAACTATTATTCTTTTCGGAGCACTAAATCATTACAACTCTAAAAGCAATTGTGCTAATTCTATTCCTTTTAAATACAGTGAAGAAACGAAGCTCATAGAGGTAAAGTAAATTGTCCAAGGTCACACAAGTATTAAGTAGCAAAGAAGTGCTTCAAATTTAGGCAATCTGATTCTGGAGCCTGCGCTCTTCATGGACTGTGCTTTCTGGACTTTCCACTCCTGGAAGAAAACAATTCATGGGGACATCTCCCAGCTGTTATAACCTTAACCTCAATGACTGTAATACTTTTAAAGTGCCTGACACTCAGCAAGTTTAACAGTCAATAAGCATTTGATATTAAGGCTCAGTAACAATTATAACTCCTTTCCTTTCTACCTTTTAAACTACCATTTCCCCCACTCTAATACTCACTCTCGTTAGAGACCTGATCTCATCCTGACCTTAATTTTTCATGGTCAAGACTGAGAACACTTAACAAGACCTTTCTCAGTGTAGCCTAATCTACAGTTTAGCAGGTCGCGTTTTCTACATTCATTTATCTTGTCTCAGAAATTCTTTGCCTCTCCAATTTAAACCCTTAATCTCAATTCTTCCCAGCTCGTTATAAAACATTTCCACTCACACATCCTATTATCATCTTAAACCTGGCTGATCATTCATTCAGCAAGCAATGGTTGTGTATCTACAAAGTACTGCAAATTTTGTAATCAATAAAACAGGGCTTCTCCTTTCCAAGATGTCAGTCTAGTGGGAAATAAAAACATGCTCATGAATGATAACCACGCAACCAAGGAAATGCTATATACTTCCGCTAGGTCTGAGGCTCCTGTCCATGCCCGCTACATGCCAGGAGCAGAAGGGAGTGGTGGGAGACCAGGGCTCTGTCTAAAGAGACCTGAGGATGAGTGAAAACCTAAGGGAAGAAAAGAGCGAACGAGGTGTTGTCGTGGGTGGACTGAAAGAAGGGATGAAAATGGGCGCCAGGCAGGCAGAAAGAGAAATGAAAATAGGAAGGATGAATCGACTAGGAAGGGAGGTGGGCGCAAGAGAGGGTGCGTCAGTTTCACTCACTTCTGGCGCAGGCTTTCCTCCCTCTCCTTGTCCAGGAGGCTAGGCCAAGGCTTGTCGCTCCCGTAGGGGCGTGAGTAGCCGCCATAATAGGCGGACGAGGAGGCAGAAGCGAAGGGGGTCCCCCGTGTCGCAGAGGGCCGCTCTCGAGAGCGTGATCGCGAGCGGGAGCGGTAGGGCTGGTTTCGGGAGCCTTGGCTGAGGCCACTTGGCTGATGGCTGAGGCCATTCCGATCCCCAGAACGAGAGCAAGAACGCGAGCGAGAGCGGCGGCCCCGCGGGGAGCGGGCGGATTTGCTGGGTTTAGGGCTCCTCGACGAACTGCGACGCTTTACCCTGGAGCCCGAGGCCTCCCTCTCCGGGCTGCGCGAACCAGACACCGGAGCCATCGCTGCCGCTGCCTTCCCGAGGCCAGGGGCGGGGGAGGGGGCTATCTTGCTAACCTGGGAAGATAACGGCTGCTGGGGTCGCAAAACCTGTCACCACACCACTACCAGAACCTGAGGAAACCTTGGAAACAGTTCCGGGTACGTCGGCAAATATCTTCCCCGGACTCAGCTAGTGCTGCCTACGGGAGGCGATGTGTGTAACGGCATAAAGAAGCCGGTGGAGCAACCGGATCCGTACATCTTTCTGGTTCCGAGCGAGGTTGCTCGATTCTAAACTGGACTGGAGACCTTGTCTTTTCTTCATCCTCAAATGGAAATACCTGAAGAGAAGGACGAGACGACAGGCCATAGCACACTTTTCGCTGAGAGGCCGTATGAACAACAAACCCACGTAATTTTACGTGTTTGTGTATATGCGTATGTAGGTGTGTGTGTACGCGCGCGTGCGCGCGCACACACACACACACACACACACACACACACACACACACACACAATTTTCTGTTTCCAATTCCAAGCAAAACAGGTAAGGTTTATCTTAATTGGTGATTCCTAAACCTCATACTGCCCAATTAGCTTATGTTAATGACTTGATCATACACTCCAGTTAAATTCGCAGCCTAGAGAAAATTTGCATATTTTTCCTCCAGACAACTACCTCCACCAATAGGAATTTGTAATCCTCCCCCCCTTGCCCGGCCCCTTAAACTAGTCCCATCATATACTAGGTAGGCACACATGGTCAATTATCATTATTTCTATTCATTTTACAGTTTTCAAATTGGAACACTAATTCTACAGACTAATTTTTTTAAATGTATTTGGGTGCTCCTGTATTGGGTGCATATATGTTTACCAGGGTTATTTCTTCTTGTTGGATTGCTTCCCTTAGTATTATGAAGTGGCCTTCATTATCTCTTGTTATGTCCTTCACTTTGAGATCTAATTTGTCAGATATAAGTATTGCTACCCCAGACTTTAATTTTTGAAGACACAGTGAGTTTGTTGTGGAAATTCTGGTTCCATTCTACTAGTAGCTAGATGGCCTTGGTGCCTTTGCTCCTAAGACATAACTTACCAGACCGTGAAAGCTAATGCCATTAATTATTGGAAAACTCTTTTTTTTGGAATTTAAAGATAAGATAGATGTAGGACATAATGTTAAATGGAAAAAGTGGACCAAGCTATTGGATATCTCGCTACCCCCCCCCCACACACACACACATCGGTGAAGAAAGGTAGAATTTTATTTGGAGATAAAATACACTATGAGTTATTCACATTTGTATTTCCACTCAGGACTACAGAGATTTTATTTAATCTCAATAATATTATATTTGTATTTCCTTTATTCCTCACAAATATTTCATGTCTCAATGTCCCCAGTACAATTACTCATTTGTTTTATCCCACAATTTGCATATAGCAGTGTCAGTATAAACATACACTGAAGCTGTAATGAAATAATTACTATAAAGTGTTGAAGATTTTTTTATCCTTGGGGCATAGCCCTACTAGGGATGCATGATGAAATTACTGTATCTTAAACTGATATAAAAGTGTTTCTCTATGTGATTATGCCACTAATTTAATACACAGGTTCATTTGGTTAGTTTTACTTTCAATGTTTAGGGATTAATTTTTGTTGTATAACTATGTTGAATATCTTCTATGTAAAAACAATTGGTCATGGGTGAGGACCAAGAAATGAAATAAGAGAGTGGCCGGACTACTTGCTGCCTAGGAAAAGTTCGTTTTTTGAAGTTCACCAAAGCAACTGTGCCAGTCTAGGCACTGTCCATGCAGCTCTTCCAGGAGCTCATAGACTCCCAGACTGCGGAAACCGGGGTCTTCATGGCTGCGCACGGGGGAAGGCTCCACGTCTTGAACGCTGTCTCTGTACTCTAGCCTGTGGCGATCCCTGGCTCGGGAACTCTTTCTGGCGCCTGGTCCAAGTGGTGCTGCTGGTGGTGGGACTTGCTGGGACGTGAACGCAACCAGGGCATTGCTGTAACAGGGATCAGTGCTTGCCAGAAGGGTGTGAGCAGGGGTGTGCATGTGAGGGCTCTAACTTGCAGTTTAGCTGACTACTTAGATTTGGGTGAGTGCACTGTCCTGAGGAAGGAACTTTGGTGGGTAGTGCAAGCTGACCTGGGGTAGGGCGAGGGGCGGAGAGCACGTGCCCACACAGGCACACCGAACCCCCGCCCGCCGCCCTCCCCCCCCCCTCCGCCCCAGCCGGGGAAAAGTGTTGGGAGAAGCCTCCCCGCCTGACCCTTTATGCCCACCAGTGGGCGCTGGGCTTGTTGTCCTTCTGTCAGAGACAGGGCTAAAACAAACAAACCCCTGAGACCTTAGCAACTCCAGCACCCTGGAGCGATGGCAGTCTACCTTGTCCCGTGGGCTCTAAGCACCACTCTCCTTTCCCAGGAGTCAGTAATTAATGGATGGGACTCTCAGGTTATGGTCGGTTCTACCCCAAAATCCATGAATCTAGTAATTCAGATGAAATGATAAATTAGGAGACTACTTGGAGTCCCACTGCGGACGCCTGCATCCTAGCTTTGCTTTGCTTTTGCTAGCTGGCTAACCTGGTGAGTTGCTTTACCATCCTGTTGTGCCTCAGTTCCCTCATCTATGAACTTGCTGTCATAACAGTATCTACCTCATGGGGTAGTGAAAATTAATTGAGATAATAACAGTAGGCCACACTTAGCTGGTTCTTACTGTGTTCCAGGCAATAGTCTAAGTCAGTGGTCGGCAAAATCATTAGTCAACAGAGCCAAATATCAACGGTACAACGATTGGAATTTCTTTTGAGAGACAAATTTTTAAAACTTAAACTTTTTTAAAAAATAAATCTTTATTACTCAGATTATTACAATTGTTTCTCATTTTTCTCCCCCAAAGCTCCCTACCACCCAGTTCCCTGCCCACCCTCTGCCCTTACCCCCTCTCCCCCCAATTGTCTTCATCCATTGGTTATACGATTTCAATCCAGTTTCTCACTGTTTCCCCACCCCCTTATCCTCCTGATAATTATCAGTCCACTCCCCTTCTTTGTCCCCGATTCTACTATATTCACCACTTTATTTTGTTCCTCAGATTTTTTCCCCTTCTCTTTTCCTTTTTTCCGTATATGAATTTCAATTGGGACACTCTCTCTCAATTGTTTTTGTAGGGAAATACAACAGAGTGTTCTGTAGCTAATGGCTGAAGACTGTCCAAATGTCTCAGGACCACACGAATAGAATCCGCTCCTCCTCCGGTTCACACCGCCCCCTCCCCCCAGGTCCCACCACTCCCATTGGGCACTATGGCTCCCCTGGGGAACACGGCTCACCCGGAGCACATGGCCCCCTGGGGCACACGGCTCATCCCTCAGGACCCACCGTTCACTGCGGGCGAGCTGGGACGGCTGTAGGCGCGGAGGCCGGGCTAAGATGGTGCCGGCATGGAGATTGCGCTCCAAGGCATCCAGGCTGGAGCAGAAGGTGCAGCTGAGGCCCATCGTTAGTTCCCTTGCTCCCACGGCAGGCAGGCTGGGACGGCTTCGGACACGGAGGCCAGGCTCTGAAGCAGCCCACTCCCTGGGGCCAGGGCGGAGCGAGTTCTGCTCTCGGTGGGCTTCCCTCACTCGCAGTGACGGGGGCGGGTGCTGCGGTGGCAGTGGCTCCGGAGGCTCCATTTCCACTGTAGTTTTAAAATCCACATGGTGGCAGTGGCGCCCCTCCTCCGGGGCTCGGTAGAGGCTCTGGCCCAGCCAGGCAGCGGCGGGACAGACAGGCAAAGGGCTCGCCTGGGCCGTGCATGGAAGGCACCGCACCAGCTCCTCGCTAGCACAGTGGGCGGGCTGAGATGGCTGCGGGCGGGGAGACCTCGCTCCAAGGCATCTCGTTCCGGGCGGGAGTGGAAGGTGCGGCCGAGGCCCAGCGATAGTCCCCTCGTTCCCATGGCGGGCAGGCTGGGACAGCTGCAGACACGGAGGCCATGCTCCGAAGCAGCCCACTCCCTGGGCCCGGGGTGGAGCGAAGTCTGCTCTTGGTGGGCTTCCCTCACTCGCGGTGGCGGCGGCTCCGGCGGCTCCCGTTCCACCATAGTTTTAAACTCCACATGGCGGCAGCAGTGGTTTTCTATGTCTCTAGTTGTAGCCATCCCATTCTGCCAGCTTTCCTGTGGGTCTGATGTTATCCCTTTTGATTTTAGCTGTTGTTTTTTTCCATATTGTGGATGAGGTGGCAGCTTAGGAGACTACCTAGGCCGCCATCTTGGTTCAGTTCCCTCTTAAACTTCTTCTAGCACCACTTCTTCAAAATAGACTCGCCCAGGCCATGGTATTTTGTGGAAGAGCCACACTCAAGGGGCCAAAGAGCCGCATGTGGATCGTGAGCCGCAGTTTGCTGAACACAGGGCTAGGGTCAACGTACTTTTAGGAAGCCAGATTCTAAAGTCAAAGTTATTTCCTCATATTAGCATAGTGAATTTCTAATATACACTTTTGCCATATTTGGAGTTTACTTTGAGATAAATTGTCTTTGGGGCATTAGTTAATTTGGGGGATTGATTTGAGGTGACATCTCTCTTTGCAAACCTAGGCAAGGGTAATTGATTAAAAAAAATATATATATTATTTATTTTTCACAGAGAAGAAGGGAGAGGGATAGAGAGTTAGAAACTTTGATGAGAGAGAAACATTGATCAGTTGCCTCTTGCACACCTGCCACTGGGGATGTGCCCGCAACCAAGGTACATGCCCTTGACTGCATCGAACCCGGGATTCTTCAGTCTGCAAGCCGATGCTCTATCCACTGAGCCAAACGGTCAGGGCAAGGGGTAAATTATTATATGTAGCAATGCTTTGCATATTGTTTACGTCTCATGCTGCCATACCACCTTAATACGTCTGGCACCGGAAAGACGAAGAGTCTTGTTTAAAAAGTAGTGTATGTGACAGACACCATCCACTTACAGGAAATAGATTTACATTTCCTTCTCTTTGGGGCAGCCTGAGCATGACCAAAGAACGTTCTTTGTGAGTGTGTGTCAGACTGGGTGTGAGGTGTTCACGGAGGGATTTGTGCTGACTGTTGCCACCTTCCAGTCTCAGGTTGGGAAGGCTGAATGTGATCCTCTCAGCTGTGGCCAGAGAAGAAATCAGGACTGGGTCTGACGTGTCCTAGAGCTTACATTTGTACAGGCCCTGCAGTTTGGTGGAGACTTAACGCATCCAGAACCCTCATGTTTAAAAAAGAAGGAAAGTTGACAGCCCTAGGAAGTAAGAAGGCTTGACTTCAAAATCATCGAATAGAAATGGAAATGAGTATGCATGGGGTGTTCTCAAATTTACCACACTCCCACAAGGCCCGAGCTCTCTCACTAGTAATACCATCTGTCTGCCTAAGCCCAAAAACACACACACACCACTTGAGTGACATCGGACACCCACAGTCGAGAAGGTTGGAAGAAGAAAGGAGTAAGAACTAGTGAGCACCATGGCAAAGAGTGGGTGCCTTTCCCAAGAACACGGAGCCGCCCTTCACACTGGGAACACAGAAGCACCGAGACACTGACCTTTGGTTAACTCCCAGCAGAGAGGAAAGTCTGATGACACCACTGTACCTTCTCTTCAGCCATTGCAGTCACTCCCCAGGGTGACTGTGGTGTCAACAATTGGTCACTTTTTAACATAAAGCCCCACTAAGTGAGCCTCACATTACTAAAGACTACTGCAAAACAAAGGCTCATCTGGGAAGAACTTAATGCCTCTTAAAAAGTGTGCCTGGAGACCGAAACAAGATGGCGGCCTAGGTAGTCTCCTAAGCTGCCACCTCATCAACAATATGGAAAAAAAACAACATCTAAAATCGAAAGGGACCACATCAGACCCACAGGAAAGCTGGCGGAAGGGGAAGGCTACAACTAGAGACAAAGAAAACCGCTGCTGTCGCCATGTGGAGTTTAAAACTACAGTGGAACCGGATCTGCTGGAGCCACCGTTGCCGCCACCACCACCAAGAGTGAGGGAAGCCCACCGAGAGCAGAGCTCGCTCTGCCCTGGGCCCAGGGAGGGGGCTGCTTCGGAGCATGGCCTCCGCGTCTGCAACCGTCCTGGCCTGCCCACCGTGGGAGCAAGGGAACCGATGCCTGACCTCAGCTGCACCTTCCGCCTCCGGCCAGAACGAGACGCCTTGGAGCGTTGTCTCCCCGCCTGCAGCCATCTCAGCCCGGCCTCCGTGCTAGCGAAGAGCTGGCGTGGCATCTTCCGTTCGCGGCCCTGGCAAGCCCTTTTCCCGTCAGTCCTGCTGCCGCCTGGCTGGGCTGGAGCCTCTACCGAGCCCCCGAGGAGGGGTGCCGCTGCTGCCATGTGGATTTTAAAACTACAGTGGAAATAGAGCCTCCAGAGCCACCGCTGTCACTGCGAGTGAGGGAAGCCCACTGAGAGCAGAGCTCGCTCCACCCCGGCCCCAGGGAGTCGGCTGCTTCAGAGCCTGGCCTCTGCGTCCGAAGCTTTCCCAGCCTGCCCACGGTGGGAGCGAGGGAACTGAGATGGGCCTGAGCCCCACCTTCCACTCCCGCCCGGATGCCTTGGGGCGAAGTCTCCGTGCCTGCAGCCGTCCCAGCCCGCCCGCCATGAGCGGTGGGTCCTGGGGGACCCATGTGCCCCAGGTGAGCCGTGTGCCTCAGGGGGCCGTGTTCCCCGGGTGAGCCGTGTGCCCTGGGGAAGCGGTGGGACCTGGGGGGAGTGGGCGGTGTAAACCAGAGGAGGAGCGGATTCTATTCGTGTGGTCCTGAGACATTTGGACAGTCTGCAGCCATTAGCTACAGAACACTCTGTTGTATTTCCCTACAAAAACAAATGAGAGAGAGTGTCCCACTTGAAATTCATATTCGGAGAAAAGGAAAAGAGAAGGGGAAAAAATCTGAGGAACAGAATAAAGTGGTGAATATAGTAGAATCAGGGACAAAGAAGGGGAGTGGACTGATAATTATCAGGAGGATAAGGGGGTGGGGAAGCAGTGAGAGACTGGATTAAAATCGTATAAGCAATGGATGAAGACAATTGGGAGGTGAGGGGGTAAGGGCAGAGGGTGGGAAGGGAACTGGGTGGTATGGAGCTTTGGGGGAGAAAAAGGAGAAACAATTGTAATAATCTGAGTAATAAAGATTTATTAAAAACAAAAAGTGTGCCTGGCCCTTTCACTCCCCCAACCCCATTTCCCCTCCCTTGGCGGTTCCACACAAGGAGGCCAGCGGGAGAAAGCAAAGGTACACCGGCTTCCTTCCAATGAGAGAGTCTTCTCACACCGCCCAGGAGACCATCTCCTTCCACCGGGGGTGAGCAGCACCAAACCCAAAGCTCCCCTTTAGTGCTCAGCAGCATCTGGAATTCTCTCCAGATGTGCAGGGCAAGGTACATGTGAAGGCGTGATTGGCAGCTTCTGAGCTGAGGAAGAGAGGATCGATAATGGCTTTCCCGGGCGGGAGTGGGGAGGGGAGGAAAGGGAGAGGGGCCTCTCTGTGGCCTCGGTGGAATCCTGCTCACTTTCCTTTGAGCCAGCAGAACCCGTGGCCAGAACATTTCCCAGAGTCCTCCACAAAAGGGAAGGGGTGAACAGGATGTGGAGCACACTGGGTGGAGGTAATTGGTCACGTCCCCAGAAGGCCCTGGGAGTAGCCTCCCAGGCTGATTCCCTCTGAGTCCAGTGTTCAGCCTGAACCTGTCAGCATGAATGGAGCTCACCCTGTGTGGAAACACACCACTCCCCCACTGGGAACACACTGGATCCGATCTTGCACACATCTGTGGTCCCAAAGCGGCAGGGTGGTGATGAGGATGGGAAGGTGGTGGGAACCGAGGAGAAGGAGTGGGTCAGTGGAAAGCCACCCTGGGCACATGGGACATTTCTGTGATGTGCAGGGCTTCCTGAAAATGATTCAGGAGGTCACCTTGTGAAAGGAGGCCTCCTTGTCATTGAGTTAAAATGACACATCCTCACAAGTTCCGTACATACTCTACTGGTCCCATATGGCACACAAACACACACCAGCTTAGAATTTGCCTCTTTATTAATAACAACTGCAGAGGAGGTGAGGGAGGCATGGGTGCCATAGGGCCAGTGGCACCAGACAAACAGGTCTCCACTCAGGATCCTGGACAAGGTCGGGATTCTAGGGCTTCTGCAGCACCTGAAAGCCGAGGTAGTTCAGAGTAGCAGGTGGTGCATTCCTCAGCATCTCTAATCTCTGATTCCTCGAATCCTTGGCCCTCCTATTCTTAAACCAAGCCTACAAAGAGAGGGAAAAGGGATGGGTTTAGTATAGTGAACAGTCAATGTCATCACACACAAAAAACCCCCCACCACATGCAACGTTATATGCCATTGAGACTTCAACTGCATCAGAAGCTATTTACCTATTTACCTATTCCTGAAACACCTCAGCAAAGTAACCAGAACCACCATCACCCCAGTCAGCTGACACTTGGTGCACACCCCTTACTAGTATGTGCCAGGTGCTGCAACTGGCTCATTGCTCCAACTTTTTAATTTTCGAATGGCTTTTGCCACATGTTGGATGCAGGTCTAGCCTGAGTTGCACCATTGCTTGGTGGCAGGATAAAGAAAGGTGTGTATCCTGAGAGTTGTCAGCGGTGCAGCAGGCTTCTGCACCCTCCTCACTAGGAATAGTATCACTGTGTGGGTGTGAGAATTTAGTCATGTTTTAAATCATTATGCATTTAAAGGCTCCCTATCTGAAATGCCCATCTTCTGTGTAAAGTACATAATTAATTGGAAGGAGCCTATGGGATTTTTAGATGGAAGGTTTCCTTCAGGATACCTAAGGGGTCATTAGTCCTCTGAAACATCTTGAGAGTTAGAAAGGTGCTCCAGCACCGAAGGCTAGTCATGGAGTCTGTGGCTGGTCTACTGGGCCATGAGAGTTGCTGAAACCCCCGAATGCAGCCTGGACATATTAGCCTGTAGTGATAAGTACTGTTGAGTCCAGCTCAACCAGATGCTAATCGAGTAAAACTCTCAAAAACATCTTTGGCCAACCAAAAGTTTAGAGGTAAGAGGCATATCATTTGTAACCATTGCAATTTCCTGCCTTCTTTTTTTTCTTAAATCCCCATCCGAGGATACGTGTCTATTGATTTGTAGAGAGAGAGGAAGGGAGAGAGAGAAAAATATCGTATGTGCACCAGCCATGTTGAAACCTACAACCTAGGTATGTGTCCTTAGTTAGGGTGAGTCAAACCCACAACGCTTTTGGTGCAGGGGATGACCCTCCAATCAACTGAACCACTTGCCGGGAAAAACCCTGCTTACTTCTTTACACCCCACCCTGCCCCATCCTGCAAACCCTCCTGGGGTCAGGACGAGGTCATCTCTCTGCTTTGGCTACAGTTCTCGGACCTCCAGCAGAGCCGCTGCTGTCCACTAAGGTAGTTATCCTAGGCGCTGCTACTCAACCAGGAGTCCCAACCCCACCCCCTTATACAAAAGGCAAGAGAGGGAACAGGCTTTTGAAAAAGAGAATCAACTACCAGAGTTGAATATCTACCAACTCTTAGAAAACAAACAAAATTGTTAGAATTTGACTATCTCTCACTGTTCTAGTTAACGGGGCTTATGTTGTATTTAAATCCTTTTAAGTTCCTCAACTGCACTGTCAAGTGACATAAAGGGGCATCTCTCCGGCCTGAGACCTCCTGAGACCTGCCTGAGACACACCTGCCCGAGACCTCCCCTACTAGGATCAGTGGTCTTGTGCTTCAGAAATACGTAGTGTAAACAAGCTTTGGGGGAATCCAGATACACCAGTGGTCACCTCTCCATAAACGTAAACGAAACCCACAGCTAGCTGTGGCATGGGCTCATAGTGAATCTGTATTCCCATTACTTGTTTCACAAAGCTGTAGACAGACTTCCAAAGTTAGCCAATTTCCCCAATTCTCACCCCCATTATTCTAGCAATGTTTGCAGGTTGATATATCAGTGGGTTTCAGTAATTTAAAATATGGGGTTGTGACTTTTTACAGTGCCTTAACAAACACTTAAAAACAAAAGGAGGACCGATTTTTACATTCAAATAGGCTGTTTGATTGGCTTACCTGCATTATCTAGGTTAGCTCTTTCCCACTTTTTGATCCTGCTCTTTCTGGGCTACCCTGTATCAATTTTAGAGCTTTGAGCATCTGCTTGAGCTCTTTTCGGTCGGAATCTAGGAGAACTTCAGGCTGTGACTAGACTTCCAATGGACTCACCAACGAAGCGTAACGCACCCTCGACCCAGGAGTTCTCTCAGCCGCCTGGTGAAGGATATTCAGCTGATACTTAAGCTGTCTCAGAAGGACTAACACAGAACCTTAGTGACTTGACCGAATTCCCTTCCCTTCCACCAGAACATTAGCCCCATCAGCAGGACATAGGAAATAACTCAGTGAGGACAGTGGCAAGTGTTCAGAAAGAAATGAAGATGAGAGAGTTGCTTCGACTAAGGACGTTAATATTGGATGCTATTAGATTTGGCTCCTTGATATTGGATGAGCCAATAATTGATTGTGACTATGGCAATTGCCAATCGGACCCAGCTCTTTCTGATATTATTAAGCATATGAAGCTATTGTGGCTTCCTTGCCTAAGTGGCAAATGTGTCAGCCTAAGAACTGATGGGTCTGGGGTTCAATTCCAGTCAAGGGCACGTGCTCAAGTGGGAAGCATTTGGAAGCAGCTGATCAATGATTCTATCTCATTCTTGATGTGTTTATCTCTCTTCCTCTCCCTGCCTCTGAAATCAATTATATATATATATATATATATATATATATATATATATATATATATATATAACAAAACTCACACATTAAAAAAAGAATTCTGACATGGCATATATTGTATTCTTATACTCATTTGAGTTGTAACACATTTTCTGAGGTACTCTTTCAATTTTAGTAGCAAATGTGTGTATAGGGCATCATTAATAAACTTGAGGCATATCTGAGACATTAAAAAAAAACCCAACAAAAACAAAAGGAGGACCAGGTGATGAAACATGTAAGCTATCTTACCCTATCAGCTTAATTAAACATAAGTTATTGGTATCGAGCATCAATTTTCAACCTTTTTCATCTCATGGCACACATAAACTAATTACTGTGGCACACCAAATTTTTTTTTTTTATATTTTGCCAATCTGTCAAAGAAAAATAGGTATAATTTTGATTCATTCACATCAGACGCCTACTGTTGTGCTGGCTGCTGTCAGTTTCATACATGACAATGTAAGGGAAAAGAAGTCAGAGACCCTGACTAAATATTGACGTGATGCATGTTTTAAAAATTATTCTGGCAACAACAGGTTGAACATCACCAATATAGAGCATCCTGTGGATAAGTTACTCCATCACCCCAATATTTATAAATGCATGGATTTAGCTAAGAGCTTTAGCTTGGCTCTAAATAACTTAGCACAATCTGACATTCTTATAAGCTGCTCCTCTCTGCATTAATCTGACTATTTTCAAAGTCGGGCTGAGCGCCAACATGACTCCACACACAGCAGTGCTCCTTAAAGGACACCAGTGATAAGAATTGAAGTTCATTGAATGGACTGATAGAGATCAAGGCAGGCCGCCCCAAAATATGTGGATGTGGCATACTGATTGTTTTTTATGAAAGATACCTGAGAAAGAGCTGGTGCAAGAAGAACACTCTGACTCCTCTCTCTGTCCCCCTAAAAGCAGAAATAAATCTCCCATATGAAAGGTACCGTCCCTGCACCGGGAGCTAAAGAGACATCCTCATAGCCAGAGAGAGGGAATTCAGGACCCAGAGGCCTATACGCACAAATCTTTAATAATTATTTACTAATTAACTTCCCCCTAAGCCTAACTCTGCTTGCATTCTTCGCTGATTAAGCACCCAGGTCCCTTTGTCTTGTCCATTTCTCACAAATATATTTTTTCTTTCTCTAAGCAGTACAAAAGCTGACTTCTTGGGACATTTTATTATCTCCTTTTCATGAAATCACCCTATGTTCATATTAATTTCCTTTTTTCTTCTGTTAATCTCTTTTGTGTCACTGCACTTGTTAGACTAACCAGAACTAAGAAGGGAAGGGGGTGGAATATCCCCCTTCCCCAATAACACACTTATACATGCATATGTATGTATATGTTTATAGACATAAATATCTATACTTCTAAATATATATATGTAAATATATATATATATTTTTTAAATTTATTTTTTTAGAGAGAGGGAGAGAGAGCCAGAAACATCAATGAGAGAGAAACACTGATCAGCTGCCTCCTGCACTCCCCGCATTGGGGATGTGCCCGCAACCAAGGCATATGCCCTTCACCGGAATCGAACCCAGGACTCTTCAGTCCACAGGCTGATGCTCTATCCACTGAACCAAACCAGTTTTGGCAATATCTTACTTTTATAAACAATATATGTTTAATTCTGTTCCCAGACTTGGTGAAATATTTCCCCCTTTTAAGAAATTGTGTTCTAAAAAACAAAGGGGACATCTATAAGTCTTTCAACAATAAAGATAATATTTAATAAAAGAGATTAACTTCTGTCTGGTAATGGGAAATAATCATAAGTGGGAGTTTACATATCCAATTTCCCTCCATAAAGATTCCTGGGAGCAAAACTTATTTGTTGCCGAAACCGGTTTTGCTCAGTGGATAGAGCTTTGGCCTGCGGACTGAAAGGTCCCAGGTTCGATTCCTGTCAAGGGCATGTACCTTGGTTGCGGGCACATCCCCAGTAGGGGGTGGGCAAGAGGCAGCTGATCGATGATTCTCTCTCATCAATGTTTCTAACTCTCTATCCCTCTCTCTTCCTCTCTATAAGAAATCAAGAAAAAATTTGAAAAAAAACACTGATTTGTCACCAGAAAAACACACCAATGTGAGGATATCTAGAAAAAAGGTGTCCACGTTCTGAAACAGGTTTTAGGATGGCTCTCTGCCAAAAGGCTTTTTTCAGGTTCACTGACCTTCACTCTGACTTCGGTATCACCGATGCATCTCGCAAGGTCCATTCTAAGGGGAGAAAATAAGAAATGCTCAGTACTTGGCATTGTAAATAAAATGAAATGCATGCATATACATTTCATGCTTGTTTAAGATTTCTCAAGAACTCCACAAGTAAATTCTTCTGTCATTCCCAGCACCAGGTTTGCTTTATAGATGGTTGCTCTGCCAAATTTAAGGTGGCATTAACTACTCAGCAGTCATAATAAACAATTTAACGGGCTATTTAAAAATATAAGCTTAAATTGGTTTGACTCAGTGGATAGAGTGTTGGCCTGCGGACTAAAAGGTCCCAGGTTTGATTCTGGTCAAAGGCATGTACCTTGGTTGCGGGCACATCCCCGGGAGGGGGTGTGCGGGAGGCAACTGGTCAATGTCTCCTTCTCACCGATGTTTCTAACTCTCTATTCCTCTACATTCCTCTCTGTAAAAAAATCAATTAAATATATTTTAAAAATATATAAACATTTATTTTAATTTATGGAAAAATCTATGATGAACCAAGTATAAAAATTTGAAATAAAATAAGGATTATATATAAATAAAATAAGCATTGCAGTTGTTTGAGAGAAACTCATTCTCCTTACCCTGATTCCAAAAATCTTATTTACAAACCCAGGCCAGACAATAAAAGAAAAAAATACATAATTGAGCCACATCAAAATTAAAAACTTCTGTGCACCCAAAGGGCACAACCAGTGGAGTGAAATGGCAATGCATGGGATGGGAGAAAATATTTGCAAGTCACATATCTGATAAGGAGTTTATATGCAGAATATGTCAAGCACACTACATCAAAACTCTAAGAAAACACTCAAATGAAAAAAAGGGGATCATGGACTTGAATACATATTTCTCCAAAGATAATATAAAAATGGGTACTAAGCACATGAAAAGGTGCTCCACATTGCTAACTAATCATAAAAATAAATGCAATTGAAACCACAGTGATACCACCTCATCCAATTAGCATGGCTGCTATAAAAAATTAAATCTGAAAATAACAAATGTTGTGGAGGTCATGGTAATATTTGACCTTTGTGCACTGCTATGGGGAATGCAAAGTGATAACTGCCTGACCCCACCTGCATGAGGTACTCCTGCGGGTCTAACACCATAGAGTCAGTTTTGTAGGAGGAAGAGCCATGCGGATGGAGGTGGTGATGGCTGCACAGTAAGAAAAGTATGCTTAATACCACTGAACTGTGCACTTAAAACGGTTATATAGTACATTTTATCTTACCTGTATTTTACCGTATAAAAATTAATAACAATAAATTTCTCTCATAGAAATTTGAAATGGAAAAGGACTTGAGGAAGCACATTAACAAATGCTGAACATCATGTATCAATAGAAAAATGCAAATCAAAACCGTAAGATGCCACTTCACATCCACTGAGATGGCTAATATCAAAAGGCAGAAAATAATTAGTATTGAGAAGAATGTGGAGAAATTGCCCTCTTTGTGACTGCTAGAGGAAACGTAAAACAGTGCAGCTACTGTGGAAAACAGTAGAGCAGTTCTCAAAAAAATTAAAACAGATCACCATACGATCCAGCAATTTCACTTGAGGGTCTACACAAAATAATTCAAAATAGTGACTCCCTAGTGATTTTGCACACCCGTGTTCATAGCATTATCCACCAAAAGGTAGGAGAACAAAAGTGCCCATTAGTAAATAGATAAGCAAACTATGAATTTCCACAGAATGGAATATTATTCAGCCTTGAAGAGGAAGGACATCCTACCACATGCGACATCTAGGAAGAAAGTCGAGGGCATCACACTAAGTGAACTAGTCCAGTCACAAAAAGAAAACGACTGTGTGACGCCACTGTAGGAGGCCCTGGTAGCAGAGTTGTTGACTGTGTCCAGTTTCCCTTTAACACAAGGAAAGGCGTTCTGGGGCTTGAGCGCACAGCATGAAGGAAGGTGCTGAACGCGACTGAACTGGACACCGAGAAAGGAATGGTCCGGATAGCGAAACTTATCGTTCCGTATGCATTACCACAACTTTTAAAACCGACCCTGACCAGAAACCAGACGAGAGGCACGCGACGCCTGAGTGAAAATAGTGCCCTGAGGCGCAGACCCCCCCCCCCCCCCCCCCCGCCCTAGCGCGGCTGTTTGCGCGCAGAAAGGGGGGAGAAGGCGCAGGGCGGAGACCAATGTGCCGAGAAAATGGCGCCCTTGGAGAGTGCCGCTTACCGTGTGATCCTGTCCGGGTATGGAGTGTGCTTGTACATGTTTTCCAGCTGCTCCACTTGGACCCGCGAGAATTTGCGAGGCATTCGTGGCTTCGGGTTTTGGTGCTGAAGACGCGCAGCAGGCGCGGGCTGGGCCACGGCAGCCAGCTGCTGCCCCGGCTCCTGGTCGCCTCGGCCGCCTTCCTGGCCGATGGCACCTTCGTGGCCAATGGCGCCTTCGTGGCCGATGGCACCTTCCTGGCCGATGGCACCTTCCTGGTCGGCCTTGTAGCCGATGTCGCCTTCTTGGTGGAAGTTATTCAAGAGGCACAGCAGCTCTGCTTCCTCAGCCTGGGCATCTCTGTCGGCTTCTAGCTCAGAATCGGGTCTTAATTGTGTGTCTGAGAAAGATTCGCCTAGGCTCCACAATTCCAAGTCCTGGAAGTCTGCCCAGGGCGGAGCCTCCATTGCTGCAATGCAGCCGGGGTAGAGCGCCCCCTGGAACTGTGCTCATCCGGGGAATCCAGCTGCCTGCAGAGGCTGAGCCTGGTATTAGTTAAAACCGGATTGTAAAAAGTTCAGTGCCTTGCCATCCACTTTAGATTATTCATATCTTCCTCCCCCTGCCTCCTCTGTCTGCTTCCCAAGCCAGTCTCACTGGGGGGGACTTGGCGAGGCGGGGAGGCCTCAGGGGCATGGCCCAAAGCAGGGGCACTATGGGAAGGAAGGGTGCTGGTAGTGGGCATGGCTGTGTGGAATCGGGGTTCGAATCTATACCCCCACTTACTTCTCCCGGCTTTAGCAGAGTGTCTGCCCTGAGGAAGGGGCTGAGCTCTATTGAGCAAGCTGATTTGGGGTGCGGGGCATGGAGAGACGGATAATGGAGGTGTGACCTCACAGAACCACTGGACTCCTTATAGCAGAGATGGGAGAATGTCTCAGGGACCAACGTTGGGCCCCTGCAGACCTCGGGCTAGTAATTAAGCTGAAATGATCAAACCAGGGGGCTATTGCGCTGGGTTTCTGCGAGGACTCTGAAGGCAGAGCAGGCTGTGCTCGCTGGGAAGCCAGGAGGTGGATCTCGGGGCTGGGTGTGCACAGTGTTCCGGGCCACGTGCCCTCCGCAGGAAAGCCAATGCGCCCCCTGAGGAAGTCCAAGGACTCCAGCGATGTAGTCACTGGTCCTTGCTGAGTGCAAGCCTAGACCCCAGCCCATTGCTTAGTGCGCCCAAGAGCACTCTCACTTCGGGGGCTCTGGACACCACAGTGGAGTCGGAGTCCTCTTCCTCCTGCTGGTCCAAAGTCTCCGGTTGCAGGTCCCCCAAGCCAGTCCAGGGCTCCCTGTGCTGGGCTCTGGCTGTGAAGCCACATGTGTCTCCAACCGTTCCCCCTGCTGCCTGGTCCTTCCCACTTTCCTCACTTTTTCTAGAAATACATCGTGCTGCTTGCTGAGGAAAAGGACAAAATTGTATTATTGTAAAGAAAAGCAGATCCAGGCCAGACTGAGTGCTTTATGGTTCTCCCCTCAAGATGTGCTGTGACTATGCCCCACGAGGTGTTGATATCTCACATATGGAGAATACTTTCTAATAATGGGCCCTGTGGTTGGTATCACACATGACTTACCCTCTTGTTATCCTCACCATCATCACTGCCTCAGCATCATTTTATGAAAGGAATTAAACCATTTTGTGCATCCTCAAAGGTATGGGGCTTGGATCCCTCTCAGACCTTAGCTAAGGAATAGTGCCCTGTGTGTGTGTGTGTGTGTGTGTGTGTGTTTGTGTGTGAAAGAGAGAGGGAACAGGCAATAACGCCGAGACCAGTTCATGATTTGATGGAGAACTGGAATGCTCTGCTGCCCACTCTGCCCTAAGGACGTTGGCTGACTATGCTAGAGATGATTGCTGAGTCCTGTGACCTTCATCCTCAGATTGTGAGAGGGACTGACAGTGAGGAAAATTTGGCAAACAAACCAGATCCAAAAGCACAGCCAATGGCTTCTGGTTTCACAGAATAAAAAAATAAAAAAAAAGAAAAGAAAGAAAGAAAAAGTTGAACAACTGTGAATTCTCATGTATGTGTGAAGTGGGGGAAAAAATAGTTGATTACAGAGTCAAGTAAGATATAGCCCCCCTGGTCTTGCATTGCTTAACTCTATTTCACTGGAATTACAGTTTTTGCAGCATTTAAGGTACAAATGATATTCAAAGACAAATGTGTCGCCTTTACTATTTTTTCATTTATTTTTAATTTTTTCATTTACTATTTCTTTGATGTTATATTGACATTTCTTGATTTTTTTTTAGCAAGGAATGGAGAGGAATAAAGAATTAAAAACATAGATGAAAGAGAAACAATCATCAGCTGCCTCCTGCACACTCCCTACTGGGTATGTGCCTGCAACTAAGGTGCATGCCCTTGACCTGAATCAAACCTGGGACCCATAGACTGCAGGCTGATGCTCTACCCACTGAGCCAAACTGGTTTCGGCTATATTGACATTTTAATTGTGGAACTCTTATGTTAGAAGCACTCGGGCATTCTTTTGTGTTTAAGTTTTCTTTAAATAGGAAATAACTGAACTTCCTCTGAAGGCAGGCCTGTGAAATTGCAAGAAACACTCCACAAAGACCTTTATATAAAAATAAATTTTCCATAAATAAACCATACCAATATACTGAAAAGACACACATTCACCCGAAAGATGGACAGTCCTTGGATTGAAACCCATAGATATTCTGACCCTATTAACACTGTACATTTCTCTTGCTTTTTAAAGTGAAGACTACCAAATTCTTGCGCGATTGTGTTTAAAGACTGCTTAACATTCACCCAGGGAAAAGTTCACTTTCTCTTTGAAAAAGGGACAGCTTAATCCACAGTTAACTTGTTTTTATTTATTTTGATATTGCAGTGCCTGTACTGCCATGCTATATATGACCTCAGATTCTAAGACAGAATGAACGATGCATGAATGAACCAAACAGAAAAGGACAGAGGGCAGAGGAAAGGGAATCCACTTCAATGGTACAGGTAGAAGAAAACATAAAACTTCCCTGATCAATATCCTATAGTTTAACCTGTTTGATTCTATCCCAAAACATTGCTTTTGGCTAAAGAGAGTCCGTAATTAAACAGAATGTATAAGTACTCATTTAGTATCCTACAATACTTCTGTCTGAATACCTGTCGGAATTGAGGTTTTAGTGTAACTGGGTGGGTCTATGGAACTCATGTGACATCCTTGCAAATTTCTCCTGGTTAGAAGGACAAAATAGAACCTGGAAATTATGTGGGATGTTTGGACTGGGGACTAGGCCAGAAACAGTCTCATTTTGAGACAGACTGCCTGTCTTAACTTCTTTCCGTCCTTGTGAGTAATTCAATCCAGGTGAAAACCCTTAAAGCAAGCGTTTCAGGTAATAGGAGGGCAGGCAGGCCATAAAAAGACAGCTCTGTGGCTTAAATTTGTGATGGGATCTATGAAAGATGTGAAGGACTTACTTAAGTATGCACCTGAGGTTTTCCTTTATCTGTCTCCAGTTAGCACCCATGTCCCTGCACATGCCCCCCACCCACCTCCAGCCCACAACTCTGCACAGCCATCCACATGGATTTTGTTCTTCCCCTCTGTCTCCACTGCTTCTTCCCACTTCAGATTTCAAAATATCCTTTGCTACTCTCCTCTTTCTACAATGTTCCAAAGAATGGAACAGGGACTCTCTTGGTCTCTACTTGCTTACACCCTCATCCACCAAAAACCTAAAATCTAGCCCTAGAAATAGAAAATTATGTTCCAACTCTTCAGTTCTCATACAGGCGCCAGTTTGGTGTGGGGGACTGAGCTTTGGAGAGAGCCAGGTGTGCCAATAGGCTACCCAGGGTTGAACACCAGCATTTAAATCACTTGTGTCCCTTGCTTGTGAAACACAAAGGAAGGTGCGTCCAGACAGTCTTTGCATGGCTATTGGCATAATGAAGGCTTCCAGGCCATCAGCCGCTTCCCTAGGACAGCTATTCCCTCATGTGTACAGAGCAGGCTGCTGTTCCTTAGCTGTGCTGCCAGGTGGCAGGCCTGGCTGTGCAGGGAGATGGGAGGAAATGATGGCTGTGGCAGTGGAGTCATACGCAGCCTTTTGTGGGAAGGGTACAAACTGCATCACTCCCCACTGCTCTGTGGTTTGCAGTGCAAGAGGGAACACCAGGACACTGCGTGCCTGACGGGTGTGTGTGGTGGTGGGGGGCGGGCAGAAGCTCAGTGCTGAGGCTAGAGGAGAAAACTTGACTTTTCAGCCCTTTGAAGGAATGAGTTCTGTGCAGGATGGGGACAGTAAGTGTGGAATGACGGAACCTGGGTTTGCACTGCACATTCGCAGACTCTGGGCCCGGGAGGGTGCAGCCAAGTAGAGGCTGGACTGCTCTGGAAGGAAACCTGGATGCTCTTTCGTGCAGGCCTACCCACTGTCCTGGGCTTGTGTTGCTCATCTGTAATGTAAAGGGAAGGCCTGGATACTGGCGAAAGTCCCCACAGTGCAGACAGACAATGGTGTGTTTTTTCTTTTAGGCCAGGCATCCCCCAGAAGAAAAAACAGTGCTTTGCATGAAAGAGCCCCATAAAGTGATGATACTTGTTCTCCACCACTTTCACCTCTTACTGCCAGGCTCCTCATCACTGGCCTCTTCATCTATAGGAGGACTCCCAATACACTGAGCTACACCAGCTGGGCCTTAATTCGTCTCTTGTCATATAAAAAGGACCCCCATTTGATAACAATTAATCCAAATTAAAAGTTCATCTACCAAGAACTTAATGCCTCTTAAAAAGTGTGCTTGGCCTTTCACTCCCCCAACCCCATTTCCCCTCCCTTGACGGTTCCCCACAAGGAGGCCAGGGGAAGAAAGCAAAGGTACACCTGCTTCCTTCCAATGAGAGAGTCTTCTCAACACCGCCCAGGAGACCATCTCCTTCCACCGGGTGTGAGCAGCACCAGACCCAAAGCTCCCCTTTAGTGCTCAGCAGCAGCATCTGGAATTCTCTCCAGATGTGCAGGGGCATGGTACATTTGAAGGCGTGATTGGCAGCTTCTGAGCTGAGGAAGGGAGGATCGATAATGGCTTTCCCGGGCAGGAGTGGGGAGGGGAGGAAAGGGAGAGGGGCCTCTCTGTGGCCTCGGTGGAATCCTGCTCACTTTCCTTTGAGCCAGCAGAACCCGTGGCCAGAACATTTCCCAGAGTCCTCCACAAAAGGGAAGGGGTGAACGGGATGTGGAGCACACTGGGTGGAGGTCATTGGTCACGTCCCCACAAGGCCCTGGGAGTAGCCTTCCAGGCTGATTCCCTCTGAGTCCAGTGTTCAGCCTGAACCTGTCAGCATGAACGGAGCTCACCTGTCTGGAAACACACCGCTCCCCCACTGGGAACACACTGGATCCGATCTTGCACACATCTGTGGTCCCAAAGGGGCAGGCTGGTGATGAGGATGGGAAGGTGGTGGGAACCGAGGAGAAGGAATGGGTCAGTGCAAAGCCACCCTGGGCACATGGGACATTTCTGTGATGTGCAGGGCTTCCTGAAAATGATTCAGGAGGTCACCTTGTGAAAGGAGGCCTCCTTGTCATTGTGTTAAAATGCCACATCCTCACAAGTTCCGCACATACCCTACTGGTCCCATATGGCACACAAACACACACCAGCTGAGAATGTGCCATTTCACTAATAACAATACTGCAGGAGAGGTGAGGGAGGCATGGGTGCCATAGGGTCAGTGGCACCAGACAAACAGGTCTCCACTCAGGATCTTGGACAAGGATGGCATTCTAGGGCTTCTGCAGCACCTGAAAGCCGAGGTGGTTCAGAGTAGAAGGTGGTGCATTCCTTGGCACTGATAATCTTTGACCCCTTGAACACTTGGCTCTCCTATTCTGAAACCAAGCCTACAAAGAGAGGGAAAAGGGATGGGTTTAGTATAGTGAACAGTCAGTGTCATCACAGAAAAAAGTCACCAGAAGCAACATTATATGCCATTGAGACTTCAACTGCATCAGAAGCTATTTACATATTCCTAAAACACCTCAGCAAAGTAAGCACCTCCACCACCACCCTTCAGCTGACACTTGGTGCACACCCATTACTAGTATTTGCCAGGTGAGAAAGCAAAAGGGAGAGGAAGAGGGAGATGAAGAGGGAGAGGTAGAGGGAGAAAGAGAGAGATTGTACGTGCCTTGACCATGATGGAATGTACAACCTAGGTATGTGTCCTGACAGTGAGTCAAAACCATAACTCTTGCAAAGAAAACACTAACCAACTGAGTCACTAGCTAGAGCAAAACCATTCTTAATTCTTTACACAACACCTATCCCACCCCACAAACCCTCCTGGGCTCAGCACCAGGTCAGCTCACTCTGCTCTGCCTACAGTGTCAGGACGCGCTACAGAAGCCGCTGTTGTCCACTAAGGCAGGTTATCCTAGGCCAGTGGTCGGCAAACTAATTAGTCAACAGAGCCAAAGATCGACCATACAGAAATTGAAATTTCTTTTGAGAGCCGAGTTTTTTAAACTTAAACTTGTTCTAATGCCACTTCTTCAAAATAGACTCTTCCAGGCTGTGGTATTTTGTGTAAGAGCCACACTCAAGGGGCCAAAGAGCCGCATGTGGCTCGAGAGCCTCAGTTTGCCGACCACAGTCTTAGGCACTGCTATTCATCCAGGAGTCCCAATCCCATCCCTCATTCACAAGGCAGGAGGTGGAACAGGCATTTCACAAAGATAATCAACAACCATGGTAGGAGATCATAAACGTTTTCCTCTCTGAGTATCTGCTAACTCTTCCCCCCAAAAAAACTGTTGGGAACATTTGACTATCTTCTCTATGTCCTAGTTAATGGGCTTTACATTGGATATAAAGCCCTTTCGGTTTCCACCATGTTAAATGACACAGTGGGCCATCTCTCCTGCCTGAGACCTCATCCCCCATCCCCACCCCAGCCCCCGACCCCCGACCCCGCTCCCATTTAGGATCAGTGGTCTTGTGCTGCAGGAATACATAGTGTAAACAAGCTTTGGGGGAATCCAGATACACCAGTGGTCACATCTCCATAAACGCAAACAAAGCCCACAGCCAGCTGTGGCATGGGCTCACAGTGGGTCTGTATTCCCACTACTCGTTTCACAAAGCCGTTCCATTAGCCACAGAAAGGAGGAAACCCCCTAGTAAGGTCTTGTGGAAATTCATCTGCAGGGTTTGAAATGGATGAGAACACTACCTTTCCCCCAGGTTTGTTTCTGAGGTTCCTATTCCCTTCTAAATGCCATGGAGAGAGCACGATGTTAGCCCAGGGAAGGGGAAAAGCAGGCCACAGAACCTTAAGTTCTTCCTTTTCTTCTGCACATACCCTGCCAGCCTGAGAAAGTGCTCCCAACCCCCCCCCTCCCCCGGAACTCTCCAACCTGAGCCAGGCCTGTGAGCCCAGTCTGTGGTGTCAGGATGCCAGATCTCACTGGTCTGCTTGGTTGGGCTGCAGCCCATTTCCATCACTGCACTCACACGTGCATCTGTAGCAAAGCTCAGGAACCCACCCTGATTTTCTTCCTTTGCTTTGTGCAAACATCACTTTGATACAACTTTTGATCCCAGTTAGTCCTCACAGCCTACAAGACTGAAAAAAGTATTTGAAATTCACACAGCTATGGATCTATCTGAAATGGGGCCACCCTCTGCCACCAAGCATATTCTATGAAACTAGCGTTTTCAATAGAGTACCATCAAAATGGGAAAAAAATTCACTTTTGAATCGCACAGATTCATAACTGAATTTGTGTAGGATCTGAAAGGCCTATTTTGACCGCATGTAACTTTTCTCTAACCTGCTCACCCTCCTTAGCTCAAATCATATTACCTTTAGCTCATTTGTTTCATTCTGCACACAGCATTCCAGAGCTTGTCAATTTCCCCCACTCTCACCAGGAGAATGTCCTAGCAATGTTTTCAGGGTGATACAGCAAAGTGTTTGTGAAAAGTTAAATTTGGGGCTGCCACTCTATTTTTTAATTTTTTTTTATTTTACAGAGAGGAAGGGAGAGAGATAGAGAGGTAGAAACTTCCATGAGAGAGAAACATCGACCACCTGCCTCTTGCACACCCCCTAATGGGAATGTGCCCACAACCAATGTACATGCCCTTGACCGGAATCGAACCCGGGACCTTTCAGTCCGCAGACCTATGCTATATCACTGAGCCAAACCGGTTTGGCAGGGATGCCACTCTTTACAGAGCCTTACCAAATAGTTAAAAACAAAAAGATGAGAACCAGGTGATGAAATATGTAACCGAAATTCCCCGACCAGTCTCAGCTTAATTAAACATAAGTGGTTCATATTGAGCTGGGATTTTCAACTTTTATCATCTCATGGCACCCAAACTCATTACTAACATTCTGCAGCCCAATATATATATATTCTATGTTTATTGTGCTGTCCATTGTCAGTTTGCATAGGACAATGTGAGGAAAAAATGTCAGTGTCCTGGAATAAATACTCAAAGACTGCATGTGTCAAAAATTATTGTGGTTCACAATCACCGATATAGAACTTTCTCTGGGTGTTACTCCATCACCCCAATATTTATAAATGCATTGGTTTAGCTGAGAGCTTAAGTTTGGATTTAAATAATTTAGTGCAATTGGAAACCCCTCTAAGATGCTCCTCGGTGCATTAATTTGAATACATCCAAATTCAGGCTGAGCCCCAAGATGACTCCACACAGAAGAGCTACTTAAATGATGCCAGTGCTAGGAGGTGCACTTTATTGAATGTACTGATGGGGCTCAAGGCAGGCCACCCCCAAATATGTGCATATAGCATACTGATTGTTTCTAATGAAAGTTTCTCGAGAAAGACCTGGAACAAGGAGAACTCTCTGGCTCTCCTCTCTCTGTCCCCCTAAAAGCCGGAGGTAAATCTTACCTAGGACAGGTACCCTCCCTGCACCAGGAGTTAAAGAGATAGCCTCACCGCCAGAGAGGGAATTTTGGACCCAGAGGCCTATACAAACAAGTCTTTAATAATTATTTACTATTTCACTCCCTAAACCATACTGTGCTTAGATTCTTCGCTGATTAAGCACTGAAGCCCAAGTCCCTTTGTCTTGTCCATCCCTCACAAATATATTATTTATTTCTTTAAGAAAGTATAAAAGCTGCCTGCTTGGGACATTTCCTTAAGTCCCATTTCTGTGACACCACTGTATATATAAATTAAATTCCTTATCTTCTTCTGTTAGTTCATCTGTCTTGTGTCACTGCACTTGCTAAACCAAGCAGAAAAATTAAGGATGGAAAGGGATAAATTTTCCCACTACCCAACCATACACTTATAGGTATGATATATACACATTATATGTATATGGTTATAGATATAAATATTCATGTTTGTAAAAAATACATCTATATTTAAATTTGTACCCAGAATGGGTGAAACAGTTCATTTTTTTGTTTTGTTTTCCTTTAAGAAATTGTGTTCTCTCTGGTAATGGGAAGTAACTGTAAGCTGGAGTTTACATAACTCACCTCCACAAAGATTCCTTAGAACAAAACTTATTTGCCAACATAAAACACACACATACATACACACACACACACACACACACACACACACACACACACAAAACACGCCAACGTGAGATTATCTGCCACAAACGGGTTCAGGTCCTGAAACAGGTTTTAGGGTGCCCCCAAAAGGCTTTTTCAGGTTTACTGACCTGCAGTCGAGCTTCAGGCTCATCAATGCATCTCTATGACCCTACTGAAGGGAGAAAACCACACATGTTTAGTAGTTAGAGTTGTGACTAAAATAAAATATATGCATATATATTTATGCTTGTTTTTTTTAAAAATATATATTTCATTGATTTTCTACAGAGAGAAGCGAGAGGAATAGAGAGTTAGAAACATCGATGAGAGAGAAACATTGATCAGCTGCCTCCCCCACACCTTCTATTGGGGATGTGCTCACAACCAAGGTACATGCCCTTGACCGGAATCAAACCTGGGACCTTTCAGTCCACAGGCTGGTACTCTATGTACTGAGCCAAACCGGTTTTGGCTTGTTTTAAATTTGTATTCTCCTCTCAATAACCTCTACAATAAACTTTGTCATTCTTCCCCCCCCCCCAACTAGGTTTCCTTTGAGGATGGTTACCCCTCAACATTTAAGGTTGCATTAACAAATCTATAGTCAGAATAAAAATTTTACTGAACATTAGAAAACTATAAAATGTAACAGAAAAATCTATGATGAACCAATTATAAAAAATTGAATTAATAGGATCTGGCATTGCAGTTGTTTGAGAGAACCTCATTCTCCTTACCTTGGTTCCAAAAATCCTATTTAGAAAAACAGGCCACCAGCATAGGTAATAAAAGAAAAAAAATACATAAATTGGATCACATCAAAATTTAAAAGTTCTGTGCATCAATAGGACACAACCAGTGGAATGAAAAGACAATTCTTGGGGTGGAAGAAAATATTTGCAAATCATATATCTGAGAAGGAGTTTATATGTAGAACTAGAGGCCTGATGCACAAAATTCCTGCAAGGGGCTTGGCCCTCACAGTGCTGGCTGCCTTGACTGGCCCTCACAGCCCCGGCTTCATCGTGAAGGTTGTTCTGTTAGGTCTAATCAGCATGTTAGCTCTTTATTATACAGGACATATCAAGAACTCCACATCACACCTGTAAGAAAACACCCAGATGAAAACACAGGCCAGGGCTTGAGTACACATTTCTCCAAAGATGATGTACAAATGGTTACTAAGCACACGAAAAGGTGCTCCACGTCACTAACTAATCCTAAAAATAAATGCAATTGAAACCACACTGATACCACCTCATCCCATTAGCATGGCTGCTATAAAAATTGAATCTGAAAATAACAAATGTTGTGGAGGTCATGGTAATATTTGACCTTTGAGCACTGCTACGGGGAATGCACAGTGGTACTGAATGACCGCACCTGCATGAGGTACTCCTGCGGGTCTAACACCATAGAGTCAGTTTTGTAGGAGGAGGAGCCATGCGGATGGAGGTGGTGATGGCTGCACAGTAAGAAGAGTATGCTAAATACCACTGACCTGTACACTTAAAACGGTTATATAGTACATTTTACCTTATCTGTATTGTACCGTAATAAAAAATAATAACAATAAATTTCTCTCATAAAAATTTGAAATGGAAAAGGACTTGAGGAAGCACATCAACAAATGCTGAACATCATGTATCAATAGAAATCAAATCAAAACCGTAGGATGCCACTGCACATCCACTGTCATCTCTTTTTATTTTTTTTATTTATTTTTTTATTTTTTTAAATGTATATATTTTATTGATATTTTACAGAGAGGAAGGGAGAGAGATAGAGAGGTAGAAATGCCGATGAGAGAGAAACATCGACCAGCTGCCTCTTGCACACCCCCCACCGGGGATGTGCCCGCAACCAATGTACATGCCCTTGGCCGGAATCGAACCCAGGACCTTTCAGTCCGCAGACCGACGCTCTACCACTGAGCCAAACCGGTTTCGGCAACTGTCATCTCTTTTTAAAAAAAATATATTTTATTGACATTTTACAGAGAGGAAGGGAGAGAGATAGAGAGCTAGAAACGTCGATGAGAGAGAAACATCGACCAGCCGCCTCCTGCACACTCCCTACCGGGGATGTGCCCTCAACCAAGGTACATGCCCTTGACCGGAATCGAACCTGGGACCTTTCAGTCCGCAGGCCGACGCTCTACCACTGAGCCAAACCGTTTTGGCTCCACTGTGATTTCTAATATCAAAAGGCAGAAAATAACTAGTATTGAGAAGAATGTGGAGAAATTGCCCTCCTTGTGACTGCTAGAGAAAACATAAAATGGTGCAGCTACCGTGGAAAACAGTAGAGCAGTTCTCAAAAAATTAAAAGCCAGATTACCATATGATTCAACAAATTCCTTTTCTGGGTCTACACAAAATAATTCAAAATAGTGACTCCCTATTGATTTTGCACACCCGTGTTCATGGCAGTATTATTCACAATCACCAAAAGACAAAAGCAACCCGGATGCCTATTATTAAATGATTAGATAAACAAAATATGGAATTTCCATACAATGGAATATTACTCGGCCATGAAAAAGGATACCTATCACATGCCACAGCATGGAACAAATATGAGGACATTATACCAAGTGAAACAGTCCAGTCACAAAAACAAAACCCCTGTGCGATCCCAGTTCTAGGAAGGCATTACGTGAAGTAATCAAATGGAAACCGAAAGTAGAAAGTTCGCGGCTGCCAGGCCCGGGAAATAAAAGTTGTTTACTGTGCACAGCCTTCGCTTAACAAGACGAACAGCGTTCCGGAGACTGTTTGCACAGCAGGAATGTACTTAACACGACCCAACTCTGCACCGAGAAATGGCCAAGACAGCACAACGTATCATTAGGTAGCCGTTACTGCAGTGTTAACAATGGCCATTGACCAGCAGAGACTGGTGCATGTGCGGACTGTGTGAAAGCATTCCGCTGATGCCCAGGCGGCATTGCCCCCGACATCCGGAGCCGGGGGCTGCGGGCCTGGAAAGGGAGGGGAGGCGGGGGGCGGGGACAGCGCCCCTGGAGAAGCAGGAGCGCGGGGGGGGGGGGGGGGAGCCGGAGCTCCGGAGCGGCCACTCACCCCCGGGCCGCGCCGGTCTCCAGGGCGTCCTCCCCGCTCTCCGGGGCCGCGGTGGGGCCCGCGGGAGCCCACCGCCTTCGGTTCGGGGCTGGCGTTCAGGCGCCGCCGTGCAGCCGCGGCCGAGGCCGCAGCCGCAGCCAGATGTGCAGCCACAGCCACAGCCACAGCCACAGCCACAGCCGCAGCCACAGCCACATCCAGGGGTTCTGGGCCGGCTGCCACCCGGCCGCCTGCGCCCTGCCCCGGGGCTCCCGGCGCTCTCGTGGGCCCGCGGGCAGGCGTTCCAGGCCCACGCCGCCCATGAGGCGCGGCTCTCCTCCGTCAGCGCGGCCTTTCCCGCCGGCCTCTGGCCCTCGCCGGGCAGGTTCAGGCCTCTGTCCACGTCCTCGACGCTGGCGCCTCGGCTGCACCGGCCACGTCACAATAGGTGACCAAGCGTGGACGCTCCGTGGCTGGAACGCAGCCGAGGCCCGGCGCCCCTGGAACTGTGCGGGGTGGGGGTGGGGGGTGCCCAGCTGCCTGCAGGAGTGGACTCTCTGTTGCTGCTTGGTGCTGGTCATAACTGGGCTGGCGCAAACGGAAGGCCTGTGCGCCCTCACTTAGGTGATGGTTACTGGCTGTGCTCCCCACACACCACCCACGTCCCTCTCCAGTCTCACTGGGGGGGACTTGCCGAGGCGGGGAGGCCTCAGGGGCATGGCCCAAAGCAGGGGCACTATGGGAAGGAAGGGTGCTGGTAGTGGGCATGGGTGTGTGGAATCGGGGTTCGAATTTATTCCCCCACTTACTTCTCCCAGCTTTAGCAGAGTGTCTGCCCTGAGGAAGGGGCTGTGCTCTAGTGAGCAAGCTGATTTGGGGTGCGGGGCATGGAGAGACGGATAATGCCAGGTGTGACCTCACAGAACCACTGGACTCCTTATAGCAGAGATGGGAGAAGGTCTCAGGGACCAACGTTGGGCCCCTGCAGACCTCGGGCTAGTAATTAAGCTGAAATGATCAAACCAGGGGTCTATTGCGCTGGGTTTCTGGGAGGACCCTGAAGGCAGAGCAGGCTATGCTCGCTGGGAAGCCCGGAGGTGGATCTCAGGGCTGGGTGTGCACAGTGTTCCGGGGCACGTGCCCTCCGCAGGAAAGCCAATGGGCCCCTTGAGGAAGTCCAAGGACTCCAGCGATGTAGTCACTGGTCCTTGCCGAGTGTAAGCCTAGACCCCAGCCCATTGCTTAGTGCGCCCAAGAGCACTCTCACTTCAGGGGCTCTGGCATACCATGTATATTACATATACGTGTGTGTGTGTGTGTGTGTGTGGGCATCCGTGGTGAAAATGTATTCGTTCTTAGAATCAAATGCACAAATTAGAAAGCAGCTGTCTTTCTCCTAGGGCAATAGAAATAAAGGAAAAAAACAAACAAGCCTGTGATGCATCAGGCAACATCAAAATAAAAATCTTCTGCACATCAAAAGAAACCACTATCGAAATGAAATGAGAACCCACTATATGGAAGAACGTTTTTGCCAATGCTATATATGATAAGGGGCTAAATATATATAAAGTACTCATCCAACTCAACAAATGAAGACAAACAATCCAATTAAAAATGGGCAGAAGTTCTGAATAGACACTTCTCCAGAGGACATACAAATGGCCAAGAAACATATGAAAAAAAAAATGCTCAAAGTCACTAATCGTTAGAGAAATGCAAATTAAAACCGGAATGAGATATCACCTTATACCTGTCAGAAGGACTATTATTAATAAATCAAACAAGTGCTGACAAGATGTTGAGAAAAGGAACGCTATGTAAATATTGTTCATTTCTGGTGGGAACACAAATTGGGACAGCCACTATGGAAAACAGTATGGAGTTTCCTCAAAAAATTAAAAATGGAACTGCCTTTTGACCCAGTAATCCCACTTCCAAAAATATATCCTAAGAATCCTGAAACACCAATCAAAAAGAATATATGCATCTCTATGTTCATAGCAGAGTTATTTACAATAGCTAAGATTTGGAAACAGACCAATTGTCCATCAATAGGAGAATGAATAAAACAACAACAACAACAACAAAAAAACTGTGGCTCTTTAAGGAAGACGCGGTTGCTGCAGCGCAACTCTGCAACTCTGTCCTGCCAGCTCCTCACCCACCGCTGTTGGCTCTCGCTGAAGAACAAGTCAGCCATGGCTTTTAAAGACACAGGGAAGAAGCCCGTGGAACCCGAGGTGGCGATTCAATGGATTCGAATCACGCTGACTAGCCGCAATGTCAATTCCCCGGAGAAGGTGTGTGCTGACCTGATCAGAGGCGCAATGGAAAAGAATCTCAAAGTGAAAGGGCCAGTCCGCATGCCGACGAAGACGCTGAGAATCACTACGAGGAAGACTCCCTGGGGGGGGGGGGGGGCTCCAAGACCTGAGATCGCTTTCAGATGAGGATCCACAAGCGGCTCATACACTTGCACAACCCTTCTGAGATTGTCAAGCAGATTACTTCCATCAGCATCGAGCCGGGAGTGGAGGTTGAAGTCACCATTGCAGATGCTTAAATCAGGCTTTTTAATAAATTGGCTATCAGTTGTTCAAACAAACAAACAAACAAACAAACAAAAACCCTGTGGGACATTTATACTATGGAATACTATGCAGCTGTAAAAAAAAAAAGGGGGATCTCTCACCCTTTGGGGTGGACCTGGAAATTATTATGCTAAGTAAAAGAAGCTAATCTGAGAAAGACAAATATATGATCTTAATTATTTGTGGTATCTAACAAAATGAATTGAGCAATAAAATAAGATCCAAAGCATGGAGGCAAGGAACAGACTGACATACCTTGATTAGGAGAAATAAACCAGAGTATATACTTACTAGTGACCCAGTGCACAGAATTCATGCACAGCAGGGAGGTTCCCTCAGCCCAGCCTGCATCCTCTCCAATTGAACATCCCTCTCACAATCCTGGGCTGCCGGCTCCTAACTGCTCACCTGCCTGCCTGCCTGCCTGCCTGATCGCCCCTCACTATCCCCCCACCCCAGCCGGCCTGGTCGCCCCTAACTACTCCCAGCAGGCCTGATTACCCCTAACTGCCTCTGCCTGCCGGCTTGATAGCCCCTAACTGCCACTCCCACCCTCCTGGCTGCCCCTAACTATCCCTCCTGCTGGTATGGTCACCTCACGCAGCCTGTTGCTCAGTCATTTGGTCGCCCCTCACTAACCCCCCTGCCGGCCTGGTCACTCCACACAACCTGTTTGGTCATCTGTTCGGTTGCAATGGTTGCTTAGGCTTTTGTAGATAGATAGATAGATAGATAGATAGATAGATAGATATGCATAGCCCATGGACATGAGCAATAGGCTGGTAAAGACCTGGGGGGATGGGTAAGGAGCTTGGGGGGGGGATGGGAGACATTTATAATACTGCCATCAATAAAAATATATATTAAATATAATAATAATAAATAAAAAATGTATTTGTTCTTAGAATCATATGCATTAATAATAAATGCTATAAAGAAAATGCCTTCTGATGAAGGCCTGGGGCATGGGATGGGGGCTAGCTAGGAGGGGTCAATGGAGGTAAAAAGGGGTCATATGTAATGCTTTCAACAATAAATATTTTTTCTTTTTTTATTGTTTAATGTATTACAAATGCCTTTAACCTTATCAGCCTTAAATTTTAAAAAATATTTTATATTTATATACTTACAAATACATTTATTATAAATGTATAAATGTTTTAATAATATATTAAATATGTATAATATAAAATTATTGTAAATTATATCGACATATTTATATTAAGATATTGCTAATTTAATTTATATATTCATTAAATATTTATTTTAATAAGTTAATACTATATAATGTTTACATATTAATTGTATTTTATATACTTTGTAATTATAAATATACAAATATTATTTTTAAACATTTCTTGCAGCTGATAAGATTTATTAAAAGCATTCTCTGTATAATATTTCTTATTAGTGCACATGATTCTAATAGCAAATATATTTCATCATTATTCAAATACTGTATAAAGTTTATATTTATGTTTTATATAGTTATCCAATATTTTATATTTTATATATTTATAAACAATATTTTGTATTTTATGGCCATGCACTAGCATATGTGTGCACCAGCAAATCCCATCTATGGGCAACTGGTGGTGATACTGGTGTAATGAGCTAATTATTATTTTTAAAGTATTTTTTTATTAATTTCAGAGAGAAGAAGGGAGAGAGAGCTAGAAACATCAATGATGAGAATCATTTATCTGCTGCCTCCTGCATGCCTCCTACTGGGGATCAGACCCACAACCTGGGCATGTGCTCTGACTGGGAATCGAACTGTGACCTCCTGGTTCATGGGTCGATGCTCAACTACTGAGTCACACTGGCTTGATATAATTAGCTAATTATTAATAACGGAAAAGGAGCAAAGAAGGAAGCCAGACATTATAGGCATGTCATTTGGGCAGCTTCACCAGGAAGTTGCAACTTTGCACTCTCCAGATAACCACCAGCCAATTTTCTATAAAACACTGGGGGAAGGGACTGGACAAAGGGAAGACAGATGCATTCCCAGTAAAGTTTGGGTGGCAGTGAAGGTGCTGCCTGTCAGTCACACCTGGGAACAGAGGTCATTGGTCAGAATAGGCATGGCCACTGCAAGTGCATGAAAATTTGAGAATACATAATTTCCTTAACAAAGGAGTTTCCTCTCTTGGTGCACTTGGCTCGTGACTCTTGTTGCTCTTGGCTCTTTTGTGCTCTTAGCTCATTCCTGCTTCCTTGCATTCTCTGTGGGCCATACAGACCCCACACATGCAATGAACTAATAGATTGCAGCAGGAAACACAAGATAATCTAGCCTGATGCTTGACTGGACTCAGCTCCAACATGGAAAGGAAACTCTGGACAGTGATTCTGATTTTAGTTCTAAAGCCCATCTACATATCTTCTACTAGAGGCCCAGTGCATGAAAATTTGTGCCCCCATCCCCGGTGGGGGCTGTGCAAGAGGCGGCTGGTCGATGATTCTCTCTCATCGATGTTTCTGACTCTCTATCCCTCTCTCTTCCTCTCTGTGAAATATCAATAAAATATATTTTTTAAAAAAAGAAAATTTGTGCTCCCTATCACAGTCTGAGAGCCTTCAGGAGATGTCCTACTGATGGCCTACGGAGACAACCACCGATCAGGGGAAGGCGATGCCCGCATCACGCCTCTGCTGCTACCACTGCCGGCTACCGCAGCTGCCTGAGCCTCAGCCCTCGCAGCCACTACATCTTGCCTGAACCTCAGGCCCCTGCAGCGGCAGCCACCATCTGTGGCCTGCCTGAGCCTCAGGCCAGCCTGGCATCCGAGACTTGCCTAAGCCTCGGGCAGCCGCTGTAGCTTGGTCTGGAAGGACATCCGGAAGACGTTTGCCTTAATTATCATATTACCCTTTTACTAGTATAGATTACTAAGTAAAGGGAAAGGGGACTTTGGAAACTCAGGGATTTAATTCCATGAAAATAAAGCTTTCTGCTATAAGTCATCCTCCCATCTGATTCTCAGAAAATTTCTTTTCTCGGGATATTGAAAGAAATCCACCCCCAACAGCAACTGGGGGAGATCAGGTCCTCTCCCCTTCATTAACAGATGTGACAAAGGCAATAGCCAGCATCAAACATGTAATACACATGCTTTGAATCTGAGGCTGATACGTTGTCACTGAGACCAGACACCAACAGAAGCTCTGACCAGGGATTACCAGGGACTCCAAGTCTGCAGAGACACACAGTTACATGTACAGTGCTGAAGACAAGGAGCAACCACGCAGGTGCAACTGCAATGAAATCTGTTACCTGAGAGTCAGCAAAGATTGGGACGAACTTTAGGCTCAGTGCTTGGACCAGGACATGTGCTTCAGAGAATTCCAGGATACAAACTTTCCTGACAGCAGAGCAAACAGGATGCCGAATTTCTTTCCCTGCTGCTCTCAGTTCTTGACCCCTGGCTTTCTCCTGCCCTTGAACCCTGGCATCCAAAGATAAGGGGAGGTGATCAAGGTGAGGAGAGTAAGGAATCATTGGTTATGCAAGTGAAAGGTCAGGTCCTTGAGATAGTCACCATAAAACAAGCAGACTGCCAAATGAGGAGCGGATTCTATTCATGTGGTCCTGAGATGGTCACCATAAAACAAGCAGATTGTCAAATGATAGCGGGGAGGGGAAGGAGACCTGGGGGGAGATAAGAGAACAACCAAAGGACTGGTATGCATGAATATAAGTACAACCAATGAACACAGAACTCTGGGGAGGGAGGGCATGAATATTAGGTGGGGGGGGGGCAACGGTAAGCTATGTACACATATAATACCTTAATAAATTAAAAAATAAAAATAAAAAAGAAAGGTCAGGTCCTGTCTATTTGCTTTTCCTCCTATCCAGATGCAAACCATCCTGTGATTTCTGTGATTGCATCAGAAGACAAGAAGGAAGTACAGGTTGAACCTACTTCAGGAGCAACAGCACCAGCAGCACCAGCAAAAGGCCAAGGCCAGTTGATGCAGAAGCTCCTGGCCCCATGAACGAAGAAGACCTCAAGGGCAACAGCTGGAGCCCAGGCAGACTGAGGACAGACAGTAGCCCCTCTACTAAGCCACTTTTGCCTTGGGGTGAAAGAGGCATGCTAAGGTAGCAAGCATTTTCCAGGGAGCACTGGCCTGGACCCACACTTCATTCTCTAGCTCTTCCCTCCCTTCCTGAGCTAAAGGCCAAATAGGTCTCAAGGCCACTGTGGCCTGCCTGCCCTTAGGTGCCAGGGTGGAAGTAATACCTCTTGGGCATCACGGCAAATATTTTTTTAAAAAAATATATTTTATTGATATTTTACAGAGAGGAAGGGAGAGAGATAGAGAGCTAGAAACTTCAATGAGAGAGAAACATCGACCAGCTGCCTCCTGCACACCACCTACTGGGGATGTGCCCGCAACCAATGTACATGCCCTTGACCAGAATCGAACCCAGGACCTTTCAGTCCGCAGACCGACGCTCTACCACTGAGCCAAACCGGTTTCAGCACGGCAAATATTTTTATACCGCATTACAATAATCAAACAGGAGAAACTTTAGCCTGATGCTAGATTTTTGTAAATTGCCTTTGATTGGAAACAGGATGATGATCAGGGTAAGGAGAGTGAGGGACCATTGGTCATGCAAGTGAAGGGTCAGATCCTGTCTTTATCTTAAAATTTGGTAACTTGTTCATAATAAAAATAATTTTGATTTTTTAAAAATTGTGCAAAATTATTATTTACCTGGAATTCTGATACATAAATCCCAGCTTATGGAAATTGCACATTACCAGAAAGAACATGATTTCCTAAAGGAAGACAAATAGAACTGAACTACTTCTTCTAGTCCCTGTATACAGTTAAGTAAATATCAGATTGCCATCTCTGCCTATCTTTTTGAAAGTGGTCAACCAAACTTTGTTTTTAAGCTATCTTCTTATCTATTTTCTGGGAACATGAGGCAGGGTCCCTCACCTATTAGGCACACTACATAAGGTGACTGGGGTTTATGATACATTTAGGGGCCTGCGAAAATAGTTTAATTTCTGATATAATATAGGGTTGGTGACAATGGTGGTTGTGCAGGTAAAAAGAGGCTAGTTGACATACATTGTTAAGCCTAGGGACCATTATTAGTCTTAATATTAGAACATGAACACATTTTGCAGCATCTACAAAACACTCCTTGAAGAAAAAATATCTTTTTTTTATCAAGTTTTAAAAATATATTTTATTGATTTTTTACAGAGAGGAAGAGAGAGGGATAGAGTGTTAGAAACATTGATGAGAGAGAATCATCGATCAGCTGCCTCTTGCACACCTCCTACTGGGGATGTGCCCTCAACCAAGGTACATGCCCTTGACCGGAATCGGACCTGGGCAAGAAAAACATCTTAATCCCTCAATCTGTCGTGGCTCTTTTTATTTGAAAATAGATAAAATTTGTTAATTCCTAAGCAAGAGTTCCGGAAGATATTTCTAGGAAAAGAGAGATATAGAGGAAAAGGGTAAGAAACAGCAGCAGGAAAGGGAGAAACTCAAATAAGCCCACAGTTTTCACTCAGCACAGGGAACAAGTGATCTTTTGAAGAGAGAATATAGGTACAGACACAGAAAAAGAGACATTATCTACAGTAAGAACCAGGAGCTTCTTGCAGTTTGGGCATTCTTGTATGCTCTAAACACTGCAGGTTTTTACTCCTGCATGTGGAAGTAGATTCATTACGAAAAGTTTATAAGCAGTGGATTTAGTTACTCAATGGGTGGGCTTGATAGTTGTTGTTTTTTTAATTTATTGGTGTGACATTGGTTAATAGAATTATATAAGTTTCAGGTGTACAGTTCTATAGTACATAATCTGTATATTGTATTGTGTGTTCACTACCCCAAGTCAAGTCTCCTTCCATCACCATTTATAAGCCCATACCCTCTTCTACTTCCTCCACCCCCTTTCCTTCTGGTAATCACCATACTTTTTTCTGTAACTATGTTTTCCTTTTCTTTTTTTTTTCTTAATCCCTTCACCTTTTTCACCCAGCCCCACTGACAGCTTGAAAACATCTTATGTAGTGTGCCTAATAGGTAATGGCCCCCTGCCTCATGTTCCCAGAAAATGGGTAAGAAATTAACAAACAAAATATAAACAGACTTATAGATAGAAAATTATGAATCCATTTCTATTTTGTTTGTTAATTTATAATAGCCAAGATCTGGAAACAGTCCAAGTGCCCATCAGTAAATGAGTGGATTTAAAAAGCTGTGGTATGCCGAAACCGGTTTGGCTCAGTGGTAGACCGTCGGTCTGCGGACTGAAAGGTCCCGGGTTCGATTCTGGCCAAGGGCATGTACATTGGTTGCGGGCACATCCCCGGTAGGGGGGTGTGCAGGAGGCAGCTGGTCGATGTTTCTCTCTCATCGACGTTTCTAGCTCTCTATCTCTCTCCCTTCCTCTCTGTAAAATATCAATAAAATATATTTTTAAAAAAATAGCTGAGGTCGGTTTGGCTCAGTGGTAGAGCGTCGGTCTGCGGACTGAGGGGTCCCGGGTTCGATTCCGGCCAAGGGCATGTACATTGGTTGCGGGCACATCCCCGGTGGGGGGTGCGCAAGAGGCAGCTGGTCGATGTTTCTCTCTCATTGACGTTTCTGGTTCTCTCTCTCCCTTCCTCTCTGTAAAATACCAATAAAAAATATATTTACAAAAAATATTAAATTAAAAAATTAAAAAATAAAAAGCTGTGGTACATGTACACAATGGAATACTACTGGAATGTAAAAAAGAAGAAAATCTTACCCTTTGCAACAGCATAGATGGATCTTGAGTGTTTTATGCTACGTGAAATAAGCTAGTCAGAGAAAGACAAGTACCACATATCATTCGTATGTGTTGGCGGGGGTTGTGTTTCTTGGGTTTTGTTTTGTTTTATTTTGTTACATAGTGCATCTGAGCACCTGGCATTCCTGGAAAAGCCAACCCCAGCCTCCTATTTCTACAAACCTGAGAAGTATGGTAAGGTCTGTTGTTAGCAAAAACTTAGCAAACAACCTCCTACCTACTTACATCGTTTGATTACTACCCCCTGCTTAGTACTGAATCCTGTGTATGGAAGCTGGACCAAGAGATATTATGTAAACATTTCTCTAAGGCCCCCGGAGCTACGGAGCTACGTGAGGTCTTTTACTTCCTACAAATCAGCTTGCACAATTCAGCACAGCCCCTTCCTCTGGGAGGACCCTCCACCAAGTCTGTAGCAATCTGCTAAGTTGCAACTTGGAGGCCCAAGTTGTGCTTTTACGCATGCGCCCTACTAGAGACTTCTTGCAAGTACACCCCCTGTGGTCGTCCAACCCTCTGCCGCATGCGCACGTCGGCACCCCCCCCCCCCCCCCCCCCGCAGTCGGTGAACGCTCTTGCCTGACTAGACTCCGGAAGAACCTTGAAGGAGCCGGGTCGCACGCAGCGTCTGCAGACGCCACAGCCTCATGGACGGCACTCAGGACATGAATCCTCAGGACCAGCCCAGCCAGGATACCGATGGCTTCCTCAGCCCAGAAGTGGAGGAGGTCGGGGGAGAACTACATGGTTCGTGCTGCTCCTGAAGCGAGTTTCAGTCAACTCCAAGAAGCTAACCTTTTCTGGCGGGAGGCGAGCGGACGGGACACCCCTCAGATGCAGCCAGTAACTTCCTCCTTCCCACAGCCTGGGCTACCTAACACATATCTTTTCTCTTTGGCTTTCTTTCTTTGCAGAAGCAGAGCCAGCGGAGATCTTGCTAACTGAAGAGGGAGAAAAGGAAATGGATACAGAGCCCGTACTTGAGCAAAAAATGGCACCTGCAGAAGGAAAAGTGGTAGAAGCCGAGGAAGAAGCAAAAGAAGACCACGACGGTGGCCTAGACGCCCCGGGCTCCGTGAACCACGAATGTGACGAACGCGCTGAACCCGCCGAACCCGCCGAACCCAACAAACCCGATGAATCCGACGAACCCGATGAATCCGACAAACTCGATGAATCTGACGAACCCGCCAAACCCGACGAACCCGCCAAACCCGCCGAACCCGCCGAACCCGACGAACCCAACAAACCCGATGAATCCGACGAACCCGATGAATCCGACAAACTCGATGAATCTGACGAAGCCGACGAAGCCGCCGAACCCACCGAACCCGACGAACCCAACAAACCCGATGAATCCGACGAACCCGATGAATCTGACGAAGCCGACGAAGCCGCCGAACCCGCCGAACCCGACGAACCCAACAAACCCGATGAATCCGACAAACTCGATGAATCTGACGAAGCCGACGAAGCCGCCGAACCCGACGAACCCAACAAACCCGATGAATCCGACAAACTCGATGAATCTGATGAAGCCGACGAAGCCGACGAACCCGCCGAACCCGACGAACCCAACAAACCCGATGAATCCGACAAACTCGATGAATCTGACGAAGCCGACGAAGCCGACGAAGCCGGTGAATCCTACGAACCCGATGGATCCGACGAACCCGATGGCTCCGACGAACCCGATGGCTCCGACGAACCCGAGGAGAACAGCGACGACGATAGTGACGAAGAACCAGAAGAGCGAGAGCAGGAGGCACAGGCCATCCAGGTCAGCATCCGGGGTCCCCATCCACGGAACAGGCGTCGGGTGGCCCAGCGTACCACGTTCACCATGATGCAGATGCAGGAGCTGGAGCGCATTTTTCACCGCTACCCCTATCCGGACATGTTGCTGAGGTAAGCGAATTGCCAGGGTTTGCCACCCTTTCCAAGGACCACGTGGCGATAAGCCTGGGTGGTCTTTGGGTCTCTCTAACAGGTCCCTCTCCGTCCCTTCTGAACTAAAAAGCCATCTTGGGGGACCGGAGGCTGTGGGGGAGGGGTGGCAGTGGCTCTCCTGCATTTGGGTTGAGGTTAGGGGGGGTTACGGGGGGGGGGCTATGCCTTTTGGGACTCGAGGCAAATAATGTAGTGCAGTATTTATTTATTTATATTGATTTTTAGACAGAGAGGAAGGGAGAGAGAATGTGAGAGAGCCTCCCTCCCATACGCACCCGAACAATCGACCCTCAACCGAGATATGTGCCCTGACAGGAATCGAACGGAACGCAGCCTTTTGGCTTGTGATACGCTTTCGGGACGACACTCCAACCAACTAAGAGCCACAGGGGCCAGGGCTGTAGTGCGAAATTTAAATGAATCAAACTGGGAACCAGGCAGGTGCCTGTTATTTTAAATAACGTTCTCTTAGAACCAGATCCTAACTTAATTTTAAATGTTCACAAATCTGTTCATCATAGGTTGTTTTGGCATTAATTTGTATATTTTATAATGCTGCATTTGAAAAGTATTTACCTTGAGTAGTGAGTTTTCTACATACCTTTACACATTGCTTTTGAGAAGATACTATCTCTAAAGCAAGCCTCAAGTTAGATATTACAGAATAGTGTGGGGGGAGGTTGGTGATTAAACTTTTTTTATTTCTTTCACAATCAAAGAATGAATAGCAGAGTTTATGTCATTCCTAACTTAGCATCTACTATGAATGTACTCCAATCTGTGCATCACTGATAGATGATAGATAGATAAGCCAATCCATTTGAGAATCATAATTTAATCCATAAAATGTGAAAGAGCAGTGGTTGAAAGTTAGGAGAGATATTTCCTCAGTCAAAGATTTTTTTAGTCATTGTGAAGTTGGTAACACTGAAAGAAACAGTAAGTTGGGATTTTATTTGTTCTTGGGAACTATGCCTCCATGAGACGTGGCTTTTTAAAAATGCTTTGTCAACTTAATTTTCTGTATATACTGAAATAGTGTGAATTTCCCTACAATAGAAATTGGTTTATAAAATAAATCAGACATTTCTCTGAAAAAAAATGTAAATAAGAATATATTTAATTTCCATTCACATCTCTGAATACTGAATATTCGTGGTTTTCTCTTCTCAGACAGGACATTGCAAGACGCATGAATGTGACTGAAGCCCGGGTACAGGTGAGTAAACCTATTTCAGGACTTACACACCTTTGTCCAAGGCATTCTCAAGTTAGTTTGTTTTCATTGCCTTTTCCATCATTGGAAAATAAGTTTGGGGTCTTAATTAATAAGATAAATAAGCTCTAGCTTTTGGAAATTGTCCATTATCAAAAGGAACATGATTTTCAATCGAAAAAAGATTTACTATAGTGTACTATTCCTTGTATACAAAGATACATAAACCAATTGTATAAGCTATACCTATGTATACTTACATTTTACATGTGTATTATACACAGAGTTCAACCCCTAATACTGATATCCTCGAGATAACACTTCTGTTTGAAGTCACATTGGGGTTAAGCGTGAAGTGGAAATTGTTCATATTAATGAACCAAGGAGTTCAATTATACTAAATTATTTAAAAGCAAGCATAAGTTCATTACATAAAGGGGGAATTTATAAATATTTAGTGGTTTGGGGAGAGAATAATTCACACATTAGAACACAGCAGTTGAGCACTAATGTCTGCTAAGTTAAGGTGAGACTAATGTTCAAGTGCCTGTTTTTCCTGCTGTTCTTTTTAAGGATTTAGCAAAACATTGTAGAGAGTGGCAGCCCTAAATTTTAATTTTCTGGAATACCAATATATGTTAGCCTTTTAACATAATAGTTTTTGCATTATGGAGGAGATTAAATGAAGACTTACAACATTTAAAATATGTCTAAAAAGGGAAATAAAATAAAGCAATTTCAAACAGAGTTCAACCAACCTAAGAAAGGTGGAAGTGTTAGGCAATATTAACATAGAGAAGAACATGTGTTTTGGGGATACCACCCACAGAAAACTTTTAGGAATTACCAAATGCATTAATGAATATTCTCTTGAGAAATTTATAATACATGAGAGATTTTTTTTCTTTCTTTCTGTGAAGAGATGGGCTGGGTCTAACTTGTTGATAGTGGAAGGTGGCTCATTGTTCAGGCTGGATTCTCACCTGTGGTAATTTGAAATACTTTTTCATTTGTTCAGTCAGTGATTACTAACATGAGTCAATGGATTAAGAAGTGTTTTTTGTGAGACCGTAGGTAAACCTAGTTTGTATGAAAGATCAATGTTGGGGGGAAATGGAGAAGAAAAGAAAGAGAAAAAAAATCAGGATGGGCTTCTTAGCTTTCCTGCAGAGGGTGTGTGTGAGATCAGTGATGGAATCTGGCTGCAGATCTGGCGGAGGACTGTGTGAAAAGCAGCCCAATCAAGCAGGCCACTGATGCTAAAGGCAAGGATCACAGTCAGGGCTGGACAGGTTGGGAGGACCAGGACTCTGCTTTCTCCCTGCAGGCAAAGCCAGCCCAGAGGAAAAGAAACAATTCAGTTTTGGTGATTTCCTTTACTCCTCCATGGGTTTGCATAGTGTTGTCTCAATTGAGTTCTAAAGGGAAAAAAGGAGTCATAGAAACAATCCATAATGTTCTAATCCGTTTCCAAATTCTAAGGCATGAATTCCACCAATAATTTTTTTGTGTGTTTTGTTGAGATATAATTGACCTATAGCAGTGTATAAGTTTAAGGTGTACATCATGATAATTTCACTTGCGTATATTGTGAAATGACTGACAAAATAAGTTTAGTTAACATCCATCATGTCACAAAGATACAAACAACAAAAGAAAAAAGTGGTGTTTTTTTTCCTTGTGATAAGAACTCTTAGGATTTACTTTCTTAGAAACTTTTATATTATACCAGAGGGGTGTCTACTGCAGTCATAATGTACGTTACATCTCTAGGACTTACTTATCTTATAACTGGACCGTTGTACCTTTTTAAAAATATATATATATATTTTATTGATTTTTTTACAGAGAGGAAGGGAGAGGGATAGAGAGCTAGAAATATTGATGAGAGAGAAACATCGATCAGCTGCCTCCTGCACACCCCTTGCCAGGGATGGGCCCGCAACCAAGGTACATGCCCTTGACAGGAATCGAACCCGGGACCTTTCAGTCCGCAGGCCGATGCTCTATCCAGAGTCAAACCGGTCTTGGCCCGTTGTACCTTTTGACCACCTTCCTCCAATTCCTCTCCCTCAATCTCCCATTCTAGTAACCACAAATCTGATCATTTTCTATAAGTGATTTTTTTAGAGTTTTTAAATATTCCACATATACATGAGGTCACATTTGTCCAATGAATTTTAATGGAGATCCTCCCCCCCCCATTTTGCAAATAGAGTGTGACTTTTTTTTTTTTTAACGAAACCAGCATTGGAAATAAGGAAGTAGTATTAACCTGATTAGTGTTTTGGTTATGTTTATGCAGATTTTACCATGGGTACACTTGAATCCCCCCAAAATGATCTTGAACTTAGTGTCTTATAGATTACATGTTCTTACAGAAGAAGGACCCAAATTCTAAGATTGAAGAGGGGAAATGTCATCTCAAGCAGCAAGAGAAGGCTCCTTGTGTCTCTTAAAATTTTCAGTTAGGAAACTTCCAAAAGACTTTAAAAACAATGTAAACCCCAATAACTAGGACAGCGAGAATATAGTGGAGCCTAACTGACATATTTGTTTGTCTGCAAGAGTAGTTGGCAAATATTTAGGAAGGATTAATTTTGTCTACTTTTCTAAAATACCTGTTCAGCCGAAACCGGTTTGGCTCAGTGGATAGAGCGTCAGCCTGCGGACCAAAAGGTCCTGGGTTCGATTCCGGTCAAGGGCATGTACGTTGGTTGTGGGCACATCCCCGGTGGGGAGTGTGCAGGAGGCAGCTGGTCGATGTTTCTCTCTCATCGATATTTCTAGCTCTCTATGCCTCTCCCTTCCTCTCTGTAAAATAAATAAATAAATAAATAAATAAATAAATAAATAAAATAGAAAAAATGGAAAAAAATAAATAAAATACCTGTTCGACCTTCTTGCCTTAAGGATAAGGGAATCCCCTCGTTGAGTAGCAGGGCTTTGGGCCCCACCACGCTGTACAGCAGCAGCCCTGGTGCAGAGTCCTGGGACTGTAGCCAGAGCACAGTACGCTGACCTGGTCCTGAGCCCAGGAGGGTTTGTAGGGTGGCGCAGGGTGGAGTGAGCAAAACTGACAACCATGACAGTGGTTTGACTCCTTCTCTCCAGAATCTTGGCTGGACAAAGATTTTTAGAGATTTAAGAAATTTAGCTGAGTCTGTCTAAATATTTATTTATTTATTTAAAAATATATATTTTTATTGATATTTTACAGAGAGGAAGAGAGAGAGAGAGAGAGAGAGAGAGAGAGAGAGAGAGAGAGAGAGAGAGCGCTAGAAATGTCGATGAGATGAGAGAGAAACATTGACCAGCTGCCTCTTGCACACCCCCCACGGGGGATGTGCCCGCAACCAAGGTACATGCCCTTGACCGGAATCGAACCCGGGACCTTTCAGTCCGCAGACCGACACTCTATCCACTGAGCCAAACCGGTTTCGGTTGTCTAAATATTTATTACCTCAAAATTCTAAAATATGAAGGCAGCTTCCAGGGCTTCAGCTTTTCTCATGTCCCAGCAAGACAAGCCACAAATTCCCTAGGGCCCCCATGGCCCAGCCTCCCTCACAATACCATCTTTTTAACTATTAAGGGGTTTCAGATGATGAATGACCCTTTAGACATCCTTGAAGCTTTTGTCTAAAAAGCCAGTGTGCCCCTATAAACGCTTTACTGTGTAAAGAAGACAAACAGGCCTTTTCAAAAACAGGGACTGTTCTCAGCAGGATTGTAAAAGACACCCACTTTTTACTGTGGTCTACTTCCTCACAGAACACAGACATACACGGCATAGCAATAACAGCAGGCACAGAGAACAATTCCTCAGTTCAACCTGCGTATAACAGGAGTGGGGACAATAAAATTAAAATGTGTGAGGAGTTAAAAAGCAGTAGGTTTCACCATAGCCTAGCACATAGCTACTGCTCACTGCGGGTGAGCTAAAAGTTCCCTTGGTGGGCACTCTACTAAGATGCTTGAGCAAGAAGGAAATATCTTCCTCTGATAGAGTTTAAAATCTTAAGGGCATAGATCGTTGCTTTCTGTATGTTGTGGGGTTTTTATTTTCAGCTATGACATCAAATGCTCCATGTACTAAACTAATCCCCTTTTCTCTCTGTTTGAAGATTTGGTTTAAGAATAGACGAAGACGCCAGAGGGCATTCATGCTGAGAAACATGCACCACATAGTCGTGGGCAACCCCATCGGCGTTAATGTGGGCGTGCCTCACAATATCATCATCAATCCGCAGCCTGCTTTGATGTTTGTGCCACAGGCTTGGATGTGGTACCCGCCACCAGCTTGGATAAGGCATCCTCAGCCACAGGTGCTAAGGCTGCTGATGCCACCAGCGGCGCCCTATCCTCCTCTGTTCATGCCTCCTCCTCCGCCCTTGTTTTATCCACCTGTGCCTCATGGTGGCCCCCAACAACGTGTCTGGGCCTGGTTTTTTTCTGTGCTTTATCCATGAATGGTGCTTTAATTGCCCCCATTTTCTAAAGAATGGAGAAATGCTTATTCAAGTCTTTTGCCTGTTTTTCTTCTTCTTCTTCTCCTCCTTCTTCTCCTCCTTCTCCTTCTCCTTCTCCTTCCCCTTCCCCTTCCCCTTCCCCTTCCCCTTCCCCTCCCCCTCCTCCTCCTCCTCCTCCTCCTCCTCCTCCTCCTCCTTCTTCTGTGTTTTATCTGTGAATAGTGCTTCAATAGCTCCCATTTCCTAAGGAATGGTTCCTAAGGAATATCTGAGCCAGATTCAAATTCTGCATACCTCACCATCAATAACAGTTCCCTAAATATCTGCTCTGTGTAGTAAATAAAAGTACAAAGTCACTGGCCTATTGTTTCCAGGCACATTCACTGTAGTTTGAATAAAGTTGTGAATTCTCTATATATTTGTTTTGTGTGTCACATGGGGTTGGTGAATGTGATGGAAATTGCTGAAAAACTGCCATTCAAATGCACCAGACCTACCCTGCCACCCAACACCTTAGTACCTCCAACCCTCTATCCCCGCTCTTACCCCCACATCCTGTCCACTGGGAACACATAGATATACAAAACGCGGTGGGGAATGTCCCTAAGGAGAGAACAGTAAGTTTCAAAGCAGGCCTGAGCCCTTTTCAGGGTAACGGCTCAGGCACAACACAGGACTCTAAGGGAAACTTTCTAAGAGATTACCCACAGAGCTTTATGAAGAAGTGGGAGCCAGGCATTCATCTGGTACTTTCTTTCTTTCTTTTTTTAAAAAAAATATTTTATTGATTTTACATGGAGATGAATTGAAAGGGATAGAGAGTTAGAAACGTCGATGAGAGAGATACATCGACCAGCTGCCTCTTACACAATCCCCACCGGGGATGTGCCCCCAACCAAGGTACGTGCCCTTGTGCCCTTGACCGGAATCGAACCCGGGACCTTTCAGTCCGCAGGCCGACGCTCTATCCACTGAGCCAAACCGGTTTCTGCCATCTGGTACTTTCAAAGTTCCCTTCACTTCTTCCCTTTTGTGGAGAGGACGGGGATAGAAACCATTCTAGAGGGAGGATCTTTCTTCTTCAAAGGTAACATAAGAAGAGATTCTGTGTAGGCCAGCACAGGGGCCCTGTTCCCTTCCTCTCCCCCCCCCCCCGCCCCCAATCTGGACTGTTAATTGATCCTTCCGAAGCTCAGAGCTGACAACCATGCCTTCAAGTTCATTTTGTCACCTTTAACATCTTTGAGAAACCCCACTTCAAACTAATTCAACACTAAAAGGAAACTCATGATTTGGTGCTGTCTGAAGAGAGGAGGAGCAGGTCACTGAGCAATGATTCAGAATAATCACTGCATTTAAAACAAAGGACTGCTGAAACCGGTTTGGCTCAGTGGATAGAGAGTCGGTCTGTGGACTGAAGGGTCCCGGGTTCGATTTGGGTCAAGGGCATGTACATTGGTTGCGGGCACGTCCCCAGTGGGGGGTGTGCAGGAAGCAGCTGGTTGATGATTCTCTCTCATTGACGTTTCTAACTCTCTATCCCTCTCTCTTCCTCTCTGTAAAAAATCAATAAAATATTTTAAAAAATAAAACAAAGGACTTATGAGCACACATATGGGACTAACCAGTGGTCAAGGACAACAGGGGGTGGGGGCATGAGTGGGGGGATTAGAATGAGGGGTTGAGGACAAATATGTGATACCTTAATCAATAAAGAAATTAATAAAAAATTAAAAATAAACAAATAAAACAAGCAGGTAGACCTTGTCTTTGCTCATGTTACATTTTTCACTTGGACATGCCAGGATAGAACACACATGCACACACACATGTATATGTAATATGCATGGTATGCCAGAGCCCCTGAAGTGAGAGTGCTCTTGGGCGCACTAAGCAATGGGCTGGGGTCTAGGCTTACACTCGGCAAGGACCAGTGACTACATCGCTGGAGTCCTTGGACTTCCTCAGGGGCCCATTGGCTTTCCTGCGGAGGGCACGTGGCCCGGAACACTGTGCACACCCAGCCCCGAGATCCACCTCCTGGCTTCCCAGCGAGCACAGCCTGCTCTGCTTTCAGGGTCCTCACAGAAACCCAGCGCAATAGACCCCTGGTTTGATCATTTCAGCTTAATTACTAGCCCGAGGTCTGCAGGGGCCCAACGTTGGTCCCTGAGACCTTCTCCCATCTCTGCTATAAGGAGTCCAGTGGTTCTGTGAGGTCACACCTGGCATTATCCGTCTCTCCATGCCCCGCACCCCAAATCAGCTTGCTCAATAGAGCTCAGCCCCTTCCTCAGAGCAGACACTCTGCTAAAGCCGGGAGAAGAAAGTGGGGGAATAAATTCGAACCCCGATTCCACACACCCATGCCCACTACCAGCACCCTTCCTTCCCATAGTGCCCCTGCTTTGGGCCATGCCCCTGAGGCCTCCCCGCCTCGGCAAGTCCCCCCCAGTGAGACTGGAGAGGGACGTGGGTGGGGTGTGGGGAGCACAGCCAGTAACCATCACCTAAGTGAGGGCGCACAGGCCTTCCGTTTGCGCCAGCCCAGTTATGACCAGCACCAAGCAGCAACAGAGAGTCCACTCCTGCAGGCAGCTGGGCACCCCCCCCCCCCCCCTCGCACAGTTCCAGGGGCGCCGGACCTCGGCTGCGTTCCAGCCACGGAGCGTCCGCGCTCGGTCACCTATTGTGACGTGGCCGGTGCAGCCAAGGCGCCAGCGTCGAGGACGTGGACAGAGGCCTGAACCTGCCCGGCGAGGGCCAGAGGCCGGCGGGAAAGGCCGCGCTGACGGAGGAGAGCCGCGCCTCATGGGCGGCGTGGGCCTGGAACGCCTGCCCGCAGGCCCACGAGAGCGACGGGAGCCCCGGGGCAGGGCGCAGGCGGCCGGGTGGCAGCCGGCCCAGAACCCCTGGATGTGGCTGCGGCTGTGGCTGTGGCTGTGGCTGTGGCTGTGGCTGCACATCTGGCTGCGGCTGCGGCCGCGGCCGCGGCTGCACGGCGGCGCCTGAACGCCAGCCCCGAACCGAAGGCGGTGGGCTCCCGCGGGCCCCACCGCGGCCCCGGAGAGCGGGGAGGACGCCCTGGAGACCGGGCCGGCCTGGGGGTGAGTGGCCGCTCTGGAGCTCCGGTTCCCCCCGCCCTAACCCCCCCCATCCCCCCACACCCCCCCCCCCCCGCGCTCCGGCTTCTCCAGGGGCGCTGTCCCCGCCCCCCGCCTCCCCTCCCTTTCCAGGCCCGCAGCCCCCGGCTCCGGATGTCGGGGGCAATGCCGCCAGGGCATCAGCGGAATGCTTTCACACAGTCTGCACATGCATCAGTCTCTGCTGGTCAATGGCCATTGTTAACACTGCAGTAACGGCTACCTAATGATACGTTGTGCTGTCTTGGCCATTTCTCGGTGCAGAGTTGGGTCGTGTTAAGTACATTCCTGCTGTGCAAACAGTCTCCGGAACGCTGTTCGTCTTCTAAGCGAAGGCTGTGCACAGTAAACAACTTTTATTTCCCGGGCCTGGCAGCCGCGAACTTTCTACTTTCGGTTTCCACTTGATTACTTCACATAATGCCTTCCTAGAACTGGGATCGCACAGGGGTTTTGTATTTGTGGCTGGACTGTTTCACTTAGTATAATGTCCTCATATTTGTTCCATGCTGTGGCAGGTGATAGGTTTCCTTTTTCATGGCCGAGCAATATTCCATTGTATGGAAATTCCATATTTTGTTTATCTAATCATTTAATAATAGGCATCCGGGTTGCTTTTGTCTTTTGGTGATTGTGAATAATACTTCCATGAACACGGGTGTGCAAAATCACTAGGGAGTCACTATTTTGAATTATTTTGTGTAGACCCAGAAAAGGAATTTGTTGAATCATACGGTAATCTGGCTTTTAATTTTTTGAGAACTGCTCTACTGTTTTCCACGGTAGCTGCACCATTTTATGTTTTCTCTAGCAGTCACAAGGAGGGCAATTTCTCCACATTCTTCTCAATACTAGTTATTTTCTGCCTTTTGATATTAGAAATCACAGTGGAGCCAAAACGGTTTGGCTCAGTGGTAGAGCGTTTGTCTTCGGACTGAAAGGTCCCAGGTTTGATTCCGTTCAAGGGCCTGTACCTTGGTTGAGGGCACATCCCCGGTGGGGCTTGTGCAGGAGGCGGCTGGTCGATGTTTCTCTCTCATCGATGTTTCTAGCTCTCTATCTCTCTCCCTTCCTCTCTGTGAAATGTCAATAAAATATATTAAAAAAAAGAAAAGAAATCACAGTGGATGTGCAGTGGCATCCTACGGTTTTGATTTGATTTCTATTGATACATGATGTTCAGCATTTGTTGATGTGCTTCCTCAAGTCCTTTTCCATTTCAAATTTTTATGAGAGAAATTTATTGTTATTATTTTTTATTACGGTACAATACAGATAAGGTAAAATGTACTATATAACCGTTTTAAGTGTACAGGTCAGTGGTATTTAGCATACTCTTCTCACTGTGCAGCCATCACCACCTCCATCCGCATGGCTCCTCCTCCTACAAAACTGACTCTATGGTGTTAGACCCGCAGGAGTACCTCATGCAGGTGGGGTCAGGCAGTCCCACTGTGCATTCCCCGTAGCAGTGCTCAAAGGTCCCATTTTGCCATGACCTCCACAACATTTGTTATTTTCAGATTCAATTTTTATAGCAGCCATGCTAATGGGATGAGGTGGTATCAGGGTGGTTTCAATTGCATTTATTTTTAGGATTAGTTAGTGACGTGGAGCACCTTTTCGTGTGCTTAGTAACCATTTGTACATCATCTTTGGAGAAATGTATACTCAAGCCCTGGCCTGTGTTTTCATCTGGGTGTTTTCTTACAGTTGTGATGTGGAGTTCTTGATATGTCCTGTGTAATAAAGAGCTAACATGCTGATTAGACCTAACAGAACAACCTTCATGATGAAGCCGGGGCTGTGAGGGCCAGTCAAGGCAGCCAGCACTGTGAGGGCCAAGCCCCTTGCAGGAATTTTGTGCATCAGGCCTCTAGTTCTACATATAAACTCCTTCTCAGATATATGATTTGCAAATATTTTCTTCCACCCCAAGAATTGTCTTTTCATTCCACTGGTTGTGTCCTATTGATGCACAGAACTTTTAAATTTTGATGTGATCCAATTTATGTATTTTTTTTCTTTTGTTACCTATGCTGGTGGCCTGTTTTTCTAAATAGGATTTTTGGAACCAAGGTAAGGAGAATGAGGTTCTCTCAAACAACTGCAATGCCAGATCCTATTAATTCAATTTTTTATAATTGGTTCATCATAGATTTTTCTGTTACATTTTATAGTTTTCTAATGTTCAGTAAAATTTTTATTCTGACTATAGATTTGTTAATGCAACCTTAAATGTTGAGGGGTAACCATCCTCAAAGGAAACCTAGTTGGGGGGGGGGGAAGAATGACAAAGTTTATTGTAGAGGTTATTGAGAGGAGAATACAAATTTAAAACAAGCCAAAACCGGTTTGGCTCAGTACATAGAGTACCAGCCTGTGGACTGAAAGGTCCCAGGTTTGATTCCGGTCAAGGGCATGTACCTTGGTTGTGAGCACATCCCCAATAGAAGGTGTGGGGGAGGCAGCTGATCAATGTTTCTCTCTCATCGATGTTTCTAACTCTCTATTCCTCTCGCTTCTCTCTGTAAAAAATCAATGAAATATATATTTTTAAAAAAACAAGCATAAATATATATGCATATATTTTATTTTAGTCACAACTCTAACTACTAAACATGTGTGGTTTTCTCCCTTCAGTAGGGTCATAGAGATGCATTGATGAGCCTGAAGCTCGACTGCAGGTCAGTAAACCTGAAAAAGCCTTTTGGGGGCACCCTAAAACCTGTTTCAGGACCTGAACCCCTTTGTGGCAGATAATCTCACGTTGGCGTGTTTTGTGTGTGTGTGTGTGTGTGTGTGTGTGTGTGTGTGTGTATGTGTGTGTTTTATGTTGGCAAATAAGTTTTGTTCTAAGGAATCTTTGTGGAGGTGAGTTATGTAAACTCCAGCTTACAGTTACTTCCCATTACCAGAGAGAACACAATTTCTTAAAGGAAAACAAAACAAAAAAATGAACTGTTTCACCCATTCTGGGTACAAATTTAAATATAGATGTATTTTTTACAAACATGAATATTTATATCTATAACCATATACATATAATGTGTATATATCATACCTATAAGTGTATGGTTGGGTAGTGGGAAAATTTATCCCCTTCCATCCTTAATTTTTCTGCTTGGTTTAGCAAGTGCAGTGACACAAGACAGATGAACTAACAGAAGAAGATAAAGAATTTAATTTATATATACAGTGGTGTCACAGAAATGGGACTTAAGGAAATGTCCCAAGCAGGCAGCTTTTATACTTTCTTAAAGAAATAAATAATATATTTGTGAGGGATGGACAAGACAAAGGGACTTGGGCTTCAGTGCTTAATCAGCGAAGAATCTAAGCACAGTATGGTTTAGGGAGTGAAATAGTAAATAATTATTAAAGACTTGTTTGTATAGGCCTCTGGGTCCAAAATTCCCTCTCTGGCGGTGAGGCTATCTCTTTAACTCCTGGTGCAGGGAGGGTACCTGTCCTAGGTAAGATTTACCTCCGGCTCTTAGGGGGACAGAGAGAGGAGAGCCAGAGAGTTCTCCTTGTTCCAGGTCTTTCTCGAGAAACTTTCATTAGAAACAATCAGTATGCTATATGCACATATTTGGGGGTGGCCTGCCTTGAGCCCCATCAGTACATTCAATAAAGTGCACCTCCTAGCACCGGCATCATTTAAGTAGCTCTTCTGTGTGGAGTCATCTTGGGGCTCAGCCTGAATTTGGATGTATTCAAATTAATGCACCGAGGAGCATCTTAGAGGGGTTTCCAATTGCACTAAATTATTTAAAGCCAAACTTAAGCTCTCAGCTAAAGCAATGCATTTATAAATATTGGGGTGATGGAGTAACACCCAGAGAAAGTTCTATATCGGTGATTGTGAACCACAATAATTTTTGACACATGCAGTCTTTGAGTATTTATTCCAGGACACTGATATTTTTTCCTCACATTGTCCTATGCAAACTGACAATGGACAGCACAATAAACATAGAATATATATATATATTGGGCTGCAGAATGTTAGTAATGAGTTTGGGTGCCATGAGATGATAAAAGTTGAAAATCCCAGCTCAATATGAACCACTTATGTTTAATTAAGCTGAGACTGGTCGGGGAATTTCGGTTACATATTTCATCACCTGGTTCTCATCTTTTTGTTTTTAACTATTTGGTAAGGCTCTGTAAAGAGTGGCATCCCTGCCAAACCGGTTTGGCTCAGTGATATAGCATAGGTCTGCGGACTGAAAGGTCCCGGGTTCGATTCCGGTCAAGGGCATGTACATTGTTTGTGGGCACATTCCCATTAGGGGGTGTGCAAGAGGCAGGTGGTCGATGTTTCTCTCTCATGGAAGTTTCTACCTCTCTATCTCTCTCCCTTCCTCCCTGTAAAATAAAAAAAAATTAAAAAATAGAGTGGCAGCCCCAAATTTAACTTTTCACAAACAGTTTGCTGTATCACCCTGAAAACATTGCTAGGACATTCTCCTGGTGAGAGTGGGGGAAATTGACAAGCTTTGGAATGCTGTGTGCAGAATGAAACAAATGAGCTAAAGGTAATATGATTTGAGCTAAGGAGGGTGAGCAGGTTAGAGAAAAGTTACATGCGGTCAAAATAGGCCTTTCAGATCCTACACAAATTCAGTTATGAATCTGTGCGATTCAAAAGTGAATTTTTTTCCATTTTGATGGTACTCTATTGAAAACGCTAGTTTCATAGAATATGCTTGGTGGCAGAGGGTGGCCCCATTTCAGAGAGATCCATAGCTGTGTGAATTTCAAATACTTTTTTCAGTCTTGTAGGCTGTGAGGACTAACTGGGATCAAAAGTTGTATCAAAGTGATGTTTACACAAAGCAAAGGAAGAAAATCAGGGTGGGTTCATGAGTTTGCTACAGATGCACGTGTGAGTGCAGTGATGGAAATGGGCTGCAGCCCAACCAAGCAGACCAGTGAGATCTGGCATCCTGACACCACAGACTGGGCTCACAGGCCTGGCTCAGGTTGGAGAGTTCCGGAGGGGGTTGGGAGCACTTTCTCAGGCTGGCAGGGTATGTGCGGAAGTAAAGGAAGAACTTAAGATTCTGTGGCCTGCTTTTTCCTTCCCTGGGCTAACATCATGCTCTCTCAAAGGCATTTAGAAGGGAATAGGACCCTCAGAAACAAACCCGGGGCAAAGGTAGTGTTCTCATCCATTTCAAACCCTACAGATGAATTTCCACAAGACCTTACTAGGGGGGTTTCCTCCTTTCTGTGGCTAATGGAACGGCTTTGTGAAAGGAGTAGTGGGAATACAGACCCACTATGAGCCCATGCCACAGCTGGCTGTGGGCTTTGTTTGCGTTTATGGAGATGTGACCACTGGTGTATCTGGATTCCCCAAAGCTTGTTTACACTATGTATTCCTGCAGCACAAGACCACTGATCCTAAATGGGAGCGGGGTCGGGGGGCGGGGGCTGGGGTGGGGATGGGGGATGAGGTCTCAGGCAGCACAGATGGCCCACTGTGTCATTTAACATGTTGGAAACCGAAAGGGATTTATATCCAATGTAAAGCCCATTAACTAGGACATAGAGAAGATAGTCAAATGTTCCCAACAGTTTTGTTTGCGGGAAGAGTTAACAGATACTGAGAGAGGAAAATGTTTATGATCTCCTACCATGGTTGTTGATTATCTTTGTGAAATGCCTGTTCCACCTCCTGCCTTGTGAATGAGGGATGGGATTGGGACTCCTGGTTGAATAGCAGCGCCTAAGACTGTGGTTGGCAAACTGAGGCTCTCGAGCCACATGCGGCTCTTTGGCCCCTTGAGTGTGGCTCTTACACAAAATACCACAGCCTGGAAGAGTCTATTTTGAAGAAGTGGCATTAGAACAAGTTTAATTTTAAAAAACTCGGCTCTCAAAAGAAATTTCAATCTTTGTACGGTCGATCTTTGGCTCTGTTGACTAATTAGTTTGCCGACCACTGGCCTAGGATAACCTGCCTTAGTGGACAACAGCGGCTTCTGTAGCGCGTCCTGACACTGTAGGCAGAGCAGAGTGAGCTGACCTGGTGCTGAGCCCAGGAGGGTTTGTGGGGTGGGATAGGTGTTGTGTGAAGAATTAAGAATGGTTTTGCTCTAGCTAGTAACTCAGTTGGTTAGTGTTTTCTTTGCAAGAGTTATGGTTTTGACTCACTGTCAGGACACATACCTAAGTTGTACATTCCATCATGGTCAAGGCACGTACAATCTCTCTCTTTCTCCCTCTACCTCTCCCTCTTGATCTCCCTCTTCCTCTCCCTTTTGCTTTCTCACCTGGCAAATACTAGTAATGAGTGTGCACCAAGTGTCAGCTGAAGGGTGGTAGTGGAGGTGCTTACTTTGCTGAGGTGTTTTAGGAATATGTAAATAGCTTCTGATGCAGTTGAAGTCTCAATGGCATATAATGTTGCTTCTGGTGACTTTTTTCTGTGATGACACTGACTGTTCACTATACTAAACCCATCCCTTTTCCCTCTCTTTGTAGGCTTGGTTTCAGAATAGGAGAGCCAAGTGTTCAAGGGGTCAAAGATTATCAGTGCCAAGGAATGCACCACCTTCTACTCTGAACCACCTCGGCTTTCAGGTGCTGCAGAAGCCCTAGAATGCCATCCTTGTCCAAGATCCTGAGTGGAGACCTGTTTGTCTGGTGCCACTGACCCTATGGCACCCATGCCTCCCTCACCTCTCCTGCAGTATTGTTATTAGTGAAATGGCACATTCTCAGCTGGTGTGTGTTTGTGTGCCATATGGGACCAGTAGGGTATGTACGGAACTTGTGAGGATGTGGCATTTTAACACAATGACAAGGAGGCCTCCTTTCACAAGGTGACCTCCTGAATCATTTTCAGGAAGCCCTGCACATCACAGAAATGTCCCATGTGCCCAGGGTGGCTTTCCACTGACCCATTCCTTCTCCTCGGTTCCCACCACCTTCCCATCCTCATCACCAGCCTGCCCCTTTGGGACCACAGATGTGTGCAAGATCGGATCCAGTGTGTTCCCAGTGAGGGAGCGGTGTGTTTCCAGACAGGTGAGCTCCATTCATGCTGACAGGTTCAGGCTGAACACTGGACTCAGAGGGAATCAGCCTGGAAGGCTACTCCCAGGGCCTTGTGGGGACGTGACCAATGACCTCCACCCAGTGTGCTCCACATCCCGTTCACCCCTTCCCTTTTGTGGAGGACTCTGGGAAATGTTCTGGCCACGGGTTCTGCTGGCTCAAAGGAAAGTGAGCAGGATTCCACCGAGGCCACAGAGAGGCCCCTCTCCCTTTCCTCCCCTCCCCACTCCCGCCCGGGAAAGCCATTATCGATCCTCCCTTCCTCAGCTCAGAAGCTGCCAATCACGCCTTCAAATGTACCATGCCCCTGCACATCTGGAGAGAATTCCAGATGCTGCTGCTGAGCACTAAAGGGGAGCTTTGGGTCTGGTGCTGCTCACACCCGGTGGAAGGAGATCGTCTCCTGGGCGGTGTTGAGAAGACTCTCTCATTGGAAGGAAGCAGGTGTACCTTTGCTTTCTCCCGCTGGCCTCCTTGTGTGGAACCGCCAAGGGAGGGGAAATGGGGTTGGGGGAGTGAAAGGCCAGGCACACTTTTTAAGAGGCATTAAGTTCTTGGTAGATGAACTTTTAATTTGGATTAATTGTTAGCAAATGGGGGTCCTTTTTATATGACAAGAGACGAATTAAGGCCCAGCTGGTGTAGCTCAGTGTATTGGGAGTCCTCCTATAGATGAAGAGGCCACTGATGAGGAGCCTGGCAGTAAGAGGTGAAAGTGGTGGAGAACAAGTATCATCACTTTATGGGACTCTTTCATGCAAAGCACTGTTTTTTCTTCTGGGGGATGCCTGGCCTAAAAGAAAAAAACACCATTGTCTGTCTGCACTGTGGGGACTTTCACCAGTATCCAGGCCTTTCCTTTACATTACAGATGAGCAACACAAGCCCAGGACAGTGGGTAGGCCTGCACGAAAGAGCATCCAGGTTTCCTTCCAGAGCAGTCCAGCCTCTACTTGGCTGCACCCTCCCGGGCCCAGAGTCTGCGAATGTGCAGTGCAAACCCAGGTTCCGTCATTCCACACTTACTGTCCCCATCCTGCACAGAACTCATTCCTTCAAAGGGCTGAAAAGTCAAGTTTTCTCCTCTAGCCTCAGCACTGAGCTTCTGCCCGCCCCCCACCACCACACACACCCGTCAGGCACGCAGTGTCCTGGTGTTCCCTCTTGCACTGCAAACCACAGAGCCGTGGGGAGTGATGCAGTTTGTACCCTTCCCACAAAAGGCTGCGTGTGACTCCACTGCCACAGCCATCATTTCCTCCCATCTCCCTGCACAGCCAGGCCTGCCCCCTGGCAGCACAGCTAAGGAACAGCAGCCTGCTCTGCACACATGAGGGAATAGCTGTCCTAGGGAAGCGGCCTGATGGCCTGGAAGCCTTCATTATGCCAATAGCCATGCAAAGACTGTCTGGACGCACCTTCCTTTGTGTTTCACAAGCAAGGGACACAAGTGATTTAAATGCTGGTGTTCAACCCTGGGTAGCCTATTGGCACACCTGGCTCTCTCCAAAGCTCAGTCCCCCACACCAAACTGGCGCCTGTATGAGAACTGAAGAGTTGGAACATAATTTTCTATTTCTAGGGCTAGATTTTAGGTTTTTGTTGGATGAGGGTGTAAGCAAGTAGAGACCAAGAGAGTCCCTGTTCCATTCTTTGGAACATTGTAGAAAGAGGAGAGTAGCAAAGGATATTTTGAAATCTGAAGTGGGAAGAAGCAGTGGAGACAGAGGGGAAGAACAAAATCCATGTGGATGGCTGTGCAGAGTTGTGGGCTGGAGGTGGGTGGGGGGCATGTGCAGGGACATGGGTGCTAACTGGAGACAGATAAAGGAAAACCTCAGGTGCATACTTAAGTAAGTCCTTCACATCTTTCATAGATCCCATCACAAATTTAAGCCACAGAGCTGTCTTTTTATGGCCTGCCTGCCCTCCTATTACCTGAAACGCTTGCTTTAAGGGTTTTCACCTGGATTGAATTACTCACAAGGAAGGAAAGACGTTAAGACAGGCCGTCGGTCTCAAAATGAGACTGTTTCTGGCCTAGTCACCAGTCCCAACACCCCACATAATGTCCAGGTTCTATTTTGTCCTTCTAACCAGGAGAAATTTGCAAGGATATCACATGAGTTCCATAGACCCACCCAGTTACACCAAAACCTCAATTCCGACAGGTATTCAGACAGAAGTATTGTAGGATACTAAATGATTTCTTCTACCTTCTGTTTAAATAAGGACTCACTTTAGCCAAATGCAATGTTTTTGGTTAGAATCAAACATGTTAAACTATAGGATACTGCTCAGGGAAGTTTTATGTTTTCTTCTACCTGCACCATTGAAGTGGATTCCCTTTCCTCTGCATTCTGTCATTTTCTGATTGGTTCATTCATGCATTATTCATTCTGTCTTAGAATCTGAGGTCATATATAGCATGGCAGTACAGGCACTGCAATATCAAAATAAATAAAAACAAGTTAGCTGTGGATTAAGCTGTTCCTTTTTTAAAGAAAAAACTATATATATATATTTTTTTAATTGATTTTTTACAGAGAGGAAGAGAGAGGGATAGAGAATTAGAGACATCGATGAGAGAGATTCATCAATCAGCCTCCTCCTGCACACCCCCTACTGGGGATGTGCCCTCAACCAAGGTACATGCCCTTGACCAGAATCAAACCCTGGACCTTTCAGTCCGCAGGCTGATGCTCTATCCACTGAGCCAAACCGTTTTCGGCTAAGCTGTCCCTTTTTCAAAGAGAAAGTGATCTTTTCCCTGGGTGAATGTTAAGCAGTCTTTAAACACAATCACGTAAGGATCTGGAAGTCTTCACTTTAAAAAGCAAGAGAATTGTACAGTGTTAATATGGTCAGAATGTCTGTGGGTTTCAATCAAAGTCTCTGCATCTCTGGTGGTTTTTTTTTTTTTTTTTTTTTTTGGTGTGTGTGTGTGTGTTTGTGTTTTCGGTATATTGGTATGGTTTATTTATGCTAAATGTATTTTTATATAAAGGTCTTTGTGGATTGTTTCTTGCAATTTCACAGGCCTGCCTTCAGAAGAAGTTCAGTTATTTCCCATTTAAAGAAAACTTAAACACAAAAGAATGCCTGAATGCTTCGAACACAAGAGTTCCACAATTAAAATGTCAATATAGCCGAAACCAGTTTGGCTCAGTGGATAGAGCATTGGCCTGCAGACTCAATGGTCCCAGGTTCTATTCAGGTCAAGAGCATGCACCTTGGTTGCAGGCACATACCCAGTAGGGCGTGTGCAGGAGGCAGCTGATGAATGTTTCTCTTTCATCTATGTTTTTAACTCTTTATTCCTCTCCATTCCTTTCTTAAAAAATCAATAAATGTCAATATACCGTCAAAGAAATAGAAAATGAAAAAAATAAAAATAAATGAAATAAATAAAGGAAAAAAATAGTAAATGTGACACATTTGTCTTTGAATATCACTTGTACCTCAAATGCTACAAAAACTGGAATTCCAGTGAAATAGAGTTAAGCAATGCAAGACCAGGGGGCTATCTCTTACTTGGCTCTGTAATCCACTCCTTTTTCCCCATTTCACACATATATGAGAATTCACAGTTGTTCGATTTTTTTTTTTTTGATTCTGTGAAACCAGGAGCCATTGGCTATGCTTTTGGATCTGGTTTGTTGTCCAAATTTTCCTCACTGTCATTCCCTCTCACAATCTGAGGATGAAGGTCACAGGACTCAGCAATCATCTCTAGCATAGTCAGCCAACGTCCTTAGGGCAGAGTGGGCAGCAGAGCATTCCAGTTCTCCATCAAATCATGAACTGGTCTCTGCATTATTGCCTGTTCCCTCTCTCTCTCTCTCTCTCTCTCTCTCTCTCTCTCTCTCTCACACACACACACACACACACACACACACGGCACTTATTCCTTAGGTACAGTCTGCGAGGGATCCAAGCCCCATACCTTTGAGGATGCACAAAATGGTTTAATTCCTTTCATAAAATGACGCTGAGGCAGTGATGGTGGTGAGGATAACAAGAGGCTAAGTCATGTGTGATACCAACCACAGGGCCCATTATTAGAAAGTATTCTCCATATGTGAGATATCAACACCTTAATGGGGCATATTCACAGCACATCTTGAGGGGAGAACCATAAAGCACTCAGTCTGGCCTGGATCTGCTTTTCTTTACAATAATACAATTTTGTCCTTTTCCTCAGCAAGCAGTACGATGTATTTCTAGAAAAAGTGAGGAAAGTGGGAAGGACCAGGCAGCAGGGGGAACGGTTGGAGACACATGTGGCTTCACAGCCAGAGCCCAGCACAGGGAGCCCTGGACTGGCTTGGGGGACCTGCAACCGGAGACTTTGGACCAGCAGGAAGAAGAGGACTCCGACTCCACTGTGGTGGCCAGAGCCCCCGAAGTGAGAGTGCTCTTGGGCGCACTAAGCAATGGGCTGGGTCTAGGCTTGCACTCAGCAAGGACCACTGACTACATCGCTGGAGTCCTTGGACTTCCTCAGGGGCGCATTGGCTTTCCTGCGGAGGGCACGTGGCCCGGAACACTGTGCACACCCAGCCCCGAGATCCACCTCCGGGCTTTCCAGCGAGCACAGCCTGCTCTGCCTTCAGGGTCCTCCCAGAAACCCAGGGCAATAAGCCCTCTTGTTTGATCATTTCAGCTTAATTACTAGCCCGAGGTCTGCAGGGGCCCAACGTTGGTCCCTGAGACCTCCTCCCATCTCTGCTATAAGGAGTCCAGTGGTTCTGTGAGGTCACACCTCCATTATCCGTCTCTCCATGCCCCGCACCCCAAATCAGCTTGCTCAATAGAGCTCAGCCCCTTCCTCAGAGCAGACACTCTACTAAAGCCGGGAGAAGTAAGTGGGGGAATAAATTCGAACCCCGATTCCACACACCCATGCCCACTACCAGCACCCTTCTTTCCCACAATGCTCCTGTTTTGGCCACGCCCATGAGGCTTTCCCGCCTAAGCAAGTCCCACCCAGTGAGACTGACTGGCTTGGGAAGCAGACAGGGGAGGTATAGGGCGGAAGAGCCAATAGGAATCATCTATAGCAGAAGCCAAGGCATTGAAGTTGCTACAAACTGGTTTTAATCTGTACCAGGCGCCAAAAAGAGAGACGTTCTCAGCCTCTGCAGGCAGCTGGGTTCCCCGGAAGAGAACAGTTCCAGGGGGCGCTCTACCTCGGCTGCATTGCAGCAATGGAGGCTCCGTCCTGGGACTACTGTGACCTCGATTTGTGGAGCCTAGGCGACATTTTCCCTGACTTGCAAATAAGATCTGATTCTGTGCAGGATGAGGGGCCAGAAGCCGAGGGAGAAGCCCAGGCAGAGGAAGCAGAGATGTGCCTTTTGAATAACGTCCTCCAAGAAGGCGACATCAGCTACAAGGCCGACCAGGAAGATGAGATCGGGTACGAAGGTACCGTCGGGTACGAAGGAGCCATCGGCCCCGAAGGTGCCATTGGTCACGAAGATGACCTTGGCAATGAAGATGCCATCGGGTACGAAGATGCCATCGGCCACGAAAGTGCCATTGGCAATGAAGGTGCCATCAGCCAGGAAGGTGCCATCGGCCAGGAAGGTGCCATCGGCCAGGAAGGCGGCCGAGGCGACCAGGAGCCGGGGCAGCAGCTGGCTGCCGTGGCCCAGCCGGCGCCTGCTGCGTGTCTTCAGCACCAAAACCCGAAGCCACGAATCCAACGTCGTAAATTCACTCCAGTCCAAGTGGAGCAGCTGGAAAACATGTACAAATATAATCCATACCCGGACAGGATCACACGGTAAGCGGCACTCTCCAAGGGCGCCATTTTCTCGGCACATTGGTCTCCGCCCTGCGCCTTCTCCCCCCTTTCTGCGCGCAAACAGCCACCTGTGCGCTAGGGCGGGGGGGGGGGGGGGTGTCTGCGCCTCAGGGCACTATTTTCACTCAGGCGTCGCGTGCCTCTCGTCTGGTTTCTGGTCAGGGTCGGTTTTAAAAGTTGTGGTAATGCATACGGAACGATAAGTTTCGCTATCCGGACCATTCCTTTCTCGGTGTCCAGTTCAGTCGCGTTAAGCACCTTCCTTCATGCTGTGCGCTCAAGCCCCAGAACGCCTTTCCTTGTGTTAAAGGGAAACTGGACACAGTCAGCAACTCTGCTACCAGGGCCTCCTACAGTGGCGTCACACAGTCGTTTTCTTTTTGTGACTGGACTAGTTCACTTAGTGTGATGCCCTCGACTTTCTTCGTAGATGTCGCATGTGGTAGGATGTCCTTCCTCTTCAAGGCTGAATAATATTCCATTCTGTGGAAATTCATAGTTTGCTTATCTATTTACTAATGGGCACTTTTGTTCTCCTACCTTTTGGTGGATAATGCTATGAACACGGGTGTGCAAAATCACTAGGGAGTCACTATTTTGAATTATTTTGTGTAGACCCTCAAGTGAAATTGCTGGATCGTATGGTGATCTGTTTTAATTTTTTTGAGAACTGCTCTACTGTTTTCCACAGTAGCTGCACTGTTTTACGTTTCCTCTAGCAGTCACAAAGAAGGCAATTTCTCCACATTCTTCTCAATGCTAATTATTTTCTGCCTTTTGATATTAGCCATCTCAGTGGATGTGAAGTGGCATCTTACGGTTTTAATTTGCATTTCCCTATTGATATGTGATGTTTAGCATCTTTCAATATACTTTCTTAAGCCCTTTGCCCATTTTGATTTTTATAAGAATAATTTATATTTCGTAATATTTATTATGGTAAAAGACTGATAATATAAAATGTACCATCTTAACCATTTTAAGTGAGTAGTTCAGTGTTATATAGACATTATTCTTACTGTGCAACCATCACTGCCATACATCTCCATAACTCTTCCTCCTATAAAACTGAAACTCTATTATTTTATATCCATACAAATACCTTATGCAAGTGAAATCATGAATTCCCAGTAGCAGTGCACAAAGGTCAAATATTACCATGTCCTCCACATCATTTGTTATTTTCAGATTTAATTTTTTACAGCAGCCATGCTAATGGGATGAGGTGGTATCAGTGTGCTTTCAATTGCATTTATTTTTATGATTAGTTAACAGTGTGGAGCACCTTTTCGTGTGCTTAGTAACCATTTTTATATTATCTTTGGAGAAATATGTATTCAAGTCCATGACTCCCTTTTTTTCATTTGAGTGTTTTCTTAGAGTTTTGATGTAGTGTGCTTGACATATTCTGCATATAAACTCCTTATCAGATGTGACTTGCAAACGTTTTCTCCCATCCCATGCATTGCCATTTCACTCCACTGGTTGTGCCCTTTGGGTGCACAGAAGTTTTTAATTTTGATGTGGTTCAATTTATGTATTTTTTTCTTTTATTGCCTGGCCTGGGTTTGTAAATAAGATTTTTGGAATCAGGGTAAGGAGAATGAGTTTCTCTCAAACAACTGCAATGCTGGATCCTTATTTTATTTCAAATTTTTATACTTGGTTCATCATAGATTTTTGCCTAAATTAAAGTAAATGTTTATTTTTTAAATAGCCCATTAAAATTGTGTATTATGAATGCCGAGTAGTTGATACCACCTTAAATTTGGCAGGGCAAACATCTATAAAGCAAGTCTGGTGCTGGGAATGACAGAAAAATTTACTTGTGGAATTCTTGAGAAATTTTAAACAAGCATGAAATGTATATGCATGCATTTAATTTTATTTACAATGCCAAGTACTGAGCACCTCTTATTTTTCCCCCTTAGAAGGGACATTGCGAGACGCATCGATGATACTGAAGCCAGAGTGAAGGTCAGTGAACCTGAAAACGCCATTTGGCAGAGAGCCATCCTAAAACCTGTTTCAGGACTTGGACAGGTTTTAGGAGTGTTTTCTCTAAACATTCTCACGTTGGTGTGTTTTTATGTTTGCAAATAAGTTTTGCTGTTAGGAATCTTTGTGGAAGGAAATGGGAAATGTAAACTCCAACTTATGATTATTTCCTATTCCCAGACAGAAGATGATTTTCTAAAAATTTATCTTTATTGTTGAAAGAATTATAGATGTCCCCATTTGATGTTTGGAACATACTTTCTTAAAGGAAAATATAAAGATGAACGGTTTCACCTAGACTGGGTACAAAATTAAACATATATTATTTATAAACATATAGATATTTATGTCTGAAAACATACATGTGTGTGTGTGTGTGTGTGTGTGTGTGTGTGTGTGTGTACATGTAAGAGTATCATTGGGGAGAGGGAAAATGTCCCCCCTTCCTGTCTTAATTCTTCTGGTTGGTCTAACAAGTGCAGTGATGTAAGAGAGATTAATAGGGGGGGGGAAAGAATTTAGTGCAGTGTTCTCACAATATTGGGACCTAAGGAAATGTCCCAAGAAGGCACTTTTGTACTTTTTAGATAAAGAAATGATATACTTTTGAGGAATGGATAAGTCAAAGAGACAGGCGTGGGTACTTAATCAGTGAAGATTCCAAGCAGAGTTTGGCTTAGGGGAGTAAATTAGTAAAGAATTGAGACTTGTTCGTATAGGCATCTGGGTCCTGAATTCCCTCTCTCTGGGGATGAGGATGTCTCCTGGTGCAAGGATGGTACCTTTCATATGGGAGATTTATTTTCTGCTTTAAGAGGGACAGAAAAAGGAGAATCAGAGTGTTGTTCTTGCACCAGCTGTTTCTGAAGTAACTTCATTAGAAATAGCATGGCCCTGCTGAAACCGGTTTGGTTCAGTGGTAGAGCATTGTTCTGCGGACTGAAAGGTCCCGGGTTCGATTCCGGTCAAGGGCATGTACCTTGGTTGCGGGCACATCCCCAATAGGGGGTGTGCAGGAGGCAGCTGGTCGATGTGTCTCTCTCATCGACATTTCTAGCTCTCTTTCTCTCTCCCTTCCTCTCTGTAAAATATCAATAAAATATATTTTTTAAAAAAAGAAATAGTATGGCCCAGCTGGCATGGCTCAGTGGTTGAACATGGACCAGGCTGGGGCATATTCTCAGGTTGCTGGCTCAATCCCCATTGTGGGGCGTGCAGGAGGCAGCCGATCAATGAGTCTCCTTTATCATAGATGTTTCTATCTCTGTTTCCCTTTTCCTTCCTAAGATAAATAAAAATATATTTTAAAAAAATCAGTGTGCTACATGAACATATTTTGGGGCGGCAGTACATTCAATAAAGTGCAAATCCTAAGACTGGTATCATACGTTAAAGGTGCACTTCTGTGAGGAGTCAGGTTGGGGCTCAGTCTGATTTTAGAAGAATTCAGATTAATGTACAGAGGAGCAGCTTATAGGAGGGCCCAATTGCACTAAATTTTTTAAAACTAAGCTTAAGCTTTTTAGCTAAATCAATACATTTATAAATATTGGGGTGATGGAATATCTTATCCAGAGAATGCTCTATATCAAAGATGTTCATCCTGTGCACCACATTATTTTAGTAATTAGTTTATGTGTGCCATGAGATGAAAAAGATTGGAAATCACTGCTCTTTATAAACAACTTACATTTAATTAAGCTGAGACTGGTGGGGGAAGATAGCTTACATATTTCATCACCTGGTTCTCCTTTTGTTTTTAACTGTTTGGTAAGGCTCTGTAAAGAGTGGCAGTCCCACATTTCACTTTTCACAAACAGTTTGCTGTATCAACCTGAAAACATTGCTAGGATATTCTCCTGGCGAGAGTGGAGGAAATTGACTAGCTTTGGAAGTTCTCTACAGAATGAAACAAATGAGCTAAAAGTAATATGATTTGAGCTAAGAAGGGCAAAAATATTAGAGAACAGTTATATACAGTCAAAATAGGCCTTGCAGATCCTACACAAATTCAGTTATGAATCTATGCAATGTAAAAGTGAATATTCTCATGAGGAATTTCTAACATCTAAGGATTTCCCCCATTTATTTTTGTTTTAAATTTGTATTTTTTACATACAATAACAATTTCAAGAAAATATTTCAAGAAAAACGATTTTAAATATAATAGTTACATGCAATAAACATGAATATTTTAAGAAAAAGATACTAAATATAATATTACCAAAACTGTACTAGCTTAGTATAATATCACAAATGTGTAGGAAATACAGGATTATGTCTATTATATTCTAAAATATTTTTTCTCTGGCTCTATTTTGATTCATCAGTTTATGTTGTTTATTACATTTCACAAATGAGTGAGATCACGTGATATTTTTCTTTCTTTGATTGGGTTTTTTCGCTTAGCATAATGCTTTCCAGGTCCATCCATGTTATTGCAAATGTTAAGAGTTACTTCTTTTTTATAGCATGATAGTATTCCATTGTGTAGATGTACCACAGTTTTGTAATCTACTCATCTGTTGATGGGCACTTAGGCTATTTCCAAATCTTAGCTATGGTGAATTGTGCTGCTGTGAACATAGGGGTGCATGTATCTCTATGTTGGTGTTTCTGGTTTCTTGTGATACATTCCCAGAAGTGGGATCACTGGGTCAAATGGGAATTCCATTTTTAATTTTTTAAGGAAACTCTATACTGTTTTCTACAGTGGTTGCACCAGTCTGCATTCCCACCAGCAGTGCAAGAGGGTACCTTTTTCTCCACATTCTTGCCAGCACTTGTCATTTGTTGATTTGTGGATGACAGCTGTTCTGACAGGTGTGAGATGGTACCTCATTGTCATTTTGATTTGCATCTTTCGTATGATTAGTGACTTTGAGAATGTTTTCATATGTCTCTTGGCCTTTTGTAGGTCCTCTTTCCAAAAGTGTCTATTGAAGTCCTTTGCTCATTTTTTGATTGGGTTGTTTATCTTCCATTTGTTAAGTTGTATGAGTTCCATGTAAATTTGGAGATTAAACCCTTATTGGAGATAACATCAGCAAATATGTTATTCCATGCAGTGGGCTTTCTTGCTGGTGGTTTCTTTTTACCATTCAGAAGCTTTTTGTTTTTATTTTTTTTATTAAGGTATTATATGTGTACATATCTTACCATTGCCCCTCCACCCCACTCCCATACATGCCCTCACCCCCCAGAGTTTTGTGTCTATTGGTTATGCTTATATGCATGCACACAAGTCTTTTGGTTGATCTCTTATCTCCCCCACCTCTCCCTAACCTTCCCGCTGTAATTTGACATTATGTTTGATGCTTTACTGTCTCTGTATCTATCTTTTTGTCCAACAGTTTATATATATTTTTATTATCCATAAATGAGTGACGTCATGTGGTGTTTCTCTTACATTGACTGGCTTATTTCACTTAGCACAATGTTCTCCAATTCCATCCAGGTTGCTGCAAATGGTAAGAATTCCTTCTTTTTTATGGCAGCATAGTATTCCATTGTATAGATGTACCATAGTTTTCTGATCCAGTCATCTGCTGATGGGCACCTAGGCTGTTTCCAAATCTTAGCTATTGTAAATTGTGCTGCTATGAACATAGGGTGCATATATCCTTTCTTTTAAAAAAATATTTTATTGATATTTTACAGAGAGGAAGGGAGAGAGATAGAGAGCTAGAAACGTCAATGAGAGAGAAACACTGACCAGCTGCCTCTTGCACACCCCCTACCCGGAATGTGCCCACAACATGCCCCTGACCAGAATCGAACCCGGGACCTTTCAGTCCACAGACCGATGCTCTACCACTGAGCCAAACTGGTTTCAGCCATATATCCTTTCTTATTGGTGTTTACAGTTTCTTAGGATATATTCCTAGGAGTGGGATTACTGGGTCAAATGGGAGTTCCATTTTCAGTTTTTTGAGGAAAATCCATACTGTTCTCCACAGTGGCTGCACCAGTCTGCATTCCCACCAGCAGTGCACGAGGGTTCCTTTTTCTCCACATCCTCGCCAACACTTGTCGTTTGTTGATTTGTTGATGATAGCCATTCTGGCCGGTGTGAGATGGTACCGCATTGTCGTTTTGATTTGCATCTCTCAGATAATTAGTGACTTTGACAGCGTTTTCATGTGCCTCTTGGCCTTCCTTCTGTCTTCTTTTAAAAAGATTCTATTTAGGTCCGTTGCCCATTTCTTTATTGGATCATTTATCTTCCTTTTATTAAGTTGTATAAGCTGTCTGTAGATGTTGGAGATTAAGCCTTTATCAGTAATAACATTTGCAAATATTTTCTCCCATGCAGTGGGCTTTCTTTTTTTTATTTATATGTTTTTATTGATTTTTTTTTATAGAGAGGAAGAGTGAGGGATAGAGAGAAACATCAATGAGAGAGACATCAATCAGCTGCCTCCTGCACACCCCCTACTGGGTATGTGCCTGCAACCAAGGTACATGCCCTTGACCGGAATCGAACCTGGGACCTTTCAGTCTGCAAGCCGACGCTCTATTCACTGAGCCAAACCGGTTTCGGCACAGTGGGCTTTCTTATTGTTTTCTTTTTATTATTATTATTTTTTATTATTTTATTTTTATTTATTTTTTAATAATGTATTATATTGTGTACATATCTTACCACTGCCCCCCCCCCCACCTCCCATTCATGCCCTCCTTCCCCAGAGTTCTGTGTTCGTTGGTTGTATTCATGCATACCAGTCCTTCGGTTGTTCTCTTATCTCCCCCCAGGTCTCCTTCCCCTCCCTGCTGTCATTTGACATTCTGCTTGTTTTATGGTGACTATCTCATGATCACATGAATAGAATCCGCTCCTCATTTGGCAGTCTGCTTGTTTTATGGTGGCTATCTCAGGACCACACGAATAGAGTCCGCTCCTCCTCTGGTTCTCACCACCCCTCCCCCTGGGTCCCACTGCTTCACCTGGGACACACGGCTCACCCGGGGCACAGGGTTCCCTGGGACACACGGCCCACCCGGGGCACACGGCCCCCTGGGACACACAGTTCACCCGGGGCACACGGCCCCCTGGGACACACGGCTCACCCGGGGCAAAGGGCCCCCTGGGACACACGGCTCACCCGGGGCACACGGCTGACCCGGGGCACACGGCCCCCTGACATATGGCTCACCCAGGGCAGACAACCCCTCTCGGGCGCTGAGGTCGCGTATTGGAAGGGCCACGCTAGCTCCTTGCTAGCCTGGCAGGCAGGCTGGGACCGTTGCAGGTAGGCTGAAATGGCTGTAGGCGGGTAGACCCCCCTCAAAGGTGTCTCGTTCGGTGCCGAAGCAGAGCAGCTGCGGATTCGGAGGCTAAGTTCTGAAGCCGCCCACTCTCTGAGCCCAGGGCGTAGTGAGCTCTGTTCTCGGTGGATTTCCTTTATTTGTGGCAGTGGTGGTGGGTGGTGGTGGCCGGTGCAGCAGCAACGGTTGCTCCTGTGGTTCAATTTCCACTGTAGTTTTAAAGTTCACATGGCGGCAGTGGCGGGAGCTTCGGCTCGGCCATGCGGTGGCTGAGGGAGGACTCGCCGGGGCCGCTAACGGAAGGTGCCGTGCCGGCTCCTCACCAGCACGGCGGGTGTGCTGGGAAGGTTGTGGGCGGGCTGAGATGGCTGCGGGCTGAGCGTTCCCTCTCAATGGTGTCTCCTTTGTTGCGGAAGCAGAGCTGCTGTGGACCCAGAGGCTAAGTTCTGAAGCCACACTCTCTCTGAGCCCAGTGTGTAGTGAGCTCTGATTTCGGTGGATTCCCTTGTGCAGGGGCGGTGGCGGGTGTGGCAGCGATGGTAGCTCCTGTGTCTCAATTTCCCCTGTAGTATTGAAATCCACATGGTGGTAGTGGCGTAAGCTTTGGAGCCGGCTGCTGGCGGTGGGAGCGGAAAGACTTGCCGGGGAGAAAAGGGAAGGTGCTGTGCCAGCTCCCCACCAGTAAGGTGCGTGTGGCGACTGGGCCCAGCTGGTCGCAGGCCGGGAGACGCTGCGACAGTTCCTCGGGATGGTTGTTTGTAGGCGCCGAAGGTCCCATATCAGCTCCCTGGTTCCCATGGCCGGCGCACTGGCCCAGTCCTTGGGCCCCAGGGCGGAGCTTCCCTCATTCCCAGCCGCAGTGTCTCCGGCAGGTCCAGTTTCACTGTAGTTTTAAACTCCACATGGCAGCAGCAGTGCCCTGCTTGGTGTCTAGTTGTAGCCTTCCCATTTCTGGGCCAAGCTGGCTGCGGGCGGGGTGACGCTGCATGATCTCTTCGCCAGCACAGCAAGTGCCGGGACTGGGCCGAGCTGGCTGCGGACGGGGAGACATTGCGCCCGCTCTTCAGCACGGCGCGGGCTGGGGTGGCTGCGGGCGGGATGGGTGCGGGCAGGGAGGTCGTGCTCACGGGCTTCTCGTCCAGGCAGGAGTGGAAGGTGAGGCGGCGTAGGCCCACATCAGCTCCCGTGGTGGCCGGCAGGGCTGGCCCACTCCTTGGGCCCCGGGGCGTAGCGAGGTCTGGCTTCCCTCATTCCTGGCGGCAGGTCCAGTTTCGCTGTAATTTTAAACTCCACATGGCAGCAGCGGCGCCCTGCTTGGTGTCTAGTTGTAGCCTTCCCATTTCTGGGCCAAGCTGGCTGCTGGCGGGGCGACGCTGCGTGATCTCTTCGCCAGCACAGCGAGCGCGGGGGCTGGGCCGAGCTGGCTGCGGGCGGGGAGACCCTGCGCCCGCTCCTCTCCAGCACGGCTCATGGGCTGGGGTGGCTGTGGGCCGGAATGGGTACGGGCAAGGAGGTCGCGCTCACGGGCTTCTCATCCAGGCAGGAGCTGAAGGTGAGGCGTAGGCCCACATCAGCTCCCATGGCGGCTGGCAGGGCTGGCCCACTCCCTGGGCCCCGGGCGGAGCGAGGTCTGGCTTCCCTCATTCCCGGTGGCAGCGGCTCCAGCAGGTCCAGTTTCACTGTAGTTTTAAACTCCACATGGCAGCAGCAGCGTCCTGCTTTGTGTCTAGTTGTAGCCTTCCCATTTTGCCAGCTTTTCTGTGGGTCTGGTGCAATCCCTTTCGATTTTATCTGTTGTTTTTTTCCAAATTGTTGAGGAAGTGGCGGCTTAGGAGACTTCTGTGTGGCACGCCTGTTTCCTAGTCCGGACAGTATTGAAGTTCCCTGAGTTCCACTGCTCCTCAGTGTTGCAAGCCAGTCCTGATTTTTAAGCAGGCAGTTTATTTGTGTTTACACTGAGTCAATTTGTGATTCAACCCCTGAGTGGCAGTGTTCCTGGATTGACCACTGGGTCTATAGGTCCTCTCTAGCTAGTGTTTAGAATTTGTTTTCCCTGTGGCACTTAATACTGGCTTGGGAGAGTGGGTTGCTCAGGAGCTGGTTCTCTGATGGTTATTCCCCGCTCTGATCCCCAGGTTCCAGAAAAACAACTTTCCCCTGCAGTCTCTTAGGGTGTCCACAATTGGTGATCCTATGCATTTGGGCTTAGTAATCAGAAGCAAGGATTTAAAGAGCAACAACAACAAAAAAAGCCAGAATTAAGTGTGTGAACTCCTGGGCTGTGAGCAAGTCTGTGCAGTCTTTTTTCCCCTTGGGTCTAAGCAGCCCGCACACTTTAAAACATTTTTAGGCTGTCCTTTTGCGCCCAGAACAAAATGGGTTGTTTTTTTAGAATTCCCTTCTGTTAGCAGCTCTGTGGACCCCCTTCCACATTCACAGATCACACCAGCCCCAACAGCCACGGATTTTTCTTGGCACAGACTTCCCCAGGTCTCCAGCTCCTGTGTGCGCATTTCTCTCTCCTGCCTGGACCACAGACCTCATCTTATCTCAGGCGAAATCTGACCTTTCCATGGTGGAGTGTAGAGTTCCTCTGAATTTGCTTCCTTGCACCAATTGGGGACCAGTGTTCTCGGGTTCTCAGCTGTTCGGTGGGTGCCATAGTTGTAGATTCCCTGGGCCTTTCAGGCTCCCCACTTTTCCTTCAAGATGGTGCAGTCTCTACGTCCGAGCCAGTTGCTCCAGGAGGGAACCCAGCAGCAGTGGGGGCTGCCCGGACACTATTTTACAGTCTGCCTTCCTGTCTGCAGCCATCTTCCTGGATTCTGGCCTGTAGAGTTTCTGATGAGAAATCAAGTGTTAGCCTTATGGGAACTCCTTATAGGTAACAGTTTTCTTTTCTCTTGCTGCCTTTAAGATTCTCTGTCTTGCCGAAACTGGTTTGGCTCAGTGGTAGAGCGTCGGTCTGCAGACTGAATGGTACGGGGTTCGATTCTGGTCAGGGGCATGTACACTGGTTGCGGGCACATCCCCGGTGGAGGGTGTGCAGGAGGTGGCTGGTCGATGTTTCTCTCTCATCGACGTTTTTAGCTCTCTGTCTCTCTCCCTTCCTCTCTATAAAATATCAATAAAATATATTTTTTAAAAAGATTCTCTGTCTTTAATTTTTGGCATTTTAATTATGATATGTCTGGGCATGGGTCTGTTTTTTGTTCTTGTTTGAGGTTCTCTGTGTCTTCTGAACATGTGTGACTTTTTCCTTTATTAGGTTAGGGAAGTTTTCTACCATTATTTCTTCAAACATCTTCTCTATTCCTTTCTTTCTTTCTGCCTCTTATGGCACACCCACTATTCTAATATTATTACAATACACATTGTCCCACAGCTCCCTTAATTTGTCCTCTTGTTTTTTAATTACTTTTTCTTTTTGGTTTTATAATTAATTATTTTCAACTCTCTATTCTAATTTACTGATTCCATCCTCAGCTTCCCCTAATCTGATGTGTATTCCTTCCAATGTGTTCTTTATTTGTGTTATGTCATTCTTTATCTCAGATTGTACTTTTTTCATAGATACTACTAGTGGCCCAGTGCATGGATTTGTGCTCATTGAACGGAAATTAATTAGAAGAAATATTCGTGTGGTAATTAAGTTATTGCAAAAAATTACATGTCAAAATAGTATATGTAAGATAATATTAAAATTAAAATACAAAATATTTTATTTTTTCTCCTCAATTTTTTTATTAAGGTATTATATGTGTACATATCTTACCATTGACCCCCCCGCCCACCTCCCATTCATGCCCTCCCTCCCCAGAGTTCTGTGTTCATTGGTTGTACTAATATTCATGCATACCAGTCCTTCGGTTGATCTCTTATCTCCCCCCAGGTCTCCTTCCCCTCCCCGCTGTCATTTGACAATCTGCTTGTTTTATGGTGACTATCTCAGGACCACACGAATAGAATCAGCTACTCATCTGGTTCATACCGCCCCTCCCCCCGGGTCCCACTGCTTCCCCGGGGCACACGGCTCTCCCGGGGCACATGTCTCCCCTGGGGCACACGGCTCATCCAGGGCACACGGCTCACCCAGGGCACACGGCCACCTGGACACATGGCTCACCCTGGGAACATGGCCCCCTTGGGGCGCTGGGGTCTCGAATGGGAGGCGCTGCGCCAGCTCCTCACCAGCACCGTGGGTGGTCTGAGATGGCTGCGGGTGGGGAGACCGTGCTCAAAGGAGTCTCGTTCTGGGTGGGAGCAGAGCGGCTGTGGACGTGGAGGCCATGCTCCGAAGCCGCCCACTCCCTGGGCCCTGGGTGGAGCGAGCTCTGTTCTCTGTGGGCTTCCCTCATTCACGGCAGTGGCGGGTGCGATGGCGATGGTGGCTCAATTTCCATTGTAGTTTTAAAATCCACAAGGCAGCAGTCGCAGAAGCTCCAGCCCAGCCATGTGGGGCCGTGAATGGAATGCACTTCACCAGCTCCTCACCATCACAGCGGGCTCGGAGGCAGGGCTGAGATGGTTGCAGGTGGGGAGACCACACTTAAAGGTGTCTCATTCGGGGTGGGAGCAGAGCGGCTGTGGACGTGGAGGCCCAAGCTCCAAAGCCGCTCACTCCCTGGGCCCGGGGCAGAGTAAGCTTCCCCCACTCGCGGCAGCGGTGGGTGTGGCGGTTGGTGCAGCAGCTCAATCTCCATAGTAGTTTCAAAATCCACCAGGCAGCAGCGGCAGAAGCTCTGGCCCAGCCATGCGGCGGTGGACCGAGGGTTCCTTTTTCTCCGCATCCTGTCCAGCACTTGTCATTTGTTGATTTGTTGATGATAGAGATTCTGACAGGTGTGAGATGGTACCTCATTGTCGTTTTGATTTGCATATCTCAGATGATTAGTGACTTTGAGCATGTATTCATATGGCTTTTGGCTTTGTGTATGTTCTCTTTCAAAAAGTGTCTATTTAGGTCCTTTGCCCATTTTTTTAAATTGGCTTGTTTATCTTCCTTTTACTAAGTTGTATGAGTTCCCTGTAAATGTTGGAGATTAAACACTTATTGGAGATAACATTGGAAAATATGTTCTCCCATGCAGTGGGATTTCTTACTGTCTTGTTGATGGCTTCTTTTGCTGTGCAGAAGCTTTTGATTATGGTGTAATCCTATTTGTTTATTTTATCCTTAGTTTTCGTTGTCCTAGGAGATGTATCAGTAAAGATATTGCTACAACAAATGTCTGCTATTTTGCTGTCTATGGCTTCTTCTAAATTTTTATGGTTTCCTGTCTTACACTTAAGTCCTTTATGCATTCTGCATTAATTTTTGTGTATGGTGTAAGTTGGTGGTCTACTTCCATTTTTTTTGCATGTATTTGTCCAACTTTCCCATCACCATTTATTGAAGAGACTGTCTTGACACCATTATATGCTCTTGCCTCCTTTGTCAAATATTTTTTTTAAATATTTTATTGATTTTTTACAAAAAGGAAAAGAGAGGGATAGAGAGTTAGAAACATCGATCAGCTGCCTCCTGCACACCCCCTACTGGGGATGCACCAGCAACCAAGGTACATGCCCTTGACCGGAATCGAACCAGGGACCCTTCAGTCGCAGGCCAACGCTCTATCCACTGAGCCAAACCAGTTTTGGCTCCTTTGTCAAATATTAATTGAGCATAATGGCTTCGGTCGATTTCTGGGTTCTCTGTTCTGTTCCACTGGTCTATATGTCTATTCTTGTTCCAGTACCAGGCAGTTTTGAGAAGAGCGGCTTTGTAGTATAGCTTTATATCTGGTATTGTGATCTCTCCAACATTGTTCTTCTTTCTCAAGATTGCTGCAGCTATTTGGGGTCTTTTTTTTTAATTCCATATGAATTTTTGGAGAATTTTTTTTTAGGTCTTTGAAGTATGTCATTGGTATTTTAATGGGGTTTGCATTGAATGCATAGATTGGTTTGGATAGTATGGACATTTTAATGATATTGATTCTATCAATCCACGAACATGGTATATTCTTCAATTTGTTCATGTCTTCCTCTATCTCTTTTGTCAGCGTCCTGAAATTTTCTGAGTAGAGTTCATTTATATATCTTTGGTTAAATTTATTCTTAGGTATCTTAATTTTTTTTTGTGGCAGTGTTAAATGGGATTCTTTTTTTTTTTTTTTTTTTAGTTTCTCTTTCTGTGAGTTCATTATTGGTGTATAGAAAAGCCAGAGACTTCTGAGTGTTAATTTTGTATCCTGCATTGCTAAATTTTTTTTATTAAGTCTAGTAGGTTTTTGAAAAATATATTTTATTGATTTTTTACAGAGAGGAAGGGAGAGGGATAGAGAGTTAAAAACATCTATGAGAGAGAAACATCAATAAGCTGCCTCCTGCACACCCCCTACTGGGGATGTGCATGCAACCAAGATACATGCCCTTGACAGGAATTGAATCTGGGACCCTTTGGTCCCCAGGCTAATGCTGTATCCAGTGAGCCAAACTGGCCAGGGCAAGTCTAATATTTTTTATGGAGTCTTTGAGGTTTTCTATGTATAATATCATGTCATCTGCAAATAAAGACAGTTTTACTTCTTTTTCCCCCAATTTGGATGCCTTTTATTTCTTCTTGTCTGATCGTTATGGCTAATACTTCCAGTACTTTGTGGAACAGGAGTGGTGAAAGTGGGCATCCCTGTCTTGTTCCTGTTCTTAGGGGAAATTGTTTTAGTGTTTTCCTATTAAGTAAGATGTTGGCTGTGGGTTTATCATATATGGCTTTTATTATGTTGAGGTATGATCCTTCTATTCCCACTTTGCTGAGAGTTTTTATCAAGAAAGGGTGTTGGATCTTGTCAAATGCCTTTTCTGCATCAGTGGATATGATTATATAGTTTTTATCTCTCAGGTTGTTTATGTGGTGTATCATGTTTATTGATTTGTGGATATTGTCCCATATGATTATATAGTTTTTATCTCTCAGGTTGTTTATGTGGTGTATCATGTTTATTGATTTGTGGATATTGTCCCATCCTTGCATCCTGGGAATAAGCCCTACTTATTCATGCTGTATGATCTTCCTAATGTAATGCTGGACTTTGTTTTAGAATTTTGTTGAGAATTTTGGTGTCTATGTTCATGAGGGATATTGGCATGTAATTCTCTTTCTTTGTATTGTGTTTATATGGTTTTGGGATTAGGGTAATGCTGTCTTCACAGAAAGAGCTTGGGAGTGTTCCTTCCTCTTGAATTTTTTTAGAATAGTCTGAGAAAGATAGGTTTTATTTGTTCTTTGAATGTTGGATAAAACTCCCCTGTAAAGCCATCTGGTTCAGGGCTTTTGTTGGAAGTTTTTTGATTGTTGCTTCAATTTCCTCCATAGTTAGCCTAGTCGGATTTTTTTATTCCTCTTGGTTGAGTTTTGGAAGGTCATATTTTTCTAGGAATATGTCCATTTCTTTTAGGTTGACCAGTTTGTTGGAGTAGAGTTGCTCATAGTATTTTATTTTATTTTATTTTATTTTGATTCTTCATATTTCTGTGGGGTCTGTTGTTACTTCACCTCTTTCATTTCTGATTTTGTTTATCTGGGTCCTCTTTCTTTGTTTCTTAGTGAACCTGGCTAGAGGTTCATCAATATTATTTATCATTTCAAAGGATATCCTCTTGGTTTCATTGATCTTTTTTTCTTGTCTCTATTGTGGGATCCCTTAACACAACCTGCGTGGTTCAGGGCCCACTCAGGGTCCGTTTTCTGGAGAAGGCCTCACACTAAAATGAAGAGACTGGAAAAAAAGTTAATTAGGGAAAATGGGGGGCCAGACAGGAGTCTATCTCTAGTGGGAAGACTACCACTAGGCTCTGGCCTTGCTACCCCTTTTATTGAGGCTATAGGATACACCCATTACCCTTAAGCAGGTTTGGGTGACACCTATAGTCCTTAGGCAGGTAATAAGCAGATTATCACATCAGTAAGGATTTACATTTATTACAAGTTGGAGAAGTTGCCTCAGTTATCATTGTCTCAATTAGATAGGGCGTGGTTGGCTCTGACCTTTCAGAGCTCCAAAGTTGACCAGCCTTTCACATCTTTCTATTAGTGAAACAATGATTGGTTTCCAGCACTCTATGTCATTTATTTCTGCTTTGACTTTTATTATTTCCTTCTTTCTGTTCACTCTGGGTTTTTCTTGTCGCTCTCTTTCCAATTCTTCAAGTTGCAGAGTTATAAGCTTTAGTACCAGTTTTTCTTTTTTTTATGTAGGCCTGCAATGCTATGAACTTCCCTCTCAGGACTGCTTTCACTGTATCCCAAGGATTTTGGATGGTTGTGTTTTCATTGTTGTTTGTTTCTAGGATGTTTTTAATTTCTTCTTTGATCTATTTGGTAATCCACTTATTGTTTAATAGCATGCTATTAAGCCTCCAAGTGTTTGCATTTTTGTGATTGTTTTTATTATAGTTGATTTCTAATTTTATGCCATTGTGACCTGAGAGGATGCTTGATATGATTTCAATGTTCTTGAATTTGGGGAGACTTTGCCTGTGTCCCTATATGTGGTCTATCTTTGAAACCATCCCATGTGTGCTTGAACAGAATGTGTATTCAGTAGTTTTGGGGTGGAATGTTCTAAAGATGTCAATTAAATCCATCTAACCTAGTGAGTCATTTAGGATTGCTGTTTCTTTGATATTTTTTTTTTTTGTCTAGAGGACTTATCCAGTGAACTTAATGGTGTATTAAAGTCTCCTACTATGATTGTATTGCTGTCAATATCTCCCCTGATATCTTCCAGAAGTTTGTTTTATGTATTTGGGTGCTCCTGCATTGGGTGCATATATGTTTACCAGAGTTATATCTTCTTGTTGTATAGATTGCTTTAAAAATATTAAGTGGCCTTTTTTGTCTCTTGCTATGTCTTCACTTTGAGGTCTATTTTGTCATATTTAAGTTTTTTTTTCATTTCCATTTGCCTGAAAGATATTTTTCCATGCCTTCATATTTAGTCCGTGAGTCCCTCGTTCTGAGATGGGTCTCATGTAGACAGTATATATATGGGTCATGTTTTTTTATCCATTCAGTCTCTGAATATCTTTTGATTGAAGCATTTAACCCACTTACATTTAATGTTACTATTGACTAGAGGCCTGGTGCATGAAATTCGTGCTGGGGAGTGCAGGGAGGGATCCCCCATCCTGGCTAGCACCCTTTCACAATCCAGGAACCTTGAGGCATGTCCGACTACCAGTTTAGGCCGATCTTGCAGATATCCCTGTGGATCGGGCCTAAGTTGGCAGTAGGACATCCCTCTTGCAATCCAGGACTGCTGGCTCCTAACTACTCACCTGCCTGCCTAATCATCCTTAACCACCTGCTTGATTGATCCTAACCACTCATCTGCCTGCCTGATCACTCCTAACCTCTCTGCCTGCCTGCCTGATTGCCCCTAACCACTTGCCTGCCAGCCTAATTTCCATTAATGCCTCTGCCTGATTGCCTGATGGCCCTTAACCACTCACCTGCCTGCTTTATTACTCCTAACTACTCACCTGCCTGCCTAATCATCCATAACCACCTGCCTGATTGTTCCTAACCACTCATCTGCCTGCCTGATCACTCCTAATGCCTCTGCCTGCCTGATCTCCCCTAACCACTTACCTGCCTGCTTGATCACCCCTAACCACTCTGTACTTTATGCTTGTGTTCCTTCTTCCCTTTCTATTTCTTCTTTTTACAGCATTCCCTTCAGCATTTCTTGCATTGCTGGCTTGATAATGATAATCTCCCTTAGCCTTTTTTGACTGTGAAGCTCCTGACTGACCTTTAAATTTTGATTGATTCTCTTTCTGGATAGAGTATTTTTGGATTTAGTCCTTTGCTTTGCATCACTTTGTATACTTCATTTCATTCCCTTCTAGCCTGATGTGTTTCGGTTGACAAATCATTTGGTAATCTGATGGGAGATCCTTGGTAGGTAACTCTGTGTCTCTCTCATGCAGACTTTAAGATTCTCTCTTTGTCATTAACATTTGCCATTTAATTATGATGTGTCTTGGTGTGGGTCTTTTGGGATTCATCTTGCTTGGGACTCTCTGTACTTGTGTGACTTTTTTCTTCCCCAAATCAGGGAAGTTTTCTGTATTTATTTCTTCAAATATATTCTCTAATCCTTGCTGCTCTTCTTGTCCTTCTGGCACCCCTATTATATGTATGTTACTTCATTTCATGTTGACCCCAAGCTCCCTTAGGCTCTCTTCCTGCTTTCAAATTTTTTTCTCCAGTTGCTGTTCAGATTGGGCTTGTTTGTCTATCTTATCTTCTAATTCATTTATTCTGCTTCTTCTAGTCTACTGTTGAAACCTTCCATAGCATTATTTATTTATTATTTATTTTTAAATTTATTAAGGTATTATCTGTGTACATTGCCCCCCCCCATAGATGCCCTCCCTCCCCAGAGTTTTGTGTCCATTGGTTGTTCTTATATGCATGCATACCAGTCCTTTGGTTAATCTCTTATCTCCCCCAGATCTCCCTATCCCGCCCCCCCCGGGCTGTCATTTGACAGTCTGCTTGTTGTTTTACTGTCACTATATCTATCTTCCTGTTCATTCGTTTATAATGTTCTTTAATATCCATAAATGAGTGAGGTCATGTAGTGTTTCTCTTTCATTGACTGGCTTATTTCACTCAGCATGATGCTCTCTGATTCCATCCAGGTTACTGCAAATGATGAGAATTCCTTCTTTTTTATGGCAGCATAGTATTCCATTGTGTAGATGTACCATAGTTTTCTGATCCATTCATCTGCTGACGGGCACCTAGGCTGTTTCCAAATCCTAGCTATTGTAAATTGTGCTGCTAAGAACATAGGGGTGCATATATCCTTTCTGATTGGTGTTTCTAGTTTCTTGGGGTATATTCCTAGTAGTGGGATTACTGGGTCAAATGGGGGTTCCATTTTCAGTTTTTTTGAGGAAGCTCCATACTGTTTTCCACAGTGGTTGCACCAACCTGCAACCCCACCAGCAGTGCACGAGGGTTCCTTTTTCTCTGCAACCTCGCCAACACTTGTCCTTTGTTGTTTTGTTGATGTTGGCCATTCTGACAGGTGTGAGATGGTACTGCATTGTTGTTTTTATTTGCATCTCTCTTCCATAGCATTTTTGAGTGTAGCTCTATCACTTTTGATTTCTTCCTGATTTTTGCATAGGTTGTCGATTTTCTTATCTATCTGGTTTATGAACTGTATGACCATTGCTCTGAATTACTTTTCTGTCATTTTGCATGCCTTCATTTAACTTATTTCCTTTCTTGGTCATTCTTTCTTTTCTTTCCTCTGGGGATTGTTTTGTTTTCTCTCCATTCTGTTATCACCAGAACGTCCAAACACTGAGTTGTGGGGGCCTGAGCCATGTGCAATGGGAGTATCAAACCACCCAAGTGTCACTGAAGAGCTCCTGACACCTAGATGTGTGGCTCCTGTGGGTTGGTGGGAGGCACACATGCCAAGAATAAGTCACTGGCACTCAATGAAGCCTTGTGAATGCACCTAGAATCAGGGACCCCACATGTGCTGCACTGAGCAAGAGTCCTCACAGGCATGTGCTGAAAATGAGAGTCCCCTAGTGTGTGCCTGGTGTCAGAGTCCCCATGTGCATGCACTGAGAATTGAGTGTTGGAGTCTCTGTCACTCAGTGTGGCCTTGCACAGATAATCAGGGTCCCTGTGTGCATGTGCACCAATAATTGGAGTCATTGGTGCTCAGTGTGCACACACTGGGAATCAGAGATCCTATGTATGCATGATGAGAAACAGAGTCCCTATGTGTGCCCATCAAGAGTCAGGTCACTGGTGCTCAGTGAATTCTCTTGTGCAGAGAATCTGGGTCCTCATTCTGCTTTGGGGGCCGGGTTTCACAGCCTCCCTGTGTCAATGGGAGGCCTAGTCCCGTGCTGCAGGAAATAGAGTTCTGTTTGTGCATGCCCAGAGTCAAAGTCAGGTAGCACAGCCACCCTATGTCAGCAGGAGGCCTGGTCATGTGCAACACCCTCTGTCCACACGCCCAGAGTCAATGTTAGGTAGCACAGCTGGGCAGCAGGGGAGGCCTGTGCACAGACTGCGGGAAATAGAATCCCAGTGTGTGCACATACAGAGTCAAATTCAGGTAGGCGGGAGGCCCATGCCTGTGCTACAGGAAACAGACTCCTGTGTGCACACACCCAGAGTCAAAGTCAAGTAGCACAGCCCACACAGGGCGGGAGGCCTGGTCACAGGCTGCAGGAAACAGACTCCAATGTGTGGCCATCCAGGTCAAAGTCAGGTAACACAGCCTCCCTGTGAGGGTGGGAGGCCTGGTTGAGCACACGCTGTGGAAAACAGACTTCCTGTGTCTGCACAGGCCCAAAGTTAAGTCGTACAGCCACCCTATGTCAGCAGGAGGTCTGCTCGCATGGAGCAAGTCTAGCAGGTCCTATGTCACTACAATGGGCAGACGGGGAGTGGGATGGACTCTGTGACTCACAGAAATCTGCAGCCAGGAGGTCTGGAGTCTTGGTGACTGTGGGTCTGCAGCTGTGGTAGCAGGTCTTTGTCCCAAGTGGATGTAGGGTCCCAGTTTGCATCTGAGATCAAATTGGGTGATGATGAGCCTAGGATCCTAGTCACAAGCAGTTCTGCTCTTCAAGATGGTATGTTTCAAGTGCTAGCGCTGGCCGCCCAGGAGTGCTTGCAGTGCAGGGGGTTTCACAGCCTAAGACTGTCTGGTTTGGCAGCCCCCTGAAAGGATCTAACTGTTGCTAGCTTACACACACACACACACACACACACACACACACACACACCATACATGTCCACAAAATCCTCTATTGCTCCCTTACTCTCTCACACAATCTACCTCTCTGCTTTCTTGTGGCCACCATCTTCTACACCAATCCCTAATAGTTATTTTTAATCTCTTAAGTGGCCCCAGGGCAAGGTGTTTTCCAATAGGGTGTGTTGACTGTTTTCCCACCAGGCAAGGCAGATGTCTATATGGAAAAGAAGTCCTCTGCTGTGTGAGGGAATGATTCAGAACAGGAAATTTGGGGTGTCTGCCTTTTGGGTTCTATCCTCAGATTCCCAAGTCTTGGCTTCTGCCCTCACAGCTCCAGTTCACTTCACCTTACCTCTGCCAGAGCACAAGGTGGGTGGCACCACAGGGAATTTAATGTGTTGACCCTTTAAGAGAATGCCTGAATTTGCAGCTGTTACTCCCTGGCAGATAGCACCCTACTGCTTTTCATAGCCAGTTTTGGTGCTCTCTGCTGGGGGACCCAGCTTGGGGATTAAATCCCAGAGTTCTCAGTGGCAACCCCTGACAGCTGAGCTATCTCCCTGGGACTTCAGTTACTGTCTGTGGGCATCCAGCCAGCCCTTTCGCGCCTCTGCCCTCCTATCAGTCTCTATGTGGTCTCCACCTTTGGTCCTCAAGGTATCAGGGTTCTTTCCTGCGAGGTTTCCATTGATTATTCTGGAAATTTTTCTATATTTTACGTGCAATACCAGTTTGTTCCTGGGAGCATTTCTGTGCAGCATTCATTTACTCTGCTGCCATTTTAGATTTTTCACATTTTGATAGTACTCCTTTAAAAATACTAGTTTCATAGAATATGTTTGGTGGCGGCGGGTGGCCCCATTTCAGATAGATCCATAGCTGTGTGAATTTCAAATACTTTTTTCAGTCTTGTAGGCTGTGAGGACTAACTGGGATCAAAAGTTGTATCAAAGTGATGTTTGCACAAAGCAAAGGAAGAAAACCAGGGTGGGTTCATGAGTTTGCTACAGATGCACGTGTGAGTGCAGTGATGGAAATGGGCTGCAGCCCAACCAAGCAGACCAGTGAGATCTGGCATCCTGACACCACAGACTGGGCTCACAGGCCTGGCTCAGGTTGGAGAGTTCCGGAGGGGGTTGGGAGCACTTTCTCAGGCTGGCAGGGCATATGCGGAAGGAAAGGAAGAACTTAAGGTTCTGTGGCCTGCTTTTCCCCTTCCCTGGGCTAACATTGTGCTCTCTCCATGGCATCAAGAAGGGAATATGAGCCTCAGAAACAAACCCGGGGAAAAGGTAGTGTTCTCATCCATTTCAAACCCTGCAGATGAATTTCCACAAGACCTTACTAGGGGGCTTTCCTCCTTTCTGTGGCTAATGGAACGGCTTTGTGAAAGGAGTAGTGGGAATACAGACCCACTATGAGCCCATGCCACAGCTGGCTGTGGGCTTTGTTTGCGTTTATGGAGATGTGACCACTGGTGTATCTGGATTCCCCAAAGCTTGTTTACACTATGTATTCCTGCAGCACAAGACCACTGATCCTAAATGGGAGCGGGGTCGGGGGGCGGGGGCTGGGGTGGGGATGGGGGATGAGGTCTCAGGCAGCACAGATGGCCCACTGTGTCATTTAACATGTTGGAAACCGAAAGGGATTTATATCCAATGTAAAGCCCATTAACTAGGACATAGAGAAGATAGTCAAATGTTCCCAACAGTTTTGTTTGCGGGAAGAGTTAGCAGATACTGAGAGAGGAAAATGTTTATGATCTCCTACCATGGTTGTTGATTATCTTTGTGAAATGCCTGTTCCACCTCCTGCCTTGTGAATGAGGGATGGGATTGGGACTCCTGGTTGAATAGCAGCGCCTAAGACTGTGGTCGGCAAACTGAGGCTCTCGAGCCACATGCGGCTCTTTGGCCCCTTGAGTGTGCCTCTTACACAAAATACCACACCTGGGTGAGTCTATTTTGAAGAAGTGGCATTAGAACAAGTTTAAATTTTAAAAACTCAGCTCTCAAAAGAAATTTCAATCTTTGTATGGTCGATATTTGGCTCTGTTGACTAATTAGTTTGCCGACCACTGACCTAGGATATAACCTACCTTAGTGGACAACAGCGGCTTCTGTAGCGCGTCCTGACACTGTAGGCAGAGCAGAGTGAGCTGACCTGGTGCTGAGCCCAGGAGGGTTTGTAGGGTGGCATAGGTGTTCTGTGAAGAATTAAGAATGGTTTTGCTCCTGCTGGTGACTCAGTTGGTTAGAGTATTTTCTTTGCAAGAGTTGTGGTTTTGACTCACCGTCAGGACACATACCTAAGTTGTAGGTTCCATCATGGTCAAGGCATGTACAATCTCTCTCTCTCCCTCTTCATCTCCCTCTTCTCCTTCTCTCACCTGGCACATACTAGTAAGGGGTGTGCACCAAGTGTCAGCTGACTGGGGTGGTGGCAATTACTTTGCTGAGGTGTTTTAGGAATAGGTAAATAGCTTCTGATGTAGTTGAAGTCTCAATGGCATATAATGTTGCTTGTGTTGATTTTTTTTTCTGTGATGACACTGACTGTTCACTATACTAAAGCCATCCCTTTTCCCTCTCTTTGTAGGCTTGGTTTCAGAATAGGAGAGCCAAGACTTCAAGGAGTCTAAGATTATCAGTGCCAAGGAATGCACCACCTGCTACTCTGAACCAATTCGGCTTTCGGGTGCTAGAGAAGCCCTAGAATGCCATCCTTGTCCAGGATCCTGAGTGGAGATCAGTTTGTTTGTTGCCACTGACCCTATGGCACCCATGCCTCCCTCACCTCCTCTGCAGTTGTGTTATTAATAAAGAGGCAAATTCTCAGGATGTGTTTGTTTGTGTGCCATATGGGACTGCCGTGTTTCCCCGAAAATAAAACATCCTCCGAAAATAAGACCTACTTACAGGTTTCCTTCTGAGTGAAATATAAGCATCCCCCCCCCAAATAAGGCCCCCAGCCTCTGTCTTAGAATGAAAATTAATTTACCGTAAACTGATCGCTAGGGCCGCCCCGACTGGCATCTAGCAACACAGTCCTGACATCACTGCTGTGTGGAGGCAGAGCGGAGGTCGGAGTGAGCAGTGAGTGCGGGGCAGGAGAGAGGAGGAGACTTTCGCAGATGTGTGTAGAAGAACAGGAGGATTAGAGCGGACGGGACACGGCGAAGGTGGTGAGCGCTGGTCTGTCTCTGGTGACACTACCTGATGCTCGCGGCTGCCTTCATGATGACTGAAGGTTCTCAGTCAGTGGCAGACCCTGCTCCAGCCCAGATCCAGGCCCCAGCAAGCCCAGTGACAGTCCCCAGGCAGGCCCCAGGGGGCAAATGTCTGATAAAGGGGTAGGGGAGATGTCTGGTGAAGGTGTTCAGTGGCACCAGGGTGGGGGGAGGGGGATCACTTAAAATGATACAGGAGGATCAGAGAGGGCAATCAAAATGACACAGGAGGATCAAAGGGGACAATCAAAATGACACAGGAGGATCAAAAGGGGTTACTAAAATGGTAACCCCCCCTCTGAGTCTCCTGTGCCATTTTAATTCCTCCCTCTGATCCCCCTGTGTCATTTTAAGTGATTCCCCTCCCCCCACCTTGATATCCTAATTCCTTTTTTTTTACCCCTAGAAATGAGCACAAAAAGAAAAAGCTACTCCGTGGAGTACAAGAAAGGAATCGTGGAAGACTCTTGGGGCCAAAATCTTACTGCTTTCTGCAAAGAGAAGATGTTGAGTATCCAATTGTTCCGAAAATGGGGAGCAGAGTATGGTAACCTCATTGAACAAATGGACAAGGGAAATGCTAAAAAGCGCAAGTGTGGATCAGGTCTGCAACCATTATTTTCCGAGCTGGAAGACCTGATCTGTGAATGGGTTGTTGACAGGAGAGCAAAGGCTTTGGTTGTGAATAGGGCTCAGATTTAAGAATTTGCCCTTGCAATGGCACCACAGTTTGACATAGCCCCTGAAGACTTCAAAGCATCACAACACTGGCTGGATAATTTCCTGGGGCACATGGCTCCCCTGGGTCCCACCACCCCCACAGGTCACACGGCTCCCCCAGGTCCCACCGCTCCCCTGGGGCACACGGCTCGCCCTGGTACCACCGCTCCCCCAGGGCACAAGGCTCTCCTGGGGCACACAGCTCCCCAGGGTCCAACAGCTCCCCTGGGGGACATGAACCCCCCTCCTGGGGCACACGTCTTTCCCGGGGCACAGGGCTCCCCCGGGTCCCACGGCTCCCTGTGGCACATGGCTCCCCCGGGTCCCACTGCTCCCCCGGGGCACACTGTTCCCCCGGGGCACATGGCTCCTCCAGGTCACAGGCCTCACCACTCCCCCAGGTCACCTCTCCACACAGCCCCTCTGGGACCGTGGATTGATGCCCTCCTATCCTGGATCCCCCGGGGCCTGAGCTGCAGGTGAGCAGGAGGACAACGAGGGGGAAGAACGGGGAGGCTCTGGCAGACTCCACCCCAGCAACCTCAGCTGCTCTGATTTCACACGTTCAGGCTTTTAGTCCCCCGGGTTTAAGTGTTTAGAGTCCCAGGCCACAAACAGTGTTTTGGGTACTACCTCTCGGTCCTCTGTCACGCTCCATGAGTATGCTCCGCCTTGGCGCTGGCTCTCGGGGGCTCTGCAGAGGCTCTGGCCAGGCCCTGCGGTGGAGGGACAGAAGGGCAAAGGCCTCGCTCGGGCTGTGAGCAGAAGGCGCGGCCCAGGCCCTGCGCTGGCTCCCTCACCAGCAAGGCCTGCGGGCTGGGAAGTCTGCGGGCATGGAAGCCAGGCTCCAAGGCGGCCCACTCCCTGGGCCCGGGGCAGGGCGGGCTCCGCTCTCAGCTCTCAGTGGGCCCCCCTCACTGGCGGCGCCTACTCCGCTATGGCTTTAAACTCCACATGGCAGCAGCGGCACCTCTCCTTCTTTCAGTTGTAGATTTCCCCCTCCTCCAGCCTTCCTGTGGTTTAGGTAGGATCCTTTTTGATTCTCCCCTGGGGCCCGGGCCCGCTGCTGCCGGCAATCAGGAGGACAACGAGGGGGAAGAATGGGGAAGCTCCTGCCGCCTCCACAACAGTATCCTCCTCCGCCCACACTTCACACGTTCTGGCTTTCAGAGTCCCCGGGTTTAGGTGTCCAGAGTCCCAGGCCGCAAAGAGCGCTCTGGGCACAATCTCTCGGTCCTCTGTCATGCACCACGAGAAAGTCTGCTCCGCCTTGACTCTGGCCCTCGGGAGCTCGGCAGAGGCTCTGGCCTGGCCCGGCGGCGGGGGGACGGATGGGCGAAGGGCTCACTGGGGCCGCGAGCGGAAGGCATGGCCATGGCCCTGTGCCAGTTCCCTCGCTAGCATGGCGGGCGGGCTGGGAAGGCTGCGGGTGTGGAGGCTGGGCTCCAAGGCGGCTTGATCTGGGCTGGAACTGAAGGTGTGGCCGAGGCCTGGCACCGGTCCCTCACTTCCATGGCGGGCAGGCCAGGAAGGCTGCGGGCGCAGAGGCCAGGCTCCGAGGCAGCCCACTCCCTGGACCCGGGACAGGGTGTGCTCTGCTCTCGATGGGCCTCCCTCACTGGCAGTGGCGGCTCTGGTTCCACTGCAGTTTTAAACTCCTTCTCCGTCCCTCTAGTTGTAGCCATCTCATTCCACCAGCTCTCCTGTGGTTCTGATGTGGTCCCTCTCGATTTTAGCTGTTGTTTGTTTTTTTTTCCAAATTGTTGATGAGGCAGCAGCTTAGGAGACTACCTAGGCCGCCATCTTGGTTCGCAATCCAGCAGTTGTACCTTTGCTTTCTTCCCCTGACCTCCTTGTGGGGAACCGCCAAGGGAGGGGAAATGGGGTTGGGGGAGTGAAAGGGCCAGGCACACTTTTTAAGAGGCAACAAGTTCTTGGTAGATGAGCTTTTAATTTGGACTAATAGTTAGCAAATGAGGGTCCTTTTTATATGACATGAGACGAATTATGGCCCAGCTGGTGTAGCTCAGTGTACGGAGAGTCCTCCTGTAGAAGAAGAGGCCACCGATGAGGAGTCTGGCAGTGAAAGGTGAAAGTGGTGGAGAACAAGTACCATCACTTTATGGGGCTCTTTCATGCAAAGCACTGTTTTTTCTTCTGGGGGATGCCTGGCCTAAAAGAAAAAACACACCATTGTCTGTCTGCACTGTGGGGACTTTCGCCAGTATCCAGGCCTTCCCTTTACATTACAGATGAGCAACACAAGCCCAGGGCAGTGGGTAGGCCTGCACGAAAGAGCATCCAGGTTTCCTTCCAGAGCAGTCCAGCCTCTACTTGGCTGCACCCTCCCGGGCCCAGAGTCTGCGAATGTGCAGTGCAAACCCAGGTTCCGTCATTCCACACTTACTGTCCCCATCCTGCACAGAACTCATTCCTTCAAAGGGCTGAAAAGTCAAGTTTTCTCCTCAAGCCTCAGTACTGAGCTTCTGCCCTCCTTTCCCACCCACCACACCCCTCAGGCATGCAGTGTCCTGGTGTTCCCTCTTGCACTGCAAACCGCAGAGCCTTGGGAGTGATGCAGTTTGTACTCTTCCCACAAAAGGCTGCGTGTGACTCCACTGCCACAGCCATCATTTCCTCCCATCTCCCTGCACAGCCAGGCCTGCCCCCTGGCAGCACCGCTAAGGAACAGCAGCCTGCTCTGCACACATGAGGGAATAGCTGTCCTAGGGAAGCGGCTGATGGCCTGGAAGCCTTCATTATGCCAATAGCCATGCAAAGACTGTCTGGACGCACCTTCCTTTGTGTTTCACAAGCCAGGGACACAAGTGATTTAAATGCTGGTGTTCAACCCTGGGTAGCCTATTGGCACACCTGGCTCTCTCCAAAGCTCAGTCCCCCACACCAAACTGGCGCCTGTATGAGAACTGAAGAGTTGGAACATAATTATCTATTTCTAGCCCTAGAACTTAGGTTTTCGGTGGATGAGGGTGTAGGCAAGTAGAGACCAAGAGAGTCCCTGTTCCATTCTTTGGAACATTGTAGAAAGAGGACAGTAGCAACGGATATTTTTAAATCTGAAGTGGGAAGAAGCAGTGGAGACAGAGGGGAAGAACAAAATCCATGTGGATGGCTGTGCAGAGTTGTGGGCTGGAGGTGGGTGGGGGGCATGTGCAGGGACATGGGTGCTAACTGGAGACAGATAAAGGAATACCTCAGGTGCATACTTAAACTTAAGTAAGTCCTTCACATCTTTCATAGATCCCATCACAAAGTTAAGCCACAGAGCTGTCTTTTTTATGTCCTGCCTCTCCTCCTATTACCTGAATCGCTTGCTTTAAGGACTTTCACCAGGATTGAATTACTCACAAGGAAGGAAAGAAGTTAAGACAGGCAGTCGGTCTCAAAATGAGACTGTTTCTGGCCTAGTCCCCAGTCCCAATACCCCACATAATGTCCAGGTTCTATTTTGTCCTTCTAACCAGGAGAAATTTGCAAGGATGTCACATGAGTTCCATAGACCCACCCAGTTACACTAAAACCTCAATTCCGACAGGTATTCAGACAGAAGTATTGTAGGATACTAAATGAGTTCTTATATGTTCTGTTTAATTATGGACTCACTTTAGCCAAATGCAATGTTTTGGGATAGAATCAAACAGGTTAAACTATAGGATACTGCTCAGGGAAGTTTTATGCTTTCTTCTACCTGCACCATTGAAGTGGATTCCCTTTCCTCTGCATTCTGTCCTTTTCTGTTTGGTTGATTCATGCATCGTTCATTCTGTCTTAGAATCTGAGGTCATATATAGATGGCAGTACAGGCACTGCAATATCAAAATTAATAAAAACAAGTTTACTGTGTTTTAAGCTGTCCCTTTTTATTTTTCTCTTTTTTAAAACTATATATATTTTTATTGATTTTTTACAGAGAGGAAGAGAGAGGGATAGAGAGTTAGAGACATCGAAGAGAGAGTTTCATCAATCAGCCACCTCCTGCACACCCCCTACTGGGGATGTGCCCTCAACCAAGGTAGATGCCCCTGACCGGAATCGAACTCTGGACCTTTCAGTCCGCAGGTTGATGCTCTATCCACTGAGCCAAACCGTTTTAGGCTAAGCTGTCCCTTTTTCAAAGAGAAAGTGATCTTTTCCCTAGGTGAATGTTAAGCAGTCTTTAAACACAATCGCTTAAGAATCTGGAAGTCTTCACTTTAAAAAGCAAGAGAAGTGTACAGTGTTTCCCCCCCCCCCCGCGCCCATTTTTTAAAATAAGGTATTATATGTGTACATATCTTACCATTGCTCCCCCTCCCATTCATGCCCTCCCTCCCCAGAGTTCTGTGTCCGTTGGTTGTACTTATATTCATGCATACCAGTCCTTCGGTTGTTCCCTTATCTCCCCCCCACGTCTCCTTTCCCTCCCCACTGTCATTAGACCATCTGCTTGTTTTTTGGTGACCATCTCAGGATCACATGAATAGAATCCACTCCTCATTTGGCAGTCTGCTTGTTTTATGGTGACTATCTCAGGAACACACGAATAGAGTCCGCTCCTCCTCTGATTCTCACCGCCCCTCCCCCTGGGTACCACTGCTTCCCCTGGGACACACGGCTCACCCGGGGAACACAGCCCCCTTGGACACACAGCCCCCTTGGACACACGGCTCACCGGGGACACCCAGCCCCTATGGGGGACACGGCTCACCCTGGGCAAATGGCCCCCTGGGACACACGGCTCACCCGGGGAACACGGCCTCCTTGGGAAACACGGGTCACCCGGGACACCCGGCCCCTTTGGGGGACACGGCTCACCCTGGGCACAGGGCCCCTGGGACATATGGCTCACCCAGGGCACTTGGCCCCTCTGGGGAGCTGGGGTTGAATATTGGAGGGGCCGCTCTAGCTCCTTGCTAGCACGTGGGCAGGCTGGGACCGTTGCAGGCGGGCTGAGATGGCTGCAGGCAGGTAGACCACCCTCAAAGGTGTCTCGTTCGGTGTGGAAGCGGAGCAGCTGCAGACGCAGAGGCTAAGTTCTGAGGCCGCCCACTCCCTGAGCCTGGGGTGTAGTGATCTCTGTTCTCGGTGGAGTTCCTTTATTTGCGGCGGCGGTGGCGGGTGGTGGTGGCCGGTGCGGCAGCGATGGTTGCTCCTGTGGTTCAATTTCCACTGTAGTTTTAAAGTTCACATGGCAGCGGTGGCGGAAGCTTCGGCTCGGCCATGCGGTGGCTGAGGGAGGACTCGCCGGGGCCTCCAACGGAAGGCGCCGTGCTGGCTCCTCACCAGCACGGCGGGTGTGCTGGGAAGGTTGTGGGCAGGCTGAGATGGTTGCCGGCAGAGAGTCCCCCCTCGATGGTGTCTCCTTTGGTACGGAAGCGGAGCTGCTGTGGACGCAGAGGCTAAGTTCTGAAGCCACACTCTCTCTGAGCCCAGGGCGTAGTGAGCTCTGATTTCAGTGGATTCCCATTTGCGGGGGCGGCAGCAGGTGCAGCAGGGACAGTAGCTCCTGTGTCTCAATTTCCCCTGTAGTATTAAAATCCACATGGCAGTAGTGGCGGAAGCTTTGGAGCTGGCTGCTGGAGACGGCGGCGTAAAGACTCGCCGGGGTGCAAATGGAAAGTGCCGCACCATCTCCTCACCAGCACGGTGCGCGGAGACCAGTCCGAGCCGGCTGTGGGCAGTGACGGCGACACAAGGACTTGCCAGGGGTTGCAAACAGAAGGCTCCGCGCCAGCTCCCTATCAGTAAGGTGCGTGTGGAGACCGGTTTGAGCCAGCAGCGGGCTGGGAGACGCTGCGCCAGTTCCTTGGGATGGTTGCAGGCAGGTGCCGAAGGCCCGGCGGAGGTCCCATATCAGCTCCCTGGTTGCTACGGCGGGCGGCCGGCAGGCTGGCCCAGTCCTTGGGCCCCGGGGCGGAGCGAGGTTTGGCTTCCCTCATTCCCGGCGGCAGCGTCTCCGGCAGTTCCGGTTTCGCTGTAGTTTTAAACTCCACAAGGCAGCAGCGGCACCCTGCTTGGTGTCTAGTTGTAGCCTTCCCATTTCTGGGCAGAGCTGGCTGCGGGCGGGGAGATGCTGTGCCATCTCTTCGCCAGCACGCTGAGCGCAGGGACTGGGCTGAGCTGGCTGCAGGCGGGGATATGCTACGCCTGCTCCTCACCAGCACAGCGGGCGGGCTGGGATGTCTGTGGGCCAGGATGATTGCGGGCAGGGAGGTTGCGCTCACGGGCTTCTTGTCCAGGCAGGAGCCGAATGCACGGTGGAGGCCCGCATCAGCTCCCTGGCTCTCAGGGCTACCGGCAGGGCTGGCCCACTCCCTGGGCCCCGGGGCGGAGCGAGGTCTGGCTTCCCTCATTCCTGGTGGCAGCTGCTCCAGCAGGTCCAGTTTCGCCATAGTTTTAAACTCCACATGGCAGCAGCTGCGTCCTGCTTTGTGTCTAGTTGTAGCCTTCCCATTTCGCCAGCTTTCCTGTGGGTCGGGTGCGATCCCTTTCAATTTTAGCTGTTGTTTTTTTCCAAATTGTTGAGGAGGTGGCAGCTTAGGAGACTTCCTAGGCCGCCATCTTGTTTCAGTCTCCCTCGAATTGTACAGTGTTAATATGGTCAGAATATCTGTGGGTTTCAATCAAAGTCTCAGCATCTCTGGTGGGGTTTTGTGTGTGTCTGTGTGTGTGTGTGTGTGGGAGGGTGTTTTCAGTATATTGGTATGGTTTATTTATACTAAATGCATTTTTATATAAAAGTCTTTGTGGAGAGTTTCTTGAAATTTCACAGGCCTACCTTTATAGGAAGTTCAGATATTTCCTATTTAAAAAAAAACTTAAACACAAAAGAATGCCCGAGTGCTTCTTATATAAGAGTTCCACAATTAAAATATCAATATAGCTGAAACCAGTTTGGCTCAATGCATAGAGGGTCGGCCTCCAGACTCAAGGGTCCCAGGTTCGATTCAGGTCAAGGGCATGCACCTTGGTTGCAGGCAAATACCCAGTAGGGAGTGTGCAGGAGGCAGCTGATTAATGTTTCTCTTTCATCTATGTTTTTAACTCTCTATGCCCCTCCATTCCTCTCTAAAAAAATCAAGAAAATATATTTTCTAAAATGTCAATACACCCTCAAAGAAATAGTAAATGAAAAAATTTTTTTTAAAATGAAGAAAGGAAAAAAATGGTAAATGTGACACATTTGTCTTTGAATATCACTTGTACCTTAAATGCTGCAAAAACTGGAATTCCAGGGAAATGTAGTTAAGAAATACAAGACCAGGGGGCTATATCTTACTTGACTCTGTAATCAACTATTTTTTCCCCCCCACTTCACACATACATGAGAATTCACAGTAGTTCGATTTTTTCTTTTTTTCTTTTTTGATTCTGTGAAACCAGGAGCCATTTGCCATGCTTTTGGATCTGGTTTACTGGCCAAATTTTCCTCACTGTCAGTCCCTCTCACAATCTGAGGATGAAGGTCACAGGACTCAGCAATCATCTCTAGCATAGTCAGCCAACGTCCTTAGGGCAGAGTGGGCAGCAGAGCATTCCAGTTCTCCATCAAATCATGAACTGGTCTCTGCATTATTGCCTGTTTCCTCTCTCTTTCACACACACACACACACACACACACACACACACACACACACACACACGGCACTTATTCCTTAGGTACAGTCTGCGAGGTATTCAAGCCCCATACCTTTGAGGATGCACAAAATGGTTTAATTCCTTTCATAAAATGACGCTGAGGCAGTGATGATGGTGAGGATAACAAGAGGGTAAGTCATGTGTGATACCAACCACAGGGCCCATTATTAGAAAGTATTCTCCATATGTGAGATATCAACACCTCGTGGGGCATATTCACAGCACATCTTGAGGGGAGAACCATAAAGCACTCAGTCTGGCCTGGATCTGCTTTTCTTTACAATAATACAATTTTGTCCTTTTCCTCAGCAAGCAGCACGATGTATTTCTAGAAAAAGTGAGGAAAGTGGGAAGGACCAGGCAGCAGGGGGAACGGTTGGAAACACATGTGGCTTCACAGCCAGAGCCCAGCACAGGGAGCCCTGGACTGGCTTGGGGGACCTGCAACCGGAGACTTTGGACCAGCAGGAAGAAGAGGACTCCGACTCCACTGTGGTGTCCAGAGCCCCCGAAGTGAGAGTGCTCTTGGGCGCACTAAGCAATGGGCTGGGGTCTAGGCTTGCACTCAGCAAGGACCAGTGACTACATCGCTGGAGTCCTTGGACTTCCTCAGGGGCGCATTGGCTTTCCTGCGGAGGGCACGTGGCCCGGAACACTGTGCACACCCAGCCCCGAGATCCACCTCCTGGCTTCCCAGCGAGCATAGCCTGCTCTGCCTTCAGAGTCCTCGCAGAAACCCAGCGCAATAGACCCCTGGTTTGATCATTTCAGCTTAATTACTAGCCCGAGGTCTGCAGGGGCCCAACGTTGGTCCCTGAGACCTCCTCCCATCTCTGCTATAAGGAGTCCAGTGGTTCTGTGAGGTCACACCTCCATTATCCGTCTCTCCATGCCCTGCACCCCAAATCAGCTTGCTCAATAGAGCACAGCCCCTTCCTCAGGGCAGACACTCTACTAAAGCAGGGAGAAGTAAGTGGGGGAATAAATTCGAACCCCGATTCCACACACCCATGCCCACTACCAGCACCCTTCCTTCGCATAGTGCCCCTGCTTTGGGCCATGCCCCTGAGGCCTCCCCGCCTCGCCAAGTCCCCCCCAGTGAGACTGGAGAGGGACGTGGGTGGTGTGTGGGGAGCACAGCCAGTAACCATCACCTAAGTGAGGGCGCACAGGCCTTCCGTTTGCGCCAGCCCAGTTATGACCAGCACCAAGCAGCAACAGAGAGTCCGCTCCTGCAGGCAGCTGGACACCCCCCCCCCCCCCGCACAGTTCCAGGGGCGCCGGGCCTCGGCTGCGTTCCAGCCACGGAGCGTCCACGCTCGGTCACCTATTGTGACGTGGCCGGTGCAGCCGAGGCGCCAGCGTCGAGGACGTGGACAGAGGCCTGAACCTGCCCGGCGAGGGCCAGAGGCCGGCGGGAAAGGCCACGCTGACGGAGGAGAGCCGCGCCTCATGGGCGGCGTGGGCCTGGAACGCCTGCCCGCAGGCCCACGAGAGCGACGGGAGCCCCGGGGCAGGGCGCAGGCGGCCGGGTGGCAGCCGGCCCAGAACCCCTGGATGTGGCTGCGGCTGTGGCTGTGGCTGTGGCTGTGGCTGTGGCTGCACATCTGGCTGCGGCTGCGGCCGCGGCCGCGGCTGCACGGCGGCGCCTGAACGCCAGCCCCGAACCGAAGGCGGTGGGCTCCCGCGGGCCCCACCGCGGCCCCGGAGAGCGGGGAGGACGCCCTGGAGACCGGCGCGGCCCGGGGGTGAGTGGCCGCTCCGGAGCTCCGGCTCCCCCCCCCCCCCCCCCCCCCCCGCGCTCCTGCTTCTCCAGGGGCGCTGTCCCCGCCCCCCGCCTCCCCTCCCTTTCCAGGCCCGCAGCCCCCGGCTCCGGATGTCGGGGGCAATGCCGCCAGGGCATCAGCGGAATGCTTTCACACAGTCTGCACATGCACCAGTCTCTGCTGGTCAATGGCCATTGTTAACACTGCAGTAACGGCTACCTAATGATACCTTGTGCTGTCTTGACCATTTCTGGGTGCAGAGTTGGGTCGTGTTAAGTACATTCCTGCTGTGCAAACAGTCTCCGGAACGCTGTTCGTCTTGTTAAGCGAAGGCTGTGCACAGTAAACAACTTTTATTTCCCGGGCCTGGCAGCCGCGAACTTTCCACTTTCGGTTTCCATTTGATTACTTCACATAATGCCTTCCTAGAACTGGGATCGCACAGGGGTTTTGTATTTGTGGCTGGACTGTTTCACTTGGTATAATGTCCTCATATTTGTTCCATGCTGTGGCAGGTGATAGGTATCCTTTTTCATGGCCGAGTAATATTCCATTGTATGGAAATTCCATACTTTGTTTATCTAATCATTTAATAATAGGCATCCGGGTTGCTTTTGTCTTTTGGTGATTGTGAATAATACTGCCATGAACACGGGTGTGCAAAATCACTAGGGAGTCACTATTTTGAATTATTTTGTGTAGGCCCAGAGAAGGAATTTGTTGAATCATATGGTAACCTGGCTTTTAATTTTTTGAGAACTGCTCTACTGTTTTCCACGGTAGCTGCACCATTTACTTTTCCTCTAGCAGTCACAAGGAGGGCAATTTCTCCACATTCTTCCCAACACTTGTCATTTTCTGCCTTTTGATATTAGCCATCTCAGTGGATGTGAATTGACATCTTACGGTTTTGATTTGCATTTTTCTATTGATACAGACGTTTTCATCTGTATCCTTTTCCATCTGAGTCCTTTTCCATTTCAAGTTTCTATGAGAGAAATTTATTGTTATTAATTTTTATTACGGTAAAATGCAGATAAGATAAAATGTACTATATAATCGTTTTAAGTGTACAGGTCAGTGGTATTTAGCATACTCTTCTTACTGTGCAGCCATCACCACCTCCATCCGCATGGCTCTTCCTCCTACAAAACTGACTCTATGGTGTTAGACCCGCAGGAGTACCTCATGCAGGTGGGGTCAGGCAGTCCCACTGTGCATTCCCCATAGCAGTGCTCAAAGGTCCCATTTTGCCATGACCTCCTCAACATTTGTTATTTTCAGATTCAATTTTTATAGCAGCCATGCTAATGGGATGAGGTGGTATCAGTGTGGTTTCAATTGCATTTATTTTTATGATTAGTTAGTGACGTGGAGCACCTTTTGGTGTGCTTAGTAACCATTTGTACATCATCTTTGGAGAAATGTGTACTCACGCCCTGGCCTGTGTTTTCATCTGGGTGTTTTCTTACAGGTGTGATGTGGAGTTCTTGATATGTCCTGTGTAATAAAGAGCTAACATGCTGATTAGACCTAACAGAACAACCTTCATGATGAAGCCGGGGCTGTGAGGGCCAGTCAAGGCAGCCAGCACTGTGAGGGCCAAGCCCCTTGCAGGAATTTTGTGCATCAGGCCTCTAGTTCTACATATAAACTCCTTCTCAGATACATGATTTGCAAATATTTTCTTCCACCCCAAGAACTGCCTTTTCATTCCACTGGTTGTGTCCTATTGATGCACAGGACTTTTAAATTTTGATGTGATCCAATTTATGTATTTTTTTCTTTTATTACCTATGCTGTTGGCCTGTTTTTCTAAATAGGATTTTTGGAACCAAGGTAAGGAGAATGAGGTTCTCTCAAACAACTGCAATGCCAGATCCTATTAATTCAATTTTTTAATTGGTTCATCATAGATTTTTCTGTTACATTTTATAGTTTTCTAATGTTCAGTAAAATTTTTATTCTGACTATAGATTTGTTAATGCAACCTTAAATTTTGAGGGGTAACTATCCTCAAAGGAAACCTAGTTGGGGGGGGGGGAGGGAATGACAAAGTTTATTGTAGAGGTTATTGAGAGGAGAATACAAATTTATAACAAGCCAAAACCGGTTTGGCTCAGTAGATAGAGTATCAGCCTGTGGATTGAAAGGTCCCAGGTTTGATTCTGATCAACAGCATGTACCTTGGTTGTAAGCACATCCCCAATAGAAGGTGTGCAGGAGGCAGGTGATCGATGTTTCTCTCTCATTGATGTTTCTAACTCTCTATCCCTCTCCCTTCTCTCTGTAAAAAATTAATTATATATATATATATATATATATATATATATATATATATATTTTTTTTTTTTTTAAAAAAAAAAACAAGCATAAAATGTAGCCAAAACCGGTTTGGTTCAGTGGATAGAGCGTCGGTCTGCAGACTGAGCGGTCCCAGGTTTGATTCTGGTCAAAAGCATGTAACTAGGTTGTGGGCACATCCCCAGTGGGGGGTGTGCAAGAGGCAGCTGACCGATGATTCTCTCTCATCGATGTTTCTCTCTATCCCTCTCTCTTCCTCTCTGTAAAAAATCAATAAAATATATTAAAAAAATAAGCATAAAATGTATATGCATATTTTTTATTTTAGTCACAAATCCAACTACTAAACATTTGTGGTTTTCTCCCTTCAGCAGGATCATAGAGATGCATTGATGAGCTTCAAGCTGGACTGCAGGTGAGTAAACCTGAAAAAGCCTTTGGGGGGCACCCTAAAACCTGTTTCTGGACCTGAACACATTTTCGGCAGATAATGTCACGTTGGCATGTTTTGTGTGTGTATGTTTTATGTTGGCAAATAAGTTTTGTTCTAAGTAATCTTTGTGGAGGTGAGTTATGTAAACTCCAGCTTACTGTTACTTCCCATTACCAGAGAGATCACAGTTTCTTAAAGGAAAACAAAACAAAAAAATGAACTGTTTCACCCACTCTGGGTACAAATTTATATATATATATATAACATGAATATTTATATCTATAACAATATACATATAATGTGTATATAACATACCTATAAGTGTATGGGAAGTGGGAAAATTTATCCCCTTCCATTCTTAATTTTTCTGGTTGGTTTAGCAAATGCAGTGACACAAGACAGATGAACTAAGAGGACAAGATAAAGAATGTAATTTATATATACAGTGGTGTCACAGAAATTGGACTTAAGGAAATGTCCCAAGCTGGCAGCTTTTATACTTTTTATTTTTTTATTTTTTTATTTTTATTTATTTTTATTTTTAATTTTATTAAGGTATTATCTGTGTACATAGCTTACCCTTGCCCCCCGCCTCCCATTTATGCCCTCCCTCCCCAGAGTTCTGTGTTTGTTGGTTGTACTTATGTTCATGCATACCAGTCCCTCGGTTGTTCTCCTATCTCCCCCCAGGTCTCCTTCCCCTCCCCGCTGTCATTTGACAATTTGCTTCTTTTGTGGTGACCATCTCAGGACCCCATGAATAGAATCCGCTCCTCATTTGGCAGTCTGCTTGTTTTATGGTGACTATCTCAGGACCATATGAATAGAGTCCACTCCTCCTCTGGTTTTCACCGCCCCTTCCCCTGGGTCCCACTGCTTCCCCTGGGAAACAGGGCTCGCTCGGAGCACACTGCATCCTGGGACACTCGGCTCACCCGGGGCACACAGCCCCCTGGGACACACGGCTCACCCGGGACACACAGCCCCCTGGGACACGCGCCTCACCCAGGGCACTCGGTCCCCTGGGACACACGGCTCACCCGGGACACCCTTCCCCTTTGGGGGGTACGGCTCACCCAGGGCACTCGGCCCCCTGGGACATGCGGTTCACCAGGGGCACTCGACCCCTGGGACACTCGGCTCACACGGGGCACTCGGCCCCCAGGGACAGACGCTCACCAGGGACACTCGGCCCCATGGGACACTCGGCTTACCCGGGCACTCGGCCCCATGGGACATTCGGCTCCCACGAGGCACTCGGCCCCCTGGGACACTCGGCTCACCCGGGGCACACGGCCGCTTGGTACACATGATCAACCGGGGCACTCGGCCCCCTGGGACACTCGGCTCACCCATGGCACACGGCCCCCTGGGACACTAGGCTCACCCGGGGCACTCGGCCCCCTGGGTCACATGCTCACCCGGGTTACTCGGTCCCCTGGGACACATGCTCACCCGGGGCACTCGGCCACCTGGGACACTCGGCTCACCCGGGGCACTCCGCCCCCTGGGTCACATGCTCACGCGGGGCACTCCGCCACCTGGGACACATGCTCACCCGGGTTACTCGGTCCCCTGGGACACTCGGCTCACACGGGGCACTCGGCCCACTGGGACAAATGCTCACCCGGGGCACTCGGTCCCTGGGACACTCGGCTCACCCAGGGCACTCGGCCCCCTGGAACACTCGGCGCGCCAGGGGCACTCGGCCCCATGGCACACATGCTAACCCGGGGCACTGGCCCCCTGGGACACACCCTCACCCGGGGCACTCGGCCCCCTGGGAAACACGCTCACCCGGGGCACTCGGCCCCCTGGGACACTCGGCTCACCCGGGGCACATGGCCCCCTGGGACCCTCGGCTCACCCGGGGCACATGGCCCCCTAGGACACTCGGCTCACCCAGGGCACTCGGCCCCCTGGAACACTCGGCTCGCCAGGGGCACTCGGCCCCATGGCACACATGCTAACCCGGGGCACTGGCCCCCTGGGACACACCCTCACCCGGGGCACTCGGCCCCCTGGGACACTCGGCTCACCCGGGGCACATGGCCCCCAGGGACCCTCGGCTCACCCGGGGCACATGGCCCCCTAGGACACTCGGCTCACCCAGGGCACTCGGCCCCCTGGAACACTCGGCTCGCCAGGGGCACTCGGCCCCATGGCACACATGCTAACCCGGGGCACTGGCCCCCTGGGACACACCCTCACCCGGGGCACTCGGCCCCCTGGGAAACACGCTCACCCGGGGCACTCGGCCCCCTGGGACACTCGGCTCACCCGGGGCACACGGCCCCCTGGGACACTCGGCTCACCGGGGGCACATGGCCCCCTGGGACACATGCTCACCCGGGGCACTCGGCCCCCTGGGACACTCGACTCATCCGGGGCACTCGGCCCCCTGGGTCACGTGCTCACCCGGGGCACTCGGCCCCCTGGGAAACATGCTCACCCGGAGCACTCGACCCCTGGGACACTCGGCTCACCCGGGGCACTCGGCCCCCTGGGTCACCTGCTCTCCCGGGGCACACGGCCCCCTGGGTCACATGCTCACCCGGGGCACTCGGCCCCCTGGGACACTCGGCTCACCCGGGGCACTCGGCCACCTGGTACACATGCTCACCCGGGGCACTCGGCCCTCTGGGACAAATGCTCACCCGGGGCACTCGGTCCCCGGGACACTTGGCTCACCCAGGGCACTCGGCCCCCTGGAACACTCGGTTCGCCAGGGGCACTCGGCCCCTGGGACACTCGGCTCACACGGGGCACTCGGCCCCCAGGGACAGACGCTCACCAGGGACACTCGGCCCCATGGGACACTCGGCTTACCCGGGCACTCGGCCCCATGGGACATTCGGCTCCCACGAGGCACTCGGCCCCCTGGGACACTCGGCTCACCCGGGGCACACGGCCGCTTGGTACACATGATCAACCGGGGCACTCGGCCCCCTGGGACACTCGGCTCACCCATGGCACACGGCCCCCTGGGACACTAGGCTCACCCGGGGCACTCGGCCCCCTGGGTCACATGCTCACCCGGGTTACTCGGTCCCCTGGGACACATGCTCACCCGGGGCACTCGGCCACCTGGGACACTCGGCTCACCCGGGGCACTCCGCCCCCTGGGTCACATGCTCACGCGGGGCACTCCGCCACCTGGGACACATGCTCACCCGGGTTACTCGGTCCCCTGGGACACTCGGCTCACACGGGGCACTCGGCCCACTGGGACAAATGCTCACCCGGGGCACTCGGTCCCTGGGACACTCGGCTCACCCAGGGCACTCGGCCCCCTGGAACACTCGGCGCGCCAGGGGCACTCGGCCCCATGGCACACATGCTAACCCGGGGCACTGGCCCCCTGGGACACACCCTCACCCGGGGCACTCGGCCCCCTGGGAAACACGCTCACCCGGGGCACTCGGCCCCCTGGGACACTCGGCTCACCCGGGGCACATGGCCCCCTGGGACCCTCGGCTCACCCGGGGCACATGGCCCCCTAGGACACTCGGCTCACCCAGGGCACTCGGCCCCCTGGAACACTCGGCTCGCCAGGGGCACTCGGCCCCATGGCACACATGCTAACCCGGGGCACTGGCCCCCTGGGACACACCCTCACCCGGGGCACTCGGCCCCCTGGGACACTCGGCTCACCCGGGGCACATGGCCCCCAGGGACCCTCGGCTCACCCGGGGCACATGGCCCCCTAGGACACTCGGCTCACCCAGGGCACTCGGCCCCCTGGAACACTCGGCTCGCCAGGGGCACTCGGCCCCATGGCACACATGCTAACCCGGGGCACTGGCCCCCTGGGACACACCCTCACCCGGGGCACTCGGCCCCCTGGGAAACACGCTCACCCGGGGCACTCGGCCCCCTGGGACACTCGGCTCACCCGGGGCACACGGCCCCCTGGGACACTCGGCTCACCGGGGGCACATGGCCCCCTGGGACACATGCTCACCCGGGGCACTCGGCCCCTTGGGACACTCGGCTCAGCAGGGACACTCGGCCCCCTGGGACACTCGACTCATCCGGGGCACTCGGCCCCCTGGGTCACGTGCTCACCCGGGGCACTCGGCCCCCTGGGAAACATGCTCACCCGGGGCACTCGACCCCTGGGACACTCGGCTCACCCGGGGCACTCGGCCCCCTGGGTCACCTGCTCTCCCGGGGCACACGGCCCCCTGGGTCACATGCTCACCCGGGGCACTCGGCCCCCTGGGACACTCGGCTCACCCGGGGCACTCGGCCACCTGGTACACATGCTCACCCGGGGCACTCGGCCCTCTGGGACAAATGCTCACCCGGGGCACTCGGTCCCCGGGACACTTGGCTCACCCAGGGCACTCGGCCCCCTGGAACACTCGGTTCGCCAGGGGCACTCGGCCCTATGGCACACATGCTAACCCGGGGCACTGGCCCCCTGGGACACACCCTCACCCGGGGTACTCGGCCCCCTGGGACACATGTTCACCCGGTGCACTCGGCCCCTTGGGACACTCGGCTCAGCACGGGCACTCGGCCCCCTGGGACATACCCTCACCCGGGGCACTCGGTCCCCTGGGACGCTCGGCACACCCAGGGTACTCGGACCCCCGGAACACTCTGCTCACCAGGGGCACTAGGCCCCTGGGACACTCGGCTCACCCGGGGCACTCGGCCCCCTGGGACACATGGTCACCCGGGGCACTCGGCCCCCTGGGACACTCGGCTCACCCGGGGCACTTGGCCCCCTGGGACACACCCGCACCCGGGACACTCGGCCCCCTGGGAAACATGCTCACCCGGGGCACTCGACCCCTGGGACACATGGTCACCCGGGGCACTCGGCCCACTGAGACATACCCTCACCCTTGGCACTCGGTCCCCTGGGACGCTCGGCACACCCAGGGTACTCGCCCCCCTGGAACACTCGGCTCACCAGGGGCACTCGGCCCCCTGGGACAATCGGCTCATCCGGGGCACTCGGACCCCTGGGTCACATGCTCACCCGGGGCACTCCGCCCACTGGGAAACATGCTCACCTGGGGCACTCCGCCCCCTGGGACACTCGGCTCACCCGGGGCACTCGGCCTCCTGGGTCACATGCTCACCCGGGGCACTGGGCCCCCTGGGTCACATGCTCACCCGGGGCAATCGTCCCCCTGGGACACTCGGCTCACCCATGGCACAGGGCATCCTGGGACACTCGTTTCACCCGGGGCACTCGGCCACCTGGTACACATGCTCACCCGGGGCACTCGGCCCCCGGAGACACTCGGCTCACATGGGGCACTCGGCCCTCTGGGACAAATGCTCACCCGGGGCACTCGGTCCCTGGGACACTCGGCTCACCCAGGGCACCTGGCCCCCTGGAACACTCGGCTCGCCAGGGGCACTCGGCCCCATGGCACACATGCTAAATCGGGGCACTGGCCCCCTGGGACACACCCTCACCCGGGGCACATGGCCCCCTGGGACCCTCGGCTCACCCGGGGCAGATGGCCCCTAGGACACTCGGCTCACCCAGGGCACTCGGCCCCCTGGAACACTTGGCTCGCCAGGGGCACTCGGCCCCATGGCACACATGCTAACCCGGGGCACTGGCCCCCTGGGACACACCCTCACCCGTGGCACTCGGCCCCCTGGGAAACACACTCACCCGGGGCACTCGGCCCCCTGGGACACTCGGCTCACCCGGGGCACATGCTCACCCAGGGCACTCGGCCCCTTGGGACACTCGACTCAGCAGGGGCACTCGGCCCCCTGGGACATACCCTCACCCGGGGCACTCGGTCCCCTGGGACGCTCGGCACACCCAGGGTACTCAGCCCCCTGGAACACTCTGCTCACCAGGGGCACTCGGCCCCCTGGGACACTTGGCTCATCCCGGGCACTCGGCCCCCTGGGTCACATGCTCACCCGGGGCACTCCGCTCCCTGGGAAACATGCTCACCCGGGGCACTCGGCCCCCTGGGACACTCGGCTCACCCGGGGCACTCGGCCCCCTGGGTCACATGCTCACCCAGGGCACTCGGCCCCTTGGGTCACATGCTCACCCGGGGCACTCCGCCCCCTGGGACACATGCTCACCCGGGGCACTCGGCCCCCTGGCACACTCGGCTCACCCATGGCACACGGCATCCTGGGACACTCGGCTCACGCGGGGCACTCGGCCACCTGGTACACATGCTCACCCGGGGCACTCGGCCCCCGGAGACACTCGGCTCACACGGGGCACTCGGCCCTCTGGGACAAATGCTCACCCGGGGCACTCGGTTCCTGGGACACTAGGCTCACCCAGGGCACTCGGCCCCCTGGAACACTCGGCTCGCCAGGGGCACTCGGCCCCAGGGCACACATGCTAAACCATGGCACTGGCCCCCTGGGACACACCCTCACCCGGGGCACTCTGCCCCCTGGGACACATGCTCACCCGGGGCACTCGGCCCCCTGGGTCACGTGCTCACCCGGGGCACTCGGCCCCCTGAGACATTCGGCTCACACGGGGCACTCGGCCCCCTGGGACATACCCTCACTCGGGGCACTCGGTCCCTGGGACACTCGGCTCACCCAGGGCACTCGGCACCCTGGAACACTCTGCTCGCCAGGGGCACTCGGCCCCATGGCACACATGCTAAACCGGGGCACTGGCCCCCTGGGACACACCCTCACCCGGGGCACTCGGCCCCCTGGGAAACACGCTCACCCGGGGCACTCGGCCCCCTGGGACACTCGGCTCACCCGGGGCACACGGCCCCCTGGGACACTCGGCTCACCCGGGCCTCATGGCCCCCTGGGACACTCGGCTCACCCGGGGCACTCTGCCCCCTGGGACACATGTTCACCCGGGGCACTCCGCCCCTTGGGACACTCGGCTCAGCAGCGGCACTCGGCCCCCTGGGACATACCCTCACCCGGGCACTCGGTCCCCTGGGACGCTCGGCACACCCAGGGTACTCGGACCCCTGGAACACTCTGCTCACCAGGGGCACTAGGCCCCCTGGGACACTCGGCTCATCCGGGGCACTCGGCCCCCTGGGTCACATGCTCACCCGGGGCACTCCCCCCCCCTGGGAAACATGCTCACCCGGGGCACTCGGCCCCCTGGGTCACATGCTCACCCAGGGCACTCGGCCCCCTGGGTCACATGCTCACCCGGGGCACTCCGCCCCCTGGGACACATGCTCACCCAGGGCACTCGGCCCCCTGGGACACTCGGCTCACCTGGGGCACTCGGCCCCCTGGGTCACATGCTCACCCGGGGCACTCTGCCCCCTGGGAAACATGTTCACCCGGGGCACTCGGCCCCCTGGGACACTCGGCTCACCCATGGCACACGGCATCCTGGGACACTCGGCTCACCTGGGGCAATCGGCCCCCTGGGTCACATGCTCACCCGGGGCACTCGGCCCCCTGGGTCACATGCTCACCAGGGGCACTCGGCCCCCCTGGGTCACATGCTCACCCGGGGCACTCGGCCCCCTGGGACACTCGGCTCACCTGGGCCACATGGCCCCCTGGGACACTTGGCTCACCCAGGGCACTCGGCCCCCCAGGAACACTCGGCTCGCCAGGGGCACTCGGCCCCATGGCACACATGCTACCCCGGGGCCCTGGGCCCCTGGGACACACCCTCACCCGGGGCACTCGCCCCCTGGGAAACACGCTCAAAAGGGGCACTCGGCCCCCTGGGAAACACGCTCACCCAGGGTACTCGCCCCCCTGGGACACACCCCCACCCGGGACACTCGGCCCCCTGGGATACTCGGCTAACCCGGGCCACACGGCACCCTGGGACACTCGGCTCACCTGGGTCACTCAGCCCCCTGGGATAAATGCTCACCCGGAGCACTCGGCCCCCTGGGACACTAGGCTCACCCGGGGCCCTCGGCCCCCTGGGTCACATGCTCACCCGGGGCACTCGGCCCCCTGGGACACTCGGCTCACCCATGGCACACGGCATCCTCGGACACTCGGCTCACCCGGGGCACTCGGCCCCCTGGGACAAATGCTCACCCGGGGCACTCGGTCCCCTGGGACAGTCGGCTCACCCTGGGCATTCGGCCCCCTGGGACACATGCTCACCCGGGGCACTCGGTCCCCTCGGACACGTGGCTCACCCACGGCACTCGGCCCCCTGGAACACTCGGCTCACCAGGGGCACTCGGCTCCCTGGAATACTCGGCTCCTCCGGTGCACTCGGCCCCCTAGGTCACATGCTCACCCGGGGCACTCGGCCCCCTAGGACACTCAGCTCATCCAGTGCACTCGGACCCCTGGGTCACATGCTCACCCAGGGCACTGGGCCCCCTGGGTCACATGCTCACCCGGGGCACTCCGTCCCCTGGGACACATGCTCACCCGGGGCACTCGGCCCCCTGGGACACTCGGCTCACACATGGCACCCGGCATCCTGGGACACTCGGCTCACCCGGGGCACTCAGCCCTCTGGGACAAATGCTCACCCGGGGCACTCGGTCCCTGGGACATTCGGCTCACCCAGGGCACTTGGCCCCCTGGAACACTCGGCTCGCCAGGGGCACTCGGCCCCATGGCACACATGCTAACCCGGGGCACTGGCCCCCTGGGACACACGATCACCCGGGGCACTCGGCCCCCTGGGACACTCGGCTCACCCGGGGCACATGGCCCCCTAGGACACTCGGATCACCCAGGGCACTCGGCTCCTTGGAACACTCGGCTCGCCAGGGGCACTCGGCCCAATGGCACACATGCTAACCCGGGGCACTGGCCCCCTGGGACACACCCTCACCCGGGGCACTCGCCCCCCTGGGAAACACGCTCACCCGGGGCACTCGGCCCCCTGGGTCACATGCTCACCCGGGGCACTCCGCCCCCTGGGAAACATGCTCACCCGGGGCACTCGGCCCCCTGGGACAGTCGGCTCACCTGGGGCACTCGGCCCCCTGGGTCACATGCTCACCCGGGGCACTCGGCCCCCTGGGTCACATGCTCACCCGGGGCACTCCGCCCCCTGGGACACATGCTCACCCGGGGCACTCGGCCCCCTGGGACACTCGGCTCGCCCGTGGAACTCGGCCCCCTGGGACACTCGGCTCACCTGGGGCACACGGCCCCCTGGGACACTCGGCTCACCCGGGGCACTCGGCCCCCTGGGACACATGGTCACCCGGGGCACTCGGCCCCCTGGGACACTCGGCTCACCCGGGGCACTCGGCCCCCTGGGACACACCCGCACCCGGGACACTCCGCCCCCTGGGAAACATGCTCACCCAGGGCACTCGGCCCCCTGGGACACATGGTCACCCGGGGCACTCGGCCCCTTGGGACACTCGGCTCAGCAGGGGCACTCGGCCCCCTGAGACATACCCTCACCCATGGCACTCGGTACCCTGGGATGCTCGGCACACCCAGGGTACTCGGCCCCTGGAACACTCGGCTCACCAGGGGCACTCGGCCCCCTGGGACAATCGGCTCACCCGGGGCACTCGGCCTCCTGGGTCACTAGCTCACCCGGGGCACTCGGCCCCCTGGGTCACATGCTCACCCGGGGTACTCCGCCCCCTGGGACACATGCTCACCCGGGGCACTCGGCCCCCTGGCACACTCCGCTCACCCATGGCACACGGCATCCTGGGACACTCGGCTCACCCGGGGCACTCGGCCTCCTGGGTCACATGCTCACCCAGGGCACACGGCCCCCTGGGACACTCGGCTCACCTGGGGCACTCGGCCCCCTGGGTCACATGCTCACCCGGGGCACTCCGCCCCCTGGGAACCATGCTCACCCGGGGCACTCGGCCCCCTGGGACACTCGGCTCACCCAAGGCACTCGGCCCCCTGGGTCACATGCTCACCCGGGGCACTCGGCCCCCTGGGTCACATGCTCACCCGGGGCACTCCGCCCCCTGGGACACATGCTCACCCGGGGCACTCGGCCCCCTGGGACACTCGGCTCACCCATGGCACACGGCATCCTGGGACACTCTGCTCACCCGGGGTAATCGGCCACCTGGTACACATGCTCACCCGGGGAACTCGGCCCCCTGGGACACTCGGCTCACCTGGGGCAATCGGCCCCCTGGGTCACATGCTCACCCGGGGCACTCGGCCCCCTGGGTCACATGCTCACCCGGGGCACTCCAACCCCTGGGAATCATGCTCACCCAGGGCACTCGGCCCCCTGGGACACTCGGCTCACCTGGGGCACTCGGCCCCCTGGGTCACATGCTCACCCGGGGCACTCGGCCCCCTGGGTCACATGCTCACCCAGGGCACTGGGCCCCCTGGGTCACATGCTCACCCGGGGCACTCGGCCCCCTGGGACACTCGGCTCACCCGGGGCACATGGCCCCCTGGGACACTCGGCTCACCTGGGGCACATGGCCCCCTAGGACACTCGGCTCACCCGGGGCACTCGGCACCCTGGGTCACATGCTCACCCGGGGCACTCGGCCCCCTGGGTCACATGCTCACCCGGGGCACTCGGCCCCCTGGGACACTCGGCTCACCCGGGGCACATGGCCCCCTGGGACACTCGGCTCACCCGGGGCACATGGCCCCCTAGGACACTCGGCTCACCCAGGGCACTCGGCCCCCTGGAACACTCGGCTCGCCAGGGGCACTCGGCCCCATGTCACACATGCTACCCCGGGGCACATGGCCCCCTGGGACAATCGGCTCACCCAGGGCACTCGGCCCCCTGGAACACTCGGCTCGCCAGGGGCACTGGGCCCCATGTCACACATGCTAACCCGGGGCACTGGCCCCCTGGGACACACCCTCACCCGGGACACTCGGCCCCCTGGGAAACACGCTCACAAGGGGCACTCGGCCCCCTGGGACACTCGGCTCACCCATGGCACACGGCATCCTGGGACACTCGGCTCACCCGGGGCACTCGGCCACCTGGTACACATGCTCACCTGGGGCACTCGGTCCCCTGGGACACTTGGCTCACCCAGGACACTCGGCCCCCTGGAACACTCGACTCACCAGGGGCACTCGGCCCCCTGGGACACTCGGCTCATCCGGGGCACTCGGCCCCCTAGGTCACATGCTCACCCAGGGCACTCCGCCCCCTGGGACACATGCTCACCTGGGGCACTCGGCCCCCTGGGACACTCGGTCACCTGGGGCACTCGGCCCCCTGGGTCACATGCTCACCTGGGGCACTCGGCCCCCTGGGTCACATGCTCACCCGGGGAACTCGGCCCCCTGGGTCACATGCTCAACCGGGGCACTCCGCCCCCTGGGACACATGCTCACCCGGGGCACTCGGCCCCCTGGGACACTCGGCTCACCCATGGCACACGGCATCCTGGGACACTCGGCTCACCCGGGGCACTCGGCCCTCTGGGACAAATGCTCACCCGGGGCACTCGGTCCCTGGTACATTCGGCTCACCCAGGGCACTCGGCCCCCTGGAATACTCGGCTCACCCGGGGCACTCGGCCCCCTGGGTCACATGCTCACCCGGGGCACTCCGCCCCCTGGGAAACATGCTCACCTCGGGCACTCGGCCCCCTGGGACAGTCGGCTCACCTGGGGCACTCGGCCCCCTGGGTCACATGCTCACCCGGGGCACTCGGCCCCCTGGGTCACATGCTCATCCGGGGCACTCGCCCCCTGGGACACATGCTCACCTGGGACACTCGGCCCCCTGGGACACTCGGCTCACCCGGGGCACTCGTCCCCCTGGGTCACATGCTCACCCGGGGCACTCGGTCCCTTGGGACACACGGCTCGCCCGTGGAACTCGGCCCCCTGGGACACTCGGCTCACCTGGGGCACACGGCCCCCTGGGACACTCGGCTCACCCGGGGCACTCGGCCCCCTGGGACACATGGTCACCCGGGGCACTCAGCCCCCTGGGACACTCGGCTCACACCGGGCACTCGACCCCCTGGGACACACCCGCACCCGGGACACTCGGCCCCCTGGGAAACATGCTCACCCGGGGCACTCCGCCCCCTGGGACACATGGTCACCCGGGGCACTCGGCCCCCTGGGACACATGCTCACCCGGGGCACTCGGCCCCTTGGGACACTCGGCTCAGCAGGGGCACTCGGCCCACTGAGACATACCCTCACCCGTGGCACTCGGTCCCCTGGAACACTCGGCTCACCAGGGGCACTCGGCCCCCTGGAACACTCGGCTCACCAGGGGCACTCGGCCTCCTGGGTCACATGCTCACCCGGGGCACTCGGCCCCCTGGGTCACATGCTCACCCGGGGCACTCCGCCCCCTGGGACACATGCTCACCCGGGGCACTCGGCCCCCTGGCACACTCCGCTCACCCATGGCACACGGCATCCTGGGACACTCGGCTCACCCGGGGCACTCGGCCCCCTGGGTCACATGCTCACCCGGGGCACTTCGCCCCCTGGGACACATGCTCACCCGGGGCACTCGGCCCCCTGGCACACTCCGCTCACCCATGGCACACGGCATCCTGGGACACTCGGCTCACCCGGGGCACTCGGCCACCTGGTACATATGCTCACCCAGGGCACTCGGCCCCCTGGGACACTCGGCTCACCTGGGTCACTCGGCCCCCTGGGTCACATGCTCACCCGGGGCACTCCGCCCCCTGGGAACCATGCTCACCCGCGGCACTCGGCCCCCTGGGACACTCGGCTCACCCAGGGCACTCGGCCCCCTGGGTCACATGCTCACCCGGGGCACTTGGCCCCCTGGGTCACATGCTCACCCGGGGCACTCGGCCCCCTGGGACACATGCTCACCCGGGGCACTCGGCCCCCTGGGACACTCGGCTCACCCATGGCACACGGCATCCTGGGACACTCTGCTCACCCGGGGCACTCGGCCACCTGGTACACATGCTCACCCGGGGAACTCGGCCCCCTGGGACACTCGGCTCACCTGGGGCAATCGGCCCCTTGGTCACATGCTCACCCGGGGCACTCGGCCCCCTGGGTCACATGCTCACCCGGGGCACTCCAACCCCTGGGAATCATGCTCACCCAGGGCACTCGGCCCCCTGGGACACTCGGCTCACCTGGGGCACTCGGCCCCCTGGGTCACATGCTCACCCTGGGCACTCGGCCCCCTGGGTCACATGCTCACCCGGGGCACTGGGCCCCCTGGGTCACATGCTCACCCGGGGCACTTGGCCCCCTGGGACACTCGGCTCACCCGGGGCACATGGCCCCCTGGGACACTCGGCTCACCCGGGGCACATGGCCCCCTAGGACACTTGGCTCACCCGGGGCACTCGGCCCCCTGGGTCACATGCTCACCCGGGGCACTCGGCCCCCTAGGTCACATGCTCACCCGGGGCACTCGGCCCCCTGGGACACTCGGCTCACCCGGGGCACATGGCCCCCTGGGACACTCGGCTCACCCGGGGCACATGGCCCCCTAGGACACTCGGCTCACCCAGGGTACTCGGCCCCCTGGAACACACGGCTCGCCAGGGGCACTCGGCCCCATGGCACACATGATACCCCGGGGCACATGGCCCCCTGGGACAATCGGCTCACCCAGGGCACTCGGCCCCCTGGAACACTCGGCTCGCCAGGGGCACTCGGCCCCATGTCACACATGCTAACCCGGGGCACTGGCCCCCTGGGACACACCCTCACCCGGGACACTCGGCCCCCTGGGAAACACGCTCACAAGGGGCACTCGGCCCCCTGGGACACTCGGCTCACCCATGGCACACGGCATCCTGGGACACTCGGCTCACCCGGGGCACTCGGCCACCTGGTACACATGCTCACCCGGGGCACTCGGTCCCCTGGGACACTTGGCTCACCCAGGGCACTCGGCCCCCTGGAACACTCGACTCACCAGGGGCACTCGGCCCCCTGGGACACTCAGCTCATCCGGGGCACTCGGCCCCCTAGGTCACATGCTCACCCAGGGCACTCCGCCCCCTGGGACACATGCTCACCTGGGGCACTCGGCCCCCTGGGACACTCGGTCACCTGGGGCACTCGGCCCCCTGGGTCACATGCTCACCCGGAACACTCTGCCAACTGGGACACATGCTCACCCGGGGCACTCGGCCCCCTGGGACACTAGGCTCACCCGGGGCACTCGGCCCCCTGGGCCACATGGTCACCCGGGGCACTCGGCCCCCAGGGACACTCGGCTCACCCGGGGCACTCCGCCCCCTGGGACACACCCGCACCCGGGACACTCGGCCCCCTGGGATACTCGGCTAACCCAGGGCACACGGCACCCTGGGACACTCGGCTCATCCAGTGCACTAGGACTCCTGGGTCATATGCTCACCCAGGGAACTCGGCCCCCTGGGTCACATGCTCAACCGGGGCACTCCGCCCCCTGGGACACATGCTCACCCGGGGCACTCGACCCCTTGGGACACTCGGCTCAGCAGGGGCACTCGGCCCACTGAGACATACCCTCACCTGTGGCACTCGGTCCCCTGGGACGCTCGGCACACCCAGGGTACTCGGCCCCCTGGAACACTCGGCTCACCAGGGGCACTCGGCCCCCTGGGACAATCGGCTCATCCGGGGCACTCGGCCCCCTGGGTCACATGCTCACCCGGGGCACTCCCCCCACTGGGAAACATGCTCACCCGGGGAACTCGGCCCCTTGGGACGCTCGGCACACCCAGGGTACTCGGCCCCCTGGAACACTCGGCTCACCAGGGGCACTCGGCCCCCTCGGACAATCGGCTCATCCAGGGCACTCGGCCCCCTGGGACACTCGGCTCACCCGGGGCACTCGGCCACCTGGTACACATGCTCACCCGGGGCACTCGGCCCCCTGGGACACTGGGCTCATCCGGGGCACTCGGCCCCCTGGGTCACATGCTCACCCGGGGCACTCGGCCCCCTGGGTCACATGCTCAACCGGGGCACTCGGCCCCCTGGGACACTCGGCTCACCCATGGCACACGGCATCCTGGGACACTCGGCTCACCCGGGGCACTCGGCCACCTGGTATACATGCTCACCCGGGGCACTCGGCCCCCTGGGTCACATGCTCACCCGGGGCACTCGGCCCCCTGGGACACTCGGCTCACCCAGGGCATTCGGCCCCCTGGGTCACATGCTCACCCGGGGCACTCGGCCCCCTGGGTTACATGCTCACCCGGGGCACTCGGCCCCCTGGGTCACATGCTCACCCGGGGCACTCGGCCCCCTGGGACACTCGGCTCACCCATGGCACACGGCATCCTGGGACACTCGGCTCACCCGGGGCACTCGGCCACCTGGTACACATGCTCACCCGGGGCACTCGGCCCCCTGGGACACATGCTCACCCGGGGCACTCGGTCCCCTGGGACACTCGGCTCACCCTGGGCATTCGGCCCCCTCTGATACATGCTCACCCGGGGCACTCGGTCCCCTGGGACATGTGGCTCACCCACGGCACTCGGCCCCCTGGAACACTCGGCTCACCAGGGGCACTCGGCCCCCTGGGACACTCGGCTCATCCAGTGCACTCGGACCCCTGGGTCACATGCTCACCCAGGGCACTCGGCCCCCTGGAACACTCTGCTCACCAGGGGCACTCGGCCCCCTGGGACACTCGGCTCATCCGGGGCACTCGGCCCCCTGGGTCACATGCTCACCCGGGGCACTCCGCCCCCTGGGAAACATGCTCATCCAGGGCACTCGGCCCCCTGGGACACTCGGCTCACCCGGGGCACTCGGCCCCCTGGGTCACAATCTCACCCGGGGCACTCGGCCCCCTGGGTCACATGCTAACCCGGGGCACTCGGCCCCCTGGGTCACATGCTCACCCGGGGCACTCAGCCCCCTGGGACACTCGGCTCACCCATGGCAAACGGCATCCTGGGACACTCGGCTCACCCGTGGCACTCGGTCCCCTGGGACGCTCGGTACACCCAGGGTACTCGGCCCCCTTTGAACACTCGGCTCACCAGGGGAACTCGGCCCCCTGGGACACTCGGCTCATCCGTGGCACTCGGCCCCCTGGGAAACATGCTCACCCGGGGCACTCGGCCCCCTGGGACACACCCTCACCCAGGGCACTCGGCCCCCTGGGAAACAAGCTCACCCGGGGCACTCGGCCCCCTGGAACACTCGGCTCACCCGGGGCACACGGCCCCCTGGGACACTCGGCTCACCCGTGGTACATGGCCCCCTGGGACACTCGGCTCACCCGGGGCACTCTGCCCCCTGGGACACATGCTCACCCGGGGCACTCGGCCCCTTGGAACACTCGGCTCAGCAGGGGCACTCGGCCCCCTGGGACACACCCTCACCCGGGGCACTCGGCCCCCTGGGAAACACGCTCACCTGGGGCACTCGGCCCCCTGTGACACCCGGCTCACCGGGGACACATGGCCGCCTGGGAAACTCGGCTCACCCGGGGCACATGGCCCCCTGGGACAATCGGCTCACCCAGGGCACTCGGCCATCTGGGATACTCGGCTCCTCCGGTGCACTCGGCCCCCTAGGTCACATGCTCACCCGGGGCACTCTGCCCCCTGGGACACATGCTCACCCGGGGCACTGGGACCCCTGGGACACTCGGCTCATCCAGTGCACTCGGACCCCTGGGTCACATGCTCACCCAGGGCACTCGGCCCCCTGGGTCACATGCTCACCCGGGTCACTCCGCCCCCTGGGACACATGCTCACCCGGGGCACTCGGCCCCCTGGGACACTCGGCTCACACGGGGCACTCGGCCCTCTGGGACAAATGCTCACCCGGGGCACTCGGTCCCTGGGACACTCGGCTCACCCAGGGCACTCGGCCCGCTGGAACACTCGGCTCGCCAGGGGCACTCGACCCCATGACACACATGCTAACCCGGGGCACTGGCCCCCTGGGACACACCCTCACCCGGGGCACTCGGCCCCCTGGGAAACACGCTCACCCGGGGCACTCGGCCCCCTGGGACACTCGGCTCACCCATGGCACTCGGCATCCTGGGACACTCGGCTCACCCGGAGCACTCGGCCACCTGGTACACATGCTCACCCGGGGCACTCGGTCCCCTGGGACACATGGCTCACCCAGAGCACTCGGCCCCCTGGAACACTCGGCTCACCAGGGGCACTCGGCCCCCTGGGACACTCGGCTCATCCGGGGCACTCGGCCCCCTAGATCACATGCTCATCCGGGGCACTTCGCCCCCTGGGACACATGCTCACCCGGGGCACTCGGCCCCCTGGGACACTCGGCTCAACCAGGGCACTCGGCCCCCTGGAACACTCGGCTCGCCAGGGGCACTCGGCCCCATGACACACATGCTAAATCGGGGCACTGGCCCCCTGGGACACACCCTCACCCGGGGCACTCGGCCCCCTGGGAAACACGCTCACCCGGGGCACTCGGCCCCCTGGGACAAATGCTCACCCTGGGCACTCGGTCCCTGGGACACTCGGCTCAACCAGGGCACTCGGCCCCCTGGAACACTCGGCTCGCCAGGGGCACTCGGCCCCATGACACACATGCTAAATCGGGGCACTGGCCCCCTGGGACACACCCTCACCCGGGGCACTCGGCCCCCTGGGAAACACGCTCACCCGGGGCACTCGGCCCCCTGGGACACTCGGCTCACCCGGGGCACTCGGCCCTCTGGGTCACATGCTCACCCAGGGCACTCGGCCCCCTGGGTCACATGCTCACCCGGGGCACTCCGCCCCATGGGACACATGCTCACCCGGGGCACTCGGCCGCCTGGCACACTCGGCTCACCCATGGCACACGGCATCCTGGGACACTCGGCTCACCCGGGGCATTCGGCCACCTGGTACACATGCTCACCCGGGGCACTCGGCCCCCTGGGACACTCGGCTCACACGGGGCACTCGGCCTTCTGGGACAAATGCTCACCCGGGGCACTCGGTCCCTGGGACACTCGGCTCACCCAGGGCACTCGGCCCCTGGAACACTCGGCTGGCCAGGGGCACGCGGCCCCATGGCACACATGCTAACCCGGGGCACTGGCCCCCTGGGACACACCCTCACCCGGGGCACTCGGCCCCCTGGGAAACACGCTCACCCGGGGCACTCGGCCCCCTGGGACACCCGGCTCACCCGGGGCACATGGCCCCCTGGGACCCTCGGCTCACCCGGGGCACATGGCCCCCTAGGACACTCGGCTCACCCAGGGCACTCGGCCCCCTGGAACACTCGGCTCGCCAGGGGCAGGCGGCCCCATGGCACACATGCTAACCCGGGGCACTGGCCCCCTGGGACACACCCTCACCCGGGGCACTCGGCCCCCTGGGAAACACACTCACCCGGGGCACTCGGCCCCCTGGGACACTCGGCTCACCCGGGGCACACGGCCCCCTGGGACACTCAGCTCACCCGGGGCCCATGGCCCCCTGGGACACTCGGCTCACCCAGGGCACTTGGCCCCCTGGAACACTCGGCTCGCCAGGGGCACTCGGCCCCATGGCACACATGCTAACAAGGGGCACTGGCCTCCTGGGACACACCCTCACCCGGGGCACTCGGCCCCATGGGACACATGCTCATCCAGGGCACTCGGCCCCTTGGGACACTCGGCTCAGCAGGGGCACTCGGCCCCCTGGGACATACCCTCACCCGGGGCACTCGGTCCCCTGGGACGCTCGGCACACCCAGGGTACTCGGCCCCCTCGTACACTCTGCTCACCAGGGGCACTCGGCCCCCCGGGACACTTGGCTCATCCCGGGCACTCGGCCCCCTGGGTCACATGCTCACCCGGGGCACTCCGCTCCCTGGGAAACATGCTCACCCGGGGCACTCGGCCCCCTGGGACACTCGGCTCACCCGGGGCACTCGGCCCCCTGGGTCACATGCTCACCCGGGGCACTCGGTCCCTGGGACACTCGGTTCACCCAGGGCACTCGGCCCCCTGGAACACTCGGCTCGCCAGGGGCACTCGGCCCCATGGCACACATGCTAACCCGGGGCACTGGCCCCCTGGGACACACCCTCACCTGGGGCACTCGGCCCCCTGGGAAACACGCTCACCCGGGGCACTCTGCCCCCTGGGACACTCGGCTCACCCGGGGCACATGGCCCCCTGGGACGCTCGGCTCACCCAGGGCACTCGGCCCCCTGGAACACTCGGCTCGCCAGGGGCACTCGGCCCCATGGCACACATGCTAACAAGGGGCACTGGCCCCCTGGGACACACCCCCACCCGGGGCACTCGGCCCCCTGGGACACTCGGCACAACCAGGGTACTCGACCCCCTGGGTCACATGCTCACCCGGGGCACTCGGTCCCTTGGGACACACGGCTCGCCCGTCGAACTCGGCCCCCTGGGACACTCGGCTCACCTGGGTCACTCAGCCCCCTGGGATCAATGCTCACCCGGAGCACTCGGCCCCCTGGGACACTAGGCTCACCCGGGTTCCTCGGCCCCCTGGGTCACATGCTCACCCGGGGCACTCCGCCCCCTCGGACACATGCTCACCCGGGGCACTCGGCCCCCTGGGACACTCGGCTCACCCATGGCACACGGCATCCTCGGACACTCGGCTCACCCGGGGCAATCGGCCCCCTGGGACAAATGCTCACCCGGGGCACTCGGTCCCCTGGGACACTCGGCTCACCCTGGGCATTCGGCCCCCTCTGCCACATGCTCACCCGGGGCACTCGGTCCCCTGGGACATGTGGCTCACCCACGGCACTCGGCCCCCTGGAACACTCGGCTCACCAGGGGCACTCGGCCCCCTGGGACACTCGGCTCATCCAGTGCACTCGGACCCCTGGGTCACATGCTCACCCAGGGCACTCGGCCCCCTGGAACACTCTGCTCACCAGGGGCAATCGGCCCCCTGGGACACTCGGCTCATGCGGGGCACTCGGCCCCCTGGGTCACATGCTCACCCGGGGCACTCCGCCCCCTGGGAAACATGCTCATCCAGGGCACTCGGCCCCCTGGGACACTTGGCTCACCCGGGGCACTCGGCCCCCTGGGTCACAAGCTCACCCGGGGCACTCGGCCCCCTGGGTCACATGCTAACCCGGGGCACTCGGCCCCCTGGGTCACATGCTCACCCGGGGCACTCAGCCCCCTGGGACACTCGGCTCACCCATGGCAAACGGCATCCTGGGACACTCGGCTCACCCGTGGCACTCGGTCCCCTGGGACGCTCGGTACACCCAGGGTACTCGGCCCCCTGGAACACTCGGCTCACCAGGGGAACTCGGCCCCCTGGGACACTCGGCTCATCCGGGGCACTCGGCCCCCTGGGAAACATGCTCACCCGGGGCACTCGGCCCCCTGGGACACTCGCCTCACCCGGGGCACTCGGCCTCCTGGGTCACATGCTCACCCGGGGCATTCGGCCCCCTGGGACACTCGGCTCACCCATGGCACACGGCATCTTGGGACACTCGGCTCACCCGGGGCACTCGGCCACCTGGTACACATGCTCACCCGGGGCACTCGGCCCCCTGGGACACTCGGCTCACACGGGGCACTCCGCCCTCTGGGACAAATGCACACCCGGGGCACTCGGTCCCTGGGACACTCGGCTCACCCAGGGCACTCGGCCCCCTGGAACACTCGGCTCGCCAGGGGCACTCGGCCCCATGGCACACATGCTAACCCGGGGCACTGGCCCCCTGGGACACACCCTCACCCAGGGCACTCGGCCCCCTGGGAAACAAGCTCACCCGGGGCACTCGGCCCCCTGGAACACTCGGCTCACCCGGGGCACACGGCCCCCTGGGACACTCGGCTCACCCGTGGCATATGGCCCCCTGGGACACTCGGCTCACCCGGGGCACTCGGTCCCTGGGACACCCGGCTCACCCGGGACACATGGCCGCCTGGGAAACTCGGCTCACCCGGGGCACATGGCCCCCTGGGACAATCGGCTCACCCAGGGCACTCGGCCATCTGGGATACTCGGCTCCTCCGGTGCACTCGGCCCCCTAGGTCACATGCTCACCCGGGGCACTCTGCCCCCTGGGACACATGCTCACCCGGGGCACTGGGACCCCTGGGACACTCGGCTCATCCAGTGCACTCGGACCCCTGGGTCACATGCTCACCCAGGGCACTCGGCCCCCTGGGTCACATGCTCACCCGGGTCACTCCGCCCCCTGGGACACATGCTCACCCGGGGCACTCGGCCCCCTGGGACACTCGGCTCACACGGGGCACTCGGCCCTCTGGGACAAATGCTCACCCAGGGCACTCGGCCCGCTGGAACACTCGGCTCGCCAGGGGCACTCGACCCCATGACACACATGCTAACCCGGGGCACTGGCCCCCTGGGACACACCCTCACCCGGGGCACTCGGCCCCCTGGGAAACACGCTCACCCGGGGCACTCGGCCCCCTGGGACACTTGGCTCACCCAGGGCACTCGGCATCCTGGGACACTCGGCTCACCCGGAGCACTCGGCCACCTGGTACACATGCTCACCCGGGGCACTCGGTCCCCTGGGACACATGGCTCACCCAGAGCACTCGGCCCCCTGGAACACTCGGCTCAACAGGGGCACTCGGCCCCCTGGGACACTCGGCTCATCCGGGGCACTCGGCCCCCTAGATCACATGCTCATCCGGGGCACTTCGCCCCCTGGGACACTCGGCTCAACCAGGGCACTCGGCCCCCTGGAACACTCGGCTCGCCAGGGGCACTCGGCCCCATGACACACATGCTAAATCGGGGCACTGGCCCCCTGGGACACACCCTCACCCGGGGCACTCGGCCCCCTGGGAAACACGCTCACCCGGGGCACTCGGCCCCCTGGGACAAATGCTCACCCTGGGCACTCGGTCCCTGGGACACTCGGCTCAACCAGGGCACTCGGCCCCCTGGAACACTCGGCTCTCAAGGGGCACTCGGCCCCATGACACACACGCTAAATCGGGGCACTGGCCCCCTGGGACACACCCTCACCCGGGGCACTCGGCCCCCTGGGACACTCGGCTCACCCGGGGCACTCGGCCCTCTGGGTCACATGCTCACCCGGGGCACTCCGCCCCCTGGGACACATGCTCACCCGGGGCACTCGGCCGCCTGGCACACTCGGCTCACACATGGCACACGGCATCCTGGGACACTCGGCTCACCCGGGGCATTCGGCCACCTGGTACACATGCTCACCCGGGGCACTCGGCCCCCTGGGACACTCGGCTCACACGGGGCACTCGGCCTTCTGGGACAAATGCTCACCCGGGGCACTCGGTCCCTGGGACACTCGGCTCACCCAGGGCACTCGGCCCCTGGAACACTCGGCTCGCCAGGGGCACTCGGCCCCATGGCACACATGCTAACCCGGGGCACTGGCCCCCTGGGACACACCCTCACCCGGGGCACTCGGCCCCCTGGGAAACACGCTCACCCGGGGCACTCGGCCCCCTGGGACACTCGGCTCACCCATGGCACTCGGCATCCTGGGACACTCGGCTCACCCGGAGCACTCGGCCACCTGGTACACATGCTCACCCGGGGCACTCGGTCCCCTGGGACACATGGCTCACCCAGAGCACTCGGCCCCCTGGAACACTCGGCTCAACAGGGGCACTCGGCCCCCTGGGACACTCGGCTCATCCGGGGCACTCGGCCCCCTAGATCACATGCTCATCCGGGGCACTTCGCCCCCTGGGACACATGCTCACCCGGGGCACTCGGCCCCCTGGGACACTCGGCTCAACCAGGGCACTCGGCCCCCTGGAACACTCGGCTCGCCAGGGGCACTCGGCCCCATGACACACATGCTAAATCGGGGCACTGGCCCCCTGGGACACACCCTCACCCGGGGCACTCGGCCCCCTGGGAAACACGCTCACCCGGGGCACTCGGCCCCCTGGGACAAATGCTCACCCTGGGCACTCGGTCCCTGGGACACTCGGCTCAACCAGGGCACTCGGCCCCCTGGAACACTCGGCTCGCCAGGGGCACTCGGCCCCATGACACACATGCTAAATCGGGGCACTGGCCCCCTGGGACACACCCTCACCCGGGGCACTCGGCCCCATGGGAAACACGCTCACCCGGGGCACTCGGCCCCCTGGGACACTCGGCTCACCCGGGGCACTCGGTCCCCTGGGACGCTCGGTACACCCAGGGTACTCGGCCCCCTGGAACACTCGGCTCACCAGGGGAACTCGGCCCCCTGGGACACTCGGCTCATCCGGGGCACTCGGCCCCCTGGGAAACATGCTCACCCGGGGCACTCGGCCCCCTGGGACACTCGCCTCACCCGGGGCACTCGGCCTCCTGGGTCACATGCTCACCCGGGGCATTCGGCCCCCTGGGACACTCGGCTCACCCATGGCATATGGCATCTTGGGACACTCGGCTCACCCGGGGCACTCGGCCACCTGGTACACATGCTCACCCGGGGCACTCGGCCCCCTGGGACACTCGGCTCACACGGGGCACTCCGCCCTCTGGGACAAATGCACACCCGGGGCATTCGGTCCCTGGGACACTCGGCTCACCCAGGGCACTCGGCCCCCTGGAACACTCGGCTCGCCAGGGGCACTCGGCCCCATGGCACACATGCTAACCCGGGGCACTGGCCCCCTGGGACACACCCTCACCCAGGGCACTCGGCCCCCTGGGAAACAAGCTCACCCGGGGCACTCGGCCCCCTGGAACACTCGGCTCACCCGGGGCACACGGCCCCCTGGGACACTCGGCTCACCCGTGGCACATGGCCCCCTGGGACACTCGGCTCACCTATGGCACTCTGCCCCCTGGGACACATGCTCACCCGGGGCACTCGGCCCCTTGGAACACTCGGCTCAGCAGGGGCACTCGGCCCCCTGGGACACACCCTCACCCGGGGCACTCGGCCCCCTGGGAAACACGCTCACCCGGGGCACTCGGCCCCCTGGGACACCCGGCTCACCCGGGACACATGGCCGCCTGGGAAATTCGGCTCACCCGGGGCACATGGCCCCCTGGGACAATCGGCTCACCCAGGGCACTCGGCCATCTGGGATACTCGGCTCCTCCGGTGCACTCGGCCCCCTAGGTCACATGCTCACCCGGGGCACTCTGCCCCCTGGGACACATGCTCACCCGGGGCACTGGGACCCCTGGGACACTCGGCTCATCCAGTGCACTCGGACCCCTGGGTCACATGCTCACCCAGGGCACTCGGCCCCCTGGGTCACATGCTCACCCGGGTCACTCCGCCCCCTGGGACACATGCTCACCCGGGGCACTCGGCCCCCTGGGACACTCGGCTCACACGGGGCACTCGGCCCTCTGGGACAAATGCTCACCCAGGGCACTCGGCCCGCTGGAACACTCGGCTCGCCAGGGGCAATCGACCCCATGACACACATGCTAACCCGGGGCACTGGCCCCCTGGGACACACCCTCACCCGGGGCACTCGGCCCCCTGGGAAACACGCTCACCCGGGGCACTCGGCCCCCTCGGACACTCGGCTCACCCATGGCACTCGGCATCCTGGGACACTCGGCTCACCCGGAGCACTCGGCCACCTGGTACACATGCTCACCCGGGGCACTCGGTCCCCTGGGACACATGGCTCACCCAGAGCACTCGGCCCCCTGGAACACTCGGCTCAACAGGGGCACTCGGCCCCCTGGGACACTCGGCTCATCCGGGGCACTCGGCCCCCTAGATCACATGCTCATCCGGGGCACTTCGCCCCCTGGGACACATGCCCACCCGGGGCACTCGGCCCCCTGGGACACTCGGCTCAACCAGGGCACTCGGCCCCCTGGAACACTCGGCTCGCCAGGGGCACTCGGCCCCATGACACACATGCTAAATCGGGGCACTGGCCCCCTGGGACACACCCTCACCCGGGGCACTCGGCCCCCTGGGAAACACGCTCACCCGGGGCACTCGGCCCCCTGGGACAAATGCTCACCCTGGGCACTCGGTCCCTGGGACACTCGGCTCAACCAGGGCACTCGGCCCCCTGGAACACTCGGCTCGCCAGGGGCACTCGGCCCCATGACACACATGCTAAATCGGGGCACTGACCCCCTGGGACACACCCTCACCCGGGGCACTCGGCCCCCTGGGAAAAACGCTCACCCGGGGCACTCGGCCCCCTGGGACACTCGGCTCACCCGGGGCACTCGGCCCTCTGGGTCACATGCTCACCCAGGGCACTCGGCCCCCTGGGTCACATGCTCACCCGGGGCACTCCGCCCCCTGGGACACATGCTCACCCGGGGCACTCGGCCGCCTGGCACACTCGGCTCACCCATGGCACACGGCATCCTGGGACACTCGGCTCACCCGGGGCATTCGGCCACCTGGTACACATGCTCACCCGGGCACTCGGCCCCCTGGGACACTCGGCTCACACGGGGCACTCGGCCTTCTGGGACAAATGCTCACCCGGGGCACTCGGTCCCTGGGACACTCGGCTCACCAAGGGCACTCGGCCCCCTGGAACACTCGGCTCGCCAGGGGCACGCGGCCCCATGGCACACATGCTAACCCGGGGCACTGGCCCCCTGGGACACACCCTCACCCGGGGCACTCGGCCCCCTGGGAAACACGCTCACCCGGGGCACTCGGCCCCCTGGGACACCCGGCTCACCCGGGGCACATGGCCCCCTAGGACACTCGGCTCACCCAGGGCACTCGGCCCCCTGGAACACTCGGCTCGCCAGGGGCAGGCGGCCCCATGGCACACATGCTAACCCGGGGCACTGGCCCCCTGGGACACACCCTCACCCGGGGCACTCGGCCCCCTGGGAAACACACTCACCCGGGGCACTCGGCCCCCTGGGACACTCGGCTCACCCGGGGCACACGGCCCCCTGGGACACTCAGCTCACCCGGGGCCCATGGCCCCCTGGGACACTCGGCTCACCCAGGGCACTCGGCCCCCTGGAACACTCGGCTCGCCAGGGGCACTCGGCCCCATGGCACACATGCTAACAAGGGGCACTGGCCCCCTGGGACACACCCTCACCCGGGGCACTCGGCCCCATGGGACACATGCTCACCCAGGGCACTCGGCCCCTTGGGACACTCGGCTCAGCAGGGGCACTCGGCCCCCTGGGACATACCCTCACCCGGGGCACTCGGCCCCCTGGGACGCTCGGCACACCCAGGGTACTCGGCCCCCTCGTACACTCTGCTCACCAGGGGCACTCGGCCCCCCGGGACACTTGGCTCATCCCGGGCACTCGGCCCCCTGGGTCACATGCTCACCCGGGGCACTCGGCCCCCTGGGTCACATGCTCACCCGGGGCACTCGGCCCCCTGGGTTACATGCTCACCCGGGGAACTCTGCCCCCTGGGACACATGCTCACCCGGGGCACTCGGCCCCCTGGGACACTCGGCTCACCCATGGCACACGGCATCCTGGGACACTCGGCTCACCCGGGGCACTCGGCCAGCTGGTACACATGCTCACCCGGGGCACTGGGCCCCGGAGACCCTCGGCTCACACGGGGCACTCGGTCCCTGGGACACTCGGCTCACCCAGGGCATTCCGCCCCCTGGAACACTCGGCTCGCCAGGGGCACTCGGCCCCATGGCACACATGCTAACAAGGGTCACTGGCCCCCTGGGACACACCCTCACCCGGGGCACTCGGCCCCCTGGGAAACACGCTCACCCGGGGCACTGGCCCCCTGGGACACACCCTCACCCGGGGCACTCGGCCCCCTGGGAAACACACTCACCCCGGGCACTCGGCCCCCTGGGACCCTCGGCTCACCCGGGGCACACGGCCCCCTGGGACACTCGGCTCACCCAGGGCACTCGGCCCCCTGGAACACTCGGCTCGCCAGGGGCACTCGGCCCCATGGCACACATGCTAACAAGGGTCACTGGCCCCCTGGGACACACCCTCACCCGGGGCACTCGGCCCCCTGGGACACACCCTCACCCGGGGCACTCGGCCCCCTGGGAAATACGCTCACCCCGGGCACTCGGCGCCCTGGGACACTCGGCTCACCCGGGGCACATGGCCCCCTGAGACCCTCGGCTCACCCGGGGCACATGGCCCCCTAGGACACTCGGCTCACCCAGGGTACTCGGCCCCCTGGAACACTCGGCTCGCCAGGGGCACTCGGCCCCATGGCACACATGCTAAATCGGGGCACTGGCCCCCTGGGACACACCCTCACCCGCGGCACTCGGCCCCCTGGGAAACACGCTCACCCGGGGCACTCGGCCCCCTGGGACACTCGGCTCACACGGGGCACTGGGCCCTCTGGGACAAATGCTCACCCGGGGTACTCGGTCCCTGGGACACTCGGCTCACCCGGGGCATTCGGCCACCTGGTACACATGCTCACCCGGGGCACTCGGCCCCCTGGGACACTCGGCTCACACGGGGCACTGGGCCCTCTGGGACAAATGCTCACCCGGGGCACTCGGTCCCTGGGACACTCGGCTCACCCAGGGCACTCGGCCCCCTGGTACACTCGGCTGGCCAGGGGCACTCGGCCCCATGGCACACATGATAACCCGGGGCACTGGCCCCCTGGGACACACCCTCACCCGGGGCACTCGGCCCCTGGGACACACCCTCACCCGGGGCACTCGGACCCCTGGGAAACACGCTCACCCGGGGCACTCGGCCCCCTGGGACACTCGGCTCACCCATGGCACAGGGCATCCTGGGACACTCGGCTCACCAGGGGCACTCGGCCCCCTGGGACACATGGCTCACCCAGGGCACTCGGCCCCCTGGAACACTCGGCTCACCAGGGGCACTCGGCCCCCTGGGACACTCGGCTCACACGGGGCACTCGGCCCTCTGGGACAAATGCTCACCTGGGGCACTCGGTCCCTGGGACACTCGGCTCACCCAGGGCACTCGGCCCCCTGGAACACTCGGCTCGCCAGGGGCACTCGGCCCCATGGCACACATGCTAAACCGGGGCACTGGCCCCCTGGGACACACCCTCACCCGGGGCACTCGGCCCCCTGGGAAACACGCTCACCCCGGGCACTCGGCGCCCTGGGACACTCGGCTCACCAGGGGCACATGGCCCCCTGAGACCCTCGGCTCACCCGGGGCACATGGCCCCCTAGGACACTCGGCTCACCCAGGGTACTCGGCCCCCTGGAACACTCGGCTCGCCAGGGGCACTCGGCCCCATGGCACACATGCTAACCCGGGGCACTGGCCCCCTGGGACACACCCTCACCCGGGGCACTCGGCCCCCTGGGACACACCCTCACCCGGGGCACTCGGCCCCCTGGGAAATACGCTCACCCCGGGCACTCGGCGCCCTGAGACACTCGGCTCACCCGGGGCACATGGCCCCCTGAGACCCTCGGCTCACCCGGGGCACATGGCCCCCTAGGACACTCGGCTCACCCAGGGTACTCGGCCCCCTGGAACACTCGGCTCGCCAGGGGCACTCGGCCCCATGGCACACATGCTAAATCGGGGCACTGGCCCCCTGGGACACACCCTCACCCGGGGCACTCGGCCCCCTGGGAAACACGCTCACCCGGGGCACTCGGCCCCCTGGGACACTCGGCTCACACGGGGCACTGGGCCCTCTGGGACAAATGCTCACCCGGGGTACTCGGTCCCTGGGACACTCGGTCACCCGGGGCATTCGGCCACCTGGTACACATGCTCACCCGGGGCACTCGGCCCCCTGGGACACTCGGCTCACACGGGGCACTGGGCCCTCTGGGACAAATGCTCACCCGGGGCACTCGGTCCCTGGGACACTCGGCTCACCCAGGGCACTCGGCCCCCTGGTACACTCGGCTGGCCAGGGGCACTCGGCCCCATGGCACAGATGATAACCCGGGGCACTGGCCCCCTGGGACACACCCTCACCCGGGGCACTCGGCCCCTGGGACACACCCTCACCCGGGGCACTCGGACCCCTGGGAAACACGCTCACCCGGGGCACTCGGCCCCCTGGGACACTCGGCTCACCCATGGCACAGGGCATCCTGGGACACTCGGCTCACCAGGGGCACTCGGCCCCCTGGGACACATGGCTCACCCAGGGCACTCGGCCCCCTGGAACACTCGGCTCACCAGGGGCACTCGGCCCCCTGGGACACTCGGCTCACACGGGGCACTCGGCCCTCTGGGACAAATGCTCACCTGGGGCACTCGGTCCCTGGGACACTCGGCTCACCCAGGGCACTCGGCCCCCTGGAACACTCGGCTCGCCAGGGGCACTCGGCCCCATGGCACACATGCTAACAAGGGTCACTGGCCCCCTGGGACACACCCTCACCCGGGGCACTCGGCCCCCTGGGTCACATGCTCACCCGGGGCACTCCGCCCCCTGGGAAACATGCTCACCCGGGGCACTCGGCCCCCTGGGACAGTCGGCTCACCTGGGGCACTCGGCCCCCTGGGTCACATGCTCACCCGGGGCACTCGGCCCCCTGGGTCACATGCTCACCCGGGGCACTCCGCCCCCTGGGACACATGCTTACCCGGGGCACTCGGCCCCCTGGGACACTCGGCTCACCCGGGGCACTCGTCCCCCTGGGTCACATGCTCACCCGGGGCACTCGGTCTCTTGGGACACACGGCTCGCCCGTGGAACTCGGCCCCCTGGGACACTCGGCTCACCTGGGGCACACGGCCCCCTGGGACACCCGGCTCACCCGGGGCACTCGGCCCCCTGGGACACATGGTCACCCGGGGCACTCGGCCCCCTGGGACACTCGGCTCACCCAGGGCACTCGGCCCCCTTGGAAAGACGCTCACCCGGGGCACTCGGCCCACTGGGACACTCGGCTCATCCGGGGCACATGGCCGCCTGGGAAACACGCTCACCCGGGGCACTCGGCCCCCTGGGACACTCGGCTCACCCAGGGTACTCGGCCCCCTGGAACAATCGGCTCACCCGGGGCACATGACCCCCTGGGACACTCGGCTCACCCAGGGCACTAGGCCCCCTGGAACACTCGGCTCACCAGGGGCACTCAGACCCCTGGGACACTCGGCTCATCCGGGGCACTCGGCCCTCTGGGACAAATGCTCACCCGGGGCACTCGGCCCCCTGGGACACTCGGCTCACACGGGGCACTCGGCCCTCTGGGACAAATGCTCACCCGGGGCACTCGGTCCCTGGGACACTCGGTTCACCCAGGGCACTCGGCCCCCTGGAACACTCGGCTCGCCAGGGGCACTCGGCCCCATGGCACACATGCTAACCCGGGGCACTGGCCCCCTGGGACACACCCTCACCTGGGGCACTCGGCCCCCTGGGAAACACGCTCACCCGGGGCACTCTGCCCCCTGGGACACTCGGCTCACCCGGGGCACATGGCCCCCTTGGACACTCGGCTCACCCAGGGCACTCGGCCCCCTGGAACACTCGGCTCGCCAGGGGCACTCGGCCCCATGGCACACATGCTAACAAGGGGCACTGGCCCCCTGGGACACACCCCCACCCGGGGCACTCGGCCCCCTGGGACACTCGGCACAACCAGGGTACTCGACCCCCTGGGTCACATGCTCACCCGGGGCACTCGGTCCCTTGGGACACACGGCTCGCCCGTGGAACTCGGCCCCCTGGGACACTCGGCTCACCTGGGTCACTCAGCCCCCTGGGATCAATGCTCACCCGGAGCACTCGGCCCCCTGGGACACTAGGCTCACCCGGGGCCCTCGGCCCCCTGGGTCACATGCTCACCCGGGGCACTCCGCCCCCTCGGACACATGCTCACCCGGGGCACTCGGTCCCCTGGGACACTCGGCTCACCCTGGGCATTCGGCCCCCTCTGATACATGCTCACCCGGGGCACTCGGTCCCCTGGGACATGTGGCTCACCCACGGCACTCGGCCCCCTGGAACACTCGGCTCACCAGGGGCACTCGGCCCCCTGGGACACTCGGCTCATCCAGTGCACTCGGACCCCTGGGTCACATGCTCACCCAGGGCACTCGGCCCCCTGGAACACTCTGCTCACCAGGGGCACTCGGCCCCCTGGGACACTCGGCTCATCCGGGGCACTCGGCCCCCTGGGTCACATGCTCACCCGGGGCACTCCGCCCCCTGGGAAACATGCTCATCCAGGGCACTCGGCCCCCTGGGACACTCGGCTCACCCGGGGCACTCGGCCCCCTGGGTCACAATCTCACCCGGGGCACTCGGCCCCCTGGGTCACATGCTAACCCGGGGCACTCGGCCCCCTGGGTCACATGCTCACCCGGGGCACTCGGCCCCCTGGGACACTCGGCTCACCTGGGGCACTCGGCCTCCTGGGTCACATGCTCACCCGGGGCATTCGGCCCCCTGGGACACTCGGCTCACCCATGGCACACAGCATCTTGGGACACTCGGCTCACCCGGGGCACTCGGCCACCTGGTACACATGCTCACCCGGGGCACTCGGCCCCCTGGGACACTCGGCTCACACGGGGCACTCCGCCCTCTGGGACAAATGCACACCCGGGGCACTCGGTCCCTGGGACACTCGGCCCACCCAGGGCACTCGGCCCCCTGGAACACTCGGCTCGCCAGGGGCACTCGGCCCCATGGCACACATGCTAACCCGGGGCACTGGCCCCCTGGGACACACCCTCACCCAGGGCACTCGGCCCCCTGGGAAACAAGCTCACCCGGGGCACTCGGCCCCCTGGAACACTCGGCTCACCCGGGGCACACGGCCCCCTGGGACACTCGGCTCACCCGTGGTACATGGCCCCCTGGGACACTCGGCTCACCCGGGGCACTCTGCCCCCTGGGACACATGCTCACCCGGGGCACTCGGCCCCTTGGAACACTCGGCTCAGCAGGGGCACTCGGCCCCCTGGGACACACCCTCACCCGGGGCACTCGGCCCCCTGGGAAACACGCTCACCTGGGGCACTCGGCCCCCTGTGACACCCGGCTCACCCGGGACACATGGCCGCCTGGGAAACTCGGCTCACCCGGGGCACATGGCCCCCTGGGACAATCGGCTCACCCAGGGCACTCGGCCATCTGGGATACTCGGCTCCTCCGGTGCACTCGGCCCCCTAGGTCACATGCTCACCCGGGGCACTCTGCCCCCTGGGACACATGCTCACCCGGGGCACTGGGACCCCTGGGACACTCGGCTCATCCAGTGCACTCGGACCCCTGGGTCACATGCTCACCCAGGGCACTCGGCCCCCTGGGTCACATGCTCACCCGGGTCACTCCGCCCCCTGGGACACATGCTCACCCGGGGCACTCGGCCCCCTGGGACACTCGGCTCACACGGGGCACTCGGCCCTCTGGGACAAATGCTCACCCGGGGCACTCGGTCCCTGGGACACTCGGCTCACCCAGGGCACTCGGCCCGCTGGAACACTCGGCTCGCCAGGGGCACTCGACCCCATGACACACATGCTAACCCGGGGCACTGGCCCCCTGGGACACACCCTCACCCGGGGCACTCGGCCCCCTGGGAAACACGCTCACCCGGGGCACTCGGCCCCCTGGGACACTCGGCTCACCCATGGCACTCGGCATCCTGGGACACTCGGCTCACCCGGAGCACTCGGCCACCTGGTACACATGCTCACCCGGGGCACTCGGTCCCCTGGGACACATGGCTCACCCAGAGCACTCGGCCCCCTGGAACACTCGGCTCACCAGGGGCACTCGGCCCCCTGGGACACTCGGCTCATCCGGGGCACTCGGCCCCCTAGATCACATGCTCATCCGGGGCACTTCGCCCCCTGGGACACATGCTCACCCGGGGCACTCGGCCCCCTGGGACACTCGGCTCAACCAGGGCACTCGGCCCCCTGGAACACTCGGCTCGCCAGGGGCACTCGGCCCCATGACACACATGCTAAATCGGGGCACTGGCCCCCTGGGACACACCCTCACCCGGGGCACTCGGCCCCCTGGGAAACACGCTCACCCGGGGCACTCGGCCCCCTGGGACAAATGCTCACCCTGGGCACTCGGTCCCTGGGACACTCGGCTCAACCAGGGCACTCGGCCCCCTGGAACACTCGGCTCGCCAGGGGCACTCGGCCCCATGACACACATGCTAAATCGGGGCACTGGCCCCCTGGGACACACCCTCACCCGGGGCACTCGGCCCCCTGGGAAACACGCTCACCCGGGGCACTCGGCCCCCTGGGACACTCGGCTCACCCGGGGCACTCGGCCCTCTGGGTCACATGCTCACCCAGGGCACTCGGCCCCCTGGGTCACATGCTCACCCGGGGCACTCCGCCCCATGGGACACATGCTCACCCGGGGCACTCGGCCGCCTGGCACACTCGGCTCACCCATGGCACACGGCATCCTGGGACACTCGGCTCACCCGGGGCATTCGGCCACCTGGTACACATGCTCACCCGGGGCACTCGGCCCCCTGGGACACTCGGCTCACACGGGGCACTCGGCCTTCTGGGACAAATGCTCACCCGGGGCACTCGGTCCCTGGGACACTCGGCTCACCCAGGGCACTCGGCCCCTGGAACACTCGGCTGGCCAGGGGCACGCGGCCCCATGGCACACATGCTAACCCGGGGCACTGGCCCCCTGGGACACACCCTCACCCGGGGCACTCGGCCCCCTGGGAAACACGCTCACCCGGGGCACTCGGCCCCCTGGGACACCCGGCTCACCCGGGGCACATGGCCCCCTGGGACCCTCGGCTCACCCGGGGCACATGGCCCCCTAGGACACTCGGCTCACCCAGGGCACTCGGCCCCCTGGAACACTCGGCTCGCCAGGGGCAGGCGGCCCCATGGCACACATGCTAACCCGGGGCACTGGCCCCCTGGGACACACCCTCACCCGGGGCACTCGGCCCCCTGGGAAACACACTCACCCGGGGCACTCGGCCCCCTGGGACACTCGGCTCACCCGGGGCACACGGCCCCCTGGGACACTCAGCTCACCCGGGGCCCATGGCCCCCTGGGACACTCGGCTCACCCAGGGCACTTGGCCCCCTGGAACACTCGGCTCGCCAGGGGCACTCGGCCCCATGGCACATATGCTAACAAGGGGCACTGGCCTCCTGGGACACACCCTCACCCGGGGCACTCGGCCCCATGGGACACATGCTCATCCAGGGCACTCGGCCCCTTGGGACACTCGGCTCAGCAGGGGCACTCGGCCCCCTGGGACATACCCTCACCCGGGGCACTCGGTCCCCTGGGACGCTCGGCACACCCAGGGTACTCGGCCCCCTCGTACACTCTGCTCACCAGGGGCACTCGGCCCCCCGGGACACTTGGCTCATCCCGGGCACTCGGCCCCCTGGGTCACATGCTCACCCGGGGCACTCCGCTCCCTGGGAAACATGCTCACCCGGGGCACTCGGCCCCCTGGGACACTCGGCTCACCCGGGGCACTCGGCCCCCTGGGTCACATGCTCACCCGGGGCACTCGGTCCCTGGGACACTCGGTTCACCCAGGGCACTCGGCCCCCTGGAACACTCGGCTCGCCAGGGGCACTCGGCCCCATGGCACACATGCTAACCCGGGGCACTGGCCCCCTGGGACACACCCTCACCTGGGGCACTCGGCCCCCTGGGAAACACGCTCACCCGGGGCACTCTGCCCCCTGGGACACTCGGCTCACCCGGGGCACATGGCCCCCTGGGACGCTCGGCTCACCCAGGGCACTCGGCCCCCTGGAACACTCGGCTCGCCAGGGGCACTCGGCCCCATGGCACACATGCTAACAAGGGGCACTGGCCCCCTGGGACACACCCCCACCCGGGGCACTCGGCCCCCTGGGACACTCGGCACAACCAGGGTACTCGACCCCCTGGGTCACATGCTCACCCGGGGCACTCGGTCCCTTGGGACACACGGCTCGCCCGTCGAACTCGGCCCCCTGGGACACTCGGCTCACCTGGGTCACTCAGCCCCCTGGGATCAATGCTCACCCGGAGCACTCGGCCCCCTGGGACACTAGGCTCACCCGGGGCCCTCGGCCCCCTGGGTCACATGCTCACCCGGGGCACTCCGCCCCCTCGGACACATGCTCACCCGGGGCACTCGGCCCCCTGGGACACTCGGCTCACCCATGGCACACGGCATCCTCGGACACTCGGCTCACCCGGGGCAATCGGCCCCCTGGGACAAATGCTCACCCGGGGCACTCGGTCCCCTGGGACACTCGGCTCACCCTGGGCATTCGGCCCCCTCTGCCACATGCTCACCCGGGGCACTCGGTCCCCTGGGACATGTGGCTCACCCACGGCACTCGGCCCCCTGGAACACTCGGCTCACCAGGGGCACTCGGCCCCCTGGGACACTCGGCTCATCCAGTGCACTCGGACCCCTGGGTCACATGCTCACCCAGGGCACTCGGCCCCCTGGAACACTCTGCTCACCAGGGGCAATCGGCCCCCTGGGACACTCGGCTCATCCGGGGCACTCGGCCCCCTGGGTCACATGCTCACCCGGGGCACTCCGCCCCCTGGGAAACATGCTCATCCAGGGCACTCGGCCCCCTGGGACACTTGGCTCACCCGGGGCACTCGGCCCCCTGGGTCACAAGCTCACCCGGGGCACTCGGCCCCCTGGGTCACATGCTAACCCGGGGCACTCGGCCCCCTGGGTCACATGCTCACCCGGGGCACTCAGCCCCCTGGGACACTCGGCTCACCCATGGCAAACGGCATCCTGGGACACTCGGCTCACCCGTGGCACTCGGTCCCCTGGGACGCTCGGTACACCCAGGGTACTCGGCCCCCTGGAACACTCGGCTCACCAGGGGAACTCGGCCCCCTGGGACACTCGGCTCATCCGGGGCACTCGGCCCCCTGGGAAACATGCTCACCCGGGGCACTCGGCCCCCTGGGACACTCGCCTCACCCGGGGCACTCGGCCTCCTGGGTCACATGCTCACCCGGGGCATTCGGCCCCCTGGGACACTCGGCTCACCCATGGCACACGGCATCTTGGGACACTCGGCTCACCCGGGGCACTCGGCCACCTGGTACACATGCTCACCCGGGGCACTCGGCCCCCTGGGACACTCGGCTCACACGGGGCACTCCGCCCTCTGGGACAAATGCACACCCGGGGCACTCGGTCCCTGGGACACTCGGCTCACCCAGGGCACTCGGCCCCCTGGAACACTCGGCTCGCCAGGGGCACTCGGCCCCATGGCACACATGCTAACCCGGGGCACTGGCCCCCTGGGACACACCCTCACCCAGGGCACTCGGCCCCCTGGGAAACAAGCTCACCCGGGGCACTCGGCCCCCTGGAACACTCGGCTCACCCGGGGCACACGGCCCCCTGGGACACTCGGCTCACCCGTGGCATATGGCCCCCTGGGACACTCGGCTCACCCGGGGCACTCGGTCCCTGGGACACTCGGCTCACCCAGGGCACTCGGCCCCCTGGAACACTCGGCTCGCCAGGGGCACTCGGCCCCATGGCACACATGCTAACCCGGGGCACTGGCCCCCTGGGACACACCCTCACCCAGGGCACTCGGCCCCCTGGGAAACAAGCTCACCCGGGGCACTCGGCCCCCTGGAACACTCGGCTCACCCGGGGAACACGGCCCCCTGGGACACCCGGCTCACCCGGGACACATGGCCGCCTGGGAAACTCGGCTCACCCGGGGCACATGGCCCCCTGGGACAATCGGCTCACCCAGGGCACTCGGCCATCTGGGATACTCGGCTCCTCCGGTGCACTCGGCCCCCTAGGTCACATGCTCACCCGGGGCACTCTGCCCCCTGGGACACATGCTCACCCGGGGCACTGGGACCCCTGGGACACTCGGCTCATCCAGTGCACTCGGACCCCTGGGTCACATGCTCACCCAGGGCACTCGGCCCCCTGGGTCACATGCTCACCCGGGTCACTCCGCCCCCTGGGACACATGCTCACCCGGGGCACTCGGCCCCCTGGGACACTCGGCTCACACGGGGCACTCGGCCCTCTGGGACAAATGCTCACCCAGGGCACTCGGCCCGCTGGAACACTCGGCTCGCCAGGGGCACTCGACCCCATGACACACATGCTAACCCGGGGCACTGGCCCCCTGGGACACACCCTCACCCGGGGCACTCGGCCCCCTGGGAAACACGCTCACCCGGGGCACTCGGCCCCCTGGGACACTTGGCTCACCCATGGCACTCGGCATCCTGGGACACTCGGCTCACCCGGAGCACTCGGCCACCTGGTACACATGCTCACCCGGGGCACTCGGTCCCCTGGGACACATGGCTCACCCAGAGCACTCGGCCCCCTGGAACACTCGGCTCAACAGGGGCACTCGGCCCCCTGGGACACTCGGCTCATCCGGGGCACTCGGCCCCCTAGATCACATGCTCATCCGGGGCACTTCGCCCCCTGGGACACATGCTCACCCGGGGCACTCGGCCCCCTGGGACACTCGGCTCAACCAGGGCACTCGGCCCCCTGGAACACTCGGCTCGCCAGGGGCACTCGGCCCCATGACACACATGCTAAATCGGGGCACTGGCCCCCTGGGACACACCCTCACCCGGGGCACTCGGCCCCCTGGGAAACACGCTCATCCGGGGCACTCGGCCCCCTGGGACAAATGCTCACCCTGGGCACTCGGTCCCTGGGACACTCGGCTCAACCAGGGCACTCGGCCACCTGGAACACTCGGCTCGCCAGGGGCACTCGGCCCCATGACACACACGCTAAATCGGGGCACTGGCCCCCTGGGACACACCCTCACCCGGGGCACTCGGCCCCCTGGGACACTCGGCTCACCCGGGGCACTCGGCCCTCTGGGTCACATGCTCACCCGGGGCACTCCGCCCCCTGGGACACATGCTCACCCGGGGCACTCGGCCGCCTGGCACACTCGGCTCACACATGGCACACGGCATCCTGGGACACTCGGCTCACCCGGGGCATTCGGCCACCTGGTACACATGCTCACCCGGGGCACTCGGCCCCCTGGGACACTCGGCTCACACGGGGCACTCGGCCTTCTGGGACAAATGCTCACCCGGGGCACTCGGTCCCTGGGACACTCGGCTCACCCAGGGCACTCGGCCCCTGGAACACTCGGCTCGCCAGGGGCACTCGGCCCCATGGCACACATGCTAACCCGGGGCACTGGCCCCCTGGGACACACCCTCACCCGGGGCACTCGGCCCCCTGGGAAACACGCTCACCCGGGGCACTCGGCCCCCTGGGACACTCGGCTCACCCATGGCACTCGGCATCCTGGGACACTCGGCTCACCCGGAGCACTCGGCCACCTGGTACACATGCTCACCCGGGGCACTCGGTCCCCTGGGACACATGGCTCACCCAGAGCACTCGGCCCCCTGGAACACTCGGCTCAACAGGGGCACTCGGCCCCCTGGGACACTCGGCTCATCCGGGGCACTCGGCCCCCTAGATCACATGCTCATCCGGGGCACTTCGCCCCCTGGGACACATGCTCACCCGGGGCACTCGGCCCCCTGGGACACTCGGCTCAACCAGGGCACTCGGCCCCCTGGAACACTCGGCTCGCCAGGGGCACTCGGCCCCATGACACACATGCTAAATCGGGGCACTGGCCCCCTGGGACACACCCTCACCCGGGGCACTCGGCCCCCTGGGAAACACGCTCACCCGGGGCACTCGGCCCCCTGGGACAAATGCTCACCCTGGGCACTCGGTCCCTGGGACACTCGGCTCAACCAGGGCACTCGGCCCCCTGGAACACTCGGCTCGCCAGGGGCACTCGGCCCCATGACACACATGCTAAATCGGGGCACTGGCCCCCTGGGACACACCCTCACCCGGGGCACTCGGCCCCCTGGGAAACACGCTCACCCGGGGCACTCGGCCCCCTGGGACACTCGGCTCACCCGGGGCACTCGGTCCCCTGGGACGCTCGGTACACCCAGGGTACTCGGCCCCCTGGAACACTCGGCTCACCAGGGGAACTCGGCCCCCTGGGACACTCGGCTCATCCGGGGCACTCGGCCCCCTGGGAAACATGCTCACCCGGGGCACTCGGCCCCCTGGGACACTCGCCTCACCCGGGGCACTCGGCCTCCTGGGTCACATGCTCACCCGGGGCATTCGGCCCCCTGGGACACTCGGCTCACCCATGGCATATGGCATCTTGGGACACTCGGCTCACCCGGGGCACTCGGCCACCTGGTACACATGCTCACCCGGGGCACTCGGCCCCCTGGGACACTCGGCTCACACGGGGCACTCCGCCCTCTGGGACAAATGCACACCCGGGGCACTCGGTCCCTGGGACACTCGGCTCACCCAGGGCACTCGGCCCCCTGGAACACTCGGCTCGCCAGGGGCACTCGGCCCCATGGCACACATGCTAACCCGGGGCACTGGCCCCCTGGGACACACCCTCACCCAGGGCACTCGGCCCCCTGGGAAACAAGCTCACCCGGGGCACTCGGCCCCCTGGAACACTCGGCTCACCCGGGGCACACGGCCCCCTGGGACACTCGGCTCACCCGTGGCACATGGCCCCCTGGGACACTCGGCTCACCTGGGGCACTCTGCCCCCTGGGACACATGCTCACCCGGGGCACTCGGCCCCTTGGAACACTCGGCTCAGCAGGGGCACTCGGCCCCCTGGGACACACCCTCACCCGGGGCACTCGGCCCCCTGGGAAACACGCTCACCCGGGGCACTCGGCCCCCTGGGACACCCGGCTCACCCGGGACACATGGCCGCCTGGGAAATTCGGCTCACCCGGGGCACATGGCCCCCTGGGACAATCGGCTCACCCAGGGCACTCGGCCATCTGGGATACTCGGCTCCTCCGGTGCACTCGGCCCCCTAGGTCACATGCTCACCCGGGGCACTCTGCCCCCTGGGACACATGCTCACCCGGGGCACTGGGACCCCTGGGACACTCGGCTCATCCAGTGCACTCGGACCCCTGGGTCACATGCTCACCCTGGGCACTCGGCCCCCTGGGTCACATGCTCACCCGGGTCACTCCGCCCCCTGGGACACATGCTCACCCGGGGCACTCGGCCCCCTGGGACACTCGGCTCACACGGGGCACTCGGCCCTCTGGGACAAATGCTCACCCAGGGCACTCGGCCCGCTGGAACACTCGGCTCGCCAGGGGCACTCGACCCCATGACACACATGCTAACCCGGGGCACTGGCCCCCTGGGACACACCCTCACCCGGGGCACTCGGCCCCCTGGGAAACACGCTCACCCGGGGCACTCGGCCCCCTCGGACACTCGGCTCACCCATGGCACTCGGCATCCTGGGACACTCGGCTCACCCGGAGCACTCGGCCACCTGGTACACATGCTCACCCGGGGCACTCGGTCCCCTGGGACACATGGCTCACCCAGAGCACTCGGCCCCCTGGAACACTCGGCTCAACAGGGGCACTCGGCCCCCTGGGACACTCGGCTCATCCGGGGCACTCGGCCCCCTAGATCACATGCTCATCCGGGGCACTTCGCCCCCTGGGACACATGCTCACCCGGGGCACTCGGCCCCCTGGGACACTCGGCTCAACCAGGGCACTCGGCCCCCTGGAACACTCGGCTCGCCAGGGGCACTCGGCCCCATGACACACATGCTAAATCGGGGCACTGGCCCCCTGGGACACACCCTCACCCGGGGCACTCGGCCCCCTGGGAAACACGCTCACCCGGGGCACTCGGCCCCCTGGGACAAATGCTCACCCTGGGCACTCGGTCCCTGGGACACTCGGCTCAACCAGGGCACTCGGCCCCCTGGAACACTCGGCTCGCCAGGGGCACTCGGCCCCATGACACACATGCTAAATCGGGGCACTGACCCCCTGGGACACACCCTCACCCGGGGCACTCGGCCCCCTGGGAAAAACGCTCACCCGGGGCACTCGGCCCCCTGGGACACTCGGCTCACCCGGGGCACTCGGCCCTCTGGGTCACATGCTCACCCAGGGCACTCGGCCCCCTGGGTCACATGCTCACCCGGGGCACTCCGCCCCCTGGGACACATGCTCACCCGGGGCACTCGGCCGCCTGGCACACTCGGCTCACCCATGGCACACGGCATCCTGGGACACTCGGCTCACCCGGGGCATTCGGCCACCTGGTACACATGCTCACCCGGGCACTCGGCCCCCTGGGACACTCGGCTCACACGGGGCACTCGGCCTTCTGGGACAAATGCTCACCCGGGGCACTCGGTCCCTGGGACACTCGGCTCACCAAGGGCACTCGGCCCCCTGGAACACTCGGCTCGCCAGGGGCACGCGGCCCCATGGCACACATGCTAACCCGGGGCACTGGCCCCCTGGGACACACCCTCACCCGGGGCACTCGGCCCCCTGGGAAACACGCTCACCCGGGGCACTCGGCCCCCTGGGACACCCGGCTCACCCGGGGCACATGGCCCCCTGGGACCCTCGGCTCACCCGGGGCACATGGCCCCCTAGGACACTCGGCTCACCCAGGGCACTCGGCCCCCTGGAACACTCGGCTCGCCAGGGGCAGGCGGCCCCATGGCACACATGCTAACCCGGGGCACTGGCCCCCTGGGACACACCCTCACCCGGGGCACTCGGCCCCCTGGGAAACACACTCACCCGGGGCACTCGGCCCCCTGGGACACTCGGCTCACCCGGGGCACACGGCCCCCTGGGACACTCAGCTCACCCGGGGCCCATGGCCCCCTGGGACACTCGGCTCACCCAGGGCACTCGGCCCCCTGGAACACTCGGCTCGCCAGGGGCACTCGGCCCCATGGCACACATGCTAACAAGGGGCACTGGCCCCCTGGGACACACCCTCACCCGGGGCACTCGGCCCCATGGGACACATGCTCACCCAGGGCACTCGGCCCCTTGGGACACTCGGCTCAGCAGGGGCACTCGGCCCCCTGGGACATACCCTCACCCGGGGCACTCGGTCCCCTGGGACGCTCGGCACACCCAGGGTACTCGGCCCCCTCGTACACTCTGCTCACCAGGGGCACTCGGCCCCCCGGGACACTTGGCTCATCCCGGGCACTCGGCCCCCTGGGTCACATGCTCACCCGGGGCACTCCGCTCCCTGGGAAACATGCTCACCCGGGGCACTCGGCCCCCTGGGACACTCGGCTCACCCGGGGCACTCGGCCCCCTGGGTCACATGCTCACCCAGGGCACTCGGCCCCCTGGGTCACATGCTCACCCGGGGCACTCCGCCCCCTGGGACACATGCTCACCCGGGGCACTCGGCCCCCTGGCACACTCGGCTCACCCATGGCCCACGGCATCCGGGGACACTCGGCTCACCCGGGGCATTCGGCCACCTGGTACACATGCTCACCCGGGGCACTCGGCCCCCTGGGACACTCGGCTCACACGGGGCACTCGGCCTTCTGGGACAAATGCTCACCCGGGGCACTCGGTCCCTGGGACACTCGGCTCGCCAGGGGCACTCGGCCCCATGGCACACATGCTAACCCGGGGCACTGGCCCCCTGGGACACACCCTCACCCGGGGCACTCGGCCCCCTGGAAACACGCTCACCCGGGGCACTCGGCCCCCTGGGACACACCCTCACCCGGGGAACTCGGCCCCCTGGGACACTCGGCTCACCCATGGCACACGGCATCCTGGGACACTCAGCTCACCAGGGGCACTCGGCCCACTGGGACACATGGCTCACCCAGGGCACTCGGCCCCCTGGAACACTCGGCTCACCAGGGGCACTCGGCCCGCTGGGACACTCGGCTCATCCGGGGCACTCGGCCCCCTAGGTCACAAGCTCATCCGGGGCACTTCGCCCCCTGGGACACATGCTCACCCGGGGTACTCGTCCCCCTGGAAACTCGGCTCACCTGGGGCACTCGGCCACCTGGTACACATGCTCACCCGGGGCACTTGGCCCCCGGAGACACTCGTCTCACACGGGGCACTCGGCCCTCTGGGACAAATGCTCACCCGGGGCACTCGGTCCCTGGGACACTCGGCTCACCCAGGGCACTCGGCCCCCTGGAACACTCGGCTCGCCAGGGGCACTCGGCCCCATGTCACACATGCTAAATTGGGGCACTGGCCCCCTGGGACACACCCTCACCCGGGGCACTTGGCCCCCTGGGAAACACGCTCACCCGGGGCACTCGGCCCCCTGGGTCACATGCTCACCCGGGGCACTCCGCCCCCTGGGACACATGCTCACCCGGGGCACTCGGCCGCCTGGCACACTCGGCTCACCCATGGCACACGGCATCCTGGGACACTCGGCTCACCCGGGGCATTCGGCCACCTGGTACACATGCTCACCCGGGCACTCGGCCCCCTGGGACACTCGGCTCACACGGGGCACTCGGCCTTCTGGGACAAATGCTCACCCGGGGCACTCGGTCCCTGGGACACTCGGCTCACCAAGGGCACTCGGCCCCCTGGAACACTCGGCTCGCCAGGGGCACGCGGCCCCATGGCACACATGCTAACCCGGGGCACTGGCCCCCTGGGACACACCCTCACCCGGGGCACTCGGCCCCCTGGGAAACACGCTCACCCGGGGCACTCGGCCCCCTGGGACACCCGGCTCACCAGGGGCACATGGCCCCCTGGGACCCTCGGCTCACCCGGGGCACATGGCCCCCTAGGACACTCGGCTCACCCAGGGCACTCGGCCCCCTGGAACACTCGGCTCGCCAGGGGCAGGCGGCCCCATGGCACACATGCTAACCCGGGGCACTGGCCCCCTGGGACACACCCTCACCCGGGGCACTCGGCCCCCTGGGAAACACACTCACCCGGGGCACTCGGCCCCCTGGGACACTCGGCTCACCCGGGGCACACGGCCCCCTGGGACACTCAGCTCACCCGGGGCCCATGGCCCCCTGGAACACTCGGCTCGCCAGGGGCACTCGGCCCCATGGCACACATGCTAACAAGGGGCACTGGCCCCCTGGGACACACCCTCACCCGGGGCACTCGGCCCCATGGGACACATGCTCACCCAGGGCACTCGGCCCCTTGGGACACTCGGCTCAGCAGGGGCACTCGGCCCCCTGGGACATACCCTCACCCGGGGCACTCGGTCCCCTGGGACGCTCGGCACACCCAGGGTAATCGGCCCCCTCGTACACTCTGCTCACCAGGGGCACTCGGCCCCCCGGGACACTTGGCTCATCCCGGGCACTCGGCCCCCTGGGTCACATGCTCACCCGGGGCACTCCGCTCCCTGGGAAACATGCTCACCCGGGGCACTCGGCCCCCTGGGACACTCGGCTCACCCGGGGCACTCGGCCCCCTGGGTCACATGCTCACCCAGGGCACTCGGCCCCCTGGGTCACATGCTCACCCGGGGCACTCCGCCCCCTGGGACACATGCTCACCCGGGGCACTCGGCCCCCTGGCACACTCGGCTCACCCATGGCCCACGGCATCCGGGGACACTCGGCTCACCCGGGGCATTCGGCCACCTGGTACACATGCTCACCCGGGGCACTCGGCCCCCTGGGACACTCGGCTCACACGGGGCACTCGGCCTTCTGGGACAAATGCTCACCCGGGGCACTCGGTCCCTGGGACACTCGGCTCGCCAGGGGCACTCGGCCCCATGGCACACATGCTAACCCGGGGCACTGGCCCCCTGGGACACACCCTCACCCGGGGCACTCGGCCCCCTGGAAACACGCTCACCCGGGGCACTCGGCCCCCTGGGACACACCCTCACCCGGGGAACTCGGCCCCCTGGGACACTCGGCTCACCCATGGCACACGGCATCCTGGGACACTCAGCTCACCAGGGGCACTCGGCCCCCTGGGACACATGGCTCACCCAGGGCACTCGGCCCCCTGGAACACTCGGCTCACCAGGGGCACTCGGCCCGCTGGGACACTCGGCTCATCCGGGGCACTCGGCCCCCTAGGTCACAAGCTCATCCGGGGCACTTCGCCCCCTGGGACACATGCTCACCCGGGGTACTCGTCCCCCTGGAAACTCGGCTCACCTGGGGCACTCGGCCACCTGGTACACATGCTCACCCGGGGCACTTGGCCCCCGGAGACACTCGTCTCACACGGGGCACTCGGCCCTCTGGGACAAATGCTCACCCGGGGCACTCGGTCCCTGGGACACTCGGCTCACCCAGGGCACTCGGCCCCCTGGAACACTCGGCTCGCCAGGGGCACTCGGCCCCATGTCACACATGCTAAATCGGGGCACTGGCCCCCTGGGACACACCCTCACCCGGGGCACTTGGCCCCCTGGGAAACACGCTCACCCGGGGCACTCGGCCCCCTGGGACATTCGGCTCACCCGGGGCACATGGCTCCCTGGGACCCTCGGCTCACCCGGGGCACATGGCCCCCTAGGACACTCGGCTCACCCAGGGCACTCGGCCCCCTGGAACACTCGGCTCGCCAGGGGCACTCGGCCCCATGGCACACATGCTAACCCGGGGCACTGGCCCCCTGGGACACACCCTCACCCGGGGCACTCGGCCCCCTGGAACACATGCTCACCCAGGGCACTCGGCCCCTTGGGACACTCGGCTCAGCAGGGGCACTCGGCCCCCTTGGACATACCCTCACGGGGGCACTCGGTCCCCTGGGACGCTCGGCACAACCAGGGTACTCGGCCCCCTGGAACACTCTGCTCACCAGGGGCACTCTGCCCCCTGGGACACTCGGCTCATCCCGGGCACTCGGACCCCTGGGTCACATGCTCACCCGAGGCACTCGGCCCCCTGGGTCACATGCTCACCCGGGGCACTCGGCCCCCTGGGTCACATGCTCACCCGGGGCACTCGGCCCCCTGGGACACATGCTTACCCGGGGCACTCCGCCCCCTGGGACACTCGGCTCACCCATGGCACACGGCATCCTGGGACACTCGGCTCACCCGCGGCATTCGGCCACCTGGTACACATGCTCACCCGGGGCACTCGGCCCCCTGGCACACCCGGCTCACCCATGGCACACGGCATCCTGGGACACTCGGCTCACCCGGGGCACATGGCCCCCTGGGACACTCGGCTCACCCAGGGCACTCGGCCCCCTGGAACACTCGGCTCGCCAGGGGCACTCGGCCCCATGGCACACCTGCTGACCCGGGGCACTGGCCCCCTGGGACACACCCTCACCCGGGGCACTCGGCCCCCTGGGAAACACGCTCACCCGGGGCACTCGGCCCCCTGGGACACTCGGCTCACCCATGGCACAGGGCATCCTGGGACACTCGGCTCACCAGGGGCACTCGGCCCCCTGGGACACATGGCTCGCCCAGGGCACTCGGCCCCCTGGAACACTCGGCTCACCAGGGGCACTCGGCCCCCTGGGACACTCGGCTCACACGGGGCACTCGGCCCTCTGGGACAAATGCTCACCTGGGGCACTCGGTCCCTGGGACACTCGGCTCACCCAGGGCACTCGGCCCCCTGGAACACTCGGCTCGCCAGGGGCACTCGGCCCCATGGCACACATGCTAAACCGGGGCACTGGCCCCCTGGGACACACCCTCACCCGGGGCACTCGGCCCCCTGGGAAACACGCTCACCCCGGGCACTCGGCGCCCTGGGACACTCGGCTCACCCGGGGCACATGGCCCCCTGAGACCCTCGGCTCACCCGGGGCAAATGGCCCCCTAGGACACTCGGCTCACCCAGGGTACTCGGCCCCCTGGAACACTCGGCTCGCCAGGGGCACTCGGCCCCATGGCACACATGCTAACCCGGGGCACTGGCCCCCTGGGACACACCGTCATCCGGGGCACTCTGCCCCCTGGGACACATGCTCACTCGGGGCATTCGGCCCCTTGGGACACTCGGCTCAGCAGGGGCACTCGGCCCCCTGGGACATACCCTCACCCGGGGCACTCGGTCCCCTGGGACGCTCGGCACACCCAGGGTACTCGGCCCCCTGGAACACTCTGCTCACCAGGGGCACTCGGCCCCCTGGGACACTCGGCTCATCCGGGGCACTCGGCCCCCTGGGTCACATGCTCACCCGGGGCACTTCGCCCCCTGGGAAACATGCTCACCCGGGGCACTCGGCCCCCTGGGACACTCGGCTCACCTGGGGCACTCGGCCCCCTGGGTCACATGCTCACCCGGGGCACTCGGCCCCCTGGGTCACATGCTCACCCGGGGCACTCGGCCCCCTGGGTTACATGCTCACCCGGGGAACTCTGCCCCCTGGGACACATGCTCACCCGGGGCACTCGGCCCCCTGGGACCCTCGGCTCACCCATGGCACACGGCATCCTGGGACACTCGGCTCACCCGGGGCACTCGGCCACCTGGTACACATGCTCACCCGGGGCACTCGGCTCCCTGGGACACTCGGCTCACATGGGGCACTCGGCCCTCTGGGACAAATGCTCACCCGGGGCACTCGATCCCTGGGACACTCGGCTCACCCAGGGCACTCGGCCCCCTGGAACACTCGGCTCGCCAGGGGCACTCGGCCCCATGGCACACATGCTAAACCGGGGCACTGGCCCCCTGGGACACACCCTCACCCGGGGCACTCGGCAACCTGGGAAACACGCTCACCCGGGGCACTCGGCCCCCTGGAACACTCTGCTCACCAGGGGCACTCGGCCCCCTGGGACACTCGGCTCATCCGGGACACTCGGCCCCCTGGGTCACATGCTCACCCGGGGCACTTCGCCCCCTGGGAAACATGCTCACCCGGGGCACTCGGCCCCCTGGGACACTCGGCTCACCTGGGGCACTCGGCCCCCTGGGTCACATGCTCACCCGGGGCACTCGGCCCCCTGGGTCACATGCTCACCCGGGGCACTCGGCCCCCTTGGTTACATGCTCACCCGGGGAACTCTGCCCCCTGGGACACATGCTCACCCGGGGCACTCGGCCCCCTGGGACACTCGGCTCACCCATGGCACACGGCATCCTGGGACACTCGGCTCACCCGGGGCACTCGGCCAGCTGGTACACATGCTCACCCGGGGCACTGGGCCCCGGAGACCCTCGGCTCACACGGGGCACTCGGTCCCTGGGACACTCGGCTCACCCAGGGCATTCCGCCCCCTGGAACACTCGGCTCGCCAGGGGCACTCGGCCCCATGGCACACATGCTAACAAGGGTCACTGGCCCCCTGGAACACACCCTCACCCGGGGCACTCGGCCCCCTGGGAAACACGCTCACCCGGGGCACTGGCCCCCTGGGACACACCCTCACCCGGGGCACTCGGCCCCCTGGGAAACACACTCACCCCGGGCACTCGGCCACCTGGGACCCTCGGCTCACCCGGGGCACACGGCCCCCTGGGACACTCGGCTCACCCAGGGCACTCGGCCCCCTGGAACACTCGGCTCGCCAGGGGCACTCGGCCCCATGGCACACATGCTAACAAGGGTCACTGGCCCCCTGGGACACACCCTCACCCGGGGCACTCGGCCCCCTGGGACACACCCTCACCCGGGGCACTCGGCCCCCTGGGAAATACGCTCACCCCGGGCACTCGGCGCCCTGGGACACTCGGCTCACCCGGGGCACATGGCCCCCTGAGACCCTCGGCTCACCCGGGGCACATGGCCCCCTAGGACACTCGGCTCACCCAGGGTTCTCGGCCCCCTGGAACACTCGGCTCGCCAGGGGCACTCGGCCCCATGGCACACATGCTAAATCGGGGCACTGGCCCCCTGGGACACACCCTCACCCGGGGCACTCGGCCCCCTGGGAAACACGCTCACCCGGGGCACTCGGCCCCCTGGGACACTCGGCTCACACGGGGCACTGGGCCCTCTGGGACAAATGCTCACCCGGGGTACTCGGTCCCTGGGACACTCGGCTCACCCGGGGCATTCGGCCACCTGGTACACATGCTCACCCGGGGCACTCGGCCCCCTGGGACACTCGGCTCACACGGGGCACTGGGCCCTCTGGGACAAATGCTCACCCGGGGCACTCGGTCCCTGGGACACTCGGCTCACCCAGGGCACTCGGCCCCCTGGTACACTCGGCTGGCCAGGGGCACTCGGCCCCATGGCACACATGATAACCCGGGGCACTGGCCCCCTGGGACACACCCTCACCCGGGGCACTCGGCCCCTGGGACACACCCTCACCCGGGGCACTCGGACCCCTGGGAAACACGCTCACCCGGGGCACTCGGCCCCCTGGGACACTCGGCTCACCCATGGCACAGGGCATCCTGGGACACTCGGCTCACCAGGGGCACTCGGCCCCCTGGGACACATGGCTCACCCAGGGCACTCGGCCCCCTGGAACACTCGGCTCACCAGGGGCACTCGGCCCCCTGGGACACTCGGCTCACACGGGGCACTCGGCCCTCTGGGACAAATGCTCACCTGGGGCACTCGGTCCCTGGGACACTCGGCTCACCCAGGGCACTCGGCCCCCTGGAACACTCGGCTCGCCAGGGGCACTCGGCCCCATGGCACACATGCTAAACCGGGGCACTGGCCCCCTGGGACACACCCTCACCCGGGGCACTCGGCCCCCTGGGAAACACGCTCACCCCGGGCACTCGGCGCCCTGGGACACTCGGCTCACCAGGGGCACATGGCCCCCTGAGACCCTCGGCTCACCCGGGGCACATGGCCCCCTAGGACACTCGGCTCACCCAGGGTACTCGGCCCCCTGGAACACTCGGCTCGCCAGGGGCACTCGGCCCCATGGCACACATGCTAACCCGGGGCACTGGCCCCCTGGGACACACCCTCACCCGGGGCACTCGGCCCCCTGGGACACACCCTCACCCGGGGCACTCGGCCCCCTGGGAAATACGCTCACCCCGGGCACTCGGCGCCCTGGGACACTCGGCTCACCCGGGGCACATGGCCCCCTGAGACCCTCGGCTCACCCGGGGCACATGGCCCCCTAGGACACTCGGCTCACCCAGGGTACTCGGCCCCCTGGAACACTCGGCTCGCCAGGGGCACTCGGCACCATGGCACACATGCTAAATCGGGGCACTGGCCCCCTGGGACACACCCTCACCCGGGGCACTCGGCCCCCTGGGACACTCGGCTCACACGGGGCACTGGGCCCTCTGGGACAAATGCTCACCCGGGGTACTCGGTCCCTGGGACACTCGGCTCACCCGGGGCATTCGGCCACCTGGTACACATGCTCACCCGGGGCACTCGGCCCCCTGGGACACTCGGCTCACACGGGGCACTGGGCCCTCTGGGACAAATGCTCACCCGGGGCACTCGGTCCCTGGGACACTCGGCTCACCCAGGGCACTCGGCCCCCTGGTACACTCGGCTGGCCAGGGGCACTCGGCCCCATGGCACACATGATAACCCGGGGCACTGGCCCCCTGGGACACACCCTCACCCGGGGCACTCGGCCCCTGGGACACACCCTCACCCGGGGCACTCGGACCCCTGGGAAACACGCTCACCCGGGGCACTCGGCCCCCTGGGACACTCGGCTCACCCATGGCACAGGGCATCCTGGGACACTCGGCTCACCAGGGGCACTCGGCCCCCTGGGACACATGGCTCACCCAGGGCACTCGGCCCCCTGGAACACTCGGCTCACCAGGGGCACTCGGCCCCCTGGGACACTCGGCTCACACGGGGCACTCGGCCCTCTGGGACAAATGCTCACCTGGGGCACTCGGCCCCCTGGGACACTCGGCTCAACCAGGGCACTCGGCCCCCTGGAACACTCGGCTCGCCAGGGGCACTCGGCCCCATGGCACACATGCTAACAAGGGTCACTGGCCCCCTGGGACACACCCTCACCCGGGGCACTCGGCCCCCTGGGAAACACGCTCACCCGGGGCACTGGCCCCCTGGGACACACCCTCACCCGGGGCACTCGGCCCCCTGGGAAACACACTCACCCCGGGCACTCGGCCCCCTGGGACCCTCGGCTCACCCGGGGCACACGGCCCCCTGGGACACTCGGCTCACCCAGGGCACTCGGCCCCCTGGAACACTCGGCTCGCCAGGGGCAGTCGGCCCCATGGCACACATGCTAACAAGGGTCACTGGCCCCCTGGGACACACCCTCACCCGGGGCACTCGGCCCCCTGGGACACACCCTCACCCGGGGCACTCGGCCCCCTGGGAAACACGCTCACCCCGGGCACTCGGCGCCCTGGGACACTCGGCTCACCCGGGGCACATGGCCCCCTGAGACCCTCGGCTCACCCGGGGCACATGGCCCCCTAGGACACTCGGCTCACCCAGGGTACTCGGCCCCCTGGAACACTCGGCTCGCCAGGGGCACTCGGCCCCATGGCACACATGCTAAATCGGGGCACTGGCCCCCTGGGACACACCCTCACCCGGGGCACTCGGCCCCCTGGGAAACACGCTCACCCGGGGCACTCGGCCCCCTGGGACACTCGGCTCACACGGGGCACTGGGCCCTCTGGGACAAATGCTCACCCGGGGTACTCGGTCCCTGGGACACTCGGCTCACCCGGGGCATTCGGCCACCTGGTACACATGCTCACCCGGGGCACTCGGCCCCCTGGGACACTCGGCTCACACGGGGCACTGGGCCCTCTGGGACAAATGCTCACCCGGGGCACTCGGTCCCTGGGACACTCGGCTCACCCAGGGCACTCGGCCCCCTGGTACACTCGGCTGGCCAGGGGCACTCGGCCCCATGGCACACATGATAACCCGGGGCACTGGCCCCCTGGGACACACCCTCACCCGGGGCACTCGGCCCCTGGGACACACCCTCACCCGGGGCACTCGGACCCCTGGGAAACACGCTCACCCGGGGCACTCGGCCCCCTGGGACACTCGGCTCACCCAGGGCACTCGGCCCCCTGGTACACTCGGCTGGCCAGGGGCACTCGGCCCCATGGCACACATGATAACCCGGGGCACTGGCCCCCTGGGACACACCCTCACCCGGGGCACTCGGCCCCTGGGACACACCCTCACCCGGGGCACTCGGACCCCTGGGAAACACGCTCACCCGGGGCACTCGGCCCCCTGGGACACATGGCTCACCCAGGGCACTCGGCCCCCTGGAACACTCGGCTCACCAGGGGCACTCGGCCCCCTGGGACACTCGGCTCACACGGGGCACTCGGCCCTCTGGGACAAATGCTCACCTGGGGCACTCGGTCCCTGGGACACTCGGCTCACCCAGGGCACTCGGCCCCCTGGAACACTCGGCTCGCCAGGGGCACTCGGCCCCATGGCACACATGCTAAACCGGGGCACTGGCCCCCTGGGACACACCCTCACCCGGGGCACTCGGCCCCCTGGGAAACACGCTCACCCCGGGCACTCGGCGCCCTGGGACACTCGGCTCACCAGGGGCACATGGCCCCCTGAGACCCTCGGCTCACCCGGGGCACATGGCCCCCTAGGACACTCGGCTCACCCAGGGTACTCGGCCCCCTGGAACACTCGGCTCGCCAGGGGCACTCGGCCCCATGGCACACATGCTAACCCGGGGCACTGGCCCCCTGGGACACACCGTCATCCGGGGCACTCTGCCCCCTGGGACACATGCTCACTCGGGGCATTCGGCCCCTTGGGACACTCGGCTCAGCAGGGGCACTCGGCCCCCTGGGACATACCCTCACCCGGGGCACTCGGTCCCCTGGGACGCTCGGCACACCCAGGGTACTCGGCCCCCTGGAACACTCTGCTCACCAGGGGCACTCGGCCCCCTGGGACACTCGGCTCATCCGGGGCACTCGGCCCCCTGGGTCACATGCTCACCCGGGGCACTTCGCCCCCTGGGAAACATGCTCACCCGGGGCACTCGGCCCCCTGGGACACTCGGCTCACCTGGGGCACTCGGCCCCCTGGGTCACATGCTCACCCGGGGCACTCGGCCCCCTGGGTCACATGCTCACCCGGGGCACTCGGCCCCCTGGGTTACATGCTCACCCGGGGAACTCTGCCCCCTGGGACACATGCTCACCCGGGGCACTCGGCCCCCTGGGACACTCGGCTCACCCATGGCACACGGCATCCTGGGACACTCGGCTCACCCGGGGCACTCGGCCACCTGGTACACATGCTCACCCGGGGCACTCGGCTCCCTGGGACACTCGGCTCACATGGGGCACTCGGCCCTCTGGGACAAATGCTCACCCGGGGCACTCGATCCCTGGGACACTCGGCTCACCCAGGGCACTCGGCCCCCTGGAACACTCGGCTCGCCAGGGGCACTCGGCCCCATGACACACATGCTAAATCGGGGCACTGGCCCCCTGGGACACACCCTCACCCGGGGCACTCGGCCCCCTGGGAAACACGCTCACCCGGGGCACTCGGCCCCCTGGGACACTCGGCTCACCCGGGGCACTCGGCCCTCTGGGTCACATGCTCACCCAGGGCACTCGGCCCCCTGGGTCACATGCTCACCCGGGGCACTCGGCCCCCTGGGACACATGCTCACCCGGGGCACTCGGCCGCCTGGCACACTCGGCTCACCCATGGCACACGGCATCCTGGGACACTCGGCTCACCCGGGGCATTCGGCCACCTGGTACACATGCTCACCCGGGGCACTCGGCCCCCTGGGACACTCGGCTCACACGGGGCACTCGGCCCTCTGGGACAAATGCTCACCTGGGGCACTCGGTCCCTGGGACACTCGGCTCACCCAGGGCACTCGGCCCCCTGGAACACTCGGCTCGCCAGGGGCACTCGGCCCCATGGCACACATGCTAAACCGGGGCACTGGCCCCCTGGGACACACCCTCACCCGGGGCACTCGGCCCCCTGGGAAACACGCTCACCCCGGGCACTCGGCGCCCTGGGACACTCGGCTCACCCGGGGCACATGGCCCCCTGAGACCCTCGGCTCACCCGGGGCACATGGCCCCCTAGGACACTCGGCTCACCCAGGGTACTCGGCCCCCTGGAACACTCGGCTCGCCAGGGGCACTCGGCCCCATGGCACACATGCTAACCCGGGGCACTGGCCCCCTGGGACACACCGTCATCCGGGGCACTCTGCCCCCTGGGACACATGCTCACTCGGGGCATTCGGCCCCTTGGGACACTCGGCTCAGCAGGGGCACTCGGCCCCCTGGGACATACCCTCACCCGGGGCACTCGGTCCCCTGGGACGCTCGGCACACCCAGGGTACTCGGCCCCCTGGAACACTCTGCTCACCAGGGGCACTCGGCCCCCTGGGACACTCGGCTCATCCGGGGCACTCGGCCCCCTGGGTCACATGCTCACCCGGGGCACTTCGCCCCCTGGGAAACATGCTCACCCGGGGCACTCGGCCCCCTGGGACACTCGGCTCACCTGGGGCACTCGGCCCCCTGGGTCACATGCTCACCCAGGGCACTCGGCCCCCTGGGTCACATGCTCACCCGGGGCACTCGGCCCCCTGGGTTACATGCTCACCCGGGGAACTCTGCCCCCTGGGACACATGCTCACCCGGGGCACTCGGCCCCCTGGGACACTCGGCTCACCCATGGCACACGGCATCCTGGGACACTCGGCTCACCCGGGGCACTCGGCCACCTGGTACACATGCTCACCCGGGGCACTCGGCTCCCTGGGACACTCGGCTCACATGGGGCACTCGGCCCTCTGGGACAAATGCTCACCCGGGGCACTCGATCCCTGGGACACTCGGCTCACCCAGGGCACTCGGCCCCCTGGAACACTCGGCTCGCCAGGGGCACTCGGCCCCATGACACACATGCTAAATCGGGGCACTGGCCCCCTGGGACACACCCTCACCCGGGGCACTCGGCCCCCTGGGAAACACGCTCACCCGGGGCACTCGGCCCCCTGGGACACTCGGCTCACCCGGGGCACTCGGCCCTCTGGGTCACATGCTCACCCAGGGCACTCGGCCCCCTGGGTCACATTCTCACCCGGGGCACTCCGCCCCCTGGGACACATGCTCACCCGGGGCACTCGGCCGCCTGGCACACTCGTCTCACCCATGGCACACGGCATCCTGGGACACTCGGCTCACCCGGGGCATTCGGCCACCTGGTACACATGCTCACCCGGGGCACTCGGCCCCCTGGGACACTCGGCTCACACGGGGCACTCGGCCCTCTGGGACAAATGCTCACCTGGGGCACTCGGTCCCTGGGACACTCGGCTCACCCAGGGCACTCGGCCCCCTGGAACACTCGGCTCGCCAGGGGCACTCGGCCCCATGGCACACATGCTAAACCGGGGCACTGGCCCCCTGGGACACACCCTCACCCGGGGCACTCGGCCCCCTGGGAAACACGCTCACCCCGGGCACTCGGCGCCCTGGGACACTCGGCTCACCCGGGGCACATGGCCCCCTGAGACCCTCGGCTCACCCGGGGCACATGGCCCCCTAGGACACTCGGCTCACCCAGGGTACTCGGCCCCCTGGAACACTCGGCTCGCCAGGGGCACTCGGCCCCATGGCACACATGCTAACCCGGGGCACTGGCCCCCTGGGACACACCGTCATCCGGGGCACTCTGCCCCCTGGGACACATGCTCACTCGGGGCATTCGGCCCCTTGGGACACTCGGCTCAGCAGGGGCACTCGGCCCCCTGGGACATACCCTCACCCGGGGCACTCGGTCCCCTGGGACGCTCGGCACACCCAGGGTACTCGGCCCCCTGGAACACTCTGCTCACCAGGGGCACTCGGCCCCCTGGGACACTCGGCTCATCCGGGGCACTCGGCCCCCTGGGTCACATGCTCACCCGGGGCACTTCGCCCCCTGGGAAACATGCTCACCCGGTCCACTCGGCCCCCTGGGAAACACGCTCACCCGGGGCACTCGGCCCCCTGGGACACTCGGCTCACCCGGGGCACTCGGCCCTCTGGGTCACATGCTCACCCAGGGCACTCGGCCCCCTGGGTCACATGCTCACCCGGGGCACTCCGCCCCCTGGGACACATGCTCACCCGGGGCACTCGGCCCCCTGGGACACACCCTCACCCGGGGAACTCGGCCCCCTGGGACACTCGGCTCACCCATGGCACACGGCATCCTGGGACACTCGGCTCACCAGGGGCACTCGGCCCCCTGGGACACATGGCTCACCCAGGGCACTCGGCCCCCTGGAACACGCGGCTCACCAGGGGCACTCGGCCCGCTGGGACACTCGGCTCATCCGGGGCACTCGGCCCCCTAGGTCACAAGCTCATCCGGGGCACTTCGCCCCCTGGGACACAGGCTCACCCGGGGCACTCGGCCCCCTGGAAACTCGGCTCACCTGGGGCACTCGGCCCCCGGAGACACTCGGCTCACACGGGGCACTGGGCCCTCTGGGACAAATGCTCACCCGGGGCACTCGGTCCCTGGGACACTCGGCTCACCCAGGGCACTCGGCCCCCTGGAACACTCGGCTCGCCAGGGGCACTCGGCCCCATGGCACACATGCTAAACCGGGGCACTGGCCCCCTGGGACACACCCTCACCCGGGGCACTCGGCCCCCTGGAAAACACGCTCACCCGGGGCACTCGGCCCCCTGGGACACTCGGCTCACCCATGGCACACGGCATCCTGGGACACTAGGCTCACCCGGGGCACTCGGCCACCTGGTACACATGCTCACCCGGGGCACTTGGCCCCCGGAGACACTCGTCTCACACGGGGCACTCGGCCCTCTGGGACAAATGCTCACCCGGGGCACTCGGTCCCTGGGACACTCGGCTCACCCAGGGCACTCCGCCTTCTGGAACACTCGGCTCGCCAGGGGCACTCGGCCCCATGTCACACATGCTAAATCGGGGCACTGGCCCCCTGGGACACACCCTCACCCGGGGCACTTGGCCCCCTGGGAAACACGCTCACCCGGGGCACTCGGCCCCCTGGGACACTCGGCTCACCCGGGGCACATGGCTCCCTGGGACCCTCGGCTCACCCGGGGCACATGGCCCCCTAGGACACTCGGCTCACCCAGGGCACTGGGCCCCCTGGAACACTCGGCTCGCCAGGGGCACTCGGCCCCATGGCACACATGCTAACCCGGGGCACTGGCCCCCTGGGACACACCCTCACCCGGGGCACTCGGCCCCCTGGAACACATGCTCACCCAGGGCACTCGGCCCCTTGGGACACTCGGCTCAGCAGGGGCACTCGGCCCCCTTGGACATACCCTCACGGGGGCACTCGGTCCCCTGGGACGCTCGGCTCAACCAGGGTACTCGGCCCCCTGGAACACTCTGCTCACCAGGGGCACTCTGCCCCCTGGGACACTCGGCTCATCCCGGGCACTCGGACCCCTGGGTCACATGCTCACCCGGGGCACTCGGCCCCCTGGGTCACATGCTCACCCGGGGCACTCGGCCCCCTGGGTCACATGCTCACCCGGGGCACTCGGCCCCCTGGGACACATGCTTACCCGGGGCACTCCGCCCCCTGGGACACTCGGCTCACCCATGGCACACGGCATCCTGGGACACTCGGCTCACCCGCGGCATTCGGCCACCTGGTACACATGCTCACCCGGGGCACTCGGCCCCCTGGCACACCCGGCTCACCCATGGCACACGGCATCCTGGGACACTCGGCTCACCCGGGGCACATGGCCCCCTGGGACACTCGGCTCACCCAGGGCACTCGGCCCCCTGGAACACTCGGCTCGCCAGGGGCACTCGGCCCCATGGCACACCTGCTGACCCGGGGCACTGGCCCCCTGGGACACACCCTCACCCGGGGCACTCGGCCCCCTGGGAAACACGCTCACCCGGGGCACTCGGCCCCCTGGGACACTCGGCTCACCCATGGCACAGGGCATCCTGGGACACTCGGCTCACCAGGGGCACTCGGCCCCCTGGGACACATGGCTCGCCCAGGGCACTCGGCCCCCTGGAACACTCGGCTCACCAGGGGCACTCGGCCCCCTGGGACACTCGGCTCACACTGGGCACTCGGCCCTCTGGGACAAATGCTCACCTGGGGCACTCGGTCCCTGGGACACTCGGCTCACCCAGGGCACTCGGCCCCCTGGAACACGGCTCGCCAGGGGCACTCGGCCCCATGGCACACATGCTAAACCGGGGCACTGGCCCCATGGGACACACCCTCACCCGGGGCACTCGGCCCCCTGGGAAACACGCTCACCCCGGGCACTCGGCGCCCTGGGACACTCGGCTCACCCGGGGCACATGGCCCCCTGAGACCCTCGGCTCACCCGGGGCACATGGCCCCCTAGGACACTCGGCTCACCCAGGGTACTCGGCCCCCTGGAACACTCGGCTCGCCAGGGGCACTCGGCCCCATGGCACACATGCTAACCCGGGGCACTGGCCCCCTGGGACACACCGTCATCCGGGGCACTCTGCCCCCTGGGACACATGCTCACTCGGGGCATTCGGCCCCTTGGGACACTCGGCTCAGCAGGGGCACTCGGCCCCCTGGGACATACCCTCACCCGGGGCACTCGGTCCCCTGGGACGCTCGGCACACCCAGGGTACTCGGCCCCCTGGAACACTCTGCTCACCAGGGGCACTCGGCCCCCTGGGACACTCGGCTCATCCGGGGCACTCGGCCCCCTGGGTCACATGCTCACCCGGGGCACTTCGCCCCCTGGGAAACATGCTCACCCGGGGCACTCGGCCCCCTGGGACACTCGGCTCACCTGGGGCACTCGGCCCCCTGGGTCACATGCTCACCCGGGGCACTCGGCCCCCTGGGTCACATGCTCACCCGGGGCACTCGGCCCCCTGGGTTACATGCTCACCCGGGGAACTCTGCCCCCTGGGACACATGCTCACCCGGGGCACTCGGCCCCCTGGGACACTCGGCTCACCCATGGCACACGGCATCCTGGGACACTCGGCTCACCCGGGGCACTCGGCCACCTGGTACACATGCTCACCCGGGGCACTCGGCTCCCTGGGACACTCGGCTCACATGGGGCACTCGGCCCTCTGGGACAAATGCTCACCCGGGGCACTCGATCCCTGGGACACTCGGCTCACCCAGGGCACTCGGCCCCCTGGAACACTCGGCTCGCCAGGGGCACTCGGCCCCATGGCACACATGCTAAACCGGGGCACTGGCCCCCTGGGACACACCCTCACCCGGGGCACTCGGCAACCTGGGAAACACGCTCACCCGGGGCACTCGGCCCCCTGGGACACTCGGCTCACCCATGGCACACGGCATCCTGGGACACTCGGCTCACCCGGGGCACTCGGCCAGCTGGTACACATGCTCACCCGGGGCACTGGGCCCCGGAGACACTCGGCTCACACGGGGCACTCGGTCCCTGGGACACTCGGCTCGCCAGGGGCACTCGGCCCCATGGCACACATGCTAAATCGGGGCACTGGCCCCCTGGGACACACCCTCACCCGGGGCACTCGGCCCCCTGGGACACATGCTCACCCGGGGCACTCGGCCCCCTGGGACCCTCGGCTCACCCGGGGCACACGGCCCCCTGGGACACTCGGCTCACCCAGGGCACTCGGCCCCCTGGAACACTCGGCTCGCCAGGGGCACTCGGCCCCATGGCACACATGCTAACCCGGGGCACTGGCCCCCTGGGACACACCGTCATCCGGGGCACTCTGCCCCCTGGGACACATGCTCACTCGGGGCATTCGGCCCCTTGGGACACTCGGCTCAGCAGGGGCACTCGGCCCCCTGGGACATACCCTCACCCGGGGCACTCGGTCCCCTGGGACGCTCGGCACACCCAGGGTACTCGGCCCCCTGGAACACTCTGCTCACCAGGGGCACTCGGCCCCCTGGGACACTCGGCTCATCCGGGGCACTCGGCCCCCTGGGTCACATGCTCACCCGGGGCACTTCGCCCCCTGGGAAACATGCTCACCCGGGGCACTCGGCCCCCTGGGACACTCGGCTCACCTGGGGCACTCGGCCCCCTGGGTCACATGCTCACCCGGGGCACTCGGCCCCCTGGGTCACATGCTCACCCGGGGCACTCGGCCCCCTGGGTTACATGCTCACCCGGGGAACTCTGCCCCCTGGGACACATGCTCACCCGGGGCACTCGGCCCCCTGGGACACTCGGCTCACCCATGGCACACGGCATCCTGGGACACTCGGCTCACCCGGGGCACTCGGCCACCTGGTACACATGCTCACCCGGGGCACTCGGCTCCCTGGGACACTCGGCTCACATGGGGCACTCGGCCCTCTGGGACAAATGCTCACCCGGGGCACTCGATCCCTGGGACACTCGGCTCACCCAGGGCACTCGGCCCCCTGGAACACTCGGCTCGCCAGGGGCACTCGGCCCCATGACACACATGCTAAATCGGGGCACTGGCCCCCTGGGACACACCCTCACCCGGGGCACTCGGCCCCCTGGGAAACACGCTCACCCGGGGCACTCGGCCCCCTGGGACACTCGGCTCACCCGGGGCACTCGGCCCTCTGGGTCACATGCTCACCCGGGGAACTCTGCCCCCTGGGACACATGCTCACCCGGGGCACTCGGCCCCCTGGGACACTCGGCTCACCCATGGCACACGGCATCCTGGGACACTCGGCTCACCCGGGGCACTCGGCCACCTGGTACACATGCTCACCCGGGGCACTCGGCTCCCTGGGACACTCGGCTCACATGGGGCACTCGGCCCTCTGGGACAAATGCTCACCCGGGGCACTCGATCCCTGGGACACTCGGCTCACCCAGGGCACTCGGCCCCCTGGAACACTCGGCTCGCCAGGGGCACTCGGCCCCATGGCACACATGCTAAACCGGGGCACTGGCCCCCTGGGACACACCCTCACCCGGGGCACTCGGCAACCTGGGAAACACGCTCACCCGGGGCACTCGGCCCCCTGGGACACTCGGCTCACCCATGGCACACGGCATCCTGGGACACTCGGCTCACCCGGGGCACTCGGCCAGCTGGTACACATGCTCACCCGGGGCACTGGGCCCCGGAGACACTCGGCTCACACGGGGCACTCGGTCCCTGGGACACTCGGCTCGCCAGGGGCACTCGGCCCCATGGCACACATGCTAAATCGGGGCACTGGCCCCCTGGGACACACCCTCACCCGGGGCACTCGGCCCCCTGGGACACGTGCTCACCCGGGGCACTCGGCCCCCTGGGACCCTCGGCTCACCCGGGGCACACGGCCCCCTGGGACACTCGGCTCACCCAGGGCACTCGGCCCCCTGGAACACTCGGCTCGCCAGGGGCACTCGGCCCCATGGCACACATGCTAACCCGGGGCACTGGCCCCCTGGGACACACCGTCATCCGGGGCACTCTGCCCCCTGGGACACATGCTCACTCGGGGCATTCGGCCCCTTGGGACACTCGACTCAGCAGGGGCACTCGGCCCCCTGGGACATACCCTCACCCGGGGCACTCGGTCCCCTGGGACGCTCGGCACACCCAGGGTACTCGGCCCCCTGGAACACTCTGCTCACCAGGGGCACTCGGCCCCCTGGGACACTCGGCTCATCCGGGGCACTCGGCCCCCTGGGTCACATGCTCACCCGGGGCACTTCGCCCCCTGGGAAACATGCTCACCCGGGGCACTCGGCCCCCTGGGACACACCCTCACCCGGGGCACTCGGCCCCCTGGGAAACACGCTCACCCGGGGCACTCGGCCCTCTGGGTCACATGCTCACCCAGGGCACTCGGCCCCCTGGGTCACATGCTCACCCGGGGCACTCCGCCCCCTGGGACACATGCTCACCCGGGGCACTCGGCCGCCTGGCACACTCGGCTCACCCATGGCACACGGCATCCTGGGACACTCGGCTCACCCGGGGCATTCGGCCACCTGGTACACATGCTCACCCGGGGCACTCGGCCCCCTGGGACACTCGGCTCACACGGGGCACTCGGCCCTCTGGGACAAATGCTCACCTGGGGCACTCGGTCCCTGGGACACTCGGCTCACCCAGGGCACTCGGCCCCCTGGAACACTCGGCTCGCCAGGGGCACTCGGCCCCATGGCACACATGCTAAACCGGGGCACTGGCCCCCTGGGACACACCCTCACCCGGGGCACTCGGCCCCCTGGGAAACACGCTCACCCCGGGCACTCGGCGCCCTGGGACACTCGGCTCACCCGGGGCACATGGCCCCCTGAGACCCTCGGCTCACCCGGGGCACATGGCCCCCTAGGACACTCGGCTCACCCAGGGTACTCGGCCCCCTGGAACACTCGGCTCGCCAGGGGCACTCGGCCCCATGGCACACATGCTAACCCGGGGCACTGGCCCCCTGGGACACACCGTCATCCGGGGCACTGTGCCCCCTGGGACACATGCTCACTCGGGGCATTCGGCCCCTTGGGACACTCGGCTCAGCAGGGGCACTCGGCCCCCTGGGACATACCCTCACCCGGGGCACTCGGTCCCCTGGGACGCTCGGCACACCCAGGGTACTCGGCCCCCTGGAACACTCTGCTCACCAGGGGCACTCGGCCCCCTGGGACACTCGGCTCATCCGGGGCACTCGGCCCCCTGGGTCACATGCTCACCCGGGGCACTTCGCCCCCTGGGAAACATGCTCACCCGGGGCACTCGGCCCCCTGGGACACTCGGCTCACCTGGGGCACTCGGCCCCCTGGGTCACATGCTCACCCGGGGCACTCGGCCCCCTGGGTCACATGCTCACCCGGGGCACTCGGCCCCCTGGGTTACATGCTCACCCGGGGAACTCTGCCCCCTGGGACACATGCTCACCCGGGGCACTCGGCCCCCTGGGACACTCGGCTCACCCATGGCACACGGCATCCTGGGACACTCGGCTCACCCGGGGCACTCGGCCACCTGGTACACATGCTCACCCGGGGCACTCGGCTCCCTGGGACACTCGGCTCACATGGGGCACTCGGCCCTCTGGGACAAATGCTCACCCGGGGCACTCGATCCCTGGGACACTCGGCTCACCCAGGGCACTCGGCCCCCTGGAACACTCGGCTCGCCAGGGGCACTCGGCCCCATGGCACACATGCTAAACCGGGGCACTGGCCCCCTGGGACACACCCTCACCCGGGGCACTCGGCAACCTGGGAAACACGCTCACCCGGGGCACTCGGCCCCCTGGGACACTCGGCTCACCCATGGCACACGGCATCCTGGGACACTCGGCTCACCCGGGGCACTCGGCCAGCTGGTACACATGCTCACCCGGGGCACTGGGCCCCGGAGACACTCGGCTCACACGGGGCACTCGGTCCCTGGGACACTCGGCTCGCCAGGGGCACTCGGCCCCATGGCACACATGCTAAATCGGGGCACTGGCCCCCTGGGACACACCCTCACCCGGGGCACTCGGCCCCCTGGGACACATGCTCACCCGGGGCACTCGGCCCCCTGGGACCCTCGGCTCACCCGGGGCACACGGCCCCCTGGGACACTCGGCTCACCCAGGGCACTCGGCCCCCTGGAACACTCGGCTCGCCAGGGGCACTCGGCCCCATGGCACACATGCTAACCCGGGGCACTGGCCCCCTGGGACACACCGTCATCCGGGGCACTCTGCCCCCTGGGACACATGCTCACTCGGGGCATTCGGCCCCTTGGGACACTCGGCTCAGCAGGGGCACTCGGCCCCCTGGGACATACCCTCACCCGGGGCACTCGGTCCCCTGGGACGCTCGGCACACCCAGGGTACTCGGCCCCCTGGAACACTCTGCTCACCAGGGGCACTCGGCCCCCTGGGACACTCGGCTCATCCGGGGCACTCGGCCCCCTGGGTCACATGCTCACCCGGGGCACTTCGCCCCCTGGGAAACATGCTCACCCGGGGCACTCGGCCCCCTGGGACACTCGGCTCACCTGGGGCACTCGGCCCCCTGGGTCACATGCTCACCCGGGGCACTCGGCCCCCTGGGTCACATGCTCACCCGGGGCACTCGGCCCCCTGGGTTACATGCTCACCCGGGGAACTCTGCCCCCTGGGACACATGCTCACCCGGGGCACTCGGCCCCCTGGGACACTCGGCTCACCCATGGCACACGGCATCCTGGGACACTCGGCTCACCCGGGGCACTCGGCCACCTGGTACACATGCTCACCCGGGGCACTCGGCTCCCTGGGACACTCGGCTCACATGGGGCACTCGGCCCTCTGGGACAAATGCTCACCCGGGGCACTCGATCCCTGGGACACTCGGCTCACCCAGGGCACTCGGCCCCCTGGAACACTCGGCTCGCCAGGGGCACTCGGCCCCATGACACACATGCTAAATCGGGGCACTGGCCCCCTGGGACACACCCTCACCCGGGGCACTCGGCCCCCTGGGAAACACGCTCACCCGGGGCACTCGGCCCCCTGGGACACTCGGCTCACCCGGGGCACTCGGCCCTCTGGGTCACATGCTCACCCGGGGAACTCTGCCCCCTGGGACACATGCTCACCCGGGGCACTCGGCCCCCTGGGACACTCGGCTCACCCATGGCACACGGCATCCTGGGACACTCGGCTCACCCGGGGCACTCGGCCACCTGGTACACATGCTCACCCGGGGCACTCGGCTCCCTGGGACACTCGGCTCACATGGGGCACTCGGCCCTCTGGGACAAATGCTCACCCGGGGCACTCGATCCCTGGGACACTCGGCTCACCCAGGGCACTCGGCCCCCTGGAACACTCGGCTCGCCAGGGGCACTCGGCCCCATGGCACACATGCTAAACCGGGGCACTGGCCCCCTGGGACACACCCTCACCCGGGGCACTCGGCAACCTGGGAAACACGCTCACCCGGGGCACTCGGCCCCCTGGGACACTCGGCTCACCCATGGCACACGGCATCCTGGGACACTCGGCTCACCCGGGGCACTCGGCCAGCTGGTACACATGCTCACCCGGGGCACTGGGCCCCGGAGACACTCGGCTCACACGGGGCACTCGGTCCCTGGGACACTCGGCTCGCCAGGGGCACTCGGCCCCATGGCACACATGCTAAATCGGGGCACTGGCCCCCTGGGACACACCCTCACCCGGGGCACTCGGCCCCCTGGGACACATGCTCACCCGGGGCACTTGGCCCCCTGGGACCCTCGGCTCACCCGGGGCACACGGCCCCCTGGGACACTCGGCTCACCCAGGGCACTCGGCCCCCTGGAACACTCGGCTCGCCAGGGGCACTCGGCCCCATGGCACACATGCTAACCCGGGGCACTGGCCCCCTGGGACACACCGTCATCCGGGGCACTCTGCCCCCTGGGACACATGCTCACTCGGGGCATTCGGCCCCTTGGGACACTCGGCTCAGCAGGGGCACTCGGCCCCCTGGGACATACCCTCACCCGGGGCACTCGGTCCCCTGGGACGCTCGGCACACCCAGGGTACTCGGCCCCCTGGAACACTCTGCTCACCAGGGGCACTCGGCCCCCTGGGACACTCGGCTCATCCGGGGCACTCGGCCCCCTGGGTCACATGCTCACCCGGGGCACTTCGCCCCCTGGGAAACATGCTCACCCGGGGCACTCGGCCCCCTGGGACACTCGGCTCACCTGGGGCACTCGGCCCCCTGGGTCACATGCTCACCCGGGGCACTCGGCCCCCTGGGTCACATGCTCACCCGGGGCACTCGGCCCCCTGGGTTACATGCTCACCCGGGGAACTCTGCCCCCTGGGACACATGCTCACCCGGGGCACTCGGCCCCCTGGGACACTCGGCTCACCCATGGCACACGGCATCCTGGGACACTCGGCTCACCCGGGGCACTCGGCCACCTGGTACACATGCTCACCCGGGGCACTCGGCTCCCTGGGACACTCGGCTCACATGGGGCACTCGGCCCTCTGGGACAAATGCTCACCCGGGGCACTCGATCCCTGGGACACTCGGCTCACCCAGGGCACTCGGCCCCCTGGAACACTCGGCTCGCCAGGGGCACTCGGCCCCATGACACACATGCTAAATCGGGGCACTGGCCCCCTGGGACACACCCTCACCCGGGGCACTCGGCCCCCTGGGAAACACGCTCACCCGGGGCACTCGGCCCCCTGGGACACTCGGCTCACCCGGGGCACTCGGCCCTCTGGGTCACATGCTCACCCGGGGAACTCTGCCCCCTGGGACACATGCTCACCCGGGGCACTCGGCCCCCTGGGACACTCGGCTCACCCATGGCACACGGCATCCTGGGACACTCGGCTCACCCGGGGCACTCGGCCACCTGGTACACATGCTCACCCGGGGCACTCGGCTCCCTGGGACACTCGGCTCACATGGGGCACTCGGCCCTCTGGGACAAATGCTCACCCGGGGCACTCGATCCCTGGGACACTCGGCTCACCCAGGGCACTCGGCCCCCTGGAACACTCGGCTCGCCAGGGGCACTCGGCCCCATGGCACACATGCTAAACCGGGGCACTGGCCCCCTGGGACACACCCTCACCCGGGGCACTCGGCAACCTGGGAAACACGCTCACCCGGGGCACTCGGCCCCCTGGGACACTCGGCTCACCCATGGCACACGGCATCCTGGGACACTCGGCTCACCCGGGGCACTCGGCCAGCTGGTACACATGCTCACCCGGGGCACTGGGCCCCGGAGACACTCGGCTCACACGGGGCACTCGGTCCCTGGGACACTCGGCTCGCCAGGGGCACTCGGCCCCATGGCACACATGCTAAATCGGGGCACTGGCCCCCTGGGACACACCCTCACCCGGGGCACTCGGCCCCCTGGGACACATGCTCACCCGGGGCACTTGGCCCCCTGGGACCCTCGGCTCACCCGGGGCACACGGCCCCCTGGGACACTCGGCTCACCCAGGGCACTCGGCCCCCTGGAACACTCGGCTCGCCAGGGGCACTCGGCCCCATGGCACACATGCTAACCCGGGGCACTGGCCCCCTGGGACACACCGTCATCCGGGGCACTCTGCCCCCTGGGACACATGCTCACTCGGGGCATTCGGCCCCTTGGGACACTCGACTCAGCAGGGGCACTCGGCCCCCTGGGACATACCCTCACCCGGGGCACTCGGTCCCCTGGGACGCTCGGCACACCCAGGGTACTCGGCCCCCTGGAACACTCTGCTCACCAGGGGCACTCGGCCCCCTGGGACACTCGGCTCATCCGGGGCACTCGGACCCCTGGGTCACATGCTCACCCGGGGCACTTCGCCCCCTGGGAAACATGCTCACCCGGGGCACTCGGCCCCCTGGGACACTCGGCTCACCTGGGGCACTCGGCCCCCTGGGTCACATGCTCACCCGGGGCACTCGGCCCCCTGGGTCACATGCTCACCCGGGGCACTCGGCCCCCTGGGTTACATGCTCACCCGGGGAACTCTGCCCCCTGGGACACATGCTCACCCGGGGCACTCGGCCCCCTGGGACACTCGGCTCACCCATGGCACACGGCATCCTGGGACACTCGGCTCACCCGGGGCACTCGGCCACCTGGTACACATGCTCACCCGGGGCACTCGGCTCCCTGGGACACTCGGCTCACATGGGGCACTCGGCCCTCTGGGACAAATGCTCACCCGGGGCACTCGATCCCTGGGACACTCGGCTCACCCAGGGCACTCGGCCCCCTGGAACACTCGGCTCGCCAGGGGCACTCGGCCCCATGACACACATGCTAAATCGGGGCACTGGCCCCCTGGGACACACCCTCACCCGGGGCACTCGGCCCCCTGGGAAACACGCTCACCCGGGGCACTCGGCCCTCTGGGTCACATGCTCACCCAGGGCACTCGGCCCCCTGGGTCACATGCTCACCCGGGGCACTCCGCCCCCTGGGACACATGCTCACCCGGGGCACTCGGCCGCCTGGCACACTCGGCTCACCCATGGCACACGGCATCCTGGGACACTCGGCTCACCCGGGGCATTCGGCCACCTGGTACACATGCTCACCCGGGGCACTCGGCCCCCTGGGACACTCGGCTCACACGGGGCACTCGGCCCTCTGGGACAAATGCTCACCTGGGGCACTCGGTCCCTGGGACACTCGGCTCACCCAGGGCACTCGGCCCCCTGGAACACTCGGCTCGCCAGGGGCACTCGGCCCCATGGCACACATGCTAAACCGGGGCACTGGCCCCCTGGGACACACCCTCACCCGGGGCACTCGGCCCCCTGGGAAACACGCTCACCCCGGGCACTCGGCGCCCTGGGACACTCGGCTCACCCGGGGCACATGGCCCCCTGAGACCCTCGGCTCACCCGGGGCACATGGCCCCCTAGGACACTCGGCTCACCCAGGGTACTCGGCCCCCTGGAACACTCGGCTCGCCAGGGGCACTCGGCCCCATGGCACACATGCTAACCCGGGGCACTGGCCCCCTGGGACACACCGTCATCCGGGGCACTCTGCCCCCTGGGACACATGCTCACTCGGGGCATTCGGCCCCTTGGGACACTCGGCTCAGCAGGGGCACTCGGCCCCCTGGGACATACCCTCACCCGGGGCACTCGGTCCCCTGGGACGCTCGGCACACCCAGGGTACTCGGCCCCCTGGAACACTCTGCTCACCAGGGGCACTCGGCCCCCTGGGACACTCGGCTCATCCGGGGCACTCGGCCCCCTGGGTCACATGCTCACCCGGGGCACTTCGCCCCCTGGGAAACATGCTCACCCGGTCCACTCGGCCCCCTGGGACACTCGGCTCACCTGGGGCACTCGGCCCCCTGGGTCACATGCTCACCCGGGGCACTCGGCCCCCTGGGTCACATGCTCACCCGGGGCACTCGGCCCCCTGGGTTACATGCTCACCCGGGGAACTCTGCCCCCTGGGACACATGCTCACCCGGGGCACTCGGCCCCCTGGGACACTCGGCTCACCCATGGCACACGGCATCCTGGGACACTCGGCTCACCCGTGGCACTCGGCCACCTGGTACACATGCTCACCCGGGGCACTCGGCTCCCTGGGACACTCGGCTCACATGGGGCACTCGGCCCTCTGGGACAAATGCTCACCCGGGGCACTCCATCCCTGGGACACTCGGCTCACCCAGGGCACTCGGCCCCCTGGAACACTCGGCTCGCCAGGGGCACTCGGCCCCATGACACACATGCTAAATCGGGGCACTGGCCCCCTGGGACACACCCTCACCCGGGGCACTCGGCCCCCTGGGAAACACGCTCACCCGGGGCACTCGGCCCCCTGGGACACTCGGCTCACCCGGGGCACTCGGCCCTCTGGGTCACATGCTCACCCAGGGCACTCGGCCCCCTGGGTCACATGCTCACCCGGGGCACTCCGCCCCCTGGGACACATGCTCACCCGGGGCACTCGGCCCCCTGGGACACACCCTCACCCGGGGAACTCGGCCCCCTGGGACACTCGGCTCACCCATGGCACACGGCATCCTGGGACACTCGGCTCACCAGGGGCACTCGGCCCCCTGGGACACATGGCTCACCCAGGGCACTCGGCCCCCTGGAACACTCGGCTCACCAGGGGCACTCGGCCCGCTGGGACACTCGGCTCATCCGGGGCACTCGGCCCCCTAGGTCACAATCTCATCCGGGGCACTTCGCCCCCTGGGACACATGCTCACCCGGGGTACTCGTCCCCCTGGAAACTCGGCTCACCTGGGGCACTCGGCCCCCGGAGACACTCGGCTCACACGGGGCACTGGGCCCTCTGGGACAAATGCTCACCCGGGGCACTCGGTCCCTGGGACACTCGGCTCACCCAGGGCACTCGGCCCCCTGGAACACTCGGCTCGCCAGGGGCACTCGGCCCCATGGCACACATGCTAAACCGGGGCACTGGCCCCCTGGGACACACCCTCACCCGGGGCACTCGGCCCCCTGGAAAACACGCTCACCCGGGGCACTCGGCCCCCTGGGACACTCGGCTCACCCATGGCACACGGCATCCTGGGACACTAGGCTCACCCGGGGCACTCGGCCACCTGGTACACATGCTCACCCGGGGCACTTGGCCCCCGGAGACACTCGTCTCACACGGGGCACTCGGCCCTCTGGGACAAATGCTCACCCGGGGCACTCGGTCCCTGGGACACTCGGCTCACCCAGGGCACTCCGCCTTCTGGAACACTCGGCTCGCCAGGGGCACTCGGCCCCATGTCACACATGCTAAATCGGGGCACTGGCCCCCTGGGACACACCCTCACCCGGGGCACTTGGCCCCCTGGGAAACACGCTCACCCGGGGCACTCGGCCCCCTGGGACACTCGGCTCACCCGGGGCACATGGCTCCCTGGGACCCTCGGCTCACCCGGGGCACATGGCCCCCTAGGACACTCGGCTCACCCAGGGCACTGGGCCCCCTGGAACACTCGGCTCGCCAGGGGCACTCGGCCCCATGGCACACATGCTAACCCGGGGCACTGGCCCCCTGGGACACACCCTCACCCGGGGCACTCGGCCCCCTGGAACACATGCTCACCCAGGGCACTCGGCCCCTTGGGACACTCGGCTCAGCAGGGGCACTCGGCCCCCTTGGACATACCCTCACGGGGGCACTCGGTCCCCTGGGACGCTCGGCTCAACCAGGGTACTCGGCCCCCTGGAACACTCTGCTCACCAGGGGCACTCTGCCCCCTGGGACACTCGGCTCATCCCGGGCACTCGGACCCCTGGGTCACATGCTCACCCGGGGCACTCGGCCCCCTGGGTCACATGCTCACCCGGGGCACTCGGCCCCCTGGGTCACATGCTCACCCGGGGCACTCGGCCCCCTGGGACACATGCTTACCCGGGGCACTCCGCCCCCTGGGACACTCGGCTCACCCATGGCACACGGCATCCTGGGACACTCGGCTCACCCGCGGCATTCGGCCACCTGGTACACATGCTCACCCGGGGCACTCGGCCCCCTGGCACACCCGGCTCACCCATGGCACACGGCATCCTGGGACACTCGGCTCACCCGGGGCACATGGCCCCCTGGGACACTCGGCTCACCCAGGGCACTCGGCCCCCTGGAACACTCGGCTCGCCAGGGGCACTCGGCCCCATGGCACACCTGCTGACCCGGGGCACTGGCCCCCTGGGACACACCCTCACCCGGGGCACTCGGCCCCCTGGGAAACACGCTCACCCGGGGCACTCGGCCCCCTGGGACACTCGGCTCACCCATGGCACAGGGCATCCTGGGACACTCGGCTCACCAGGGGCACTCGGCCCCCTGGGACACATGGCTCGCCCAGGGCACTCGGCCCCCTGGAACACTCGGCTCACCAGGGGCACTCGGCCCCCTGGGACACTCGGCTCACACGGGGCACTCGGCCCTCTGGGACAAATGCTCACCTGGGGCACTCGGTCCCTGGGACACTCGGCTCACCCAGGGCACTCGGCCCCCTGGAACACGGCTCGCCAGGGGCACTCGGCCCCATGGCACACATGCTAAACCGGGGCACTGGCCCCCTGGGACACACCCTCACCCGGGGCACTCGGCCCCCTGGGAAACACGCTCACCCCGGGCACTCGGTGCCCTGGGACACTCGGCTCACCCGGGGCACATGGCCCCCTGAGACCCTCGGCTCACCCGGGGCACATGGCCCCCTAGGACACTCGGCTCACCCAGGGTACTCGGCCCCCTGGAACACTCGGCTCGCCAGGGGCACTCGGCCCCATGGCACACATGCTAACCCGGGGCACTGGCCCCCTGGGACACACCGTCATCCGGGGCACTCTGCCCCCTGGGACACATGCTCACTCGGGGCATTCGGCCCCTTGGGACACTCGGCTCAGCAGGGGCACTCGGCCCCCTGGGACATACCCTCACCCGGGGCACTCGGTCCCCTGGGACGCTCGGCACACCCGGGGTACTCGGCCCCCTGGAACACTCTGCTCACCAGGGGCACTCGGCCCCCTGGGACACTCGGCTCATCCAGGGCACTCGGCCCCCTGGGTCACATGCTCACCCGGGGCACTTCGCCCCCTGGGAAACATGCTCACCCGGGGCACTCGGCCCCCTGGGACACTCGGCTCACCTGGGGCACTCGGCCCCCTGGGTCACATGCTCACCCGGGGCACTCGGCCCCCTGGGTCACATGCTCACCCGGGGCACTCGGCCCCCTGGGTTACATGCTCACCCGGGGAACTCTGCCCCCTGGGACACATGCTCACCCGGGGCACTCGGCCCCCTGGGACACTCGGCTCACCCATGGCACACGGCATCCTGGGACACTCGGCTCACCCGGGGCACTCGGCCACCTGGTACACATGCTCACCCGGGGCACTCGGCTCCCTGGGACACTTGGCTCACATGGGGCACTCGGCCCTCTGGGACAAATGCTCACCCGGGGCACTCGATCCCTGGGACACTCGGCTCACCCAGGGCACTCGGCCCCCTGGAACACTCGGCTCGCCAGGGGCACTCGGCCCCATGGCACACATGCTAAACCGGGGCACTGGCCCCCTGGGACACACCCTCACCCGGGGCACTCGGCAACCTGGGAAACACGCTCACCCGGGGCACTCGGCCCCCTGGGACACTCGGCTCACCCATGGCACACGGCATCCTGGGACACTCGGCTCACCCGGGGCACTCGGCCACCTGGTACACATGCTCACCCGGGGCACTCGGCTCCCTGGGACACTCGGCTCACATGGGGCACTCGGCCCTCTGGGACAAATGCTCACCCGGGGCACTCGATCCCTGGGACACTCGGCTCACCCAGGGCACTCGGCCCCCTGGAACACTCGGCTCGCCAGGGGCACTCGGCCCCATGGCACACATGCTAAACCGGGGCACTGGCCCCCTGGGACACACCCTCACCCGGGGCACTCGGCCCCCTGGGAAACACGCTCACCCCGGGCACTCGGCGCCCTGGGACACTCGGCTCACCCGGGGCACATGGCCCCCTGAGACCCTCGGCTCACCCGGGGCACATGGCCCCCTAGGACACTCGGCTCACCCAGGGTACTCGGCCCCCTGGAACACTCGGCTCGCCAGGGGCACTCGGCCCCATGGCACACATGCTAACCCGGGGCACTGGCCCCCTGGGACACACCATCATCCGGGGCACTGTGCCCCCTGGGACACATGCTCACTCGGGGCATTCGGCCCCTTGGGACACTCGGCTCAGCAGGGGCACTCGGCCCCCTGGGACATACCCTCACCCGGGGCACTCGGTCCCCTGGGACGCTCGGCACACCCAGGGTACTCGGCCCCCTGGAACACTCTGCTCACCAGGGGCACTCGGCCCCCTGGGACACTCGGCTCATCCGGGGCACTCGGCCCCCTGGGTCACATGCTCACCCGGGGCACTTCGCCCCCTGGGAAACATGCTCACCCGGGGCACTCGGCCCCCTGGGACACTCGGCTCACCTGGGGCACTCGGCCCCCTGGGTCACATGCTCACCCGGGGCACTCGGCCCCCTGGGTCACATGCTCACCCGGGGCACTCGGCCCCCTGGGTTACATGCTCACCCGGGGAACTCTGCCCCCTGGGACACATGCTCACCCGGGGCACTCGGCCCCCTGGGACACTCGGCTCACCCATGGCACACGGCATCCTGGGACACTCGGCTCACCCGGGGCACTCGGCCACCTGGTACACATGCTCACCCGGGGCACTCGGCTCCCTGGGACACTCGGCTCACATGGGGCACTCGGCCCTCTGGGACAAATGCTCACCCGGGGCACTCGATCCCTGGGACACTCGGCTCACCCAGGGCACTCGGCCCCCTGGAACACTCGGCTCGCCAGGGGCACTCGGCCCCATGGCACACATGCTAAACCGGGGCACTGGCCCCCTGGGACACACCCTCACCCGGGGCACTCGGCAACCTGGGAAACACGCTCACCCGGGGCACTCGGCCCCCTGGGACACTCGGCTCACCCATGGCACACGGCATCCTGGGACACTCGGCTCACCCGGGGCACTCGGCCAGCTGGTACACATGCTCACCCGGGGCACTGGGCCCCGGAGACACTCGGCTCACACGGGGCACTCGGTCCCTGGGACACTCGGCTCGCCAGGGGCACTCGGCCCCATGGCACACATGCTAAATCGGGGCACTGGCCCCCTGGGACACTCGGCTCACCCAGGGCACTCGGCCCCCTGGAACACTCGGCTCGCCAGGGGCACTCGGCCCCATGGCACACCTGCTGACCCGGGGCACTGGCCCCCTGGGACACACCCTCACCCGGGGCACTCGGCCCCCTGGGAAACACGCTCACCCGGGGCACTCGGCCCCCTGGGACACTCGGCTCACCCATGGCACAGGGCATCCTGGGACACTCGGCTCACCAGGGGCACTCGGCCCCCTGGGACACATGGCTCGCCCAGGGCACTCGGCCCCCTGGAACACTCGGCTCACCAGGGGCACTCGGCCCCCTGGGACACTCGGCTCACACGGGGCACTCGGCCCTCTGGGACAAATGCTCACCTGGGGCACTCGGTCCCTGGGACACTCGGCTCACCCAGGGCACTCGGCCCCCTGGAACACGGCTCGCCAGGGGCACTCGGCCCCATGGCACACATGCTAAACCGGGGCACTGGCCCCCTGGGACACACCCTCACCCGGGGCACTCGGCCCCCTGGGAAACACGCTCACCCCGGGCACTCGGTGCCCTGGGACACTCGGCTCACCCGGGGCACATGGCCCCCTGAGACCCTCGGCTCACCCGGGGCACATGGCCCCCTAGGACACTCGGCTCACCCAGGGTACTCGGCCCCCTGGAACACTCGGCTCGCCAGGGGCACTCGGCCCCATGGCACACATGCTAACCCGGGGCACTGGCCCCCTGGGACACACCGTCATCCGGGGCACTCTGCCCCCTGGGACACATGCTCACTCGGGGCATTCGGCCCCTTGGGACACTCGGCTCAGCAGGGGCACTCGGCCCCCTGGGACATACCCTCACCCGGGGCACTCGGTCCCCTGGGACGCTCGGCACACCCGGGGTACTCGGCCCCCTGGAACACTCTGCTCACCAGGGGCACTCGGCCCCCTGGGACACTCGGCTCATCCAGGGCACTCGGCCCCCTGGGTCACATGCTCACCCGGGGCACTTCGCCCCCTGGGAAACATGCTCACCCGGGGCACTCGGCCCCCTGGGACACTCGGCTCACCTGGGGCACTCGGCCCCCTGGGTCACATGCTCACCCGGGGCACTCGGCCCCCTGGGTCACATGCTCACCCGGGGCACTCGGCCCCCTGGGTTACATGCTCACCCGGGGAACTCTGCCCCCTGGGACACATGCTCACCCGGGGCACTCGGCCCCCTGGGACACTCGGCTCACCCATGGCACACGGCATCCTGGGACACTCGGCTCACCCGGGGCACTCGGCCACCTGGTACACATGCTCACCCGGGGCACTCGGCTCCCTGGGACACTCGGCTCACATGGGGCACTCGGCCCTCTGGGACAAATGCTCACCCGGGGCACTCGATCCCTGGGACACTCGGCTCACCCAGGGCACTCGGCCCCCTGGAACACTCGGCTCGCCAGGGGCACTCGGCCCCATGGCACACATGCTAAACCGGGGCACTGGCCCCCTGGGACACACCCTCACCCGGGGCACTCGGCAACCTGGGAAACACGCTCACCCGGGGCACTCGGCCCCCTGGGACACTCGGCTCACCCATGGCACACGGCATCCTGGGACACTCGGCTCACCCGGGGCACTCGGCCACCTGGTACACATGCTCACCCGGGGCACTCGGCTCCCTGGGACACTCGGCTCACATGGGGCACTCGGCCCTCTGGGACAAATGCTCACCCGGGGCACTCGATCCCTGGGACACTCGGCTCACCCAGGGCACTCGGCCCCCTGGAACACTCGGCTCGCCAGGGGCACTCGGCCCCATGGCACACATGCTAAACCGGGGCACTGGCCCCCTGGGACACACCCTCACCCGGGGCACTCGGCCCCCTGGGAAACACGCTCACCCCGGGCACTCGGCGCCCTGGGACACTCGGCTCACCCGGGGCACATGGCCCCCTGAGACCCTCGGCTCACCCGGGGCACATGGCCCCCTAGGACACTCGGCTCACCCAGGGTACTCGGCCCCCTGGAACACTCGGCTCGCCAGGGGCACTCGGCCCCATGGCACACATGCTAACCCGGGGCACTGGCCCCCTGGGACACACCGTCATCCGGGGCACTGTGCCCCCTGGGACACATGCTCACTCGGGGCATTCGGCCCCTTGGGACACTCGGCTCAGCAGGGGCACTCGGCCCCCTGGGACATACCCTCACCCGGGGCACTCGGTCCCCTGGGACGCTCGGCACACCCAGGGTACTCGGCCCCCTGGAACACTCTGCTCACCAGGGGCACTCGGCCCCCTGGGACACTCGGCTCATCCGGGGCACTCGGCCCCCTGGGTCACATGCTCACCCGGGGCACTTCGCCCCCTGGGAAACATGCTCACCCGGGGCACTCGGCCCCCTGGGACACTCGGCTCACCTGGGGCACTCGGCCCCCTGGGTCACATGCTCACCCGGGGCACTCGGCCCCCTGGGTCACATGCTCACCCGGGGCACTCGGCCCCCTGGGTTACATGCTCACCCGGGGAACTCTGCCCCCTGGGACACATGCTCACCCGGGGCACTCGGCCCCCTGGGACACTCGGCTCACCCATGGCACACGGCATCCTGGGACACTCGGCTCACCCGGGGCACTCGGCCACCTGGTACACATGCTCACCCGGGGCACTCGGCTCCCTGGGACACTCGGCTCACATGGGGCACTCGGCCCTCTGGGACAAATGCTCACCCGGGGCACTCGATCCCTGGGACACTCGGCTCACCCAGGGCACTCGGCCCCCTGGAACACTCGGCTCGCCAGGGGCACTCGGCCCCATGGCACACATGCTAAACCGGGGCACTGGCCCCCTGGGACACACCCTCACCCGGGGCACTCGGCAACCTGGGAAACACGCTCACCCGGGGCACTCGGCCCCCTGGGACACTCGGCTCACCCATGGCACACGGCATCCTGGGACACTCGGCTCACCCGGGGCACTCGGCCAGCTGGTACACATGCTCACCCGGGGCACTGGGCCCCGGAGACACTCGGCTCACACGGGGCACTCGGTCCCTGGGACACTCGGCTCGCCAGGGGCACTCGGCCCCATGGCACACATGCTAAATCGGGGCACTGGCCCCCTGGGACACACCCTCACCCGGGGCACTCGGCCCCCTGGGACACATGCTCACCCGGGGCACTCGGCCCCCTGGGACCCTCGGCTCACCCGGGGCACACGGCCCCCTGGGACACTCGGCTCACCCAGGGCACTCGGCCCCCTGGAACACTCGGCTCGCCAGGGGCACTCGGCCCCATGGCACACATGCTAACCCGGGGCACTGGCCCCCTGGGACACACCGTCATCCGGGGCACTCTGCCCCCTGGGACACATGCTCACTCGGGGCATTCGGCCCCTTGGGACACTCGGCTCAGCAGGGGCACTCGGCCCCCTGGGACATACCCTCACCCGGGGCACTCGGTCCCCTGGGACGCTCGGCACACCCAGGGTACTCGGCCCCCTGGAACACTCTGCTCACCAGGGGCACTCGGCCCCCTGGGACACTCGGCTCATCCGGGGCACTCGGCCCCCTGGGTCACATGCTCACCCGGGGCACTTCGCCCCCTGGGAAACATGCTCACCCGGGGCACTCGGCCCCCTGGGACACTCGGCTCACCTGGGGCACTCGGCCCCCTGGGTCACATGCTCACCCGGGGCACTCGGCCCCCTGGGTCACATGCTCACCCGGGGCACTCGGCCCCCTGGGTTACATGCTCACCCGGGGAACTCTGCCCCCTGGGACACATGCTCACCCGGGGCACTCGGCCCCCTGGGACACTCGGCTCACCCATGGCACACGGCATCCTGGGACACTCGGCTCACCCGGGGCACTCGGCCACCTGGTACACATGCTCACCCGGGGCACTCGGCTCCCTGGGACACTCGGCTCACATGGGGCACTCGGCCCTCTGGGACAAATGCTCACCCGGGGCACTCGATCCCTGGGACACTCGGCTCACCCAGGGCACTCGGCCCCCTGGAACACTCGGCTCGCCAGGGGCACTCGGCCCCATGACACACATGCTAAATCGGGGCACTGGCCCCCTGGGACACACCCTCACCCGGGGCACTCGGCCCCCTGGGAAACACGCTCACCCGGGGCACTCGGCCCCCTGGGACACTCGGCTCACCCGGGGCACTCGGCCCTCTGGGTCACATGCTCACCCGGGGAACTCTGCCCCCTGGGACACATGCTCACCCGGGGCACTCGGCCCCCTGGGACACTCGGCTCACCCATGGCACACGGCATCCTGGGACACTCGGCTCACCCGGGGCACTCGGCCACCTGGTACACATGCTCACCCGGGGCACTCGGCTCCCTGGGACACTCGGCTCACATGGGGCACTCGGCCCTCTGGGACAAATGCTCACCCGGGGCACTCGATCCCTGGGACACTCGGCTCACCCAGGGCACTCGGCCCCCTGGAACACTCGGCTCGCCAGGGGCACTCGGCCCCATGGCACACATGCTAAACCGGGGCACTGGCCCCCTGGGACACACCCTCACCCGGGGCACTCGGCAACCTGGGAAACACGCTCACCCGGGGCACTCGGCCCCCTGGGACACTCGGCTCACCCATGGCACACGGCATCCTGGGACACTCGGCTCACCCGGGGCACTCGGCCAGCTGGTACACATGCTCACCCGGGGCACTGGGCCCCGGAGACACTCGGCTCACACGGGGCACTCGGTCCCTGGGACACTCGGCTCGCCAGGGGCACTCGGCCCCATGGCACACATGCTAAATCGGGGCACTGGCCCCCTGGGACACACCCTCACCCGGGGCACTCGGCCCCCTGGGACACATGCTCACCCGGGGCACTTGGCCCCCTGGGACCCTCGGCTCACCCGGGGCACACGGCCCCCTGGGACACTCGGCTCACCCAGGGCACTCGGCCCCCTGGAACACTCGGCTCGCCAGGGGCACTCGGCCCCATGGCACACATGCTAACCCGGGGCACTGGCCCCCTGGGACACACCGTCATCCGGGGCACTCTGCCCCCTGGGACACATGCTCACTCGGGGCATTCGGCCCCTTGGGACACTCGGCTCAGCAGGGGCACTCGGCCCCCTGGGACATACCCTCACCCGGGGCACTCGGTCCCCTGGGACGCTCGGCACACCCAGGGTACTCGGCCCCCTGGAACACTCTGCTCACCAGGGGCACTCGGCCCCCTGGGACACTCGGCTCATCCGGGGCACTCGGCCCCCTGGGTCACATGCTCACCCGGGGCACTTCGCCCCCTGGGAAACATGCTCACCCGGGGCACTCGGCCCCCTGGGACACTCGGCTCACCTGGGGCACTCGGCCCCCTGGGTCACATGCTCACCCGGGGCACTCGGCCCCCTGGGTCACATGCTCACCCGGGGCACTCGGCCCCCTGGGTTACATGCTCACCCGGGGAACTCTGCCCCCTGGGACACATGCTCACCCGGGGCACTCGGCCCCCTGGGACACTCGGCTCACCCATGGCACACGGCATCCTGGGACACTCGGCTCACCCGGGGCACTCGGCCACCTGGTACACATGCTCACCCGGGGCACTCGGCTCCCTGGGACACTCGGCTCACATGGGGCACTCGGCCCTCTGGGACAAATGCTCACCCGGGGCACTCGATCCCTGGGACACTCGGCTCACCCAGGGCACTCGGCCCCCTGGAACACTCGGCTCGCCAGGGGCACTCGGCCCCATGACACACATGCTAAATCGGGGCACTGGCCCCCTGGGACACACCCTCACCCGGGGCACTCGGCCCCCTGGGAAACACGCTCACCCGGGGCACTCGGCCCCCTGGGACACTCGGCTCACCCGGGGCACTCGGCCCTCTGGGTCACATGCTCACCCGGGGAACTCTGCCCCCTGGGACACATGCTCACCCGGGGCACTCGGCCCCCTGGGACACTCGGCTCACCCATGGCACACGGCATCCTGGGACACTCGGCTCACCCGGGGCACTCGGCCACCTGGTACACATGCTCACCCGGGGCACTCGGCTCCCTGGGACACTCGGCTCACATGGGGCACTCGGCCCTCTGGGACAAATGCTCACCCGGGGCACTCGATCCCTGGGACACTCGGCTCACCCAGGGCACTCGGCCCCCTGGAACACTCGGCTCGCCAGGGGCACTCGGCCCCATGGCACACATGCTAAACCGGGGCACTGGCCCCCTGGGACACACCCTCACCCGGGGCACTCGGCAACCTGGGAAACACGCTCACCCGGGGCACTCGGCCCCCTGGGACACTCGGCTCACCCATGGCACACGGCATCCTGGGACACTCGGCTCACCCGGGGCACTCGGCCAGCTGGTACACATGCTCACCCGGGGCACTGGGCCCCGGAGACACTCGGCTCACACGGGGCACTCGGTCCCTGGGACACTCGGCTCGCCAGGGGCACTCGGCCCCATGGCACACATGCTAAATCGGGGCACTGGCCCCCTGGGACACACCCTCACCCGGGGCACTCGGCCCCCTGGGACACATGCTCACCCGGGGCACTTGGCCCCCTGGGACCCTCGGCTCACCCGGGGCACACGGCCCCCTGGGACACTCGGCTCACCCAGGGCACTCGGCCCCCTGGAACACTCGGCTCGCCAGGGGCACTCGGCCCCATGGCACACATGCTAACCCGGGGCACTGGCCCCCTGGGACACACCGTCATCCGGGGCACTCTGCCCCCTGGGACACATGCTCACTCGGGGCATTCGGCCCCTTGGGACACTCGACTCAGCAGGGGCACTCGGCCCCCTGGGACATACCCTCACCCGGGGCACTCGGTCCCCTGGGACGCTCGGCACACCCAGGGTACTCGGCCCCCTGGAACACTCTGCTCACCAGGGGCACTCGGCCCCCTGGGACACTCGGCTCATCCGGGGCACTCGGACCCCTGGGTCACATGCTCACCCGGGGCACTTCGCCCCCTGGGAAACATGCTCACCCGGGGCACTCGGCCCCCTGGGACACTCGGCTCACCTGGGGCACTCGGCCCCCTGGGTCACATGCTCACCCGGGGCACTCGGCCCCCTGGGTCACATGCTCACCCGGGGCACTCGGCCCCCTGGGTTACATGCTCACCCGGGGAACTCTGCCCCCTGGGACACATGCTCACCCGGGGCACTCGGCCCCCTGGGACACTCGGCTCACCCATGGCACACGGCATCCTGGGACACTCGGCTCACCCGGGGCACTCGGCCACCTGGTACACATGCTCACCCGGGGCACTCGGCTCCCTGGGACACTCGGCTCACATGGGGCACTCGGCCCTCTGGGACAAATGCTCACCCGGGGCACTCGATCCCTGGGACACTCGGCTCACCCAGGGCACTCGGCCCCCTGGAACACTCGGCTCGCCAGGGGCACTCGGCCCCATGACACACATGCTAAATCGGGGCACTGGCCCCCTGGGACACACCCTCACCCGGGGCACTCGGCCCCCTGGGAAACACGCTCACCCGGGGCACTCGGCCCTCTGGGTCACATGCTCACCCAGGGCACTCGGCCCCCTGGGTCACATGCTCACCCGGGGCACTCCGCCCCCTGGGACACATGCTCACCCGGGGCACTCGGCCGCCTGGCACACTCGGCTCACCCATGGCACACGGCATCCTGGGACACTCGGCTCACCCGGGGCATTCGGCCACCTGGTACACATGCTCACCCGGGGCACTCGGCCCCCTGGGACACTCGGCTCACACGGGGCACTCGGCCCTCTGGGACAAATGCTCACCTGGGGCACTCGGTCCCTGGGACACTCGGCTCACCCAGGGCACTCGGCCCCCTGGAACACTCGGCTCGCCAGGGGCACTCGGCCCCATGGCACACATGCTAAACCGGGGCACTGGCCCCCTGGGACACACCCTCACCCGGGGCACTCGGCCCCCTGGGAAACACGCTCACCCCGGGCACTCGGCGCCCTGGGACACTCGGCTCACCCGGGGCACATGGCCCCCTGAGACCCTCGGCTCACCCGGGGCACATGGCCCCCTAGGACACTCGGCTCACCCAGGGTACTCGGCCCCCTGGAACACTCGGCTCGCCAGGGGCACTCGGCCCCATGGCACACATGCTAACCCGGGGCACTGGCCCCCTGGGACACACCGTCATCCGGGGCACTCTGCCCCCTGGGACACATGCTCACTCGGGGCATTCGGCCCCTTGGGACACTCGGCTCAGCAGGGGCACTCGGCCCCCTGGGACATACCCTCACCCGGGGCACTCGGTCCCCTGGGACGCTCGGCACACCCAGGGTACTCGGCCCCCTGGAACACTCTGCTCACCAGGGGCACTCGGCCCCCTGGGACACTCGGCTCATCCGGGGCACTCGGCCCCCTGGGTCACATGCTCACCCGGGGCACTTCGCCCCCTGGGAAACATGCTCACCCGGTCCACTCGGCCCCCTGGGACACTCGGCTCACCTGGGGCACTCGGCCCCCTGGGTCACATGCTCACCCGGGGCACTCGGCCCCCTGGGTCACATGCTCACCCGGGGCACTCGGCCCCCTGGGTTACATGCTCACCCGGGGAACTCTGCCCCCTGGGACACATGCTCACCCGGGGCACTCGGCCCCCTGGGACACTCGGCTCACCCATGGCACACGGCATCCTGGGACACTCGGCTCACCCGTGGCACTCGGCCACCTGGTACACATGCTCACCCGGGGCACTCGGCTCCCTGGGACACTCGGCTCACATGGGGCACTCGGCCCTCTGGGACAAATGCTCACCCGGGGCACTCCATCCCTGGGACACTCGGCTCACCCAGGGCACTCGGCCCCCTGGAACACTCGGCTCGCCAGGGGCACTCGGCCCCATGACACACATGCTAAATCGGGGCACTGGCCCCCTGGGACACACCCTCACCCGGGGCACTCGGCCCCCTGGGAAACACGCTCACCCGGGGCACTCGGCCCCCTGGGACACTCGGCTCACCCGGGGCACTCGGCCCTCTGGGTCACATGCTCACCCAGGGCACTCGGCCCCCTGGGTCACATGCTCACCCGGGGCACTCCGCCCCCTGGGACACATGCTCACCCGGGGCACTCGGCCCCCTGGGACACACCCTCACCCGGGGAACTCGGCCCCCTGGGACACTCGGCTCACCCATGGCACACGGCATCCTGGGACACTCGGCTCACCAGGGGCACTCGGCCCCCTGGGACACATGGCTCACCCAGGGCACTCGGCCCCCTGGAACACTCGGCTCACCAGGGGCACTCGGCCCGCTGGGACACTCGGCTCATCCGGGGCACTCGGCCCCCTAGGTCACAAGCTCATCCGGGGCACTTCGCCCCCTGGGACACATGCTCACCCGGGGTACTCGTCCCCCTGGAAACTCGGCTCACCTGGGGCACTCGGCCCCCGGAGACACTCGGCTCACACGGGGCACTGGGCCCTCTGGGACAAATGCTCACCCGGGGCACTCGGTCCCTGGGACACTCGGCTCACCCAGGGCACTCGGCCCCCTGGAACACTCGGCTCGCCAGGGGCACTCGGCCCCATGGCACACATGCTAAACCGGGGCACTGGCCCCCTGGGACACACCCTCACCCGGGGCACTCGGCCCCCTGGAAAACACGCTCACCCGGGGCACTCGGCCCCCTGGGACACTCGGCTCACCCATGGCACACGGCATCCTGGGACACTAGGCTCACCCGGGGCACTCGGCCACCTGGTACACATGCTCACCCGGGGCACTTGGCCCCCGGAGACACTCGTCTCACACGGGGCACTCGGCCCTCTGGGACAAATGCTCACCCGGGGCACTCGGTCCCTGGGACACTCGGCTCACCCAGGGCACTCCGCCTTCTGGAACACTCGGCTCGCCAGGGGCACTCGGCCCCATGTCACACATGCTAAATCGGGGCACTGGCCCCCTGGGACACACCCTCACCCGGGGCACTTGGCCCCCTGGGAAACACGCTCACCCGGGGCACTCGGCCCCCTGGGACACTCGGCTCACCCGGGGCACATGGCTCCCTGGGACCCTCGGCTCACCCGGGGCACATGGCCCCCTAGGACACTCGGCTCACCCAGGGCACTGGGCCCCCTGGAACACTCGGCTCGCCAGGGGCACTCGGCCCCATGGCACACATGCTAACCCGGGGCACTGGCCCCCTGGGACACACCCTCACCCGGGGCACTCGGCCCCCTGGAACACATGCTCACCCAGGGCACTCGGCCCCTTGGGACACTCGGCTCAGCAGGGGCACTCGGCCCCCTTGGACATACCCTCACGGGGGCACTCGGTCCCCTGGGACGCTCGGCTCAACCAGGGTACTCGGCCCCCTGGAACACTCTGCTCACCAGGGGCACTCTGCCCCCTGGGACACTCGGCTCATCCCGGGCACTCGGACCCCTGGGTCACATGCTCACCCGGGGCACTCGGCCCCCTGGGTCACATGCTCACCCGGGGCACTCGGCCCCCTGGGTCACATGCTCACCCGGGGCACTCGGCCCCCTGGGACACATGCTTACCCGGGGCACTCCGCCCCCTGGGACACTCGGCTCACCCATGGCACACGGCATCCTGGGACACTCGGCTCACCCGCGGCATTCGGCCACCTGGTACACATGCTCACCCGGGGCACTCGGCCCCCTGGCACACCCGGCTCACCCATGGCACACGGCATCCTGGGACACTCGGCTCACCCGGGGCACATGGCCCCCTGGGACACTCGGCTCACCCAGGGCACTCGGCCCCCTGGAACACTCGGCTCGCCAGGGGCACTCGGCCCCATGGCACACCTGCTGACCCGGGGCACTGGCCCCCTGGGACACACCCTCACCCGGGGCACTCGGCCCCCTGGGAAACACGCTCACCCGGGGCACTCGGCCCCCTGGGACACTCGGCTCACCCATGGCACAGGGCATCCTGGGACACTCGGCTCACCAGGGGCACTCGGCCCCCTGGGACACATGGCTCGCCCAGGGCACTCGGCCCCCTGGAACACTCGGCTCACCAGGGGCACTCGGCCCCCTGGGACACTCGGCTCACACGGGGCACTCGGCCCTCTGGGACAAATGCTCACCTGGGGCACTCGGTCCCTGGGACACTCGGCTCACCCAGGGCACTCGGCCCCCTGGAACACGGCTCGCCAGGGGCACTCGGCCCCATGGCACACATGCTAAACCGGGGCACTGGCCCCCTGGGACACACCCTCACCCGGGGCACTCGGCCCCCTGGGAAACACGCTCACCCCGGGCACTCGGCGCCCTGGGACACTCGGCTCACCCGGGGCACATGGCCCCCTGAGACCCTCGGCTCACCCGGGGCACATGGCCCCCTAGGACACTCGGCTCACCCAGGGTACTCGGCCCCCTGGAACACTCGGCTCGCCAGGGGCACTCGGCCCCATGGCACACATGCTAACCCGGGGCACTGGCCCCCTGGGACACACCGTCATCCGGGGCACTCTGCCCCCTGGGACACATGCTCACTCGGGGCATTCGGCCCCTTGGGACACTCGGCTCAGCAGGGGCACTCGGCCCCCTGGGACATACCCTCACCCGGGGCACTCGGTCCCCTGGGACGCTCGGCACACCCGGGGTACTCGGCCCCCTGGAACACTCTGCTCACCAGGGGCACTCGGCCCCCTGGGACACTCGGCTCATCCGGGGCACTCGGCCCCCTGGGTCACATGCTCACCCGGGGCACTTCGCCCCCTGGGAAACATGCTCACCCGGGGCACTCGGCCCCCTGGGACACTCGGCTCACCTGGGGCACTCGGCCCCCTGGGTCACATGCTCACCCGGGGCACTCGGCCCCCTGGGTCACATGCTCACCCGGGGCACTCGGCCCCCTGGGTTACATGCTCACCCGGGGAACTCTGCCCCCTGGGACACATGCTCACCCGGGGCACTCGGCCCCCTGGGACACTCGGCTCACCCATGGCACACGGCATCCTGGGACACTCGGCTCACCCGGGGCACTCGGCCACCTGGTACACATGCTCACCCGGGGCACTCGGCTCCCTGGGACACTCGGCTCACATGGGGCACTCGGCCCTCTGGGACAAATGCTCACCCGGGGCACTCGATCCCTGGGACACTCGGCTCACCCAGGGCACTCGGCCCCCTGGAACACTCGGCTCGCCAGGGGCACTCGGCCCCATGGCACACATGCTAAACCGGGGCACTGGCCCCCTGGGACACACCCTCACCCGGGGCACTCGGCAACCTGGGAAACACGCTCACCCGGGGCACTCGGCCCCCTGGGACACTCGGCTCACCCATGGCACACGGCATCCTGGGACACTCGGCTCACCCGGGGCACTCGGCCAGCTGGTACACATGCTCACCCGGGGCACTGGGCCCCGGAGACACTCGGCTCACACGGGGCACTCGGTCCCTGGGACACTCGGCTCGCCAGGGGCACTCGGCCCCATGGCACACATGCTAAATCGGGGCACTGGCCCCCTGGGACACACCCTCACCTGGGGCACTCGGCCCCCTGGGACACATGCTCACCCGGGGCACTCGGCCCCCTGGGACCCTCGGCTCACCCGGGGCACACGGCCCCCTGGGACACTCGGCTCACCCAGGGCACTCGGCCCCCTGGAACACTCGGCTCGCCAGGGGCACTCGGCCCCATGGCACACATGCTAACAAGGGTCACTGGCCCCCTGGGACACACCCTCACCCGGGGCACTCGGCCCCCTGGGACACACCCTCACCCGGGGCACTCGGCCCCCTGGGAAACACGCTCACCCTGGGCACTCGGCGCCCTGGGACACTCGGCTCACCCGGGGCACATGGCCCCCTGAGACCCTCGGCTCACCCGGGGCACATGGCCCCCTAGGACACTCGGCTCACCCAGGGTACTCGGCCCCCTGGAACACTCGGCTCGCCAGGGGCACTCGGCCCCATGGCACACATGCTAAATCGGGGCACTGGCCCCCTGGGACACACCCTCACCCGGGGCACTCGGCCCCCTGGGACACTCGGCTCACACGGGGCACTGGGCCCTCTGGGACAAATGCTCACCCGGGGCACTCGGTCCCTGGGACACTCGGCTCACCCGGGGCACTCGGCCCCCTGGGACACTCGGCTCACCCGGGGCACTCGGCCCCCTGGGACACTCGGCTCACCCATGGCACACGGCATCCTGGGACACTCGGCTCACCAGGGGCACTCGGCCCCCTGGGACACATGGCTCACCCAGGGCACTCGGCCCCCTGGAACACTCTGCTCACCAGGGGCACTCGGCCCCCTGGGACACTCGGCTCATCCGGGGCACTCGGCCCCCTAGGTCACATGCTCATCCGGGGCACTTTGCCCCCTGGGACACATGCTCACCCTGGGCACTCGGCCCCCTGGGACACTCGGCTCACCCGGGGCACTCGGCCCCCTGGGTCACATGCTCACCCGGGGCACTCGGCCCCCTGGGTCACATGCTCACCCGGGGCACTCGGCCCCCTGGGACACATGCTCACCCGGGGCACTCGGCCCCCTGGCACACTCGGCTCACCCATGCCACACGGCATCCTGGGACACTCGGCTCACCCGGGGCACTCGGCCCTCTGGGACAAATGCTCACCTGGGGCACTCGGTCCCTGGGACACTCGGCTCACCCAGGGCACTCGGCCCCCTGGAACACTCGGCTCGCCAGGGGCACTCGGCCCCATGGCACACATGCTAAACCGGGGCACTGGCCCCCTGGGACACTCCCTCACCCGGGGCACTTGGCCCCCTGGGAAACACGCTCACCCGGGGCACTGGGCCCCCTGGGACACTCGGCTCACCCGGGGCACATGGCCCCCTGAGACCCTCGGCTCACCCGGGGCACATGGCCCCCTAGGACACTCGGCTCACCCAGGGTACTCGGCCCCCTGGAACACTCGGCTCGCCAGGGGCACTCGGCCCCATGGCACACATGCTAACCCGGGGCACTGGCCCCCTGGGACACACCCTCACCCGGGGCACTCTGCCCCCTGGGACACATGCTCACCCGGGGCATTCGGCCCCTTGGGACACTCGGCTCAGCAGGGGCACTCGGCCCCCTGGGACATACCCTCACCCGGGGCACTCGGTCCCCTGGGATGCTCGGGACACCCAGGGTACTCGGCCCCCTGGAACACTCTGCTCACCAGGGGCACTCGGCCCCCTGGGACACTCGGCTCATCCGGGGCACTCGGCCCCCTGGGTCACATGCTCACCCGGGGCACTTCGCCCCCTGGGAAACATGCTCACCCGGGGCACTCGGCCCCCTGGGACAATCGGCTCACCCCGGGCACTCGGGCCCCTGGGTCACATGCTCACCCGGGGCACTCGGGCCCCTGGGTCACATGCTCACCCGGGGCACTCGGCCCCCTGGGTCACATGCTCACTCGGGGCACTCGGCTCCCTGGGACACTCGGCTCACATGGGGCACTCGGCCCTCTGGGACAAATGCTCACCCGGGGCACTCGATCCCTGGGACACTCGGCTCCCCCAGGGCACTCGGCCCCCTGGAACACTCGGCTCGCCAGGGGCAATCGGCCCCATGGCACACATGCTAAACCGGGGCACTGGCCCCCTGGGACACACCCTCACCCGGGGCACTCGGCAACCTGGGAAACACGCTCACCCGGGGCACTCGGCCCCCTGGGACACTCGGCTCACCCATGGCACACGGCATCCTGGGACACTCGGCTCACCCGGGGCACTCGGCCACCTGGGACACTCGGCTCACCCGGGGCACATGGCCCCCTGGGACCCTCGGCTCACCCGGGGCACATGGCCCCCTAGGACACTCGGCTCACCCAGGGCACTCGGCCCACTGGGAAACACGCTCACCCGGGGCACTCGGCCCCCTGGGACACTCGGCTCACCCGGGGCACATGGCCCCCTGGGACCCTCGGCTCACCCGGGGCACATGGCCCCCTAGGACACTCGGCTCACCCAGGGCACTCGGCCCACTGGAACACTCGGCTCGCCAGGGGCACTCGGCCCCATGGCACACATGCTAACCCGGGGCACTGGCCCCCTGGGACACACCCTCAGCCGGGGCACTCGGCCCCCTGGGAAACACACTCACCCGGGGCACTCGGCCCCCTGGGACCCTCGGCTCACCCGGGGCACACGGCCCCCTGGGACACTCGGCTCACCCAGGGCACTCGGCCCCCTGGAACACTCGGCTCGCCAGGGGCACTCGGCCCCATGGCACACATGCTAACAGGGGCACTGGCCCCCTGGGACACACCCTCACCCGGGGCACTCGGCCCCCTGGGACACATGCTCACCGAGGGCACTTGGTCCCTTGGGACACTCGGCTCAGCAGGGGCACTCGGCCCCCTGGGACGCTCGGCACACCCAGGGTACTCGGCCCCCTGGAACACTCTGCTCACCAGGGGCATTCGGCCCCCTGGGACACTCGGCTCATCCCGGGCACTCGGCCCCCTGGGTCACATGCTCACCCGGGGCACTCCGCCCCCTGGGAAACATGCTCACCCGGGGCACTCGGCCCCCTGGGACACTCGGCTCACCCGGGGCACTCGGCCCCCTGGGTCACATGCTCACCCGGGGCACTCGGCCCCCTGGTTCACATGCTCACCCAGGGCACTCCGCCCCCTGGGACACATGCTCACCCGGGGCACTCGGCCCCCTGGGACACTCGGCTCACCCATGGCACACGGCATCCTGGGACACTCGGCTCACCCGGGGCATTCGGCCACCTGGTACACATGCTCACCCGGGGCACTCGGCCCCCTGGGACACTCGGCTCACACGGGGCACTCGGCCCTCTGGGACAAATGCTCACCCGGGGCACTCGGTCCCTGGGACACTCGGCTCACCCAGGGCAATCGGCCCCCTGGAACACTCGGCTGGCCAGGGGCACTCGGCCCCATGGCACTCATGATAACCCGGGGCACTGGCCCCCTGGGACACACCCTCACCCGGGGCACTCGGCCCCTGGGAAACACGCTCACCCGGGGCACTAGGCCCCCTTGGACACTCGGCTCACCCAGGGCACTCGGCCCCCTGGGACACTCGGCTCACCCAGGGCACTCGGCCCCCAGGGACACTAGGCTCACCCGGGGCACTCGGCCCCATGGGACACTCGGCTCACCCGGGGCACATGGCCCCTCTAGGGTGTTGGGGTCTCATATTGGAGGCGCCGCGCTAGCTCCTTGCTTGCATGGCGCGCAGGCTGGGACATCTGCAGTTGGGCTGGGATGGTTGCAGGCGGGGGGGCCACCTTCAAAGGTGTCTGGTTCGGTGTGGCAGCGGAGCAGCTGCAGACATGGAGGCTAAGTTCTGATGTCGCCCACTCCCTGAGCCCAGGGCGTGGTGAGCTCTGATCTTGGAGGATTTCCTTTATTCTTGGTGGTGGTTGGTGGTGCTGGTGCCGGGTGCAGCAGCAATGGTCGCTCCTGTGGTTCAATTTCCACTGTAGTTTTAAAGTTCACATGGCGGCAGTGGCGAGAGCTTCAGCTCAGCCAGGCAGCTTCAGAGGAAGGGCTTGCCTGGGCCGCTAGCAGAAGGCGCCGTGCCTGTTCCTCACCAGCACACTCCATTTCCTCACCAGCATGGTGGGTGTGCTGGGAAGATTGTGGGAAGGCTGTGATGGCTGCATGGGGAGAGTCTGCCCTCAATGGTGTCCTCTTTGGTGCGGCTGTGGAGCTGCTGTGGATGCAGAGGCTAATTTCTGAAGCCACACTCTCTGTGAGCCCGGTGCGTAGTGTGCTCTGATTTCGGTGGATTCCTATTTGTGGGGGCGGCGGAGGGTGCGGCAGCGATGGTAGCTCCTGTAGCTCAATTTCCCCTTTAGGTTTAAAATCCACGTGGTGGTAGTGTCTGATGCTTTGGCCTGGCCATGCAGCGGCCGAGAGAAGACTCATGGGGACTGCCAATGGAAAGGTGCCGCGCTAGCACAGCGCTCGGGAAGGCCTGGCAGAACTGTTCATGGGCAGCGGTGGAGGGACCCTCGGGCTCTCGCAAAGGCAGGTCCGAGCAGGTCACCGGTGGTGGTGGCAGGACCCGCTGGCATGCGGGGAGGCCCTGCCGAGCGGGCGCGTGCGTGAAGGCGGGGCCCAGCTGGTTGCTGTTGGCTGCTGCTGTGCTTAGGCCGGGCCGCTGCGGCGTGTGGAGGCGGGGCGTGCCCAAGCTGGTCGCTGGTGGCTTCGCTGAGGCCGGGCTGCGCCGCGAGCCTGTCGCTGGTGGTTGCTGCTGCACTGAGGCCTGGCTGTGCTGGCACGGGAAGTCGGGGCGAGCCAGTGGCTGGCGGTCGCTGCTGCGCTGAGGCTGGCTGCGCTGGCGCGAGAAGGCAGGGTCGAGCAGGTAGCTGGTGGGGCCCGCCGGGGCGGCACACGGTCTGGCCTTCCTCATTCCCAACAGCAGCTGCTCTGGCTGGTTTGGTTTCGCCACGGCAGCAGCGGCGGCTTGCTTGGTGTCCAGTTGCAGCCTTCCCATTTCGCCAGCTTTGCTGTGGGTCTGGTGCGATCCCATTTGTTTTTAGCTGTTGTTTTTTTCCAAATTGTTGATGAGGTGGCCGCCTAGGGGGCTGCCTAGGTCGCCATCTTGTTTCGGTCTCGCTTTTATACTTTTTTAAAGAAATAAATAACATATTTGTGAGGTATGGACAGGACAAAGGGACTTGGTTTTCATTGCTTAATCAGCGAAGAATCTAAGCACAGTATGGTTTAGGGAGTGAAATAGTAAATAATTATTAAAGACTTGTTTGTATAGGCCTCTGAGTCCAAAATTCCCTCTCTGGTGGTGAGGCTATCTCTCTTTTTTTTAAATTTTATTTTATTGATATTTTACAGAGAGAAAGGGAGAGAGATAGAGAGCTAGAAACTTCGATGAGAGAGAACCATAGATCAGCTGCCTCTTGCACACCCCCGACCGGGGATGTGCCCGCAACCAATGTACATGCCCTTGATCGGAATCAAACCCGGGACCTTTCAGTCCGCAGACTGATGCTCTACCACTGAGCAAAACCGGTTTTAGTGAGGCTATCTCTTTAACTCCTGGTGCAGGGAGGGTGCCTGTCCTAGGGAAGATTTACCTCCGGCTTTTAGGGGGACAGAGAGAGGGGAGTCAGAGAGTTCTCCTTGCTCCAGGTCTTTCTTGAGAAACTTTCATTAGAAACAATCAGTATGCCATATGCACATATTTGGGGGTGGCCTGCCTTGAGCCCCATCAGTACATTCAATAAAGTGCACCTCCTAGCACTGGCATCATTTAAGTAGCACTTCTGTGTGGAGTCATCTTGGGGCTCAGCCTGAATTTGGATGTATTCAAATTAATGCACAGAGGAGCATCTTAGAGGGGGTTCCAATTGCACTAAATTATTTAAAGCCAAACTTAAGCTCTCAGCTAAACCAAAGCATTTATAAATATTGGAGTAATGGAGAAACATCCAGAGAAAGTTCTATATCGGTGATTGTGAACCACAATAATTTTTGAAACATGCAGTATTTGAATATTTATTCCAGGACACTGACATCTTTTCCTTACATTGTCCTACGAAAACTGACAATGGAAAGCACAATAATAGCTGTACATTTTGATTAAATCAAAATTATACCTTTTTTTTGGTCAGATATCAGATATATATATCTGATGCAGAATGTTAGCAATTAGTTTGGGTTCCATGAGATGATAAAAGTTGAAAATGGCAGCTCTACACTCTGCCCCAGGCCCAGGGAGTGGGCAGCTTTGGAACTTGGCCTCTGGGTCCGCAGCCTCTCCGCTTCTGCCCTGAAAGAGACACCTTTGAGCGCGTCCTCCCCGCCTGAAGCCATCCCAGCCCTCCTGCTGTGCTGGTGAAGAGATGGCACGGCAACTTCCATTCGCAGCCCCGGTGAGCACTTTGCCAGTCAGGCCCACCGCCGCAGGCCCGAGCCGGAGCCTTGGCCGGGACCCCAAGGAGGGACGCTGCTACTGCCATGTGTATTTTAAATATACAGTGTAAATTGAGACACAAAAGCCACCTTACCCGCCACCGCTGCCGTGAGGGAGGGAAGCCCACCGGGAGGGGAGCTCACTCCGCCTCGGGCCCAGGAAGGGAGCTGATTCAGAGCTTGGCCTCCGCGTCTGCATGCATACCTGAGACTCCTTGGAGCTCAGTCTTCCCACCCGCTGCCTTCCCAGCCTGCCTGCTGTGCTAGTGAGGAGCTGGCGCGGCGCCTCCAGTTTGTGACCACAGAGCCCCAGGGGGGCCGTGTGTCCCATGAGAGCCATGTGCCCCAGGGAGCCGTGTGCCCCAGGTGAGCTGTGTGTCCCAGGGGGCCGTGCCCCGGGTGAGCTGTGTTCCCCAGGGGGCCGTGTGCCTCGGGTGAGCTGTGTGCCCCAGGGGGCCGTGTGCCTCGGGTGAGCTGTGTGCCCCAGGGGGCCGTGTGCTCCGGGTGAGCCGTGTGCCCCAGTGGGACCGTGTGTCCCGGGAGAACCGTGTGCTCTGGGGGAGACATGTGTCACAGGAGAGCCTTGTGCCCTAGGGAAGCAGTGGGACCCGGGGGGGGGGGGTCGTGGTGAACCAGAGGAGGAGTGGCGGATTCTATTAGTGTGGTCCTGAGATAGTCACCATAAAACAAGCAGACTGTCAAATGACAGGGAGGAAGGGAAGGAGACCTGGAGGAGATAAGAGATCAACTGAAGGACTGGTATGCATGCATATAAGTACAACCAACGAACACAGAACTCTGGGGAGGGAGAGCATGTATGGGAGGTGGGGGGGGGGGCAATGGTAAGCTATGGACACATATAATAACTTAATAAATTTTTTTAAACAATGGAAAAAAAGAAAAGAAAATCACAGCTCTATATGAACCACTTATGTTTAATTAAGCTGAGACTGGTGGGGGAAATTCGCTTACTTCTTTCATCATCTGGTTCTCCTCCTTTTGTTTTTAACTGTTTGGTAAGGCTCTGTAAAGAGTGGCAGCCCCAAATTTAACTTTTCACAAACAGTTTGCTATATCAACCTGAAAACATTGCTAGGATATTCTCCTGGCGAGAGTGGAGGAAATTGACAAGCTTTGGAATGCTATGTGCAGAATGAAACAAATAAGCTAAAAGTAATATGATTTGAGCTAAGAAGGGTGAGCAGGTTAGAGACAAGTTACATGCGGTCAAAATAGGCCTTTCAGATCCTACACAAATTCAGTTATGAATCTGTGCGATTCAAAAGTGAATATTCTCAAGAGAATTTTTTTTTCCATTTTGATGGTACTCTATTGAAAACGCTAGTTTCATAGAATATGCTTGGTGTCAGAGGGTGGCCCATTTCAGATAGATCCATAGCTGTGTGAATTTCAAATACTTTTTTCAGTCTTGTAGGCTGTGAGGACTAACTGGGATCAAAAGTTGTATCAAAGTGATGTTTACACAAAGCAAAGGAAGAAAATCAGGGTGGGTTCATGAGCTTTGCTACAGATGCACGTGTGAGTGCAGTGATGGAAATGGGCTGCAGCCCAACCAAGCAGACCAGTGAGATCTGGCATCCTGACACCTCAGACTGGGCTCACAGGCCTGGCTCAGGTTGGAGAGTTCCAGAGGGGGTTGGGAGCACTTTCTCAGGCTGGCAGGGTATGTGTGGAAGGAAAGGAAGAACTTAAGGTTCTGTGGCCTGCTTTTCCCATTCCCTGGGCTAACATCGTGCTCTCTCCATGGCATTTAGAAGGGAATAGGAACCTCAGAAACAAACCTGGGGGAAAGGTAGTGTTCTCATCCATTTCAAACCCTGCAGATGAATTTCCACAAAACCTTACTAGGGGGTTTCCTCCTTTCTTTGGCTAATGGAATGGCTTTGTGAAACAGGTAGTGGGAATACAGACCCACTGTGAGCCCATGCCACAGCTGGCTGTGGGCTTTGTTTGCGTTTATGGAGATGTGACCACTGGTGTATCTGGATTCCCCAAAGCTTGTTTACACTATGTATTCCTGCAGCACAAGACCACTGATCCTAAATGGGAGCTGGGTGGGGGGGGGGCGGGGAATGGGGTGATGATGGGGGATGAGGTCTCAGGCAGGACAGATTGCCCACTGTCATTTAACATGTTGGAAACCGAAAGGGATTGATATACAATGTAAAACCCATTAACTAGGACATAAAGAAGATATTCTAGTCTAACCAAAAGTTTTTGTTTGAGGGAAAAGTTGGCAGATAGTTAGGGAGGAAACTGTTTAGGATCCTTTACCCTGGTCGTTGATTATATTACTGAAATGCCTGTTCAACCTGTGTCTTATGACTAAGGGATAGGCGTGGGACTCCTGGAGGAACAGCAGCACTCATGACAACCAACCATAGTGGAGAGCATCAGCTCTGGTGCAGGATCCTGGAACTGTAGCCAGAGAGAAAGCCGACCTTGTCCTTAGCCTAGGAGGGTTTGTAGGGTGGACCAGGGTGGGGTTAATAATTAACAATGATTATGCACTGGCCATATTGCTCAATTGGTGGGAGCATTTTACATTCACGAAAAGGACTGAGGCTTTGAATCCGGGTCAGGGCACCATTCCAGGTTCTATTTTGTATAGGAAGCTATGGATTGATGTTTCTCTCACTCATTGATGCTCTCTCTCTCCCCCTCTTTCTCTGAAAATCAACAGAAATATAGTCTCATGTGAGGATTTAACTAAAAAAATAATTGACAAGTTAAAATGGTATGCCTCTTTCCCATAAACTTTTGATTGGCCAAGTACATTTTGGGGTATGTTTAGTAACTTGGTGGTTTGGTTGATGTGAGAGCTCAATAGTGATAAAATCTCAAGGCAGTGACCAGGGATTTCAGCAACTCTCATGCTCCAGTAGACAAACCACAAACTTCTTGAGACCCCATGACTGACCTTCCTTGCTGGAGCACCTTTTTAACCTCAAAAGTTTTCAGAAGACAAATGATCCCTTAGGTATACCCGAAGAAAACCTTTGGTCTAGAAAGCCAATGTGCTCCTTCCTAATAAATTATTTACTTCAGGTGTAAGATATGATTTTAAAATAGGGAGTCTTTAGCCTCACTATAACTTTAAATAGGGCCCAGTATTTACCATGACCAAATTCTCACACACAAGGTCACCCTATCCCTAGTGAGGAGGGGGCAGAAGCCAGTTGAATGACTGAGAGTCAGCTATCAGGATACACACCTTTATCCTGTTACTAAGCAATTGAGCAACTCAGGCTAGACATGCATCCAATACCTGGGAAAATATTAAAATTGGGAGCAATAAACCTATTGCAGCCCTTGGTTCATAATCATTGCACACTAGGGTGCCTTGAAGGTGGTGTTTACTTTGCTGAGGTATTTTAGGAATACATAAATAGCTTCTGATGCAGTTGAAGTCTCAATGGCAAATCATGTTGCATGTTGTGATTTTTTTTATGATGACACTGGCTGTTCAATAGACATCCAGTCCCTTTTCCCTTGTAACTGTAGGTTTGGTTTAAGAATAGAAGGACCAAGGATTGGAGGAATGAGAGATATCAGTGCTGAGGAATGCACCACCTGCTACGCTGAACCACCTATATTTACAGTGTTGGAGAACCCTAGAATGCCATCCTTGTCCAGGATCCTGAGTGGAGATCAGTTTGTCTGATGCCACTGACCCTATGGCACCCATGCCCGCTAACCTCCTCTGCAGTTGTGTTATAAATAAAGAGGAAAATTCTCAGCATGCATTTGTTTGTGTGCCATATGGGACCAGTAGAGTATGTATGGAACTTGTGAGGATGTGGCATTTTAACTCAATGATAAGGAGGCCTCCTTTCACAAGGTGACCTCCTGGATCATTTCAGGAAGCCCTGCACATCACAGAAATGTCCCATGTGCCCAGGGTGGCTTTGCACTGACCCATTCCTTCTCCTCGGTTCCCACCACCTTCCCATCCTCATCACCACCCTGCCCCTTTGGGACCACAGATGTGTGCAAGATCGGATCCAGTGTGTTCCCAGTGAGGGAGCAGTGTTTCCACACAGGGTGAGCTCCGTTCATGCTGACAAGTTCAGGCTGAACACTGGACTCAGAGGGAATCAGCCTGGAAGGCTACTCCCAGGGCCTTATGGGGACGTGACCAATAACCTCCACCCAGTGTGCTCCACATCCCGTTCACCCCCTCCCTTTTGTGGAGGACTCTGGGAAATGTTCTGGCCACGGGTTCTGCTGGCTCAAGGGAAACTGAGCAGGATTCCACCGAGGCCACAGAGAGGCCCCTCTCCCTTCTCTCCCCTCCCCACTCCCGCCCGGGAAAGCCATTATCGATCCTCCCTTCCTCAGCTCAGAAGCTGCCAATCACGCCTTCACATGTACCTTGCCCTGCACATCTGGAGAGAATTCCAGATGCTGCTGAGCACTAAAGGGGAGCTTTGGGTTTGGTGCTGCTCACACCCGGTGGAAGGAGACGGTCTCCTGGGCGGTGTTGAGAAGACTCTCTCATTGGAAGGAAGCCGGTGTACCTTTGCTTTCTCCTGCTGGCCTCCTTGTGGGGAACCGCCAAGGGAGGGGAAATGGGGTTGGGGCAGTGAAAGGGCCAGGCACACTTTTTAAGAGGCATTAAGTTCTTCCCAGATGAGCCTTTGTTTTGCAGTAGTCTTTAGTAATGTGAGGCTCATTTAGTGGGGTTTTATGTTAAAAGTGACCAATTGTGGACACCACAGTCACCCTGGGGAGTGACTGCAATGACTGAAGAGAAGGTACAGTGGTGTCATCAGACTTTCCTCTCTGCTGGGAGTTAACCAAAGGTCAGTGTCTCGGTGCTTCTGTGTTCCCAGTGTGAAGGGCGGCTCCGTGTTCTTGGGAAGGCACCCACTCTTTGCCATGGTGCTCACTAGTTCTTACTCCTTTCTTCTTCCAACCTTCTCGACTGTGGGTGTCCGATGTCACTCAAGTGGTGTGTGTGTGTTTTCGGGCTTCGGCAGACAGATGGTATTACTAGTGAGAGAGCTCGGGCCTTGTGGGAGTGTGGTAAATTTGAGAACACCCCATGTATACTCATTTCCATTTCTATTCGATGATTTTGAAGTCAAGCTTTCTTACTTCCTAGGGCTGTCAACTTTCCTTCTCTTTTAAACATGAGGGTTCTGGATACGTTAAGTCCCTGCCGAACTGCAGGGCCTGTACAAATGTAAACTCTAGGACACGTCAGACCCAGTCCTGATTTCTCCTCTGGCCACAGCTGAGAGGACCACATTCAGCCTTCCCAACCTGAGACTGGAAGGTGGCAACAGTCAGCACAAATCCCTCCGTGAACCCTCACACCCAGTCTGACACACACTCACAAAGAACATTCTTTGGTCATGCTCAGGCTGCCCCAAAGAGAAGGAAACGTGAATCTATTTCCTGTAAGTGGATGGTGTCTGTCACATACACTACTTTTTAAACAAGACTCTTCGTCTTTCCGGTGCCAGACGTATTAAGGTGGTATGGCAGCATGAGACGTAAACAATATGCAAAGCATTGCTACATATAATAATTTACCCCTTGCCCTGACCGTTTGGCTCAGTGGATAGAGCGTTGGCCTGCAGACTGAAGAATCCCGGGTTCGATTCAGGTCAAGGGCATGTACCTTGTTTGTGGACCCATCCCCAGTGGCAGGTGTGCAAGAGGCAGCTGATCGATGTTTCTCTCTCATCGATGTTTCTAACTCTCTATCCCTCTCCCTTCTCTGTAAAAAAATCAATTATACACACACACACACAGACACACACACACACACATATATATATATATATATATATATATATATATATATATATATTAAATCAATTACCCTTGCCTAGGTTTGCAAAGAGAGATGTCTTTTCAAATCAATCCCCCAAATCAACTAATGCCCCAAAGACAATTTATCTCAAAGTAAACTCCAAATATGGCAAAAGTGTATATTAGAAATTCACTATGCTAATATGAGGAAATAACTTTGACTTTAGAATCTGGCTTCCTAAAAGTACGTTGACCCTAGCCAGGTTGTCCTTGAACATGTTTATTGTGGCCGGGGAGTTATAAGAAAGATCTTATAAGGAGTTCAGTAGGTTTAGCATGGAATAGTTGTGTAATAGCTCTGGAGGCACTCTTGCTTTCACAATAAAGAACACCTGCTAGTGACCTTTCCAAATATTAAGGTGAGAGTTCAAATGAAGTGGGGAGAAGCTGTGAGCTATATGGAACAAAATTTGTTTTGAAAACTACATTTATGTAAGCTGGATCCAAATTCAGACAAATGTAATGTAATCAGAACCTTGGCTATCTGCCTTGGAAATTCCTGTCAATCAAAAGTCTAAGCAACCATTTTATGTACAAGGACATAGAGCAAAGGGCAGGGGAAGGAAAGGGCCCAGAAACAATTCTTTATGGGGCGACACAGGAGTGTGGTCCTCCAAATAGATGTGAAAACGGACTTTTAAAGGAAGAGAAGAGTCCTTTGAATGTATGCCCAACAGGGGAGTGAAGACCTGAATTGTTTCAAACAGGAATAGATATACATTTGCCTGAATTCTCATCACGGGCTATTGCGATGGCCACGGGGCTTGCTCTGAGCACACATGGAACTGCCGTGTTACCATGCAGTCGTTCGGTGCTCATGGGACACCTCTAGGAAATGCTGTGGTTCTGGGAGAGAACTAATGGAGACAACATAGAGCACTTCCCTGGACTTGTTTATTGAGAAGTGCATCTGGGTCTCATTTGACTTCCCGTAGCCCAGGGCCTGGACTGGGGTTCTCCAATCCTTGAGTGGACACCTCTGGGGTCAGTTGCTGTGATAACATAACCTTCATCCTAAGAATGCTGAATGCCATAACTTTTACTTTTCACTGAAGACTTGCCTTATGCCCCCTCCTCCCATTAAGCCAAGGCAGCAGGGTGTTCCCTGAGAAGGAATCCTTGCCTCAGCCACCTCCTCTTAGCAGCCACATACTTATTTTCTTTTGTGGAGCTCTCACACAACATCACTTTCAGTTGGCACACGAGACAAATGGTGAGGGGCCTGGCAGTGAAAGGGTGACTATGGTGGAGCAGTTGTGCAATCACTTTATGGGGCTCTCCCAAGCAAAGTACCTCTTTTTCTTCTGGGGGACACCCTGGCTAAAGGAAGAACCCACAATAGTCTGTCTGCACTGTGGGGATGTTTTCGAGTATCCAGTCCATTCCTTTCACAGGTCCATGTAAAGGTTCACAAGTCCAGGCAGTGGGATGGCCTGCAAGACAGAGCATGTAGACTTTTTTCCTGGGAAGGCTGGCCTCTGGTGGCCATGCTCTGCCCTCACCCAGAGTTGTCTATATATGGACTGTGCACACCCAGGTGAAGTCCTTCTACACTTACCAGCTCCATCCTGCATAGAGCTGCTTCTCTCAAAGAACCATTAACAAAAGTTTTCTCCCTCAGCTTCAGCACTAAGTGTCCATGTCCCTCCCCGCTGGGCACTCAGTGTCGTGGTGTTCCCTCTTGCACTGCAAACCGCAGAGCCGTGGGGAGTGATGCAGTTTGTACCCTTCCCACAAAAGGCTGCGTGTGACTCCACTGCCACAGCCATCATTTCCTCCCATCTCCCTGCACAGCCAGGCCTGCCCCCTGGCAGCACCGCTAAGGAACAGCAGCCTGCTCTGCACACATGAGGGAATAGCTGTCCTAGGGAAGCGGCCTGATGGCCTGGAAGCCTTCATTATGCCAATAGCCATGCAAAGACTGTCTGGACGCACCTTCCTTTGTGTTTCACAAGCAAGGGACACAAGTGATTTAAATGCTGGTGTTCAACCCTGGGTAGCCTATTGGCACACCTGGCTCTCTCCAAAGCTCAGTCCCCCACACCAAACTGGCGCCTGTATGAGAACTGAAGAGTTGGAACATGATAATCCCTTTCAGGTCCAAGAATCTTGGTTTGATTTGGGTTGTGTTGGAAACAAGCAGAAACCAAGGAAGAATCCCTGTTCCATTCCTTGTGAACACTGAAGATAAAAGAGTGAGGCAAAGGATGATTTGAAATCTGAAGTGGGAAAAATGACCTAGTGGCAGAAAGAAATTCATGTCACTGGCTGTGCACAGAGCTTATAGTGGGGGCATGTGCAGGGAATGGGTGCTAACAGGGCACATAAAAAGGAAAACCTCTGGTTCATATTTAAATGGGTCCTTCACATATTCCACAGATCCCATCATGAGGTCATGCAGCAAAACTATCTTTTTCTCTCTAACTTGCCCTCCTCTTACCTGAAATGCTCACTTTAAGGCAAGCATGTCAAATTCAAACGCTAACATGGGCAAAATAAATAGGATTTAAATTTATGGGGGCCACAAAAAAAGCTTTAATTCTCATAGCAACATAGGTTTATTTCGATAGAGACATGCTGAATACAAAGGGCTGCAATAAATGAGTCATCAATATATATAAAACCCTAATATGCAAATGGACTGAACAGCAGAATAACTGAACAACCGGTAGCTAGGATGTGTACTGACCACCAGTGGGTGTGCGAGGAACCTGGCGGGCATAAGCAGCAGTTAGCAGAGCATGGAATATGGCAGGTTGTGGCTGCAGTAGGATAGTGGAGCAGATGAGTGGAGGTGCCAGACCAAGGCAGGGTGCTAGTTGCTGTCATCGAGGCAAGTGTCTGGTGATTACTGAAATTTTTTTACTCCTGTGTGCCATGGTCCCGCCCAGTGTTTTCACCTGTTGCCAATTCCCAGCACTGGTCCCAATAGCTCAGTGCCATCAGTGGCTGCAAGTGGCAACTGCTGGGCCTGATCACCCCTGAGGGCTTCTGCACCTTCTCCTGCTCCTGAGGGGTGATCAGGGCAGCACCTTCCGCTCACACCCTCTGATGGCACTGGCCCCACTCAAACCTGCTGCTGGCACCAGCCCCAATTGCTCCTCACCATCAGGGGACCAGGGGCTGTGGCAAGGAGGGACTTGGTGGGGGTGCAGAGGATGGGCTGAGATCCGTCCCTGTGCCCACTGCAGCCTCATGGCCCACAGTTCCTTTTAAGATGCACTAATTTGTGCATTGGGCCCCTAGTTGTTAACATAAAATAATAGACCATTTTAATAAAAAATTATATTTTCTTGAACATTAAATTACTAGACACTGAATACACAAATTAATAAGTGTAACTCAAATGAACCTATTTTTCTTATTCTCCGAAAGCGAAATATTTCCTGTTGGGCACACCAGACAAGTCAGTCCAAGACTAATGACGTGGCAATCGGCTGCTAAAATATTGGCTGCTAGTATTAGTGGAGAGAAATGGTGTATCTCTGCATGTAAGCTGAGTAAGGGAAATGGATACAATACCAGTATAATAATCAGTCATTAGTGAACATTGTAGTTCATTATTTATAATTATGTATAACAGGATATTATAAAAATTAAGTTATGAAATTTTATTAAAATGTTTCTTACATACCATTATGTTGGCTGGGCTGCAAAAATATTCACTGTGGGCTGGATGCAGCCCGTGGGCCGTGAGTTTGACATGCTTGATGTAGAGTCTTAAGCTATGGTAAAGATACCCACTCTGGACATTATACAGAAGCTTGTTCTTTGTGTAATTTGAACTAATAATAGAGTCTTGGCACTCACAGGTGGAGGTTCAATTTCTAGGACACCAAAAATTCATAAGAAATAACTATCCCCAACATTTAGCTCAATAGCTGGTGGTACACAGGTTTCTCAAGTGCTGGGCAACAATTATATGAATGTTGATACAAACAAATATTAAGAAGGCATACAGACAGTGCACCTTTTAAAATTTATCCTTAAAGAATTTACAACAGTGGAGAACAGTATGGAGTTTCCTCAAAAAACTAAAAATAGAACTCCCATTTGACCCAGTAACCCACTTCTAGGAATATATCCCAAGAAACTAGAAATACCAATCAGAAAGGATATATGCACCCCTATGTTCATAGCAGCACAATTTACCATAGCTAAGATTTGGAAACAGCCTAAGTGCCCATCAGCAGATGAGTGGATTAAAAAACTGTGGTACATCTACACAATGGAATACTATGCTGCTATAAAAAAGGAATTCTTACCATTTGCAACAGCATGGATGGACCTGGTGAGCATTATGCTAAGCGAAATAAGCCAGTTATAGAAATATAAATATCACATGATCTCATTCATTTATGGAATATAATGAACAACATAAACTGATGAACAAAATAAGATCCAGAAACAGAGAAGCATCTATCAGACTGTCAAACCTCAGAGGGAAGATAGGGGAGGGTGGGGGGAAAGGGGAGAGATCAACCAAAGGACTTGTATGCATGCATATAAGCTTAACCAAGGACACAGAAAACTGGGGGGTAAGGGAATGAGTGGGGGGATGGGGGGCAATACGGGGATAAGGACACATATGTAATACCTTAATCAATAAAGAAAAAATATTTTTTTTAAATAATTGACAACCTGTGCTTGGGTGGACAGATAGAACTATTTTTCATTTCTGGCAAAAAATAATTGGAAATGCCTGAACTAGAGTTTTATTTATACTTTTGGTAATGGTGGTGGTAGTGGTGTTTAGGTGGTAGTGGTGGGGTGGGGTGGAAATAAGGATCTTAACTAATTTTAGTGGCATTCTTACACAAAGGGGAAATATCTGGGCATTATGCAATGATATGGAAAGATGGTTCTGCTAAGGAGTTGTCAGAACAATGAGCCAAGGTGTACCAGTATAGGTAATCACAGGGAAAATAAAACACAGGCTTAAGAACTTAAAAGTATGTTCTCTGGTATATTCCAAATCCCACATTTGTTCAGTGTAAGCATCTAATAATGTTCCCAACTCCAGGAGACTTCTCTACTGGTAGGAGGGAACTGGCTCTAGGCTGAGGTATATTAGATTTGGGCGGAACTTCCCACTAGTCACTAGGAGTGTGTAGCAGTGTTCTCTGAAGCATTCACATCATGCCTGTCAGAATTTATAGAATGGGTCAGCCTGGATGGATGATAATGGATTTTTTAACGGAAGGGGAGACAAATTTGCCACCACCAGATATGCCACTTTGGCATATTTACTGTTTTAAATTAGTTACTTGAGAAATAATAATTTTAAAAATAAATCTTTATTACTCAGATTATTACAATTGTTTCTCCTTTTTCTCCCCCAAAGCTCCCTACCACCCAGTTCCCTTCCCATCCTCTGCCCTTACCCCCTCTCCCCCCAATTGTCTTCATCCATTGGTTATACGATTTCAATCCAGTCTCTCACTGCTTCCCCACCCCCTATCCTCCTGATAATTATCAGTCCACTCCCCCTTCTTTGCCCCTGATTCTACTATATTTACCACTTTATTCTGTTCCTCAGATTTGTTTTCCTTCTCTTTTTCTTTTTCCCATATATGAATTTCAAGTGGGACACTCTCTCATTTGTTTTTGTAGGGAAATACAACAGAGTGTTCTGTAGCTAATGGCTGCAGACTGTCCAAATGTCTCAGGACCACACGAATAGAATCTGCTCCTCCTCTGGTTCACACCGCCCCCCCCTCCCGTCCCACCGCTTCCCCAGGGCACACGGCTCTCCCAGTGTACACGGCCCCCTGGGGCACACGGCTCAACCAGGGCACACAGCCCCCCTGGGGCACACGGCTCTCCCGGGGCACATGGCCCCCCCTGGGGATCAAACCTGCAACATAGGGACGCATTCTGATGAGAAAACAAACCCACAACCTTTTGGTGTATTGAACGATGCTCCAACCAATTTAGCCATCTGGCCAGGGTGAAATTGGTAGCATTTTTCCACACTAATAATGAACTGTTGGTAAGGGAAACTAAAAAAAAAAAAAAAAAAAAAAAAAAAAAAAAAAAAAAAATCCTATTCATAATTGCTTAAAAAATACCTAGGAATATATTTAATCAATGATGTAAAAAAAAAAAAACCTTATAGTTGGAAAATTTTAAGACAGTGAAGAAAGAAATTGAAGAAGATACAAATAAATGGAAGCATATACCTTGTTCATGGACAGGAAAAATTAACATCATTAAAATGTTCATACTACCCAAAGCAATCTATGGATTCAACACAACTCCTATCAAGATACCAATGGCCGCTCAGCTGGTGTAGTTTAGTGGTTGAGCATTGACCCAGGAACCAAGAGGTCATGGTATAATTCCCAGTCTGGGCACATGCCTGGGTTGCAGATTCGATCCCTAGTAGGGGGCAAGCAGGAGGCATCTGATCAATGATGTTTCTAAATTATCAATGTTTCTATCTCTCTCCCTTCCACCATCTCTTTAAAAAAAAGAAAGTAACTAATGGCGTAATTCACACAAGGAAAATAAATATTCCAAAAATTTATATGTAACCACCAAAGATCCTGAGTAGCCACAGCAATCTTAGAAGAACAAAATTGGAGAAATCACTCTACCTAATATCAAACTATACTGGGAAGCTATAGTAATCAAAACAACATGGTACTGGCATAAAAACAGACAGATCAATGGAATAGAACAGAGAGCTCAGAAATTAATCCATGCCTTTATGGTCAATTAATATTTGACAAGGCAAAAACATACATTGGGTAAAGATAGTCTATTCAATAAATGGTGCTTGGAAAATTGGATACATACAAAAATATGAAAACTTCTTATACCAAACATAAGAAGAAACTAAAAATGGATTAAGGACTTAAAGATTGGATTCAAAACCATAAAAATCCAGGCAGAGAACATAGGCAGTAAAATCTCAGTCATTTCTCAAAGCATTGTTTTTTCTTATATATTGTCTCCAGCAAGGAAAACAAAAGAAAGAATAAACAAATGGCACTACATTGAACTTAAAAGGTTTTGTACAACAAAGAAAACCATAAAAAAAAAAACTGAAAAGACAACCCATTAAATGAGAGGACATATTTGCCAATAATACATCTGATAAGGGGTTAATGTCCAGAATTTATAAAGAAAAAAATTATAAAGAACTTATAAAACTCACCCTGGACAGTGTGGCTCAGTTATTTGAACAACATCCCATGCACAGAAGGGTTTCGGGTTTGATACTCAGCCAGGACACATGCCCAGGTTTTGGGCTCAATCCATAGTAGGGGGCATGCAGGTAGGTGTTTTTCACATCTCTCTCTCTCTCTCTCTCTCTCTCTCTCTCTCTCTCTCTCTCTGATAAAAAAGTGGGCAAAGGTCCTGAATAGACACTTCTCTAAAAAGGACCCACAGATGGACAATAGACATATGAAAATATGCTAAACATCACTAATCATCAGAGAAATACAAATTAAAATCTTGAGATATTACCTCATTCTTATCAGAATGGTTATCAAAGTGTTGATGAGGACATGGAGAAAAGGGAATTCTTGTGCACCGTTAGTGGGAATGTACATTGGTGCAGCCAATGTGGAAAGCAGTATAGAGTTATCTCAAAAAATTAAAAATGAATTGCTTAATGACCCAGCGATTCCACTTCTGGGAATGTATCTGAAGAAACCCAAAACTCTGATTCAAAGGAATATATGCACCCCTATGTTCATTGCAGCATTATTTACAATAGCCAAGATTTGGAAGCAACCCAAATGCCCATCAGTAGATGAGTAGATAATGTCTGTGGTACATTTATCCTTTGCGACAGCATGGATGGACCTGGAGAGTGTTATGCTAAGTGAAATAAGCCAGAAAGAGAAAGACAAGTATCAGATGATTTCACTCATATGTGGAATTTAATAAACAAAATGACCTAACAAACAAAATAGAAATATACTCATTGAGTGAGAACAGACTGACAGCTGTCAGATGGGAAGGGTTGGTGAAAAGGGTGAAGGGATTAAGCAAATAAAACCATAGACACATAAAACAGCATGGTGATTACAAGAGGGAGGTAGAAAAGGGTATGGGGGGATAAATGGTGATGGAAGGAAATTGGACCTGGGGTGGTGATGACACAATATAATATACAGTTGATGTATACCTGAAACCTATATAATTTTATTAAGCAATGTCACACCAATAAATTCAATAAAATAAAAAGTATTTTAAAAAGTCACACTAGGCATTTTTTTTTAAAGAATTGCTTCTGGAAATATTTAGCATTGACATTTGTAACTTACTTTCAATACCTCAGCAAAAAAAAAAACCCATATTTGAAAAAATGTCAAAATACTAACAATTGTTAAAATCTAGGTGATATGTATATTGTATTATACTATTCTCTTTACTTTTCTGAATGTCTGGGTATCTTCATGATGGAAAGAGAAAACGCTATGTACGTTTGGGGGGATGCTTTCCAGGAGCTCAGTCTAATGGAGGAGACAGAGGTGAAGAGAGAAATAGAATCTGGAGTGACAGGGGGAAGGCTGGGGCACTCTGGGCCCACAGGAGTCTCAGAGTCAGGCTGATGTGGAGAGGGTAGTTGAGGAATTGTTGGCCAGGCAAAGGTGACTCTACAACTACTTCTTTTTAAAATCAGTTTCTAAAGGAAAAAATCCAATAAAATCAGTTTTATTACAAAAGTAATGCATGCCCATTGTTGAAATGAGTAAGCCAAGCCGCATGCAGGGAGTGACTGGCATTGCAGGCAGACAGACTATCCGTATCAAGTAACAAAATCAAGAGAAAGAACACAGGATATTGAGGAGACAGAAAGCAGTTCTCAGGCTACATAGGATACTACAAAAGAAAGTGAGAGGGTATATGTGGCCCAGCCAGTGTGGCTCAGTGGGAACCAGAAGGTAACAGTTAAATTCCTGGTCAGGGCACATGCACAGGTTGCAGGCTTGGTCCTCAGTGTGGGGTGTGTGGGAGGTAGCCAAAGATTCTCTCTCATAATTGATGTTTCTGTCTCTATCTCCCTCTCCCTTCCTCTCTGAAATCAATAAAAAATATATTAAAAGAAAATTTAAAAATTAAAAAGAAAGAGAAGGTAATGTAATTAGAGCAGATCAGTCAAGGTCTGAACTTTACCTTGAAGGCCATGAAGAGCTATTGAATGAAGCATTCAGTAGGGGACTGACATCTCAGATTTGTGCTTTAAGAAAGTCTAGTCTTCCAACAGTGAGGAAGAAAAGTCACAATGGGCGCCAGGAAACCCAGGTAACATGAGAGGTAGGGGCTCCTTTGTGTAATATGTCCCTAGAGGATGTATTCTCGGTTAATCATCAGCCAGAACTGGGCACAAAAAAGGTGGCTTTTTGATGTGTCACCCACAGGGGTGTCTTCCTTCCTTAAATCAGCTGCCAGCCTGGAGGGGAACCTTTATGTGAAACCTTTTGAAAATTGCACAAAGGTTCCCACTGAGTGTGAGAATTACACAAAAGAGCTGCTCCACTGGCTGATGCAGCCCCGTAAGGCTTGTTTGGCACCACACGCCTTGCAGACCAATCAATCTAGAGTCACACTGCTTAGGTAAGAATCCAAAATGTGTGACCTTGAGGGTGGTACTTTAAGCTGCTTGGTGCCTGCCTCCCTTTACCCATCTCCAAGATGTACCCTACAGTTACTGTGTGGATTAACTAGCAAGGACTTAGCAGGGTGCCGGGCACAAAGGAAGTGTTAAAAGACTCTTGACTATTATTGTTTTTAAGAAACTACTTCTGAAATAAACTTTAAGAAGTAAAAGTAGTTTTGAAGTGAGGCTTGCAGAATGATGTTGACTTTCTTTCCACTGGAGTCTGTTTCAGAATCAGAGTCACTGTCGCTATCATCAGAATACTTCCTGTGTTTTCTTTTAGATGATTATTTTAATTTCTCTTTTTCTTGAACCTTTCTTTTGAATGACTAGACTACTTCTTCTTTCTTCTACATAAAATATAAATAAAAACTGACTTCTAAAAAAGTATTTCTGAGTATCAACTTTAATATATTTGAAATACTGTCAAGGCAAAGATGATGGGTAAATTGAGTAAAAGAAAAGTTTAATGTTCAATTATTTATAAACTTCCCAATATAAAAAGCTCTGATCTGGCCAGGTGGTTCATTGGCTGGAGCCTCACCCTTTACACATTCCCGGTCAGGGCACATACCTAAGTTTCGTGATGGATCCCAGTTTGGGGCATGTTTCTCATATCAATGTTTCTCTTAATCTACCACCTTCATAATAATATAATTAATTACACTTGCATAATGCTTTAGAGTTTACAAAGTGCTATTCAAACTGACAGCAGCATGTAAGATTAATATTTTCAGAAGAAGCCTCAGAGCAAATGTAGGGAACCATAGGAAGGATGAAAGAAGGTAGAGATAAGTGTAATAAAAATCTCACACACAACAGTATAAGCACATTGTGTTCTGTTGTAGAAAGTTCTGAAAGTAAGCTATTAAAATTTTATAGCAGTTTAAAAAATTAAATTTTCATATCTTATAATCTTTTCCTCTGGAGATTGAATTTGGAATATCTTAGGCATCACCTGAAAAATTATTTTTTTAAAAAAAATTGATTTCAGAGAGGAAGGGAAAGGGAGAGATAGAGCCCAAAAGCAGGGCATATGTCCTGCCTAGGAATTGAATCATGGCCTCCTGGTTCATAGGTTAATGCTCAACCACTGAGCCACACAGGCTAGACTGAAAAATTATTTTTAGGGTTCCTTCTAACTCGAATTCCATTTCAGGTTATTATAAGGATATCCATAAGAACAAGTTTCTGATAATAATGCTTTATAACCCTGTCACAAATTACAAAGTTTACCTGTGAAGTACATTGTCTCAACTCAACCTAAAGTAGACACAGCAGCTCATGAAAGGCACCAAAGGGAAAAAAAATAAGAAAAAAGAAGGACTAAGATTTCAGATAATATTAGATATAGGAAAGTTAAGTAAACAAAACCATACTGGTACATTCATTGTTAAAATCCCTTTGTAATGCTAAATATGGCATGCAATCTGCCATTGGGTTAGTTGAGGAAAAATAATCTAAATGTATTTTTGTGGTTAATCCTCACCTGAGGATATTTTCCCATTGATTTTTAAAAATATATATGTTATTGATTTTTTACAGAGAGGAAGAGAGAGGGATAGAGAGTTAGAAACATCGATGAGAGAGAATCATCTATCAGCTGCCTCTTGCACACCCCCTACTGGGGATGTGCCTGCAACCAAAGTACATGCCCTGACCGGAATCGAACCTGGGACCTTTCAGTCCGCAGGATGACGCCCTATCCACTGAGCCAAACCAGTTTCGGCATTTTCCCATTGATTTTTAGAGAGAGTGGAAGGGAGGGAAAGAGACACACAGAGAGACACATCGATTGGTTGCCTCCAGCAAGTGCCCAACCTAGGTACATGCCCTTGACTGGAACTGAACCAGGGACTTGGCCCTTCAGTCTGTGGGCCGATGTCCTATTCACTGAGTCAAATCGGCCATGGCTAAATGTATTATTTGCTTTAACACTAAACCCTTTTATGAATAAGAAATTAGCACGCTGTGGATTATAATTTAAAGAGAACAATTATCATCCTATTTGGCCCCAGAGGATGGCTGGTTAGCCAGTGATGGTAAGATTCCTCAAGGAAGGAACAACCTAAGATAGGCACAGTTGAAGAGGGGCCATCAGGAGAAAACTTGGGGGTCAACTGAGGTGGGGCACAGACCCTCACCCTCAAAACTTTGCAGGGGCCTGAAACCTCACCCCTGCTGAGGGAGTCTCCTGCCCCTATGGCTGCTTAACTTTCCATGCTCAGCTCAAATCAGGACCTGGTTAAAAGACAGAGACTTAGCTGACAACAGCTGCCCTCGCACTGCAATAAGAGTTGTTTGAATTGTCTTGTAAACATGGTGTGGGGAAGTGGGTTTTTGATATCTAAATCCAGCCTACCACCAGGAATGCTCATGGCCTACTAAGAAGGCAAATAATCCTCTCCCCTAATATTTACATGGTAATGTTTTAGAGTAATAAATTTGACAGTAAAATAGTAGACAAGTTTTCAGGCTAATTTAAATTGGCTAATTGAAATAAGCGAATATCCTAGAAAAACTAATTGCACTGGACAAAAAGCTGTTCCTAAAGTGTTAACTAAAATTTTTATTGGTAGTTCATCTCAGGATAAAATCTCACAACAGGAAATGAACCTAAAGCAGTCATATTATAGTGTAAAAAATTAAAATTTAAAAGCTATCAAGACTACATTATAAAATTTTCAATAGCTTCCTAATATTTAAATCAAAAAGGGGGAAAGTAGAAGAATATCATGTAAGAAAAAATATCCTGAAAGTAAATTACATCTAGAAAATTTGTACTTTAGAAAATTAATGCTATCAGCAAGACATCCATGAAAAACACATATGGTGGAAAATCATTTGGGCAAAAAACGAAAAAGGATCCCAATTCAAATTTATAGAAAATATTCCTTTATTAACTTTTGGTCGAGAATATGTTTGTATATTTTCAGAAAACAACTCTATGACTCTGTGGATTCTGGCAACAGAGAGGAATTTACAGGACTACTCCAACCATGAAGACAGAAGAGAAGCAGTCCAGAGATGGAAAACGCTGACGACACCTTGCCATAATAGCAGTCAGTAGCTGTGTATCACTGCAGGTCACCCAGGACCAAACCAGAGAGGGTTGGACCTGCATTACCACCATTTGCCCACCATCCAGAACTGAAATATCATTGCTGACATGTACACATAAGGAACTGTTTTACATTGAAATTGGGTCTCAAAAGAACTGTTGGGCCAGAAAGAAACTCATTACAGACTGATCCATATGCCCTTTAGCATAACGATTATTGCTTGTCTCATTTTTGATTCTTATATTTCCAGTAGGACATGATCTCACTCATCTAGGATAAATGGTGAACAACATAGATTGATGAACAAGAGCAGACCCAGAGATAAGGAGCCATGGGTCAGACTGTTGGACCTCAAAGGGAGGGTGGAGATAAAAGGGAGAGATCAACCAAAGGACTTACCATATTTTTCGGACCATAAGACGCACTTTTTCTTCACCAAATATGCAGTCCCCAGGGACACGGAAGGTCCCAGGGGACCCGCTGCCGCTCTGCAACTCGGACCATAAGACGCAGGCACTACTTCTATTCGGACCATAAGACGCAGGCACTTTTCCTCCCACTATTTGGTGAAGAAAAGGTGCGTCTTATGGTCCGAAAAATACGGTATGTGCATACATATGAGCCTAACCAGTGGTCAAGGACAATAGGGGGGTGGGGGCATGAGTGTGGGGGGTGGAGGATTGGAATGGGGGTTGAGGACAAATATGTGATACCTTAATCAATAAAGAAATTAAAAAATAAAAAATAAAAAAAGTAAAGAGAACAGTTAGCATGGTAAAATTCACTGGCAGAATGTTTTAATTCTTAGGTATGTTTCATGTTTTTAAAACTTAAAGGATATAAGAGGATAAGTCACAGGGAAGAAGAAAAATGTGAGATGTACTTAAAGTTCTTTACTTAATACAAAATTTAACAATAGATTCTGGACTTAGCAAGTGTTGTAACATGTTAAAAAATATTTTTAAAGAAATTACTCTGATTCAGACTTGTATTAGTCAGCTAGGGCTGTCATAACAAAATACCACAGACTGGGTGGTTAAACAACAGAAATTATTTGCTGACAGTTCTGGAGGTTAGAAGTTGAAGATTAAGGTACCATCAAAGTTGGTTTCTAGTGAGACCTCTCTTCCTGGCTTATAGACTCTTCCTTTCTCCCTGTGTCCTCCTGTGGTCTTTCCTCTGTGCACTCCTCTCTGGTCTTTTCCTTTCAAATCAGGGCCCATCCTTATGCCTCATTTAGCCTAATTACCTTTAAATATATATATATATATATATATATATATATATATATATATATTATTGATATTTCACAGAGAGGAAGGGAGAGAGACAGAGAGCCAGAAACATCGACCAGCTGAGAGAGAAACATCGACCAGCTGCCTCCTACACACCCCCTACTGGGGATGTGCCCGCAACCAATGTACATGCCCTCGACCGGAATCGAACCCGGGACCTTCCAGCCCACAGACTGATGCTCTACCACTGAGCAAACCAGTTTCGGCCCTAATTACCTTCTTAAAGGCCCTATGATCAAATAATCACTTTGAGGTCTAGACTTCAACATATGAATTTGGGGGTGTGGGTTCACATTCAGTCTATAACAAGATTCTTTGGAGAAAATCCTCATACTTTGGGAACTCCCAATTCTTCAATCCTCTCTCACTTAATCTCTCAGAATATATAGACATGTCAATAATTCAATGGCTGAATTATATTTTATTTTATTCATGTGTGTGTGTGCACACGTGTATGTGCATGCGTGTGCGTGCGTGTGTGTGTGTGTGTGTGTGTGTGTGCGTGCGCGCGCGTGCTCATGAGATTCAATAGAACCAGTTAGGTCCAAGTATCCCTTCTCATTTTAAATTTTAATAAAACTTGTTATAAATGTAAACTCAACATTTAGGATTTGATGTTATGATATCAAATGGTACAGACTACAGACAGCCTGAGAGGCTGGGCCAGAAATGTAGTCTGGGAGCCTATCAAGTGCATCCTTTCTGTCACAGACATGCCATAGCTCCCAACTGCTCATGTGACAAAGTTTTCATTGGGAGATAACTGCATTTGTTTACACACATTTATAAAAGCAAAAAGAGGTCTGTTTTTAGTTTGGTTAAAACTTTAATTTTCAAAAACTCAGGAATTAGTAAAAAATGAAGCACTAGAAAATAAACGGAGCTCTGAGAAAAGTTCCATGTAACAAAAATTAAATTCTATGAAATTCATTCAGGGTTTGCTTCCTATTTTCTCCTTTAATTCCTTTATGTTTGTAAATTTTTTGTTTTAATTTTTGCAGTTACTCATAAAGTGAAAACAAACAACTAACAGGATCTCAATTTCCCAAAGTTTAGCTATGTCTCTGTTTGTGTTTTTAAAATCTTTACCAAATAAATACATGTGGTTTCACTGTTTGAATAAATTTATTTTTTACTTCTTTACTCAGGGGAAGAGATACAACTATGCAAGGGTGGAACGCAGTGTCTCCCACTTCAAGAAGCAGGCAATCTCCTCCCCCATGTCTCTATCCCCCTTGGCTCCTGCAGTCTGCTCTGCAAATGGGCTCATTGGTCTAGTGCTCTAGTTCCTGCCACCTATGATTACGCATTGCTTGAGCCCTAAGGAAGCATCCTAGTGGCCAGCTCCCCAAAGCCAGCGCAGGGGCCCCCATTCTTAGTGGCCACTGAGGCACCAGATTTCCAGAGGCACCAGGTTCTTTTGAGGGCCCTCACCCTTCCTTTTTAACCCCTTCCTCCCCTCCCCAGCTCACCCCCCAGACTAGTTAGGCTTCAGCAAGTGGAAACGATTGGGTTCTTTTTTGTCAAAACAGCAAAACACCTAAAAGGAGTTGAGAGAGGCCTGCTCTTTACTCTCCAAGCCACAGGGGAGCTTTCCTGACACCCTGTAACCACAACGTCTTGCCTTTTACCAAGTGGAAAAGAAACAAAAAACAGCCAAAAGAGAAAAGAAAGAAAAAGAAAAGCAGGCAACTTAAAGTTAACATTAGTAAACATGCAAATAATAGTTCTTCTAATATATGAGTGTAGGGGTCAATGGAGCCTGTCCGACTATAAAGATACACAGTCCTTAAAGTGCAAAGCAGAAAATTAAGGCCCACTATTATGTACCGCCCAGTCATCTGGGGAAACCAGAAGGGCATCCAATGGCCTAATGACAAATTACCCTCCCTACTTTGCTCCTGCTTATGGGTCCCTTAGCCAAACAACCTTCTTTATCGAAAGGTACAGTACCAGATATGCCTGGGTAGTGAGTCTGAGGACCCTGCCAGTCTGTGGATCTCAGTTGCCCAGTGTCAAGTAACCTGTGTTCAGCCTCCCCATAACTCTAGGGAGGACATCCCTTCCTCTCTCACCAACAGGGTGAGTAGGAGATCATTAAAATGGTCCCTGCTGCTAATCGGTTTCATCTGTACCCTTAAGATGAATTATCTTCTACATGCACAAAGGCAAATCTCATCCATGCTGTTCTTACATCTTTGGGTTAAGATTCTAAAATAAGAAGCTGTTTCGCCCTGGCAGCCACTGTGGCTCAGTGGGTTGCAGTGTCGAACTGTACACTGAAAAATTTCGAGTTCAATTGCTGGTCACATCAATGTTTCTTTCTCTCTCCCTTTCCCTCTCTATAAAAAATAAAAATAACCGAAACCGGTTTGGCTCAGTGGTAGAGCATCGGTCTGCGGACTGGAAGGTCCCGGGTTCGATTCCGGTCAAGGTCAGGTACATTGGTTGTGGGCACATCCCCGGTAGGGGGTGTGCAAGAGGCAGCTGGTCGATGTTTCTCTCTCATCGTCGTTTCTAGCTCTCTATCTCTCTCCCTTCCTCTCTGTAAAATACCAATAAAATATATTAAAAAAAATAAATCAATAAGCTTATCCTCAGGTGCGGATTTAAAGAAAAAGAAGCTATTTTGCTTTTGATTGACAGACTGGGAGCACCTTTTTGAAACATTTAACTTGGAGAGGTAGGTCTCCACTATAACTCAGAGGACTGTTTTTACCATTTCTGTTTCCAGGCATGAAACCATAATAGCTAACACGGAATGAGTATTATGTTCCAGGTATTAAATCATCACAACACTAAAAATGTCAGTATTATTTTTATCCCCTTTTTGTAGGTGAAGAAATGAAGTTTATAGCGTTTAAGGAACTTATCCAAGGTTTTGACTGTTAAATTAACATTTGTTAAGTGGATGGTGAGCCAAAGTTCAACAATAGACCACAAGAGTAATTGAAATAGAGTAGTTTATTATTCACAGGTCTGGAAGGACGTACACAGCATGCCTGGAGGGTCCACATAGGGAGGTCAAGACAGAATACAGATAAAGATGACAGGACCTGGAGCACATGCCTTTATTAAGGTCTGTGGGTGGAGTGCTTTGGGGTTCCCCAGCTAGGTCCAGATCAGTCCATTTAAAACAAAAGAGTGATGCCAAAACCGGTTTGGCTCAGTGGACAGAGCGTCAGTCTGAGGACTGAAGGGTTCCGGGTTCGATTCCGGTCAGGGGCATGTACCTTGGTTGCGGGCACATCCCCAGTGGGGGGTGTGCAAGAGGCAGCTGATCAATGTTTCTCTCTCATCGATGCTTCTAACTCTCTATCCCACAAAACAAAAGTGTGAGGGGTTGCTAAACCATAGGATGTCTTATCTAAGGGGCCATACAGTACATAGGTGCTAGGAGGCAGGGGAGACTATTGATCACAAGGGCTGCTGCATAAGTCATATCAGGAAGGTACATTTGCTTGTGACTCTGTGTGCTGCTATGTAGGGCATGTTCTTGCATGAGGGGGATAGTGCCAATTTAAGGTCCCTGAACAAAATGGATGCTGAGGCAGTAATATCATGGAATAGCTTAGCTAAACTCTTCCAGCACAGGCACTAAGTGGCAAAGCAGGGCTTCAAACTCAGGCAGTCATAATCCTTCAACTATACTCCTTCTCACTGTGCTTTATTACCTCTCACTACTGGAAGAAAACACACACCATCAAGACATGTCTTAGCTGTTGTAATTTCAACCTACCCCTCAATGCCTGGAATGTTTTTAAATTTCTCATTTTTTTTTTGCAACACATCCAAGGCACTTAGTATGCTACTGGAAGTGAATACTCAACACGGCAATAATTGTAACCCTTTCCTTCTCCTTCTTAAGCTAATTTTCCACTCCAATACTCAGCGTCAATAGAAGAAAACTGATCTCACCCTCCTCTCATTCCTTGAGGTCAAGATAGAGAGCACTTAACAAGACCTTTCTTACAGGAGACTCCTCAGCAGTTTAGCACATCACTTTCCCCACATTGAGCTAATCATGGCTTAGAGGAAGGTCTTTCTATTTTCCAATGTCAACCCTTAACTTCAATCCTTCCCAACACCCTACAAAGATTTTCCACTTACACATCCTGTTAGCATCTCCAACCAATCAATATATATCGGACAAGCAATTGTTGAGCTCTTATTAAGTGACAAGTACAGCGAATTCTGTGATGAATAACTCACAAAACTCCTCCTTTTTACTCAGTATGATGGAAAATAACTTGTTCAAATAACACAAAGCATATAAATGCTATACATAGGTTTGCGAGCCTTGGCCATACCCGCTACAAGACCAGAGGTGGAAGGGGCTGGGGGGTGGAGGGAGCCCATGGCACTGTCTGAAGGGGCCTGAGGGTGAGTGAGAATTAAGGAAGAAAGAGGCCGGAAAGGGGGCTACCATGGATACAGTGAAGGAAAAATGAAAATGGGCGCAAGGAAGGTAGAAGGAAGCAAAATGCAAACGGTCAAAAGCGGGGTGAAAGATGAAGGAGACTCAGAAAGCAGTGGTTCCTACCCACTCCTCCCTGTCCGTGTTCAGCAGCCTAAGCCAGGGCTTGTTGCCTGCGATAGGCAGCCAAGGAGGCAAAAGCGACCCGGCACCTAGCTCAGCTCTTGAGAACCGTACCTTGAACTGCAGCAATGGGGTGGGTTTCCGGGACCTTGGCGGAGGCCACCTAGCTGATGCCCAAGGCTACTTGGTCCCCTGACCGAGAGCTGGGGGGAGGCAAAGGGAACGCGCAGCCTCGCTGCGCTCCAGGCTCTGGGAAGAACTGCGAGGCTTCCCCTCGGAGCCCAAGGTCTGCCTTCCTTCCCCCACGGGCACGAGCGCAAGCACAAGCACCAGCGCCACCCTTGTTGCAAAATAGGTACCACTTTCCAGAACCTGGGAACCCGCCTGACTCCCAGACACCGCCACTGCGCAACCTCCCAAAGCTGGGAGACCATGGAAACCTTCCGGGTACATCCGCAAAAACCTTCCCCAGGCCTACGTGGCTACTGCGGATGTGAAAGTAATGTGGGTAATCGTGTAAGCAAGCTTCCATTACAATCGGTTCCGGGCATCCTTGTGGTTCCCCATAGGGCCCGCCAGGTTCAGATTGGACCAGAGACCATGTCTTTCTCAGCACTGTACTGGAAGTAACTAAAAGGAAGAATGACAGGCCACATGATATATTTCAGAGTGGTCCTATCAACAATAGAGTCAATTCTGCTTGTGTTACATATTCTATACTATTGGGTACTTACTGTGTTTCATAAATGCATATATATATATATATGTGTGTGTGTGTGTGTGTGTGTGTGTGTATACATATATATGTATATATGTACAAATAATAGATGCATAAATAATATAATATGTGTAAATAAAGTGTGTATACATATATACATATAGAAAGAATAAAGGTGGGACAAAATAGGTTTACAGTTTGTATAGAAAATAACACAATAGTTAATGATAATATAAGAATAAACTTTCACATACGCACAACTGTAAACCTACTTTTGTCTCACCCTGTATATATAGGAATGGTTCAAATATAATTGGGAAGTTATAGGAATATTTCCAACTGCCTGGAAGGTCAATGCCCCTAACCCTCCCCCCCACACACACACATTGTTCAAGGGTCAACTGCACATATTTTTAAGTCTATCTTGAATTAAAAGAAAAATCTAAATGGGATAAGAAGAAAAAACACAAAGTATTGAAACTATTTCCTAAGCAGCTGACAGTGTGTTTTAGTGTCAGATTTAGCAAAAGGAAATAGTGCAGTAGGTCCACTTACATTTGAATTTCAGATACACAACAAATAATGTTTTAGCACAAGTATGTCCCATAAATAATAATACAACATGGTATTTGCATAGCTCGTTCCTTTAGTTTATTCCATTCCTTGCTCACACATCATCTTTTCAGAGAGGCGGTCCCTGACACACTATCTGCAATGGCACCCTCACCATTCTCTGTCCCTTTACACTGTTTCATTTTCTTCAAAACACTCATTCCTAGCTGATGTCATATATTTAGGTAATATGTTTATTGTATGTCTCTCCCCTTTTTAAAAAAATATATTTTTAATGATTTCAGATAGGAAGGGAGAAGAGAGAGACATACAGAAACATCAATGATATAAGAGAATCATTGATTGGCTATCACCTTTCAGAATCTGAGTTTCATGGACTGAGACTTCATTTTGATGATGACTATCCACAGTGCCTACGACATTGCCTGGCACGAAGTAGGTACAAAATTATATGTATTTAATGAACAAATGAATGGATGTTTATGTCAGTGTTAACAGTAATTTCCTTCTGTAACATATTCATAATCAACCTTGCTGTTTGGTCTTAGTCCTCCATTTAAATAGATTGGCTCACTGCAAAATGTCCATTTTTAATTCGTTATTTTGATTCATTTCTTATTTGATTTAATATTGTCAAATAAATTTTATAAAGAACTCATGGGTATTATAGTCCCTCATTTTTTCCATATTTGAAATATGAAACTGTTACAGAATAGCAAGAAGCCAGGAAAATTCTAGGACAAGTGAAACAGGGGAACTGATACATAAACAGCAGTTTGCAGCCACCTAATCAATCCTATCTTCCCTAAGTAGTCTGCTCTGCTTTCCTACAAAAATTCATTTCCTAATCATTGGATCCCCTTTAATTGTAAGTAATTTTTTATTTTATTTTAGCTTTTGCTGAGATAGGCGGTGAATGACATGGACAGAAGGGAAGAGAAGCTTCCTGGGCTTTGAATTAATGCATTTTCATCATACCTCATTTGAGGTTCCACACTTTTAGGGCCCTTTCATGAAAGAAACCAAAAGGCAAGACAATCCTGGGGGCAGCCGTGGTGCTGATCATATTGGTGCAAAAGAAGTTGCATTGGAGTGTATCCTCCCATTTACTGAGTGGTAACCAAAAAACATTTGATATCAAGTGTGGTAGTTACTGCCATTGTGATTTGTATTTCAAAGTGAAGTCATTTTAGTTTTAGTCAACTTAGCCACTGAAAGATAAATAGATCCTAAACTTTCAAGATGTACTTTGTTCTAATACCATATGATTTTATTTATATGTGGTTTCTAAAGAACAAAATAAATGAACAAACAAAATATAAACAGACTTATAGACAGTGGACGGACTGATGGTTGCCAGAGTGGAGGGGGGTTGGAGGACTGGGTGAAAGAGGTGAAGGGATTGAGAAGTACAAATTGGCAGTTACAAATTAGTCATGAAAACATAACGTACAGCATAGGGAATATAGTCAATAATATTGCCATAACTATGTATGGTGCCATGTGGGTACTAAAAATATCAAGGGAACACTTTGTAAAGTAATTGTCTAACCACTATGCTGTACACATGAAACCAATACAAAATAATATTGAATATAAATTTTAATTGAAAAAATAAAATTTAAAGTTCTTAAAATATATATACTTATAAAAAGATGTACTTTGTCCTATTTTCTAATATTTTTTGCTACTAAATTTTGAGGGAGAATGACTCAAAAATGGTCATTAATCTGCTAACTAATTTTGTTAAGTATTCAGTTGCCAGGCAAATACTACTGTTTTACTTTCTTTTATGACAACACATTCCTACATCCCATGAAATGTATTTATTAAACAATGTATTTATATTAAACAATGAAACTTATATAATTTTAAGTCCTAGTTTAACAAAACTAGCCTATATATGTAAAAGGCTAATATGCTAAGTGTCTGACCGTTTGACTGTTTGACCATTCTCTATGATGCACACTGACCCCCAGGGGGTCAGATGCTCAATGCACAGGCATGGAAACATGGAACAGACCTAATGAATCTCAAAGGGGAGGGGGGCAAGTGAAGGGTGGGAAGACATTAACCAAAGATCTTACATGTATACTAGAGGCCCAGTGCACAGATTTGTGCATCAGTGGGGTCCCTCAGCCTGGCCTGCACCCTCTCACAATCCAGGACCCCTCGGGGGATGTTGGACTGCTGGTTTCATCCTGATCCCCATAGGCCAGGCTGAGAGACCCCATCAGTGTATGAATCTGTGCACCAGGCCTCTAGTGATGTAATAAGTCCAACATAACTTGTTTTCCCACAATATAAAATCTTGGTGAAGTAACCGAGTAATTTCATGTGACTTTCTTATTTCCATGTGAAAATACAACTGTATTACACTACTTTGGTGCTTTGCTATGTGGCTTTACTTTATTGAGGAGAATATAGAATAGATTGGGGACGTATAGATGGAGATATGCTTGTCTGATTTCATGTTGAAGAAAATTAGATATAGTTAGATCTGTTTTAGCCTGATGGATATTTTCAGTAAGGTTTTTGTAGGAAAGAAGCACAGAGATTCTGACTGAAAGGTAAATAGGTGCAAATTAAAGTTTTTGGAAACAGATGCAATACTAGCCTATACATATTTTTAAAAAGAAAATTATACCCTTGAGTCCTTTCATTGTCAAAGAAAAAAAAACCCTACTATTTTGGTTCCTTAGTTGAATACGATCATTAACCAACCTAAAGGGAAATATTTCATTCTCTGAACACCAGTACTGTTGCTTCCTTCATCATGGTACTCAGTTGGAAGTGTATTATGAGAGGATTGCATCCCCCTGGGTTCAATTCCAGTCAAGGACATGGATCTTGGTTGCAGGGTCCTCTCTGGCCCAGGGCCCTGGTTGGGTTGTGTGCAGGAGGCCACCAATTGATGTATCTCTCTCACATCAATGTTTTTCTATCTCTCCCCCTCCCACTCTCTCTAAAAACCAATGAAAAAATATTCTCAGGTGAGGATTAAAAAAAATTACAACTCATTTATTCATTCATTAAACAATTACTGAACACCTACTATGCAACTGACACTAAAGCCCTCTGAGGAGGAAATGCTATGTAAATAAAAATAATAAATTAATAATGCAAGTGGTACTATTATTCAACATTCAAGGTGCAGCTTGAATGTTAGCATTCAATATGCTATTCCCTTCTCTGTGTTCATTATACCTTGTACAAATACTTTGGTCCATGTTCGGTGCCTATCTACTGAGCTCTTTGAAAAGATAGAGACTTGGCTTATTCATGTTTGTATTCCACAGAACCTAGCATAAGATTTGGTACAGATAAAACAAAGTAAATGACAGTTGAAATGAAGTACTGCATCATTTAGTAGTCAATTAAGAAGCTAGTACTTGTCTAGACACTAGATTTATTTCTTAAGAATAGTTACTGTAATATAGTTATTATCCTGCAACTTGAATTATCATAAGTTGATGGAATCTATTTGATTTTATTTATTCAGGTTATATTTCAAGGTGGTTTATTATCTAAGAAACAGGCTAATAGAGCAGTTCCAAACTTGCTGAAGAAATGAAACCCGGATAGCCTCTCAAAGTTTTTACGCCCTAGATTCTTAAACTGAATTCAGATGAAAGCGTCTAGCTTCCCTTGCATCCTTAAGGCTCCTCAAGACTTACAATTGCCCTACCTTTCCCTTTCCTTTTTCCCACCCTTTCGCCCTCCGGAAAGGACCGAACCTTGCAAGGACTTCCCAGGCTTCCCCTGCCCCCTTACGGAAGGAGCCGAAGACAGAGACAGGAACCCGAGCGACCCGCCAGGAGCCGGGGCCCTTCCGGAAAGACCCGAGTGCGTTCGGAGGTGGAAGGCGCCTTCGACTCCGGCGCTTCGCCTACGCGCGGTGCCCTCTGTCGGCCGACGTGGGGCAGCGGTTGCAGCGGTGGCGGCAGGAGGCGGCAGCCGCGTCGACGTCGCCCAAGACTGGAGCGACGTTTAAAGAAGGAGCGGAATCGCCGCGGAGTCTGGCCTCTTGTTGTTGGAGGCCTCCCACCCTTCGGCGCGGCCTGAGGAGGAGAAGCGGCGACTCGGAAAAGCAGGTAAAGAGCCGGCCTGGCCCGGGAGCGCCTGGGGCCGCGCTGCTTCCTCCGTCCCTGGCCGAGCCAGCGTCTGCTTCCTCCTCACTTGAACCAGGAAGCGGCCGAGTTGGAGGCTTCGCTCCTCCGGCCCTTTCTTTGTGTGGGCCCCGGAGTGAAGGAGGGGGCGACCCGGGAAGGCCGCGGTGCGGTCCTCTTCGCGGTCTGGGGCCCGAGGGCTGCGGGGGCCGCGGGTAGGCCCGGAGCGTGGGAAGCCTTCCACAGAGGCCCACTTGGCATTCTCCTGGTCCCGTAACCTGCCTTTTTTGTGCCTCTCTTTCTGCTCCCTGTCCCTACTTTGTTTTAGAGCCTTTCTGCAGGGCCCATCCTCCCCTTCTGTCCCCTTCCCAGGGCATAACAATGCCGCCTGCTCGGCCTTATCCCCTCCCAGCACCCCCACCCTCCTCTTCGCCACCTTCTACTTTCCCCAGCTGGCCTTATTACCCGGCTTTCACTGTGCTGATCCTATCTGTCTGTATTTGTGAGACGCTGCCCTTTTGCGTGGAAGGGGGTTAAAAACCTTGGCTGCAGCCAGCTGGGTGCAAATGGAGAAGGGAGGGGGGAGGTGGAGGAAGGAAGATGGGGTTCAGCTGCTGTTGGGAGCCGCGTGTCAGTTTGTTTCACTCCCTTGCGGCAGATGTCTTTTCTCGCTTTTCCACCATCACTTGCCCTCCTCTCCCCCCACCCCCACCCCCCGTTCCTGGGCCCACCCTAATGGGGAGACGAGGAAACCTAAACAAAATGAAACCAAGTCCCAGTGTCATCGGGACATGCCCACTTCACGCATTCCTCCATTGGAAAAAAACCATTTGCAAATGACAAAAATTGTGGGACCCTATTCGGAAAACCCATCTGTCCACTGAAAAGTGACTTCTTTCGAAATCCCCATATTTCTGAAGCCCTGGTCGCTGGCTCGCGCTGTCCAAAGGTCACCCTTTTGATGAATGCCTAACCTGGAATTCCTTGGTACTGTTAACAAGCAAAGCCTTGTTACTGATGATGGTTTAAGTCCTTGATCTCTAGACTCCTCACTTACTTTTTTTAAAGCTATAATTTTGAAATATTGAGCAGATATTTGAGATGTCTCTGTCTTTCATGTGTCCAGGGTGTCCCCCCAAAAAGTGTATACACATTTTAACAGCTGCTAGCTGATAGGGGCGATCAGGCCAGGAGGGGAGGGCAGTTGGAGGTGATCAGGCTGATAGGGGGAGGATGGGGGAGCAATTGGGGGTGAGCAGGGTGGGCAGTTAGAGGTGATCAGCCTGGCAAGGGGGGGGGGAGTTGGGGGCAAGCAGGCTGGCAGGCAAAGTGATTAGGAGCGATCAGGCCAGCGGGCAGGTGAGCGGTTTGGAGCCAGCGGTCCTGGATTGCGAGAGAGATGTCCGACTGCCAGATGGACATCCCTGGAGGGGTCCCAGATTGGAGAGGGTGCAGGCTGCACTGAGGGACACCCCCCCCCCATGCATGAATTTCGTGCAACAGGCCTCTAGTTTATATGTATTTATACTAAAGGCCCCATGCATGAAATTTGTATAAGAGTAGGCCTTCCTCCCCCTCCCCCCCCCCAGCTGCCCTCTGGCACTCGGGTCCTAGGTTTCCCTCGTAGCTCTGGCTTCATGGGGAAGGTTTTTTGGAAGGACGTCCAATCTAATTAGCATATTACACTTTTATAATTATAGATACTAGAGGCACAATTCACGAGAATGGGTGAGGGGAGTCTCTCAGCCCTGCCTGCGTCCTCTTGCAGTTCAGGAGCCCATGAGGGATGTCTGGCTGACGGGGTGGCAGAGGCTCCTGCCACCACTGCTTTGCTTGACAGCCTTGAGGCAGCTTCTAGCTGAGCATCTTCCCCCTGGTGGTCAGTGCACGTCATAGTGACTGGTCATTCCGCTGTTCTGTCAATTTGCATATTAGCTTTTTATTATAGGATTGGGGTTGGCAGGTGAGGGGGGGAAGAGAAGGGCCTCCGGAGGTTGCTAGCCCTGTCCCCAATCATGGGGAGGGGGGCGATTGGGGTTGGGGTTGGCTTGGGGGAAGGGCCACAGAGGTTGGCCAGCCACAGAGCTCGTCATAGCGACCAGTCATTTTGGTCATTCCCGTCATTCTGGCATATATATATAAAATTATTATTATTATTATATAGGATAGGATAGGGTGTCCCTGAAATATGTACCGTATTTGCCGGCGTATAAGACAATTTTTTGGCCCTGAAAAATACGTATTTGCCGGCGTATAAGACGACTGGGTGTATAAGACGACCCCCTAACATTTCCACTAAAAATACAGAGTTTGTTATATACTCGCCGTATAAGACTACCCCCCACTTGGAGGCATATTTTTCAGAGCCAAAAAGTCGTCTTATACGCCGGCAAATACGGTATATATAGACGAAACCGGTTTGGCACAGTGGTAGAGCATCGGTCTGCAGACTGAAAGGTCCCGGGTTCGATTCTGGTCAAGGGCGTGTACACTGGTTGCGGGCACATCCCTGGTCGGGGGTGTGCAGGAGGCGGCTGGTCGATGTTTCTCTCTCATCCACATTTCTAGTTCTCTATCTCTCTCCCTTCCTCTCTGTAAAATATCAATAAAATATATTTTTAAAAATATGTATATATAATTTAACAGCTGATAGCTCAATTTTGAAAATGAAATGTATTTTAATAAACATTGCCTTTATAATAATTCAAAGTGTGCATATACATTTTAGGGGGACAGCCTATGTATTTTAACAACTCAGGATCATTGTGACTGGGAATATCTATAAGACGTGCAAAAATATTTTTCACTGATGCTGTTTACTGACATCCCCCCATTTTTTCTCGAGCAGTATCTGCACTGTTCCAATAAGCTTATTTTCATTTTCACTAACTTATTTGATGTGAGAGTGTTCTCATACCATTGCACATAGTTCTTTACTAACAAAATGTTTTTGTGCAAATAGGTATTAAGAAATGGTAAACTTTTCCTTTATCTTACTTTTTATAGTAGCATCTGTTGATTTCATTTGGCACTCTTTAACATTCCACCTCTGGAGATTATGAGAGGTGAGGAGGAGGAGGAGGAGGAGGAGGAAGGGAATGAAGAAAGAAAGGATAAGAAAGGTGTTTACTGGTTTATCCTGATGAGGCATCACAGTTTAAATAAGAATATAAGAATAATGGGATGTTTAGAGGTAATAATTGTCAGTGCTTGTAAATGCTGATTTAGTCATTGGCTGCAGAGAGTAGTTTTTGAATATGTTCTTAAAGATAAGTTAAAATTTAGGAAGAGTATATATTGCAGACTCAGTTTTGTATACACCAAGCATATCAAATTTGTGGCCTGCAGGCCGCAAGCTTTTCTGACATTTAAATCATTGATTTACAGGTGAAATAATTTTTATGTGTTTGTAATGAAGACTTTTCTTTAAAAAGTTTTAAGACAGCTAAATATTAATTCTTAACTCTTCTTGAGAAAACAAAACTTTATTCTAATATTTAAAAATATTGCTTAGTGGTGATGTATGTATTTGAGGAAGAGATTACTATTCACATCTGTAGATCAGTTTAAAACTTGCTTTTCTCTTCTCGGGGGGAAGTCATGAGATTTGACACACGGTCCAAAACCCAACCCATGTGAACAATTTATATAAAAGCCAAAAAGGTATGCCAAACCTCAGTTAAAACTTGAACAAATTGTTTAATGATGCTGTAGCTAAAATTCTGAACGGTAAAATACTTTGGCTTTTCTTTCCTAATCTTTCATCCCAACCTTCTCCCTTTCTCTAATAGGCATGGAGAGTAGAAAACTGATTTCTGCTACAGACATTCAATACTCTGGCAGTCTGCTGAACTCCTTGAATGAGCAACGTGGCCATGGACTCTTCTGTGATGTTACCGTTATTGTGGAAGACCGAAAATTCCGGGCCCACAGGAATATTCTTTCTGCTTCTAGTACTTACTTCCATCAGCTCTTCTCAGTTGCTGGGCAAGTTGTTGAACTAAGTTTTATAAGAGCAGAGATCTTTGCAGAAATTCTCAACTATATCTATAGTTCTAAAATCGTTCGTGTTAGGTCAGATTTACTTGACGAGTTAATTAAATCAGGGCAGTTGTTAGGAGTTAAGTTTATAGCAGAGCTTGGTGTCCCATTGTCACAGGTTAAAAGCATCTCGCGTACAGCTCAGGATGGTAATTCAGAAACCTTACCTCCTGGTTCTAGTGACAAGAACCCTGAAGCACAAAAATCAAAAGACGAAACCCAAGATAATGGGGCAACTATCATGCCTATTATAACCGAGTCTTTTTCCTTATCCGCTGAAGATTATGAGACAAAAAAGATTATTGTTACTGATTCAGATGATGATGATGACGACGTTATTTTCTGCTCTGAGATTCTGCCTGCAAAGGAGACTTTGCCAAGTACCAGTGAGGTGGCACAGGCCCAGCCTAATCCAGGCCCTGTTGCTATTTCAGATGCTGCGCCTTGTGCTAGCAGTAACTCTCCCCCTTTAACAAATAACACACCTCCTCAGAAACTTCCTACTCCTGTGAATCAGGCAACTACTCTGAGCCAAACACAAGGAAGTGATAAAGTGCTGGTCTCTTCCGCCCAGACACATCTGACTCCTAACATCATTTTGTTAAATCAGGCGCCACATACTACGCCACCAAATGTCACTCCTTCACTTCCAAATCATATGTCTCCTTCAGTCAATTTACTTGGGCAGAATGAGCAGACAAACAGTACTGGTGTGAAAGGAAACAAGGCCAATGACGACGAGGAGGAGGAAATTATAGATGACGATGACGACACTATTAGCTCCAGTCCAGATTCGGCTGTCAGTAACACATCTTTGGTCCCGCAGGCTGAGACTCCCAAAAATACCACTTTTGACGGATCACTGGTACAGAAGCTGCAGATCCCTCCACTTCTGCAAGAGCCACTTTCCAATTCTTTAAAAGTTTCAGATATCATTACTAGAAACACTCATGATCCAGGTTTAGAATCCAAACATCTAATGGAAGGTCAGAAGATCATTACTTTAGATACAGCCACTGAAATTGAAGGCTTGTCGACTGGTTGCAAGGTTTATGCGAATATTGGTGAAGACACTTATGACATAGTGATCCCTGTCAAAGATGACCCTGATGAAGGGGAGGCCAGACTTGAGAATGAGATACCAAAAGCAATTAGCAGTGAGCCAGCCAACAAACGTATGAAAGTAAAACATGATGATCACTATGAGTTAATAGTAGATGGAAGGGTCTATTATATCTGTATTGTGTGCAAAAGGTCCTATGTCTGTCTGACAAGCTTGCGGAGACATTTTAACATCCATTCGTGGGAAAAGAAGTACCCTTGCCGCTACTGTGAGAAGGTATTTCCTCTTGCAGAATATCGCACAAAGCACGAAATTCATCACACTGGGGAGCGAAGATATCAGTGCTTGGCTTGCGGCAAATCTTTCATCAACTATCAATTTATGTCTTCACACATAAAGTCAGTTCATAGTCAAGATCCTTCTGGAGACTCAAAGCTTTATCGTTTACATCCATGCAGGTCGTTACAGATCAGACAATATGCATACCTCTCTGATAGGTCAGGCGCTGTGCCTGTAATGAAGGATGATGGTATTGGCTATAAGGTCGATGCTGGGAAAGAACCTCCAGTAGGGACCCCGCCCACTCCTCAGAACAAGCCAATGACCTGGGAAGATATTTTTATTCAGCAGGAAAATGATTCCATTTTTAAACAGAATGTAACAGATGGCAGTACTGAGTTTGAATTTATAATACCAGAATCTTATTGAACTCCTTGGAAATATCAAAGTTTGGGTTCGGATTAAGGGGCAGGGCTTTCAGAAGACCTATCAGACAAACTAAGAAATTTTATGTGACACGTCATCTGAAGATAGTTTAGTTGGGTTATTTGTTGATAAGTTTTAGAAGCAAATTATTCTGAAGGTTTGTAGAGATTGAGAACTCCCACCCCCAAGTATCGGTTTAGTTAGCTATCAGCTCATTTAAAGGGGGCGAAAAAAAGCTTGGAGAGATAGTTTCCAGAATAGAATTTGAAGCAGTCTGAATGTTTGTTTGTTTTTTTAAGATAACTGGAGTTATTAGCATACCCTAGTATATCTTAAACTTTCCCCTTCTATGTTAGCACTTTACTGCTCATTTCTCAATTTTCTTAATATTGAGACTTTAAATGTGTGTTGTGTTTTGTATATGGCATAAAAAGTAAACAAGAACTTCTGAAGTTGTTCCGGAAATTTTTTAAACAAGGTTCCGCGTGGTTGTGTGTTCTGCTAGTCCAAATGGATAGCAACCTCCTGCCTCCTTCCATGAAAATGGCCATGCAGTCAAGTCTCATCTGAAGAATTAATTTTAGCTAATTAGACTTAAATCTTACTTTTATTGTCATAGTGTGGAAAAGACTTTGGTGGCTGGGACTATTGTATATATACCCTCACTATGTGGTCTCTGTGGTTTTAAAAAAAACAAAAAACTAATCTCTAATGCAGACAGGAGGCAATGAAAAGTTCTGTTGCATTATTTTTGAATTTTTTACCCTTACATGTTAGAGGCAGAGTAGAAGTGATTGGAGATTGCCTTTTTGCTCATTATGGTTAAAAATAGTCCCATGAAAAATTTTCAAATTTTGAATATGTAAGCCACCAAAATAAATCTTTAATTCTGTATAAATCTTTATACATGATAGGTTCCAGAAATGAGACTCCTACATATTTTGGGTAGGAGGCTACTGGCATATATTTTTCAATGTTCATATTACTTAGAATCTCTAATAGGAAGTTTTCATTTGAAATAGCTGAATCAGTGATCTAGTACTTTATTATCAGCAGGACCTTTTAGGTTTGTATCCTTTCGCAAATAAGTTCCATTCCATCTGCAAATTGCTGCAATGTTATAGCAATCAGAAACTTATATATGGAATGTAATATAGGCTTGTTGATCCCCATTTATCTTGAGACCAGTAAATACCACCTTTCTTCCTTTTTAAATGACACATATTTAAACATTTAGAAAATAAAGGCAAAACTTACTGAAGTGCTAGAACTAAAAGGAAGCAGGTTGGAAAATACAGCCTAGCATTTATAACAAGATTAACTTGTTGAACTTCTTCTGTAAATGACTTTGCAAAGAAAAAATTTTAATAGATACTGAAAAAGATTGTTGTGCATAGTTATTAGTCATGTGTAACTTTGCTTAAGTATTTCTTAATTCAACATATTTTCTTTCTCAACAATGTATTTTTTAAAATAGTCTATTTCTTGACTTCAAACTTAAAGCTTTAATCGTAATTTCTCATGTATACATCCTTCTGATGGTAAACTAGATTTAAAGATAATGGTTTCAGTGTTTCTAAAGTTGGTAGCTGAGGGTATCAGGCATCAGTATTTGCAATAATATAAGGAGAAAGAAAAAGTAATCTGTTGCTTACTGAGGCATAGAATGATGTACATCTGTTTTCCGTTCTGTGAGTCTATACTGTCAAAAAACATTTTGTAAACTAATCCTTGGAAAATTTTAAATTACCTTATAACTCAAGACTCGGCGATCTCTGGATTCACAATATCTACTTCCTTTCTGTGTAGATGTTGATAGCATTACTCTTTGGCTATAGGTGCATTCTGAAATATTTCACCAGTTAGACATAATTACTCTACAAGTATTAGTGATACTGATGCCAGCAGGGCTCCCAGACTTTTTAGACTTAAGTGCTAGGTAAATTAGTTTGTCATCATAACACTTGGTATTTTCTAGAGGCTATTATGTCAAGCTAGGAATTCTATAATGGAACACTATCCATTCTGAGTAATATGGATATTATTTTTTGCTTCTTCTGTGCTTTATGTAAATTCTTTGTTTGAGATTTAAACTGTGCCTACTGAAGGTAACTTCCAGAGTTTGGGGGGAGGAGGAAAACCGGAAAATTAAATTGTATTTTTGCCAGAAGACTCTTACTTGCATGTATATCAGAGTCTTCAGTTTTTTCTAGAAATTTATTTGAAGTTTGGAATTCATGTGGAATATTCTAGTAAAGGGTTAACACCCTTTACTCCCAGTATTTTTATTAGGTTGGAAATCTGCAGCAAGACATTAGATAAAACTTATTGTGGTTTTTTTAATTTTATACTTAGTTTTCTGGCTTTTGAACTTCACTTTTTCTTTCAAGTTGGCTTCAAATTTGGTTATGGGATAAATTACTCATAAATATTCTAGAGAGGAATTATTCAAAATAGCAATTTGTTAAGGTAGCAGAAAGTGAAACTGCTCAAACTAAGCAAAGATGTTTAAATGATCATTATCATTTTGGTGGTAATTATTCCCCACATGCAACTACTATGAGGAATTAATGCTGCATTGTTTCCTATTGTAAAAAAAAAGATAAATGGTAAAAATGACCCAAGTTATTTTGTATGATCAAGGCATGAATATTCTAAAAAGTTAATTGCTATTCAACAGGATTGGCTTCCTCACCTCTGTCATTCATGTGCAAACTTGTTCATTTTCACCTAATGCTGTAATATTCATACTTGTACAATCTTCCTTATCATGACTTTTAAGTTCTACATTTCAACTGTTACCTGATATTAGTTCGTAGAGATTCATATGGCAAAAATAAAATGTTTTGTGATTTTTGAGTGCATTTTTTTTACAACACTATCTTTCAGAAGTTATAGACTTTATATTCTGTTGTTTTTTCATTTTTTTGTGTCAAGAGATTGGAGCTGTATATCTGATGACAGCAAGACAGAATTCTTCATTAGGTTTTATATGTTAGTTATTTGCATGCCCATTGTATCTTCAACCCTGGTAGTCAAAAGTGAGTCAGCTGCTGTCTATCACTTTAGAGCAACAGTTCTCAACCTTTTTCATCTCATGCCACACATAAACTAATTATTAAAATTCTGTGCCAATCTGACAAAAAAAATAGGTATATTTTGGTTCATTCACACTGGACAGGTAGTATGTTAGCAGTTGTTAGGTTTTTTTTATTTTTATTTGACAGTCTAAGGGAAAGGAGGTCAGTGTCCCTGACTAAATAGGTACTATGTGTTTTTTGTTTGTTTGTTTGTTTGTTTGTTTGAAATATATTTTATTGATTTTTTACAGAGAGGAAGGGAGAGGGACAGAGAGCTAGAAACATCGATGAGAGAGAAACATCAACAAGCTGCCTCCTGCACACCCTCTACCGGGGATGTGCCCGCAACCAATGTACATGCCCTTGACCGGAATCGAACCCGGGATCCTTCATTCTGCAGACCGACGCTCTATCCACTGAGCCAAACCGGTTTCGGCGGTACTGCATGTTTTAAAAATTCTTGTGGCACATAGGTTGAAAATCACTGCTTTATAACATTTGTGACACCCTTTGTAGATTCCATGAAGATGCATGTAAGTGGATAAGGAGGAGGGTAATTTTATTAATTTGAAACATCACAAAAGCAGGATTTCCAACATGGCAGTGATAAAGATTTTAAGCAGCATCCAGTTTATAGGTGCTGGGTTAATATTTTAATATTTCATGCCCAGTTCAATACTTTAAAGCAGAATTAGGAATAAAGCAGTAAAGATTACAAAATACAGTTAAGGTACATATTGGAAATACAAATTCCTTCATTACAGCAAATGTTTTGCAAAAGAGTAAAGCAGCAAATATTAATTTTTTAAGGTAACATGCACTTCATGTAATTTGATGTAATAAAAAAGAAACTGCTCAAATTAAGTGTTACAAAATCTGTAGTGTTTCAAGTTATTTTGTAAAGTAAGAAAAATACATAGAAATGAGTCATAGAACCTTAACACTTTAAGAAATGTGATAAATGTAAGCTATAGTGTGTAATGATGCCTTTAAAAAATTAAATACATATTCACTTAAAGCAAAAGGTAAAGCGTAAATAGCAAAATATTTCATTGAATATTACAAGTTGATACTTGTATTGTAAATCAATTGGTTAGTTCCTTTTTGAAATCCAATAGAATTTTAATGTGCTCAGAACTATGGAAAATAACAGTAATTTTATATAACATAAAAAGATGATAGTTTTTCAGATTTCAAATCTGGATGAGACTTCATGGTGCTGAAAATTAAACTGAATGTCTTGCAAACATTTACTGTGAACAGTGAGTGCACTTGTTGTGCCTTGATAATTGATGGCTGGGTGTCTGCAAGGTAGATGGGAGCACCAACATTTGCCTGCTACTTCTTCTAGTCCATCAAGTCAGGAGGTAGCTAAATTGGCTGGAAAAATTTCCATTATGTGTTCTGTTTGCAGAACTGTCTAATTAGGTACCCTCCTATAGCCCCGGTATTTTTACGTGATACAAGTCTAGGGTCATCGATCTTTTTAAAAATCAATCCTCGGGTTAACATAAGATTGCAATGAAAGTGTTCGTTTTGAAGTGAAGGCATGAGTGCCAAAGTGTTAAACCCATCAGGTTGATGGTTTAAAGCTATGCCTAATTAAAAGAACTGTACGAATACCTACCACAATGTGCCAGATGGATTTTTAATCTACAATAACAATAATTTGTCAAGTTGGCTACATTTGAGGTTTTTCAGATTTAAAGCGGCATTGTAACACTTTCATAATCTTTAACACTGTCATAATTGGTCTCAACCGAAACGGGACCAATAAGAGCAATAGCATTTAAACATCTTTTTGGGGAGGGTGCAGGATACGTGCGGTTTGCTAGGGTTGAAGCACAATATTTGAAGATTAAATAGTCACAAAGATTAGTAACAATTCATGTCACGACCCAAGAACCTAATCTAGCATTTTAATTCTGAATTTAACCATAAGATTTATATCTGTAGCAAATGTATTTTGTGATACTGCAACATGTGGTAGAACCACTGTCTCCTAAGTTATCAGATATATAACAGATCTCCTTAAAATATCTCACATGTTGCTCTCTATGTATTTCAGTGCTTCTAGAACAATCAACCCTGTTCCCCACTACTTGAATGGATATTGCACTTTTCCCTTTGGGAGGTACCAATAACAAAAGCCGAGCTGAATGATCACGACAGCCATTTTTACAATACTCATAGAGAAGGAAAAGATATGGGCAGCTTTTTACAACATCCAGACGCAAGTAAACTAAATCCTAGTCAGAACTCTCCGTAAAGGAACTACTGTGTAGCCCCATCATCTGGGAAATTTTCCTTAGGAACTGACTTTAGTAGTAGGGAAAGATAGGGACTATAAGCCAGGTACTTCAGAGGTACTAGGGTGGCAATCTGCCAAGGGCTTGAGGACAAAACTCCACTTACACAAAATGAAACAGATGACAACCACACTTCAGCTGAATACAGAGGAAGAGCCATAGGGTAATGCAGGTCCAAACATGACAAGCTTCTTGCTGGGCTGGCTTCCCAGCCTTGCTTAGAGCATGTGCACTGTTCTTCATGGAAATCCTGGGTTCAGCCTAGCCACCCCTGTTCGGCACTGATAACAAATAAGCTTTATTCCTATCTTTCCCTAGCCTGGCAGGCTGTTTGTAAAACTTGAAACTATGCATAAGAATCACACTTGAAATTGTGTACCCTATACACTTCCACTAAAGCAGAAATACAAAAGCCACAATAATACCAATGGCCAGCAGACATTCCTCTAGGGGCTGTAAGGTGGTGGCTTTTCAAAAGGCGGGTAGTAGGGTGGAGAGTAACGGGGTGGTGCACTGGAGGACCACATGTAGCTGGGTGAAGGAGAGGCAGACTGGGGCTCATCAGAAAGTCCAGAGGGAGGCGAGGGTGGAAAGATGCCAGAATGCTGTGTAATAAAAATAAAATAACATCAGTTTGAGCAGCGAGCTTTAATTCCCCACAGTCAGTTATTTAAAAATGAAATGTAGACCAAATTTGTTTCTGTTTGAAACAACAAAGAGCTAAAACCACAAAGTTAATGAGAGGCATGAAGCTGGGCTGGTCTCACTTTCTCTTGGTCACTCAAGCTGTGAAGCTCATGCAGAGATATCATGGACTGCTCCTACCCCTCTCACTGAACCCCTTTTCCATGTTTATAACTCAAGCCTTCAATACCTCTCTCTGAGCTATGGCAATAGCATCCCAACTAGTCTTCAAAAAGGTATGTTGGGCCTTAAGAACATTTGATGTTAAGTCACTAATACATGGGGAAGTCTTTGCTACAAGAATATATCACAGAGCCCATCTTATAAAACAAAACAAAAAATAAGGTCAAAGAGGTTAAATGGTTTTCTTGGATCTGTAGTTTTTTTTTTTATCCTCACCCGTGGATATGTTTTATTGATTTTTAGAGAAAAAAAGGGGAGAGAGAAACATTGATATGAGAGAAACATCAATCAGTTGCCTCCTATATGCACCCTGACCAAGGATCAAATCCCAACTCAAGTATGTGCCCTGACTGGGAATTGAACCCTCAACCTTTTGGTGTATGTGATAATGCTTCAACCAACTCAGCCACCCAGCCAGTGCTAGATCTGGAGTCCTAAGCTAAGTCCAATCATTTCAATTTCATCTTAACTGTGCCTCCCTCCCCCCAAGAACAGGGTAGGTGGGAGAGGAAAGAACAGAGGCATGAATAAGAGGGTGGAGAAATATGTCAAGATGCAGAGACACTGAGGATTCCATTTTACTTTGTGTTCTCTGGCTGGTGGTCTTTGAGAAAGGAGCAGATTTGGGTTTAAGAAGTACCAAATGTATTGGCATGTTAGGCATCATTTGCCCCTTCTCTTTCCCTGGATCCTAATAATTTTCCGGCTCTACAAGAGTTGGCCTGTTTTGTTCATTACTATATCCCCCAGAGCTTGGCAAGTAGTAGGTACTCAGTAAATACTGAATGAGTGACTATAATGTCAGAAGTATATAAGATGAACTTGGTATTTTTTTTTTAATGATATCTATTTTCAAAGAATGCGGTCACATCTCACAGGGATCATTGCCTTGCTCCAATGGTGGAGCATGACTGAAATCTGAAGTCTAGAGGAGGCTATAGGGATGACAAGAGGCAAGAGGTTAGTTTTAGGTTCTCCAGAAGAGCAAACATAAGCCAACAAACAGGGCTGGAGAATGGTCTCAACTCTAGGAGGAGCCATTATACTTTAAAAAAAAAAAAAAACACACCAAAATTTCTTAAGAGTTAAAGTACTGTTTGGAGAGGTCACACCTTTACTTTGTTCAGCTGGCCAGACTCTGAGTAGATCATGTCTTTTTTCCAGGCCTGGAACAATCTAGAATCAGCCTGAGACCAGTTGGCTGATTCTCCTCATCCCAAGTCCTGACCACTGCCCAGGTTTCTAGGCTTTACTTGAGACACTGAAATATCTGTCCCTTACCACTTAATGTTAGGACTGAGAAGAGACTATAGCTGCAATCTTCCCCCTTCCTCTCTGGAAATACTTCCACCATTACCAGTATTTCATCTTGAATGAAGGAATGACAGGTTCACACAACCTGCAAAGCTGTCCAAGGCAAAACAGCTTGAGGCAGTGGACTCAAGCCAGATTCCTTTCTAAAATCTCAATTTTTTCCTACCTCCAAGAGAATATGTATCAGTATGGTGAATTCCCTAGTTTTCTACTCTGTGTCCTAGAACTCTTTCTCCTTCTCTCCCTCCTTTCTCTTCCGCTGCTTTCTTCAACTGATAACACTGTCCTCTTAATCCAGAGAGGAGAGCAAAACCCCACCAGGGACCAAATCTCTGCTGGGGGTGTGGTACTACTCTTCCCTTTGGATTCAGCTCTAGGATAGGTAGAGTCAGGAGGCCATTTTCATGTGTTCCCAGCCACAAAAGGAGGAGCACATTTCCTACAGTGAAGCTAAAGGCAGTTCTGTCCTGAGAGGCATTTAAAAGCTTCTGTGATTAGCAACTACTGTGGGTGGCAGTTGTACACTTTGATAATAAAAGGGGGTGGTACAACAGTCTTTGGTTTTCACTTCCGAGTTTCATGTTTGGGAAGTATTGGGTGGGGGAGAGGTGGAATCATTCTCACTTCCTTTGAGGATGCTGGGAATCTTAAGGATAAAAGTGAAGGGCTCTTGGCAGAGCTACAGGGCTCATTGGCTGCAGTCCACACACCCTTGGGGTTTGAGTTGTTGGGTGTGGGGAGGAAGGGCCCACAGTACCAGTGCATAGTTTCCTAGCAACAGGCAGGCACCTTGGGAAAGATTTGGCTTTGTTGCAGCTAAAGAGTTGGACTGGTGCATTTTGGTTCCTGCCTAAGAGTTGACTTTACTAGTGGGACAGGCAACTCAGAAGAACAGAGCTTTGAATCCTTGTACACCACAAAGCATGAAAACCATCTAAAAAGCCTACTGCTAGGCCTAGTTGGCTAAAACTTCCCAAGCTGCTTCTTAGAGGCTGGGATGGCTACAGACTTATGGCACTATAAGAGGACCACCACCTTTTCAGAACACAGCTGTCTTGCATCTTTGCCTGCCCCCTCTCTGCACGATGGCTGACCCATACTCTACAAGACCAACCTGCATTTCTGTCACAGTTGGCTTATCTCTTCAGAAGTACTGGGAGGTAGTAGCTCAGAAAATAGCCCTTGCACTGACCAGGTGATAAAGATTACCAGCAAGAGATGCTGTGTTCCCAGGGGGAAATCCAGAGTCTCCTGGTCTTTGCATTCTCCCTCTATTTCTGCCCCAGAAAGAAAATCCAGGGGAGATTGAGAGAAGAGTAGCTAAAAGGAAGAGGATGGAAAAGAAGGGAGAGGTCAGAAACCAGAGAAAAGAGAATAAAGGGAAACCTTGGCAGGAGGAGGGAAATAAAGAGAAAAAGTTGAATGGTGGCAGCAGCAACACCTTCTAAGGCTCTCAGCAACTTGTGCTATACACCGCCTCCCCCAGGAAAGCGAACCTTTCATTAAATGGGTCCAATTTATAATGGGCCATTTTTCACGTCTAAGATGAAATCTAGTGTGTACCCTCATGTGGTTAAAAAAAAAAAAGAGCATAAACAGAGGTGCTTACAGTTTTCATAGGCTTAGACTTCTGTTTTAAGCTAAACTTGGCAATTCACCAAATGGACAGGAAACAGATCAGTCCATGGTTAGAATAAAGCAGGGAGACTTGCCCAGCAGCTAGCCTGGGAAGTATGGCTGGAATCCTTAAGTGGTTTATATAAAGCTACACTAGGTTGACTTTCCCGGGAGAGGTAGAAACTGATGCTTTTGACCTGACAGACTTTGGATTAACTTGGCTGGAGCTGAAGGACAGGTAATGGGGAAATGAGCACAAGGGGCAAGAAAAGTGAGTATTGGGGTGATGAGCTCTGACCTGGGATTGAACCCACAGCCTTGGCATATTGGGACAATGCTCTAACCACCTGAGCTACCTGGCTGGTCAGGGCTTGAGGATTTCTATTCATTTGAGAACATAAGCAGATGTTCCCCCATCCTTTTGGCTTTCTTGGGTAAAGACTGGTATTTCTTCCTATGAAACTATAAGGGGATGGAATTTAGTGAACACAAAAAAAGCTCAACTCAAACACTAAAACAAAATACAAATTAAGTTCTAAAGGGAAGCACATCATGTAAAATACCCCTCATATCCCCATCATACAACTATAAAGTCTCCAAAAGGGAAATACAAAAGATAGTTGGAACCTAGGGAAAGAACTAGGAGAGGTATGTGCCCCAGTAGCCCCTGCAGTGATAAGTAAAGAGACCCTTTATAAGAGTCATGATTAGGAAGCCCATAATTTAAACCAGTAGAAATATAAATATTCTAAAATTAACTAGGGGAAGATCTGTGCTGTGTTCAAATGTACAGCTTTCCCAAAGCCAATCTCTCAAGTCAGACCTGGATACAAATCCTTGCTCTTCCACTTAGCTTTTGTGAGGTAGTCACTTTCTCCATGACTTAGTCATCTCATCTTTAAAATGGCAATGACGCTGAAACCGGTTTGGCTCAGTGGATAGAGCACCAGCCTGCGGACTGAACGGTCACAGGTTCAATTCTGGTCAAGTGCATGTACCTTGGTTGCGGGCACATCCCCAGTAGGGGGTGTGCAAGAGGCAGCTGACTGATGATTCTCTCTCATCGATGTTTCTAACTCTCTATCCCTCTCTCTTCCTCTTGTAAAAAAATCAATAAAATATATTAAAGATAATAAAATGGCAATGAAAAGGGTATTTTCATCAAAGGACTAAGCAAGATGATATATATAAAATACTTCTTAGCATAGTGCTTGATACATAGTAAGTGCTCGATGTATAGCAGCTGTTATTAAAAAGTAGAGTCCTCCTCAAATCCCTGGAAGCCCTGCTATGAGCCTATAGTGTAGGTCTGGGTGAGGTGGTTAGATTTGGATCCCTGCCCAGGCAGTGTTGTTCAGTGGACTGAGCGTCATCCCATGGACCAAGAGGTCTCCAGGTGGATTCCCTGTCAAGGCACATGCCCAGGTTGTAGACACGATCCCCAGTAGGGGGCATGCAGGAGGCAGCCTATCAATTTTCCTCTCTCATCAATGTTTCTATCTCTCTCTCCTCTCTGTCTATCTAAAAATCAATAAAAACATATTTAATAGATTTGGATCCCTTTGCTGGGTTAGATACCCTGTTTTTGGGTTTCCATAGCACTCTTGGTAATAGTCTATTCACCCTCTCAAGTCTAGAGACTGTCTCACTCATAATCAGTTTCTCTATCCACAGCCCTTAGCACAGTGCCTGGCACAAGGGAACACAAAGTAAACATTAGCTGAACTGAAACCAATAGCTTGAGTCACCACTGGCATTGTCAATCTTGCCTTCCCCCGGAGTAGTGTTTGAATGAGGAATGATGGAGAGAGAGATGGCTCCATACTCTAAGATAGTGCTTCCTATATTAGCATTTGCAGCAATCATCACTAGGGAGAACATTGTTCCTACTTAAGGAGCTCATTATAAAGTGAATATTCCTATAATCAATATGTTTTACTTTGACATAAAAAAGTGGAGACAGCCTCTTCATTGAATTCATGTGTTTCCCCTCTATCTCAGGATGGCTTTTTATTACAGGGGCCGAAGAGAATGATGACCCTCCTCGTGTTAGCTTCAACATCCTTGCATTCTCTTAAATGATTCATTTTTTTGTGCCTCCATTTCAACTAAAATTATCTATGCATTTTTTAAAACATACCTGTGTTTTCTGGTTTACATAATTTAGGTAATAAGTTCTATTACCTAATTTAGGTAATAAGTTCTATTTAGGTAATAAGTTCTCTGAATTACCTGTGAATATGTAGGTTTTAAAACAATTTCTAACATTATGTTTTCCAAGTTTTAATGGACACATCCTGATTCTAGTATTGTATTTTATAACAGTGAACAAGTCCATGTTCACATTATATGTACAGTTGTCCCTTGATATCCATGGGAAATGGTCCTAAGACCTCCCACAAATACCAAAATCCCTGGATGCTCAAACCCTTATATAAAATGGCATAGGGCAGTGCAGACATATCTGCAGATTCCTAATCGCAGATGGAAAATACTGTTCTCCAACTGTGGTTGCTTGAATCTACAGATTCAAAAGCCTAAGATACAAAGGGCTGTGTCTTTATTGAAAAAAATCCACATATAAGTGGACCTGTGTAGTTCAAACCTGTGTTGTTCAAGGGTCAACTGTGTTACCATTGCAATGTGGAGTTCTAGACCTCCCCAAACAGTATCTAAACCAAACAAATATATGACTTATTCAACTATATGGGGTTTTCTAGTTTCCATCATTTTGTTAATCTGAACTTAAAATTAGGTTTCCCAAGGGTTTTGCATTTCTAAACTAGCTGTTTAACTGGAAGCACCCCAAACACTCTTGCTTTTATGTCCCCTTGGGAGCATTTATAGGCTCTTAACCAATAGCAGTAAATTCATTATGAGCCTCCCTTCCTTCAAATATATTGCCTTTGGTTCCCAAATTTTGAATTAACCAGATTTTAGTGCAATTCTACTTTTCTGTGGCCAAGTTTACCACCAATGAAAATGCCTAAAGGATCATTTCATTTGTTTTTTCAAAGTACTCTGCACACAATGAAACCCTTTTAATTAAAAGCCTTTTTTGGTTCCATTTTTTCTGTGCTTAGTCTCAGCTCAAAAGGAAATAAGGAAAGTGCAAATTTGGTAACATTATTCCTAACCTATTTGATAATAGGACAACAAAGAAGAGGGGGGAGTTATAAAAATATTTTCTCTGTGTAGTTCTAGTTATAAAGTCTGGAGAAAAAAGAAGGGATTATTACAGATTTGATTCAAACCCTTATGTGGCTCAGAATGTCCTTACGCTAAGGATCAAGACGAGGCCTCTTCCTGTGGCAGAGAAATAGAAAATGCCGCTGTTGGACAGGGATTCATGGTGAAGTACTAATGAGTATCACCTTCTCCTTGGTGTAGATCAAGGCAATTTGAGATATCTTGATCTTTCTCTCCTCTATTCTTCCATCTCTCTGTTTCTTCTCCTCTGATGTCTTTCTCGCCCTTTCCATCTATCCTATCTTTGCATGTCTTCATAGTCCTTATGGTAATCACTGGTATCCAAAGGCTGCTAAAAGCCATCAGGGACAGAGAGCCTGCCTACCTCATACATATTAGGGAGGTTCTATGATTAAGAAGAGAACAAGAGAACATGAATGAGAGCAAGGGTAATGGAGAGTTCTTTTTTTTCTCAAAACATACCTGAAAGTCATAAGCAGAATATGGTGGCAGGTGAGGAGGACTATGGTAGTAGGTATTGTAGGATGTCACTTGAGGGCGAGCATAATAAGAAACAGTCGGATGGGCATTTTCAACAGAACAGTTCAATGCCGGGAGAGTTGGATTCTGTAGAGAACAACACATTAGAAGCAGCATTAAAGTTCATCACTAGGAAAATGGTTAAATAAACAGTGGTACATCTATACTACAGAATACTATGCAGACATAGCCATTATTGATAAACAATTTAGTGACAGAAAACGTTGTCCAGGATATGTTGTTAAATTAAAAAAACAAAACAAAAACAAGCCACTGGCAAAACTATAGAGACAAAGATTAGTGGTTGCCAAGGGTAGAGGTTGGGGGGAGGGATTAGTAGGTGGAACATAGAGGATTTTATGGGAGTAAAAATATTCTATATGATGTTACACTGATGGATATGTCATTATACATTTATCTAACCCCTAGAATGTACAATACCAAGAGTGAACATATGGTAAATTATGGACTTTCGGTGATTATGATGAATCAATATAGTTCATCCTTGGTAAAAAATGTACCACTCTGGTGGGGAATGTTGATAATAGGCTATGTATGTGTGGGGGCATGGGGTATATGGGAAATCTCTGTATCTTCCTCTCAATTTTGTTGTAAGCCTAAAACTGCTCTAAAAACAAGTCTTTAAAAAGGAAGCCACCACATCTAACAAATCACTACATGGAAATATAAAAATATCTGGGAGATACACAATGGACTGACTCAGAATAAATTCTTTCCAAAATAAAAAAATAAATAAATAAAAGGAAGCCACCATGTTATATTAATATAGCATGATCCCAATTTATGTAAAAATAAAGACCTAAACAATTATATATGAATATATGTTGTAAATGAAAAGAAATTAATTTGGAAAGATTCACAACAAACTGTTAACTGTGGTTATATCTGGGAAGTGGAATAGCAGTAGGTGGTAAATGAGGACTCTTCACTTTCTGTTATATAGCCAGAGTTTTTACAACTAATAAGAATTCTTGTGTAATTTTCTCTCAGCTTATTTTGAAAAATTTCAAACCTATAGAAAAGTTAAAATTATTTATTTGTGATATTTTAAAAGAAAAGAAAAAAACCCCAAAATACACAAACTCAAATATCTTGCTATGATAAAAATGTGATGTTTCACAAAGGGATTTTAAGAGTTGTGAGGATTCTGGTAGAGTCTTATCATTCGAAGGAGCTCCCACATAAACATGAAGTGTATTTATTTCTCATCAGCTCTGCAGGCTGGAGGCAAAGCCCTAGCAGTGGACAGAAACCAGGAACGACCAAGCAGAGTATACTGATTATTTTTTGCAAACAAAATAATGCAGAAAAAATTAAATACCATTTTAATATGGTGATATGTATACCCCTTTAAATGTTAAGGCTAATCTTGTCCTGGATGGCAGTCCTGCTCCCAACAGGGCCAAAGCATTGCTAAAGGAAGTCACCACTATTCATTAGTTCCTAAAGAGGATTGTGATTTGTATCTTTTGAGTGCCATATGGGTAAAGGTGTGGGGCAAATATTTTACCCATTTTCCATGTCATTGAAACCTCCATTTGTATGGATAATCAAGAGCTGTTTTCAAAATCAATGTGTCTTGTTTCTGGTACACAGGCTATTTAATAAAAGGGTAATATGCAAATTGACCCTAAAGTTGGAATGGCTGGTTGTTATGATGCACACTGACCACCAGGGGGCAGATACGCTCAATGCAGGAGCTGCCCCCTGGTGGTCAGTGTGCTCCCACAGCGGGAGCTCCGCTCAGCCACAAGCTGGGCTGACCTCTCCTACCTCCTCAGCAGCGCTAAGATGTCCTTCTATGGCTTAGGCCCACTTCCCCCATGGGGAGTGGGGTATCAGGCCTAAGCTGGCAGTCAGATATCCCCTGAAGGGTCCCGGACTGCAAGTGGGTGCAGGCTGGGCTGAGGAGGGGACCGCCCCCCTCCCCGAGTGCATGAATTTTTGTGCACTTGGCCTCTAATATACTCTATATTAATAGAAAACAGAAGCTTACTCTCAAGTGATAAAAATGTGTGGGCAGGCTTTGGCAGTGGCACAGGCAACCATATTGGGGTGTTGGCAGGGGAAACTCCTTTATAGCAAGTTTCAACACAGTTCTGTTGCTCTCTTCCTTGGTGTGGGTTACTGTTTACATTTCTAGGAGGCTTAAAGAGCTACAAACCTGTCATTATGATGCAGCTCACAGATAACCAGAGAAATGTTTGTTAGCCTCTCTCATTTGTGGGAGAGAGCTGAAATCTTGGATCCCAAGGGTTTGTTCACTTTACAGAACAAGAGTGCTCAGAAATGCCCCTACCCCTCCACTAGAAATCTAAGAAGAAATTTCATCCCTGAGAAAGTCCCAGAAATCATATTCCCTAGGTCTTCTGTCAATTAAAAAAACCCACCCTCTATAATCACAAGAGATATGACTAACCAAGGTGAATTGGATAGTCATTATCTATCTTTTTCAGAATACTTGGGTGCTAATGATTTGGGTACAATAGCATGGTTTATCTAATATATCATAATAGATCAATGATTCATTGTGTACTTTCTCAGAACAACAAAATACTTCCAAATATCTTTGCCAACTGTATAGCTAACATATGGCCAATTTTGATTCTTGATGTAGTAATTAATTAAACAAATAATACATTAATTATTTGTATTGAGTTAAAGAGGTAAGAAGATAAATAATATTTCTATAACTTGGCATCCAATTAGAGTATTTCTAGATTCAATGCTTTATCATTGTCATTACTTTGTTTTCATAGATTTCTTTTCCTAAAAATGAAAGGTCACCAATGAAATTTCAATAATATCCACCAATAAACAAACAAACAAACAAACAAACAAACACACCCTCCAGCTCTTGCAAAGTGAAACCAGTTCTTCTATGCAAATAAATTAAGCCTAACCAGAGAGAAACCATCATGCAATGTAAACTCTATCTATAAAAGTTTTTTTGTGTGTGTGTGTGTGTGTGTGTGTGTTTACCAGTCCAGGGGGCCAGGATAATCTTTAGTTGACTATTATAGAGAAAGAAACACAGACAAAAATATAAGAGGAAGATAGAATGAGCACTGAAAAGCCACAGAGAGAAGAAAGTTAAGAGTAGAGGACAGATAGAGAAAATGGGCAGAGCAACAAGATAAGGTGAGGGGTTGAAGGAAGGTGGAGTGAAGAGTTGGGCAGGGAAGGAGCAAAAGAGATGGCCCCAAATAAATGGTCTGGTTATGTTTTAAAGCAATAATTCTGATTTTACAATAAATTTAAATAGTTTTACAATAAATTTAAATATTTTTTTTTCCATTTTCCATGTCATCAACACCTTCTCCATTTGTATGGATAATCAAGAGCTGGGCACTGTCTCTATTTGTGTGTGTATACAGGAGTGTGTGTATTTCTATTAAAATTTCTGGAGTTTAAGCTATGAGACCCCCATTACTGATCAGTAGCTTTTGAAACTCCAGTGCAACAAAGGCTGCTAGGTAGCACAGGAAACGTTGAAAGCAATCTAGTCTGGATAAAGCAGAGTCTGTTCTGAGACAATAATTGCGGACTTTGGAAAGAATGACACTTTTATGGCTCTCCACTTTACTCCAAACCAGAGACAACTATTAGGAGAAAATGACAAGATATTATCACTTTTGAAAGATTCATTTCTAATCCTTATAGCTTTGGTCAGCAAATATTTTATCAAACATTTCTTTAAGACCCTTTTAACCAAACACCTTTCGTCAGGGAATGAAGTCCTCCCTTTTCCTTTCAAAATCCCACAACTCTGGAAATGGTGGCTCCTAGCTGATCCTGTTGAGGACTACCAGCTCACAGCCATTGGCTTATATCCTCACTCCCTAGGGAATGGCTTTCATCAACCAGCACCCCTGAGTTTCTGTGCGGACCTCAGGGCATTCCACTCAGAGGGAAGGTACATCATAAGTCACTAGCCACATTTGGACCTAGGCTATGGGTTTTAGTTAGGTTCATTTGGTTGATGTTCCAGGATTTTATACATCATGTATAATTTTAATACAATGAGCTAAATAATTCTTCCATGGTGGCTCCATCTTTTAAAAAATATATATATTTTATTGATTTTTTTTTACAGAGAGGAAGAGAGAGGGACAGAGAGACAGAAACATTGATGAGAGAGAGCCATCCATCAGCTGCCTCTTGCACACTACCTACTGGGGATGGGCCCCGAAACCAAGGTACATGCCCCTGACCTGAATCGAACCCAGGACCTTTCAGCCTCCAGGCTGATGCTCTATCCACTGAGCCAAACCAGTTTCGGCAATGGTGGCCCCATCTTACACTCCTATTAGTATTCTCTCGCCTTATGAATCAAATATCTTGCCCCCTGATCTTTGCTTTCATCTTTTGTTTTCTTCACTGGTCCTTGCCTGAGTTCTTGGGCTCAGTTGGCATTTGATAATGAACGAAATTTCCCTTGCTCTCCTCCTCTACTATTGAAGAAGCTTCCAATAGTTGTAAACAACTTGCTTTAATTTTTTTGAAATTAAAACATCGAAACAAAGGAGGTAATTTCTGTTAAAACCTTTGTAGAATTAGAAAAGGCTATCCACATGCTAGTTAAGAGAAGCTGGGATGGAGTAGAAAGAGCAAAGACTTTGGCATCTGAGAAACCTGGGCTTCAGTCCCAGCTCTGCTGTTTAACTCTGGGCAAGTCACTTGATCTCTGTTGGCCCCTCATCTATGGAAATGGGGGCAGTAATACTTACTTACTTCATAAGTTACTAGTAGAGTGGAGAAAGTAATTGTGTAAAAGTACTTCATAGAAAGTAAAGGGCCATTGCTGCCACCTATGAGGACAGACCATCAACAAACCCCTTTTTCCCCCTAGAGAGCCAAGGTCACAGTGAAGTTATGAATCAGAAATAAACTTAGACATCAATGGTCCACTGAGTCTTGACAGGGGTCCTTGCCGGAAACCCCATTGCAACTACCAAGTAGCCATCACTCACTCCATTTATGCCCATGTCTGAATGCTCTAGGAATGATTCAGAGTACTTTTCACACTGGTCCTCATGACCCATCTCCTCAACTCACCAACCTAGGAGCTTTTCCACCAGCCAGCCTATTTTAGATTCTGCTTTCACCTATACCCTGGGGAAATTCTTCAAGAACAAAGGAAGTCCTTTTCTCCAAAAAAAAGCCCCAACCCAGAAACAGTTTTTCCGTTCTCACACCCAAAGTTCCCCCAGGCTCAAACCGGAAATCCTTCTCCCTCCTCCTTCTTCCTGCTCCTTCTACTACTGAGGGCTCCACCTTGTTGATGCTTCCCCCACTCCTCTGTGCTTGGGATTTCCTGATTGGGAGAAGGGGCATGGGAATGAGAAGTGCACATATGAAAGAGAGAGAGAAACAGACAGACAGGCTGGGCATGAGCAGGAAAAGATTTCACTTGACTTAGAGTCACCAGCAGGAACACTCAATGCTTCCAGTTAGCCTGATTCTGCCAGGAATTTGCTGGCCAAAGCTGCAGTTTTTCTTTAGCCCACCTTTCATTTTCCATTACGCAGCCTTTTGACAGTCCAGAGTCAAATTACAAACTGCCTTTAAGGTTCTTGTTCCTCAGGGACCCCAAAATGGGACAGAAATAGCCAAGGGCCTAGAGGCTATCTGTCTCATTTCTGGGGTCAAAGAAAAACCACTTTTAGGTACAAAATAATTCCCTAAACAAATGAGGGACATTCCTTTAAAGCAGTGTTTCCCAAACTTCTCTCATGATGAGACTCACCTGGTGGAGTTGTTAAAATACAGATTCCTGAATCCCAACTAAGAAGTGCTAAACTAGAATTTTTGGGAACATATAGGTAAAATTGTATACTTAACTAGTGCTCTAAGCTTAGAGCCTGTTTCCTCTTCTAAGCTTACAGCACTAGTTAAGTATACAATTTTACCTATATGTTCCCAAAAATTCTAATTTAGCACTTCTTAGTTGGGATTCAGGAATCTGTATTTTAACAACTCCACCAGGTGATTCTCATCATGAGAGAAGTTTGAGAAACACTGCTTTAAAGCAATGGTATGCAGTCCTGACTGCAGATCAGAATTACCTGGGCTTCAATTTAGACCATTTAAATAAGAATCTCTGGAGGAGGGGCCCAGGAATCTGGGGTTTTTAAGCACCTCAATTGATTATATTCTCATAGGAAGCCAGGAGGATAATCAGTCCTAAAGCTACCTATACTAATAAAAGGGAAACATGCAAATTGACCATCACTCCGTGATGTCCACCAGCCAATCAGGAGTGAGTATGCAAATTAACCAAAGATGTTGGCAGCCCCACCCCCAGCCACTCCAGGTCTTTGGGCAGCATGCATGCAGGTGCAGAGCAGCCGAGCAGGGCAGGACGCCTGCTATGAGGAGGAGGGTGGGGGGCGGAGGGAGCTACAGGAGTGGTGCTCCAGCTGGAGTGAAGACTGAAGGCTTCTGCCAGAGCAAAAGTCTGGGCCTCAGGTGCTGGAGGAAAACCGGTGCCAGCAGCCAGGGGAAGGAATGCCTATTGCATGAATCTTCATGCAACAGGCTTCCAGTTATCTCTAAAATTTGATATCAAGGTTTATTGAATAAGCAAAGAAAAGCTTAGAAATGCTTTAAAAACAAAAGAAGAAAGGAGCCCACTATTATGAAGCACCTACTGGGTGCTAAGTCCTGGCATGCCTTTGCAGACACATACACACAAAAGATGAAAAAGAGTTGAAAAAGAGGTTAGGGAATGTGGGGAGGCTAAGATTGAGGTTGAGGTTGAGGACAAGACCTGGCAAGCAGTTTAGCCCACAGCTGGCTCTTCAAATTCAGGGGGTTGAGGGGGAATAAAAAAAGGAGTCCAGATGCTCTTTCTGGAGAAACTCCATGATGAAATTCCTGAGAGCGGAAAACTATCATTACTCTTACCTGTAGCTAAAAAAACCACAGGAATCGGATATAGAGGGGCAATGGGGGCTAGGGGGGAACGAGGAGGGCATCTGTAATACTCTCAACAATAATGATTTTGAAAAACCAACTCTTTCCTTCCATCTCTCCCCAAGTCTGTTGGGGAAAAACTACCCTAAAAGATTTATGCTAAAAGCTTGTTTAGAGTAGGAGAGAGTTGGAAAAGGTTATCTATATAAGAGCATAATATGATAATTAGACCAGACAGCTGAATGACCTTCCAGACATCCTTCCTGATGAAGCCGGGGTTGTGAGAGCCGAGCCCCTTGCATGAATTTCATTCATTGAGCCTCTAGTATTTACATAACAAGCATGAACCAGAAAATTGATAACACCCACCTCTCCCTCCACCCCAGAATGTGCCATAAGAGCACAAGTAACTCATGTTAACAAGAAATATTTGCAGATGTTTGAAGGCAGTTAATTCTTGAAGCAATTGCTTCTGATTCCTCCCTTCAAAACATGCCCATTGTTCCTTACCCCAGCCTGGCTCTTGCCAGGGGCCTCTGTGGAAAGAGAAGACCCTTCCTTACCATGTCCTTAAAGCCTCCAAGGACAGCGGCAGTGATGATGCCCAGGAACAGGCCGACGATGTTGAGGATGGTAGCAGACCAGAGCAGGTGGTAGAGGTGGATGATGTCCTGGCAACTGCTGACGTCGATGTATTCATAGTACCCACCAGTAATTTCTACCCGGCTGGACAGGGAGAAGCACACTTCAGTCAGTCCCCAGGGAGCAGGTTGGGCCCCTAAAGCTTTGGCTACCACCCAGCTCAATGAAAAACAGGTTAATTATAATAAGGAACATATAGGTATGAATGCACTTGGGGAGCGAGACACTATGATAAATCCAAGTGTGACTGCTGTTTATTAGAAATCAACAATAAAAAACTACTACCTGCCAGAGAAACACTTGTTATCACTAACACTAATTCTAGATGACATTACTGACACTTGGAAATATGTCAGACACAGTGTTAAGGATTTTACATATGTAAATTCATTAAAACTGTGCTAATATGGCAGTTACTATTCACATGTGGCTATATAAGTTTAAATTCATTAATATAAAGTAAAATTTTTTTTAAATTCAGTTCTTCAGTCTCATCAGCCACGTGTTACATGCTCAATAGCCACATTAGTGGCTGGTTACTGTGCTGGACAGAGCAGATTACAGAACATTCCCATCATCGCATCAAGTTCTATCAGACAGCACGGTAAATCCTTAAAATACTCTGTGAAGTAGGTACTATCACCATTCCCTTTTTACCGATGAAGAAACTGAAGCACAGAGAGGTTAGGAACTTGCTCAAGTCATAAGAAGTAGTGCTGGGATCAGAATTCAGACTTCAAAGATATCAGTATTTCCTTTCTCAAGATAAAACAAAACATCAACAGCACTAGCTGGTTTGACTCAGTGGATAGAGTCTCAGCCTGTGGACTGAAGGGTCCAGGGTTCGATTCTGGTCAAGGGCACATGCCCAGGTTTTGGGCTCAACTCCCAGTAGAGGGCATGCAGGAGGCAGCTGATCAATGATTCTCTCATCATTGGTGTTTCTATCTCTTTCCCCCTTTCCCTTCCTCTCTGAAATTGATAATATATTAAAAAACAAAACACCACCAACAAAAAACAATGTCCCAATAAAGAACTACAGCTGAGTTGCTGAACAAAACCTATAATCTCCTTGGAGAGGTCTTCCCTGCATTCTGTTTAAAGACAACCCCCCACCCTCAAAGCTCAGTCATTCTCTATCACATTACTTGCTATGGTCTGCATTGTGACCAAAATTCATATGTTGGGGCCCTAACTCCCAATGTGACTGTACTTGCAGAAGGGCTTGTAGGAGGTAATTAAGGCTAGATTAGTCATAAGAGTGGGGCCTTAATCCAATAGGATTGGGGTTTTTACAAATTAAGAGAGGAGAGAGAGAGAGAGAGAGAGAGAGAGAGAGAGAGAGAGAGAGAGAAAGAGAGAGAGAGAAATCTCCATACACAGACCTCGAGAAGACACAGTGAAAAGGCTGCCATCTGCAAGCCAGGAGAAAGCTCTCATGGGAACCCGAGCTTGCTGTCGCCCTGATCTCAGACCTCCAGCCTCCAGAATTGTGAGAAAATAAATATCTGTTGAAGCCACCCAGTTTCTGGTATTTTGTTATGGCAGCCCCTGTGCCTGATGTAGTTGATGCTACATAAATACCTGGTGAACGAATAAATGAAGTTCCTGTCCTCCTGGATGTGGCAAACTAATTTACAACTTGACCACTGGAAGCAATAGTAATTCTTGCCCTAGCCGGTTTGGCTCAGTGGATGGAGCATTGGCCTGCGAACTGAAAGGTCCCAGGTTTGATTCTGGTCAAGGGCACATGCTCACAAGGGCTCCATCCCCAGTAGAGAGGCTTGCAGGAGGCAGCTGATCACAATGATTCTCTCTCATCATAGATGTTTCTATCTCTCTCTCCTTCTTCCTTCCTCTCTGAAATCAATAAAAATATATTTTAAAAATATAACAATAAAACAATGTGATTCTTAAAATGAAAGTCAGAACCAAATGCCCTGGCATCAAGATGGTTATTACATGTGACTCCCCTGCTATAAGAATGCTGAAAATGAAAAAGGGAAACAAAATTAAAGGTTAACCTTCAGAATGAATCAAGGAGGGATCAGTCACACGAGAAAAGAGTTCAACTTGGGAGATGAATTTATCTTAGGATTCTTTAAAATCAGTATTTCTCTAACAAATTGAAATCAGTGTGGTTACAGGACAGCCTGGGTCAGAATCATCTGCGTTTGTGTGTATGTGTGTCTGCTAGTACATTATTTTTGTGTGCCTATGGGTGTCTTTGTGTATGATTATATGTCTTTGAGAAAGAGCTAGTTAACACTCAGATTCTTAGGCCCGGCCTCAGTCCTACTGAATTTGGCAGAATTGGTGGGGGGATGGTGAGGCTCAGGAATCTGTGTTAACACGCTCACTGATGTTAGAGAACCACTGTTTTACATAGTAAGCTGCCCTACTGGAATTTTAAAAGTATTTCAATTCATCGGAATTTTAATTGGATTTAAGTATTTTCCAGAACATAATTGAAGAGATCATCCATAAACATACATTGAGTGTCTTCTGTTAGTTGGCACTGTACTCAGTCCTGGGGATGGGGTAGGGAGGACACACAGATTACTTAAACTCAAAAAGGCACAGTGGACAGGGACTATCCTCTGAAAAGGATAGGCCTGGGTGTAAGGGAAAGTGTGGGCTTGTAGAGACCCAGGAGAGGCTTCTGACTGCCACCAAGTTATCTATGCCTACCCCCTAAGACACTGAGGGCAGGCTGGCAGTACATATAGATACAGCATAGCACAGCAAACTCTGGAGTACGACTGCATTTGAACCCTAGCTCTGTCACTTATTTGTGGTTTGACCCTGAGCAACTTTCTTAACCCTTATGGGCCTGTGGGATTTAATTAGAGAATGTATGAAAGCAGCACTCCAGCGCATAATAAGAGCCCCCATCAAAACATGAAGCTATATATTTTTTCCCTTCTAAGAGCCAGCTGCTGGCAATAAGATTCAACTTGGAATCTTGTTTTTAAAGGCATTAACACTTTAAAGGCACAGGTCAACACAGAGTAGATCAGCAGTTTGTTTTAAAATATTCAGTAACTGTAGAGAATATATATTTGGTTTCTGTTTGAGTGGGTTCAGTAGCTATTGAAATATTTTTTACTGAACTATGAAGCAAAAGACCGTTAATACTTAAATCTGGCTCAGGATTTAGGAAAATAGTGTGGTTTGTTTCTGTTTGAGATTTATGGTTCCATTTGGTTTAGTCTCTGGAATTGCAGAGCTTCCTCTGGAATTTCATCTTTTGCATTCTCAGCACTCCTATCCTCAAGCCTCCATGGCTGCAGGGATCCCCTGCCAAACCCTACCATTGCCTGATTTAGCTTCCTAAAACATTTAAAAAACTAAGTCACTCATTTAATCAAAACCCTTCCATGGCTTCCCAGTACCTTCAGGAAAATGTGTCCAAATTCCTCAATCTGCCATAATCTGACTCTAAAATGGAGTTCACACTCCAGCTAGGCTGGAGTCACCAACTGGCCTTGCTGGGCACTTATTCCAAAATTTGCTCAGATTTCTGCCCCTGTGTGCAAGATACTGACCTCTATTCCCTGCCTATCCTAATCTCTTCCACTGCTCAAAACTTCAATAGCCAACCTCACTAGGGCTTTCTTCAAGGACTCCAGTGCCAATTCATTAGCCTTTTACCTGGACTCCCACAGCCTCAGAACAGTCTGTTTTTCTTTTTCTTTGTTTTAATCCTCGCCTGAGGATATTTTCCCATTGACTTTAAGAGTGGAAGAAAGAGGGAAAGACAGAGAGGAATAGCGATGTGAGAGAAACACATCGACTGTAATCTCTTGAGGGCAAGGGTGGTCTTTTACCTACATTTGTTTCTCCCTCACTGCCTTGCACAGTTGTAGAAATGTTATAGGTCATCAATAGGTACTTGGTGAATGAATAACAGTTCAAAGACTGATCATTGCATTGATCATGAGATTGATCACTCAATAATGGGGTCTCATCCCCTTGCTGGCTGTACCTATGTTTCGGATCCCATTTACCCAAGTAGGAGGCAACAGATCCTGGATAAAGCAGAAGGGCATGCTTCTGCTCTTTGATAAGAGCCTGGAACCATATGACAACTCTTTTTTTATGTTATTATTTTTAATATACTTTTTAAAATTAAGGTATTATATGTGTACATAACTTACCATTGCCCCCCCCCCCACCTCCCTGCCAACTCTTGATTAGCAGGCAAGGGCAGCCTCTGTGCATCTCTCTTTTACTGCATGCATTCTGTCTAATCTCCCACCCCTTCCCACAATCTCCCTGGTAAACTGAGTTCCTTAAGGGTAAAATCATGTTTTATTGAAAAGTATTGTTCTAGAATAGTCTCGGGCACATAGTAGGAGCTCAATAAAAGTTTGTCAAAGGAAGAAATGAGTGAAAATAAGCTATAAGCTATCATCTTTCATTTTATTACCAGCTGAAGCAGTTCACAAACCACCAGTGTTTCATTTCACTTCCTTTAAGTTATACAGTGAAAACCAGTGATATTGACTTGGCCTCTCCAAAGCTGAGTAAAGTGCTTTGAAAGGCTGCTACTGAGGAGCTGTGTCCTAGAGAAAGCCACCTTCCTGCACAAGCAAAATGAAATAATCTATGTTTGCTATTAAAACCTCACTGCCCCTGACGCCAGAGAAGTCTGTGGCTTTGAGGGGACAGTAGCAACTCTGTGTTTCCGTAGCACTGAGCAAATGACTGCCTGATGTGTTTGTTCCCACTTTTTTTTTTTCTTGGCCTCCTTTCCAGGAAACGGACTGAAGGATCTGGCAATTGATTAAAAATAGGCTTCATGTGAGGAAAACAAATACGTATTGGGCAAAATTAAAGACTCTGAACCCCAGAATGCTTGCGGCTAGCTATATTTAGGCCAGGAGTTTAGGTCTCTTCGGGCGCTGGCTGGACAAAGCCTTGGGTCAAGGTAAACTTTCCCTTTGTAGGATCATCATCTCTTAAATCTCATGGCCTTGATTTATGACCTAGTATGACGGTTTCCTGATGAAGAGCTTAGTAAGTGCTTTTCTAGTGGCCTTGCTTTTGGAATCTTAGCATGAAATACTTTGGAAAGGGCTTTGACTGCTGCCTGAGGCTGGTCACTAGGCACCAGGTATGTGAAAACCATTTCCAGTTTGAAGATCTTTAAGAGCAATGTCCCCATGACCCTCTTAGTTGCCTAGTCCCATATTTTATTTTCCCGGTGAAAAAGATGTTCCTCTTTTTGTTCCTTTTTAACAAATGTCGCTCCCCTTTCATCAGGCTTTTACTCATGCCTGGGCTGGTGTTGACTGGAGCCTGGGATATAGATAACATGAAGTCATGTTTACTGCCTTTAGTGAGCCTAGAGTTTAGCACAGCTCCTCATAAAATTCCTTTAGGACCTTAAAGATAATACTAGCATAACTTGCTTAAAAAAAAAAAAGAAAGTCAACCCTGGATGATGTTTGTCAGTGGTTAGAGGATCAGCCCACACCCCAAAGGGTTGTGGATTCGATTCCCAGTCAAGGGCACTTACATACTTAGGTTGCAGGTTCTATCCCTGGTCATGGTCTGGGCAAATGCAGGAGGCAATCAATTGATGTGTCTTTCTCACACTGATGTTTCTCTCTCTCTCTTTCTCCCGCTCTCCTTCTCCTCCCTCTCGCTCTTTCTCCCTCCCTCTTTCCCTTCCTTCCACTCTTTCTAAAAAATCTATGGAAAAAATATCCTCTGGTGAGAATTAACAAAGAAAAAAATGAGAAAGTCAGTTATTATGAAGATTAGATTTGACAGAAAGATAAACTGGGCTTGAGTCTCCACTTTAAAAAAAATCTAAGGGCTCAGCTAAATGGAATTTAAAGTAGAATTTAGTTTACTCAAACCTTCATCAGAAATACACTTAATTGCAAAGAGAAAGGTGTGTCTGTAAGGAATCTTTTCTTAGCCTCCTCAGTGAGCCTCCTGTTTAATTCTCATATCTCAGGCCCTATTCTGGCCAACTTCCAGCTGCCCCCTTCCCTTCCCCTGCCCCAGGAGGCCTTGAATCCAGATAGGAGAGGGGAGCAAGGAGTAGGGAAGAGGCTGTTAAGAGGAGGGAGGAGGGAAAAAAAGAGAGGAAATGGCAGAGCAGGGGAGGGAGGAATAAAGAGAGGCAAAAGGAAAGGTAGCAACAGAACCCCAATTCCCCTGGGACCTATTTTACATTGCTTTGATCATTTTTGGAAGGATGGACTCAGGAAGTACAATTATAGCCAGCTCTCAATCACTGCTGCTAGGAGGGAAGTCTGTTACTTAGTTATTATAACATGAATAATTAAACCTCCCAAATAATCCCCAAACTTCATTTGGGTTTTTAAGTTTCTTTTCCTCCACCAAACCTTTTAACGAAATGAGACTGGTGCTTGCAAAGAAGGTAAAGGACTGGTGTGTGTTCATCCCTTCTCTTCCCTGCCTCCAGTCTGTCCATCTGTCTGGTTTTAATCCTCAATTTAGAGAAACTACCCCACCCCATACAGAAAGCAGAGAATGTGAGTGAGGAGGGGGCCTGCATCCATCTGATCCCTCTGGATCTAGCTCCATTCAGACTTCTTCTGCCAACTCCCCCCTTCCTCCCTCCCTCTCCTGGCCCTCAGCACTCCTGCACTAGAGAAAATATGTGCATGGGCAGGAATTGGCTGACACACCCCACAGGCAGGGCTATTCACTTACACTCTGTATCTTTTGCTCGTGCATTCCTGTCAATTTTACTCTCTAAATTGCTCTTGAAAGTGTTCCTTGCTGTCTATTATCTCCAAAGCAACTTAATCCAGGATCCATTCTCTTTGGTCTAAACTCTTGCAGTGACTTCCTGGTTCCTTTCTAAACACTCAAATCCATTTTCCATGCTATATCCTCCAATGGATCCCAATTGTTTTCAGAGTCAAGTCCAAAGGCATTTCTATGGCCTAGGAGCCCTCCATAATTTGACCTGTGACTACAACTCTGTTCTTACCATCTATCCCCTTGTATAACTGTAGAACCCCACCCCCACAATTCTTGGGAATAATTCCCAACTTCCACATACTTTTAGTTTGTTTCCTAACTTCCTATTTATCCTTTAAGTCTCAGCTCCCACACCAACTCCCCCTTGACACTGCACCCCCCCAGCAACTCTGACTTTCAATCATTTGTGTTGCCAGTGTCCCCAATACGTCCACTGATTCCCCACCACACTTACCATATTATATTGCAATCAACTGTTCAGGTATCTGTCTTCCCTACTAGCTTGTGAACTCCACAGCAGTAGTCTCTATATTCCTAGATCTTTTTGTTTTGAAAGAAAGAATAAATGATATTTTCACAATTGGAGGGCAGAGAGCCAGAATGGTTGTAGCAGAAATAACACCAATTCTGCTCCTGCCTCAGGGCCTTTGCAATTGCTGTTCTCTCTGTTTGAAAAACTCTTCCCCCGCCCCCAGGTATATACTTGGGTTTCCCTCTCACATTATTCAGGTCTCTACACAAATGTCTTCTCCTCAAAGAGACCTTCCCTGGATATTCCATCTAGCACAGCACACACATTCCCCTCCTGTTACTATCTATCTCCTTTCATGCTTCTTCTCCCCCCCCCCCCCCCCCCCCCAGTGCTGGCATGCTATACAGGGTGATGTAAAAGTAGGTTTATAGTTGTGAGTACCCAAAGCACGAAGTTTATTCTTCTACAAATATTTTTAAATTATTGTATTATTCTCCATATGAACAACTGTAAACCTACTTTTGCCCAACCCTATATATTCATCTTTATTGACTGATTTCCCTAATAAAATAGAAGCTCCAAGAGGGCAAGGATTTTTGTTTTGTTTGCTGCTGAATCTCCAGTGTCTAGAATAGGCCCACGTACAGAGAAAGTACTCAATAATCACTTGTTAATCCTCACCCAAGGATATTTTTCCATTGATTTTTAGAGAGAAAGGAAGAGAAAGGGAAAGACAGAGAAACATTAAGCACATCGATTGGTTGCTTCCTGCATGAGCCTCAACCAGGGCCCGGGCCAGGGAGGAGCCTGCAGCCAAGGTGCGTGACCTTGACCTGAATCAAACCTGGGATTCTTTGGACTGCAGGCTGGCACTCTATCCACTGAACCAAACTGGCTAGGGCAACTTGTTCAGTATTATTCAACTTTGACTTGGAACTTTGTTTGACCCTATCTCTATCATTTTCAACATCTGTGTGACCTTGGGCTAGTTGTCTATGTCATCAGAGACTCACTCTCATCATCTGTAAAATGGGATGAAAATTCTACAGACATCATAGACAAGAATGAAATGAGATCAAATATTTAAAAGCACTTGGTATACTTCCTGGCACAGAGAAGGCAGGTAATGCATCTGGGCTGAAATCTGGTAACTGATCAGTGTTTTCTACTTCTTTGATCCCTATGGCATGCCCTTCCCCCATCTTAGCCCTTCTATTATCCATTGTGATCAAACCAATATTCCCATGCCTGGAGGCTTCGCTTACTTGCCACAGTTGTAGAGGTCACAGCAGAAGCAGGTGTTGCCCCGGATGCGAGGCGTGCAGAATCCACGGCTGAGGTGAGGGCAGTTCACCTGAGGGCACACAACAGTGAAGAAATGAGCTGACATTGCATGGGAGGCAGGGCCCTCTGGGATTGGAAATGTGAGTTAGCGGCTGATGGAGATGGTAAAGATGGCTGTGAGATGAACACACCAATGTACAGGAAGGCTGGGCAGGGGACTGGCTGAACTGTGTATGAAGCAAATCACTGTGTAGCTGGGCTCAATTCCAGCCTCAGCCACACCCTCAGTGGCCCATCCCTGAAAGGTGGAGATGGAGAGGAGGAAGGATGGATGGAAGAACAGGTAGAAGAACAAATAGGCAGTAGGAAATGAGGATATGAAAGGGGAAGGCAAATCATGGTATAGGAAAGGGGACCAGATGGGAAGGAAGACAGAGGGACTGTCACATGCACTCTGAAGTACAATGGTACCTCTCTAGCTGCCTGGGTAAGGTTCCTCATAACCCTCGTGGAAGGAGAATTTTTGACTGAGGAACTTATGACCTTATATAGGAAAAATAGGGTTAGGGGGACCAGGATTATCAGTGAACCTATGGAAGTTATTAATTAACATTTTTACAGTCACCAAATTAACACAAGAAAGCAATAACAATGAAGACAAGAACAAGAACAATGACATTTTACCCATCTTGATTGGCAAATAATTTTAAAGATTAATTTCCATTTACTCTTGTTGGTAAGAAATTTTCCAGACTCTCTCCTACATATGGATGGATATATAGATGTAATGAAGTGCTTGTAAATTTGTTCTGTTGTGTTATAGAGAATATTCATAGTAAATGACCATTCATGTTCATCCAAATGCTCACAGCCTTTCTGATAAGTATAAATATTTCTAATCCTCCCTGCTAACCTGGGGATAGTTAGAAAAATGGTAAATTTGTAATTGGGGAAAGAAAAAGAAGGCAAGTTGGTTGGAGGGCCATAAAAAAAATATTTGTCCTGATGCCTTGGGAGTAGAGCTATCACTTTGCCTAACTCTACAAAATATAAAACTTCACATTATATTTTATATAGAATGGCTTCCCCTGAAGTTGTGTAATGCAGTGGTCATTTTATATCCACTTGTCTCTCTTTTCTCCCAATCACACGTTTAAATTTGTTCTATTGGGGGGGCGGGGGGGGGGCTAACTTTCAATTTGGATATTGACAGAGAACCAAAGTGTCAAGTTTCCTAGAAGCACACAGTAGGGTTTCCTATGAAAGTGATCTCTGGGTTTGGGAAGGGCTAGTATGTACTGAAATGGAAGCTCTCCAAAAATGACATGGAGTCATGCTTTACCTCACTGTCCACCAACTCTAGTTCTGTATGAAAGGATATGAAATACAAGGAGAGTTGTATGGGTCAGTAGAGAGAGATTCTCATGTACCCAATTCAAACATTATCAGACTGGCCTCATGAAAGGGGCCAGGCTAACAGTCTGGCCCTCCCTAGAGCCTACAAGGGAACCAGGCCTCTCAATTATCCTCATTTGACTTCCTGACTCCTTGTGTGTGTGTGTGTGGGGGGGGGGGGATGCAGGATCTGCCCCCTAATCTAAGCCTACTGCCTTGGTGGAGCTCCTGATTTTCTTCCAGCTTGGGCACCTGAACCACAGGTAACTGAACCATTATCCACAGAGATGGGGGAGGACCCTGCACTGTGGCCTCTGTACTCTTACCTGTTTCTCTAGGGATCAAAGCCACAAACTGAGAGGCTGCCTGCAGGGGCAGAGGGGCAGCCTGTGTCCATAGAACAAAGTAAATCTTATTAGGCCTCATGAGGCTCCAACCTATGAACATAACCTTATTAGCACTGTGCTCTGATCTGAAGAGCAAATCAAATAAAGATGCCAAGCAGCCAGCCTTAGGCCCCTGGAAAGGAGTAAAAGAAAAAGGTTTAGACAGAACAGAAGACTCCCAAAAGGTAAGACAGATAGCCTCATTCTGGCTCACCTCCTCAGCTTCCTTCTGGGATGTCTTGGGGACATAGTGGCACCGGTTAGCGTAGAGTGGTTTCAGATCCTATAAAAGGAAACACCAAACCAAAGAATTTTGGCTTTGGAAAATAAAGCAGCAAGTGGTCTGATGAGTAATAAAACATTTGAAAGCGCGCGCATACACACACACACACACACACACACCTGAGAGAGTAGGCAGTGGGTTGAGTTAATTAATCTAAGAATGTGAAGATCAGATAAGAAATGTTCTAACAACTGCTTTCAATTGGACCACTTGGTTAATGGGAAATTAGGAAATTGATTGAGAAATGGGTTTCCTCAAATTTCCTCTCTCATTTTATTCATAGTCTTTTTCTTCTTGCACAGGGACTGAGCTTCAAAGCTCCAGGTTATTGCGATATCACACTCCTAAATGATGGGGAGGGGCTGGGGTTGGAGAGCATAGCTCTAACCATGAGGTCTCATTATCGCCTGAGGACAGAACCAGGGCTGGCTGACATGTACTCCCTGCTGTCAGAGCCACAGCTTTTCCAGAAGGAAGAGCTCAGGAGGCAAGCCCCAGGGGGATGGGCAGCTACTGAGATTTTAACTTATCTGAACTATATGTCATTTTCACAAATTAGATAAAGACAGAGAACTCCAAAAATATTGCAAAATCCCAGAAAACTAAAATGGGTCTTAAGAACAGTTGATTTACCCACTGGTTTGGCCAACTTCCTAGTAAGGAAGCTCTCAGGCATGGGATACAGGGGGTGGGGGTTGGCATAGAACAGATAGACGCAATGCTGCCAGGAAGCTTGCAGGCAGGGGATGTTGTTCACTTTCAGAGTAACATTAAACATCCCCTGAGTGGTAGGGGGCTTGGGCCAAAAACAGGTTGGGACAGGACAATTAGTTTATGCAAACTGACCTTAAGGGTTTGGCCAAAGCACCCTGACAATGGGAGTTTACCAATTGCTTCCCACCCTGCCCCCAGTTCTCTCAGCATTTCCGATGATCCTGGTGGCTGCTTTTCCCCACACATGTGATTTAGCATCTCCTGTTCCTGGCACCCAAATGCCTCCTGTCTCCTAGCCCCCATACCAACAAGGACCTAGGACTTTCCATCAGCTGCTTCTACATAAACCTGGCTTCCCAATATTCTAAAAGTACATTGTCCTATTGCCTTAGCCTGGAGTTGGGCTGAAAAGGAATGAGAATTCTCATGTTCAAACCCAGCAGGGTTTATTTTCCATGTTCAGGTGATAGCAGAAGTCATTGTCATCCTGTGGAATGGGAGACTTGATGTGCTTATTGGTCACAACACTCCTGACCTCCTAGTTCTGCAAAAAGCATTCAGCCACCAAATGCCCTAAATGAAAATATACATATGCGATGGCTGCCCATTTGGTGTTTCTAATTGTTATTCTACATTGAGATCCCAGAGGAAGAAAAAGCCTATGCAATTGAGAGGTAAGGGAAGGTCACTCAGCCAGGGCTCAGCAACCTTTTTAATCTAAAGGATCACCATCTCTGGAGTGAAGGAATGGAAACAGATATTGCTTTGTGGTGAGTATCTGATCTTTGCCAAGCCCTCTTAGGGCATGTACACACCCATGACTTCATATTGTCCTCATACTTACCCTGACAGATAGGTTATTATTATATCCATTTGGAGAAGGAGAAACTGTGGCACAGAAAAGTAATATGACTTTCCCATCTAGTTAATGGCTATATTTGGGGGAGGGAAAAGGGAAGAATTAGGAGATGAGAGAGAAAAGGAATAAGAAACATTTATAGGGGCCAAAACCAGTTTGGCTCGGTGGATAGGGCATCGGCCTGTGGACTGAGGGGTCCCGGGTTCAGTTCCGGTCTAGGGCATGTACATTTGTTGCTGGCACATCCCCAGTGGAGGGTGTGCAGGAGGCAGCTGCTCGATGTTTCTCTCTCATCGATGTTTCTGGCTCTCTATCCCTCTCCCTTCCTCTCTGTAAAAAATCAATAAAATATATTTTAAAAAAGAAAGAAACATTTATAGGGGTGTGTAGGAAAGTAGGTCTTGAGAAGTTCATATGCCTTAAGCCAAAAGACAGGGCAAGATGACATTAAAGGGCTTCAAAAACAGGAAAAACTGGCTTTAACCCATCCAAGTGATACTAGGGTCAAGATGTACCTTTAATTTAAACTGGCCAACAGATATCACTAAAGCCTCATTCCTCCAAAGTCTCTGGGTGTCAATGAGGACTGATAGATGTCTTAGGACAGGTACAGTGGAAACACAAAGGTTTTCTTAAGGATTCATCCAGCCTTACCTAACCCCCTGAGTCAAATGTGCTACTTCAGGCTACTATCTGTGGGAGGTACACAGAGCCTGGAGTCAAAAGGCAGATAGGGGTCATTGGAGGAAATTTCTGGTAAATATAATTTGGATTTTCACCCATTGCCTTTGACTGAAGCCAGTAATAAAACATTAAGTGTTTCCGGCAAATGCAAATCAAACCCACAATCAGATACCACTTCAAACCCACTAACCCACTAGGATGGCTAGAATTAAAAAGTCAGATAATAGCAAGAGTTGACAAGGGTGTGGAGAAACTGGAACACTCATACACTTGCAAAGGGGATGTAAAATGGCACAGCCACTTTGCGAAACTGTCTGGTAGTTTCTCAAAAGGTTAAATATAGTTACCACATGACTCAACAATTCCATTCATAGATATATAGCCAAGGGAAATGAAAACATATGTTCATACAGAAACTTGTACATAAATGCTTGTAGCAGCATTATTCATAATAGCCAAAAGGTAGTAACAATCTAAATGTCCATCAGCTGCACAAACTTTAGTATATCCACACAATGAAATATTATTATGCCATAAAAGGAAATGAAGCACTGATACATGTTATAGCATGGATAAATCTTGAAAATATTATACCAGGTTAAAGAAATCAGGTCACAAAATACCACATATTGTATGGTTACATTACTATGAGATGCTAATTAATATAGGGAAATCTGTAGCAAAAGAGATTAGTGGTTGCATAGGATTGGGAAGTAGGGGGATGGGGAGGTGACAGATAAAAGATATGGGTTTTCTTTTAGGGATGATGAAAATCTTTTTTAAATGATGTGATAATAGTTTTCACTAACTGTGAAGAATAAAAGTCACTGAATTGTATACTTGAAATGAGTGAATTATATGAGATGTGAACTACATCTCAATAAAGATGTTTTTAAAAATTAGGAGTGAGTGGAGAGAAATGGAGGAAGCCATTTTAGCTCGTGATGCTATCAAAATCTACTGCAGGCTTCTTAGCCACAAGGCCTATGTTGCCATGGAGACCGCCATAGAGTGAATACTGTTTGTCAAGTGGGGATAATAATGCCTGCCCTACATACCCCACAGGATTGTTGTGGATCTGAAATGAAATAATAGATGTGAAGGCACAATGAAAAGCTACATGCACTACACAAAAATAAAGCATTATTGTTATCAAGATGGTTCCTATTGAATACACAATAGTATGCATATTATGATTGAGTGCAACCATGCTACAAAAACAGGTATGTGCTCTGAAGGTATGCAAAAATGATAATAATGTGTATATGAGAGTGATAGGATTGTGGATAAGTTCCTAATGAGTCATTTGCCTTTTTAAGAAGAAAATGATGAAGAACAAAATGGCTGCTCTCAGCTCAAATCAGAGGGGATGGGTCTGATCTAAGGGCCTACATTTATATCCTGGCCCTGAAAGAAAACTGGGCAGAGGGTCTCTCTCTCCCACCTTTTCCTCTAACCCCTTCCCAGAAATTATTTCCAGAGATGCAATTTCAGAGGCTGCTTGAGTGGAAGCACTGACCATACGAATTCCTCTAATCTTGGCAAAGAAGAAATTAACTGTTATGTCTGGGAGGAGGGTCCAAGAACAAGTTGAAATTGAAATAATAATGTTTCAAATCATAATTTTCCATATCCAACCATACCTATGACACTCCCTCGGGATGACCTGCACTATTAGCCCATGACTGAAATGAACTTTAAATATCATCGATCCACAGAAGATCCCAATAATACAATTTTGCTCAAATTCAGTTGTTTTAGAAAAACAAAACAAACAAAAAAGTCAAACTAGTTCATGAGATGTTTTCATTTTTGATGTTGGTTCAGTTGGAATCAATGACTATTTGAGTTTGTTGTGAAGGTTCAGTTATTTGCTGTGGCTTGACTTTTGTTGGTGGGCCAGATCAGAACTACACTATGACTTCCCTGGGACTTAGGTACTTTTGTCTTTGTGGGCCCCTTCCTTCTTAAAAAAATATTGAAAATTATATTTTATTTATTTTAATTATCTTATTTAATTGCTGTATATTCATATTATATGAAAACTTTCTTTTGACCTAAATGTGCATTATTTTCTTCTGATTTGAAAAGAAATAATATTTTTATGGGCCCCTGAAAATAGTGTGGATCATACGCACTTGTGCCTACCTATTGTGCCTAATGGAGAAGTTGGCCCTACACCAGATGTCTAGAATAGTATGAAATAGAAATGGAGAAAGCCATTTTAGCTCATGATGCCATCCTCTCCTATGGAGAGCCAAATAGGAATGCTCTGAATCCTAGGCTTCCCCAGAGAATAAGCACAGATTTGGGTATCAGGACTAAAATGGCCTTTTTAAGGCACGGATTATCCAGAGTACGAAGCATCTGGCATTTTAACACCAGACTGGGCTCTGAATGGAGGCTTCTAGTCCTGGGACTTTCCCTAGACCCCAATTACAGCTCTACTCTCCAATAACTGCTGCAGTTGACAGCAAAGTTCAGGCATCCAAGAAAAAGTGGTCTTCTCTTGTTGCTATTGAAGGAGATAGAGAACATTTATTGAAAACTTCAAGTCTCTCAGGAAGTTATGTGGCTTCCTGCTCTTCTTTCCCTTCTCTTTACTAACATCAGTTCCAAGCCATTCCTCTGGTCCCACTGCCCTGTCTTTGCCTTTTCAAATCTCACCCACATGCCAAAGGCTTAACTCCAGCCCCAACACCACTGGGAAGCCTGCCCTGACTTTTAAAGTCCAAGATGAACCACTTTGGCACTTAGAGTCTATACCCTCAGCCTAGACTCAGTTCTCTAGATGCCTGTGTGTTCAGGGGTGTCCTCATCTTGACTGTCAGCTCTTTGATACAGGGATCCTATCTTCTCTCCCTTCTGTTCCCCTCAGGGCACTCAGCACACATCCAGCACAGATTTAGTGAAGTCTTGCTGTAGAGCACACTTACTTTAAACCAGGACTAAAAATACTCACAATGTGTCTGGCAGCAAAGACCCCATCGACTATGGCACAACAGAAGGCTGCAATCACACCAAAGCTGATAAAGACGATAGAAGCCACCAACTGTGAAGGGAACAAAACAAAAGTGTCTGTTAGCTTTCCACTCTTGCTGATTCTGGAGAATAGATGATCCCCAGGAGACTGCCAGACAAAGCAGAACTCTGGCTTGCCACTCCATGAGGATGCTCTTTGCAGCCATGCAGGATTAGTGGGAGCTGAGGCAGGGCAAGGCAGAGAAGAGGCCAATGAAGCACCATTTACATTTTCAGGGAAAATAAAGAAATTCACTCTGAGAGCACCAAAGAAGAGGCTTGCTGGTATCCAACATGCTGTCCATGGCAGAATCTGACTGTGTGACTCGACTCTTCCATTCTCAGATTCAGAAAAACTGATGTTGGGCCTTTGACATCATGAAGTCCAACTCTTTAATTTATTGTGAAATTAGAGGCTCAGAGAGGGGAAGTGGTGTGTGTGCCCAGGATCACAATCTAGTCCACACAAGAGTCTGGTGCCCACCAACTCCTAGTCCAGTGTTCTTCCCAACCCCTCATAGTATGCACTGATGAATACAGAGATGATTCTGAGGCCTTGCATAACCCTACATGGTCTTTTGCATCATTGAATAAAGAGAACATTCAACTTAATACTTAAATGTCAAAGACATTTTAGAAAGGTTGAAGCCTCTGACACTGAAGCCTCTCTGTGGTGCATACGAAAAATTTTAAGTAAGAAAAACACTTGCTTGAATTAGATTGCCCTATTCTCTGACCTAGTTAGACAACAGAAATATTCATACTAATTTGTCTTCCATTACAAAGGTGGTAGGGAGTAGGTGTTTCTAGGGGCATGGATAGGTGCAGCCTGAGTCCACCATCTACTCATGTTGACCCTCAGAACTAGATAGATTCAGCGTTTTTCTTCCTTGAGGTGTTTGGGGGATAGAGGAGGAAATAGCATGGCATTAAGCAGCTCTCCAGGGATAAGGAGGAATCAGAGCCAAGGCCACCCTAAGTTTCTCCCACCTCAACAGGCTAGGGGGAAATTGCTTATCTCCTTTGAGAGTTGTTGAGAAACCTCTCCCCATAAATCTCACTTCACAGCACTAAAGAGAATTGGTAAATAATGGATGAACAATGTCATGAAATTGGCATTATTAGCTATGCTATGATCAACTGTACAACTAAAACTCCCCTATTATTTTGAATAATTTAGGTCCAAAGTGCAAAGGCAACTGGGAGGGGAGAGTCCAGATGAAATGGAAAACAAGAACTATTAGAACTCCCCTGAGGGCAATTCCCCACATTGCTGGGGAAGAGATATGGTTAGAGTTCTCTGTCCCTAGAGCTATTACATTATTTGATTAAACTTGCTGTTAAATAGACCCCATTATCAAAGTCAGGATGCACAGAGACTTATACTGGGGAAGCTAATCAGTCCACCATCTGACCACTCACTAGGCATCTTGATTTACAAGCCCCATAAAACTACAATATGATTGCAATTCAGTCTATACCTTCTTCTCCTGCCCTCCAGGAAGCTTTCTCAGACTGAACCAGAAAAATACAACAGTTTGCCCTTGTGGGCCCCCATCAGGACATAGAACTTTCTAAATTTTAACTCCTGTTATATATGCTCATTCTCCCTTTCAAATTTACAACAGACTTAGTTTTGAGCTACAGATAATGGGGCTCCATACTTTAGGGCTCCATAATGTTTATTTTGTCTTTTATGTGCTTCAAGTATATTTGTTCTCTTAATCAAAGTACCCTAGATTATAACTTCCTAAAAGTGGGAACCCTCTACAAAAACTTCTTCCAAAGATTATACATCCGAGAGAAAGATGTGACAGTCCAATAAGCCAGGGCTGTGGCAATGAACATCACAGAAGCAAAGGCATTTTAGGCGAGGATAGTTGCCTGACTGGATAGGCTGGGGCAGTCCTCTGGGAGTGAGGAGGAAAGCTAAGGGCAAGATCCAAAATATTGTATCCCTATGACTTGAGGAAACTAGCTAGGTCACTGAGGGAGCATCAGACAAAATGAGAACAAGTCCAAATCACAGGATCACTGAAAAACAAGTCCCCTGAAGGCTTAAGCAAAAAGGCAAAGTAATAGTTGTTGTTGTTGTTGTTGTTGTTGTTGTTGTTGTTGTTTTGTGGCCCAATTTGGGCAACCTTAAGAAATGTGTTACTTTCAGACGAAGAACTTGATTCTATAGTAATGAACACTTACCATCTGCCGTTTGTTCTCAATGAGGTTGGATCCGATGATTCCAAGGAATGATCCAAAGCCGAGCTGTAAAGCAACAAGGCACACATAGGATGTGGGGAAATGGTCAGACTGACCGCACAATCATTCAGCTTCTGGATATGATTCAGGTCAATGGAAAGTGACTGGGGTATAGATGCTAAAACTATATGCAGTCGTTACTTACACAAATAAAGTGTGTGCAGTAAAAGTATTTCTCCCACCAGTTGCCATTTTTCGCTTGTACATAGGAATCACGCCTAAAAAGAAATGTATCTCCCCAAAACTAAAAGTCAACCATAGCTTTTCAGAGCCTGCTAATTTCAATTTCAATATCCATTACCTAGCATGTAACTGGTGAATCAGTAAGACACATATAATGGGAAAAGCATTCATTATATTCTGATCTTTATCCTTTTCTTTTTAAAGCAACCTTCCAATCTGATGTATGAATTACAAAATAAAGGTTTGAAATAGCAATTTTTGATGCATCTGGCACACTAATAAAACCCAGGAAGTACTTTAGAAAATAGCAAGCACCTTAACCTAAACTTAAAAAAAGGACAATTTTTTTTAGAAGCCTGTATTTGTGGTTGACCCACTGCAATTTATGTTAGCACTTATTCACCTCTCCTTCCATCTCTGCTTCATTTACGGACAGAAAGATTCATTAAAGGATGTACAGAAATGGCAGCATAAAACCCTGAAAAACAATTTCCCTAAGTGGCTAGGATGATGGTTCGGTGTAGCAGATCCCACCTTCGTCTCAGCTCTGCCATTAGTGGACTGAATCTGCCAGTCTCAGCTAAATACGATCACTAACTGATAGCTGTTGATGGGGATGAAAATGAAAGAAGTAAAAAAGAGTGGTGAGAATGGACCAATAAACCTTAACACAGGTTCAGTGATGTAGTTACATATTTCTTTAGCCTCACTAATGGCCTGAGTTTCCATCTGCAGCCTTACCTTGACTCACAGGGGCATCTATTTTAGTCCAAGGCCCTAAACTTTACAAGTAGGCTTAGAAATGAAATGGACACATGGACTGGGCAGGAGTTTGGTTGGGCAGTGTAGGGGTACTGGGTGGTTGTATCAGAAACCCAAGAGTGAAAGAAAGGAATGAATACAAATGTACAAAGACACACTCTGCAGGGCCACTCAGCCAGCAAACCCTCTTGGGAAATACATAGAAGCTGAAGGTTGTACAGATCCCATGCCATCCAAGACTCTACTAAAAACATCCTCACTCAACAGCTAAACTATACCTCTGTCTCCCACCTGGTCTTATTTTACAGGTAATTAAAAAGAGTTGTCCTAAAATATAGTGATTAAAACCTGGTTATTTAAAAAATATAAAAAACCTGGTTATCAGATTAACTTGGCTTCTAACCCCAGCTTGTGTTCCATTTATGTCTGTGCAGTCTTGAACAAGCTGACTGACCTCTCTAAACCTCAGCTTCCTTATTTGGAAAACAGTGATTGTAGTAGTGGTCCTGTTATTGGACTTAAGGATTAACCAGGAATGTACAGTCAAAGAATTTTGCACAGTGCCTGGTACATAGTAAGTACTGAGTAAATATTACTCTTCCAGTCATTATTATTACTGTTTTAAAAAAATTAACTTTTGAGCAGTTCTAACCTGATTTGAGCTAGAAAATTCTACCATTATTTGCTGTGTTGCATAGTAGACTTGTGTTCTATCTCATTCACCCCTCCAATATGCTTCACAGCTTTTATTTTTTAGGAAGAATTCCATGAATAGTATGTGCTTATTGAACTATGGGCCACTTGTGGACATTGAGAGCAAGTTGGAGGCATCTTCTTACATGGAAAAATAAATGCTTTTACTGAGTAATTCTGTTTCCACAGGCATTTACTGAATGTCTTCTGAACGCCAACAGCAGTCTGCCTTAAGATGGAAAGCAAAACCACTAGCTACTTCTGCACTCTCATATTGCTCTCTAATGACAGTGACCAGAGTGGGCTAAAGTCTCAGGGAATTGACTGGCAAGACAAGGCACTCTGGGACTGGAAATCCCAGGCAAGCCAGTTGCTTCATTCAGTTCCCTCACGTATCCTTCCATTCCATTCTGTTCTACTCCAACTCATCCAATTTTCTAACATTCACTGAGTATTTTGTCAGATAAAATAAGTTATGGCCCTGACATCCAGGAACTCATAATCTAGTGAAGGAGATCCAGACTTTGGTTTAAGGACTACAAATATAAACAAGGTGCGATAGGAGCAGAGAATAATTCATTTTTTATTATATCCCTGGCTCTGTTACTTATAAATTGTGTGACCTTGGGCTAGTCTCTTAACCACTCTATTCTTCATTTTCCTTATCTAAAAATGGGACTCGTGACCTGGCCAGTTTTTCTCAATGGGTAGTGTTGGCCTGCGGACTGAAGGGTCCCAGGTTCGATTCTGGTCAAGGGCATGTACCTTGGTTTCCGGCACATCCCCAGTGGGTGGGTGGGGGGATGGTGCAGGAAGCAGCCTATAAATGTTTCTCTCTCATTGATGTTTCTAACTCTCTATCCCTCTCCCTTCCTCTCTGTAAAAAATCAATAATATATATATATATATTTAAAAATAAAATAAAATAAAAATAAATTAAAAATGGGACTCATGCCTGGCCAGCGTGGCTGTGGTTGAGCATAGACCTATGAACCAAAAGATCACGGTTCTATTTCCTGTCAAGACACATACCCAGATTTGGTGCTCAATCCCCAGTGTGGAGCATGCTGATCAATGATTCTCTCTCATAATTGATGTTTCTGTCTTTCTCTCCCACTCCCTTCCTCTCTAAAATCATAAAAATATATTTAAATTTTAAAAATGGTACTCACAATGTTATCTATAATGCATGGCTACTATGAGGATTAAATGTGATAAGGCACAGGTATACTTTGGAGATACAACTACAATAAAGCCGATATCACAATAAAGTGAGTTGTAATATATTTGTTGGTGGAGGTTCTTGCCTTTGATTTGGAAAACATGCAACATCTGTGAAGCATAATAAAACAAAGTGCCATAAAATGAGATATGCCTATGTGTAGTGTGACTTGCATAAAGGAGGCTGCTAAATACATGCTAGATCTAAGATTTCACAGAGGAGGAGGCATTTTAACATGAGCTCAAAGGATAGGTGGATTCACTGGGCAGGAAAGTAATATCCTTTGAGTTCTGGCTGGAAGAATTCACTCACCTGGATGACAGGTTGATGAACTCAGCAGTGTTGCTAAAACTACCATACCTTTGAAAAGTATTTTAATTTTGATGAGCACTTGCCCTCCATTTTGGTCAGAGTAATGTTATGGAGTTTGGTAGTGCTTATGTCATTTCCATTTGACAGAAAGGAAAATGGAGGTCTAGAGCACTGTATGGACACGTTCCCTCTTGTAGCAAGTTATTGAAAGGCCCCATGAGAGTCAGGGTGCTTTCAACCATGCTTTGCTGCATTTGTGCCTAGTGTTTGTAAGTATAGTGACCTTTATCGTTTCCCCAGGAAGAAGTTCTCTCTAGGGATGAAGTGAGAAGTCCTATTTGAGGAAGAGCTGAGGGGTTGAAAGTGAAGAAGGAAAAAAATCAAAAGAATTTCCTGAAAATGGGCAGCTGCTTCTAATCAACTGTTTGCTCTTCTGAAGCCTCAGGAAAAAAAAAATCTCTAAAGAGAACCCTCGTGCACTGTCGGTGAGAATGCAGGTTGGTGCAGCCACTGTGGAAAACAGTATGGAGGGGCCTTAAAAAATTAAAAATGGAACTGCTTATGACCCAGTGATTCCACTTCTGGAAATATATATGAAGAAATAAACCGAAAACACTAACTTGAAAGAACATATGCACTCCTATATCTGTTGCAGTATTATTTACAATAGCTAAGATTTGGAAGCAGGCCAAACACTCATTGGTAAATGAGTGGATAAAAAAAAACTGTGGTACATTTACACAATGGAATGCTACTCAGCTATTAAAAAAAAGGAGGAGGAAGAGGAGGAGGAGGAGGAGGAGGAGGAGGAGGAGGAGGAGGAGGAGGAGGAGGAAAAATTACCCTTTACAATAGCATGGCTGGACCTGGAGAGTATTTTGCTAAGTGTAATAAGCCAGTACGAGAAAGACAAATACCACAAGATTTCATTTATATGTGGAATCTAATGAATAAAATAAACTGACACAAAATAGAAACAGACTCACAGATACAGAGAACAGACTGACAGCTGTCAGAGGGGAGGATGAGTGGAGGGCTGAGTGAAAAAGGTGAAGGGATTAAGCAAAAAAAAAAAAAAAAAAAAAAAAAAACAAATACCTCAGAGACAGACAATAGTATGGTGATTACCAGAGGGAAAGGAAGGTAGGGATAGTAGAAGAGGGTAAAGAGGGATAAATGGTGATGGAAGGAGACTTGACTTTGGGTGGTGAACACAATATACAAATGATGTATTATAGAACTGTGTCCTTGAAACCTATATAATATTATTAACCATTGTAACCCCAATAAATTCAATAAAAATTAATTATTTTTAAAAGAAAGATAATCTCTGTGGTCACCCTCTGAAAACTACATGGATTCATGGAACATTCAGACCTTTGAACCTCCAGCATGATTCCCTATTACATGAACAAATAACCAGTTTGCTTTATTTTGGCTACCCTCTACTTGTAGAAAAGATAAATCTTTAGAAATCAAAGTCAGAGTGTCAAGTGCTCTTTTGGGGCTGGACCCTATGACCTATGCCTAATTCCATCTATTGCCCCAGAGACCCAGTGCTGAAGCTCAGAGGATTAGTTATTTAATACACAAATATCAATTGGACACCTATTCTGTGGCAAGCACTGTGATTTGGAGTCCAAGAGGCAGAGAGGAGTATGACACCAAGACCAAAAAGATTCAGCTTCAGGAACTGTAATTAGGTAAACTGGTCTACAATTCCTTTCCATTATCCTGAAATCCACAGAGCTCTTAAAACAAAAGGTTTTTCATAACTAACTTGGTAGCAAAACCAGACTTTAAACTGATATGAGGGGTTTTTTGTTTTTTAAAAAATCATCTTTATTGGCTTAGTGTAAAAATTCACAGTTTATTGTAGAAATATAAAGGTGCTCGATTATGGGGTGTTTCTTACAACCCCACTGGGATGTTAGATAACATATGATATATGCACTATATTACTTTCTGAAATAAAAAAGTCTAAAGTCTAAACACATCTAGCCCAAACCAAGGGTTCAGATAAGGGATTGTGGACCTGTATAAACAAAGCTAAATGAGAGTATAGTGCAATATCCCACAAAGCAGGATGCAAGAATTTTCTAGGAATCATTAGTAGCTGAAATCTATGGTAAGTTCAAAGACAGTAGACATCACTGTGGACCCTAGTAGCTGAGAAAGGTCCCCACTGTGTCGTTAAGTTGGGATAGGACAGAGCATTTAGATATACAGAAAGAGAAAGCAGGGTGAATGTCCGGGGCTAGGGGTAACCATGAAAATAACAGTATTAAGGCAGAAAAGTCCAGGTCATGGTCAGGGGACTGCGAGTTAACAATTTTGGCAGAAGAGAGGTTATAGGAAACCAGGCCAAAGGCATCTTGCAAGAGCTTTGAATAAGAACACTCAGGAAGCAACAAGGAACCAATGAAGCTTAGAACCTTCTGGCATTATAAGTCTTATCTAGCAATCAAGTTTTTCGTTTCATCTTTAAATGTACTTACTAAAGTAGCAATTTCAATTTAGAATGATCTTATATTTTAGAAACATTTTCAACAAGAGGTGGACAAAAATTCTGCCTAATTCATAATAAACCACCAAATTCTACTATGCAGAGCTCCTTGTATTTCCAGAGCAAAGTAGTCAAAATTTGGTTGGATTTATCAAGAGTCTTTACCTGTGAAGCTCAAGTCACACTGGCCTAATGAAGGTTTCTGTGCTCTTGTTTCTGAATGAGCCCTGTTGTCCCTATCTCCTGATATAATTTTCAATTAACTGACCCCACAGCCCCCAAAGGAAATGGGGTAAAAACTCCCGTTTTTTTTTCTTTCCTGAAAGAAAATCCAGGCTGGTGTGGGCCCTATCAGTACAACCGCTGGGGAGAGGATTCAAGAATGAAAGGCTTTCTGCACTGATCCGGTGGCCAACTCCATCTTGTGGGTTGCTTGAGAAACACATTTAAAGACCTCCCTCTTCTGGATCTAAAATTACAGAATTATACGGAAGGATCAGGTTCTCTTCCTCTGCCTTTTTCAGTTTCATACAACCCAGGCTCTTATTTTTTTTAGGCCTCCAGAGTAGATAGTTCACCAAAACTCGTTTGGAATAGGATGTCTGAAATATGTGAAGACAGTAAAAATGCTAAATTGATGTCTTTCTTTGGGGATTTTAATTTTTTTAAATTGTACAATTCAGCCTGTATAGATGAGTGTAATTTTAAAGATGCATGTGTACACGTGTGTCTTAGGGTGATGATACCACATTCTTGCTCAGGTGAGTAGCTAACATTCTATCATAATGCACCTTGTTGTACAAGGGCATCTCTTTTGGCAAAATAAGTATGCCCCAGAAAAGCTGCACATGACTTAGAGTTATGCAAATGCTATTATATTTTAAAATGCTCAAGCTCTCAATATTTAAATGAATTGTATGGTAAGTCTTCTTTCTTTTAATCTAATAATTGCTCCCTAATTTATCTGTTTTTAAATTTAGCTTCTCATATATTATTAACACATTTAACTGGATCCCAAAGCAGCAGGGTTCCAAATAGGCTGAAAATATTTCACAGTCCTATCAATAGCATTTTATATTCAAAGTGACCAATTTGAGCCAAAACCGGTGTGGCTCAGTGGTAGAGCGTCGGTCTGCGGACTGAAAGGTCCCGGGTTCGATTCCGGTCAAGGGCATGTACCTTGGTTGCAGGCACATCCCCGGTAGGGGGTGTGCAAGAGGCAGCTGGTCGATGTTTCTCTCTCATCGACATTTCTAGCTCTCTATCTCTCTCCCTTCCTCTCTGTAAAATCTCAATAAAATATATTTTTTAAAAAACACAAAAAACAAAGTGACCAATTTGACAGTATAAATCTTAAAATGCCATATTCTGCTCATTCTGGTTTTAATGCTAAGTACACTATATTTATTTTTTTTAGTTGCTTGTCCACCTGAATTAGACTCCCCTGAGATGTTCATTAAAATGCATATCCAGCATGTCTTACTATTTCAATCAAAGGATATTGCAAGAAAAGAAAGCTCAAGTCCTAGGGTCCCACCCAGACAAACTAAATCAGAAACTCTGGGGGTAGGGAGCAGAGCTCTATTTTCCACATGTTTGCCAGGTCATTTCTGTGCATGCCAAGGTGGAAAAACTATTGGCTTGGAGTTTGTATTTCCAAACTATTCAGTTAGTGAAAGTGTCCCATTACTGGACAAATCTTGATTCTCGGGCACTTGCTGTTTCACAGGTATGAATCCTAATTGTATTTGTTATAACATGATCTGACCTGTAGACTCAAATGGATTTTTCTGCTTTTCAAACTGTAATCTTCCTCCTTCGCTTTCTATAATTAAAACCCTTTAAAAATCCACAGGAACTATAAGAACAAATTTTTAAAGGTTAAACCATGGGGCACGCTGTCTGTTAAAGATGGCTCTCCTATTAATATTTCCAGATTAGCTTTTAGTGAAGAGCACACACAGAGACACACGCCCCCACTGCTTCAACTTGCAGCTCTAGCTGAACATCAGGTACTCAACCAACAACAGTCATGCACCCTCCTTCCTTTGTTAATGTATTCCCACCTAGCCACCCACAGCCAGAGCTTCTACAGAGAAAGTTCATAGCCACCCTTCGTGAATAGGACTTCCTACTCTCAAATCACATGGAAAATGCTTTTCCCTCACCCGTGGAGAATCTGAATCTTGGCTTAAGCATCATTTAGCTAGTCAGTAAGAAATATTTCACTAAATGCAGCTACCTGAAACACACAAAGTCACACAGACCCTAATATTGCTTTTCTAAACCACCAAAATGCAATCTTCCCTCCCTTTCCTACCCCCCACCCCACCTTGCTTGTGTTTAAGCGTAAAATCCAATTCTGCTGACAACTGGTTTTCTTGTCTCACCACAGGAAATGGACTGGGTGAGTTCTCACATCATATGTTTAAAAGAGGGCACCAAACTGTATCTGTGGGACACCTGCTCTTGGCTGGCTAGGAGAGCCCTGCTGGCCCTAAAACTGTAAAGCCACACCCCCAAGCCACCTTCAGCTCCTAGGAATCCAGCCTACGTCATGCCCTAGCTTTGCTAGTGCTCTTGAAGAGGCTGACTATGGAATTAGTGAGCTAGTCAGGCTTGTTCACTGATGGCTTGTCAAAGGCATCCATCTTTTACCCCTTTCCCTCTCGTTGCTTCTCTCTCCCTTCCCCACCTCTCAAAAGAAAAAAGAGAGAGAGAGAGAGAGAAAGAGAGAGAGAGAGAGAGAGAGAGAGAGAGAAGAAAATAAAGAAAACAAATACGCCTGACCTATTTGCTATTCTAAAAATTGTATATTAAAAGAATGAACCATCCTAAAATACCTTCCTATTTTCCCACAATTACAATTGGGAATTCATTTGATATTGAAAATATGATCCAAATTCTAGAGTAGGTTTTGGGGTTTAATAGCAGTGTGTGTAGATCCAAATGAGATTTTGTTTGTTTTTCCTTCCTTCCTCCCACCCAGCTTAATTGTGGCATAACTGATAAATAAAATTATATATATTTAAGTAAATGTGCAATGTGATGGTTTTATATAAAATGAGGTTTTATGTGTCCTGGCCAGTTGCTCAGTGTTAGTGTCAACCCTTGGATTGAAGGGTTGCAGGTTTGTCAAGGGCACGTACCAAGGCTGCCAGTTCCCTAGCCCGGTAAGGGCCAGTAGGGGAGGCAACCAATCGAGGTGTCTCTCTTACTTAGATATTTCTCTCTTTCTCTTTCTTTCTCTCTCTTCCTCCTTCCCTCCCTCCTCTCTCCCTCCTACTTTCTCTAGAAATCGATGGAAAAACATATCCTTGAGTGAGGATTACAATAAATGAATAAGGTTTTGTATGTAACGAGTGCAGCAGTTTCCAAAGCGGATTGCATGCACCCTGGGAGTGGTTAAAACAATCCACTGAGGTATGGAAAGAAACTATTTGGACTCTTGTTTCCTATTTTTTTATTTAAAATAAGAAAGTAATTAAGTGTTGCAAGTATTCAATAAACAGACTGTCATTGGCACCCTCCCTCAGTGTGAATATCAGACAATAAGGTGAGCTACCCTGAGGGAGGAGGGAAAGTTCCACACAGCAAAGGGTTGATGGTGGAGCATTTTATGTGACCAGACTGTCTTATCTAGTTTTACTAGTAACTAAATTAGTCCAAACATAATAGACAAGAAGTTCAGAAAGACTACTGCTGAGAAACCACAAATTGAAGATGATCCTAATAATATAAGCACAAGTCAGCAATAAGAAAACAATAGAGTTGACACTTGTAACTCTTAGGATGAGCTTTTTGTCAGCCACATGGCCAGAGCAACATTAAAAAACAATGATGTTCACTGGTTGAGCTTCAGCCCATGAACCAAGAGGCCACTGGTTATATTCCCAGCCAGGGCACATGCCCAGGTTGTGAGCTCCATCCCAGTGTGGGGCATGCAGGAGGCAGCTGATCAATGATTCTATCTGTCCCTCTCCCATCCTCTCTTCATAAAACCAATACACACACACACACACACACACACACACACACACATCCTATATAATAAAAGCTTAATATGCTAAGTGTTTGGTCATCTGTTCAACCAATCAAAGCATAATATGCTAATGATATACTAAGGCTGCTCCACTCACCATGATGTGATTGACTACCGGGGCAGACAGTTGACACGTCAACCAGTCGCTCTGATGCACACTGACCACCAGAAGCAGATGGTCCAACAGGTAGGTTAGCTTGCTGCTGGGGTCTGGTCAATCAGGACTGAGCAAGACGGGCCAGACATGCCCTGGAGCCCTTCTGCCGTCCCTCCCCAGCTGGCCAACCTCCCACATCCCTCCCAGAGCCTGATCGTGCACCCGTGGGCCCCTCGGCCCAGCCTGCGCCCTCTTGCAATCTGGACTAAGGGACCCCCCCCCCCATTACACGATTTTCATGCACTGGGCCTCTAGTATGCATATAAAGGCTAATATGCTAAGTGTCTGATCATCTGACTGGTCACTATGATGTGCACTGACCACCAGGGGGCAGACACGCAGTGCAGGAACTGCAGAGTTGTAGTGACTTGGCAGCAGAGGTTCTCCGGTGATGCTCCCCCAAACCAGAGAAGAGGGAGCCTGATTCCTTGCGGGGCTGGGCGATTCCATCTTCTGCTGTGGGTTATGTTTTTTCTGGGGCACTGTCAACCTCAAATCTGGTTTACTGCACACTTGCGTTTGCGTTCTATGCCCTGTATGACAGCGACTTTGCAGAGTGCCTTCTCATACTCTGGGACCCCTTGGGGGATGTTGGAGAGCCAGTTTTGGCCCAATCCCCCAGACCAAGCCGAGGGACCCCCACCTGCCTGAGGGACCTGTTCACTCTGCAGATGCTGGGGAGGGACCACAGGAGTTTGGCTCCCGGGTATGTCCGACCCCACCCAATTCCACCCCACTGGCCACCTTCTAATTAATTTCCTTTCAATGTGCATGAATCGGAGCACCGCATCAATGATGCAATGGCAATCTAATCATCTGGGAATAAGTCAGCCAAAAATATTCAAAATTATCTAATGGATTATCTGAATAAGGATTTATAGCCACTATCTTAAATGACAGATTTCATGTGACATGCATATCATTCTTTGCAATTTAATTAGTATTAATATAAAGATGTCAAAATTACTGTTGATTTCACTGTATCTAAATTTTGAATGTCCACTTTGTATATTTTATAAACATGTACATAATTTTTAAAAGAATATACATATTTCAGGAATAAATATTCTACACATTTTTCCTGGTAGGAGTGCAGGATCACTTTGGATCACAGAGTGTCAAGCTGCCAGGGCCCTTCGATTTCAGGTAAGATCAGGAGACTTCTATTATATATTGGAAAGCAGATGCCCAGAGAGGAATGCTCCAAATCACACTGCTAGTTAGGGATGGAGATGCTTAGTCCAGTGTTCTTCTTAATGAGCTCAGAGTTGTCTTTGTGTGAGTGTGTGTGTGTGTGTATATATATATATATATATATATATATATATATATATATATATATAGAGAGAGAGAGAGAGAGAGAGAGAGAGAGAGAGAGATTTAAAGGAGGAAAACTGAGCAAACACTAGAAACTCAAACCAAGTTGAAAACTGTTGAAGTAGAACCCAAATGTCTGTAGCCAGCAAGCTACTGAGAACCACCTATGTCTTTTATACTTACAATAACTCCTGGGTAATAACCTCCAACAGTCACATTCTGGGTCCTGGTGGTTGCAGCAAGGCCCACCGTGAGAATTAACACGGACACAATCAGCAAAGTCACGGTGACATAGATGGAATTTCGTTTCCTCCGATTGAAGGCTCCTGAAAGTACACAGAGGAACTGAAATTGCTCATTTTGACTGTGGAAGAGATTGACACAAAGAAAAAAATCACTAGTAAAGTATTCCTTTCCTATTTCAACTGGTAACTGGGGTTATCTCTGGGCTGTGGAATTGTGGGGAAGAAATAGAGCTTTAGGTTTTTTGGCTGTCATCAGGTGCCACATTCACAATAAAAAATATTTTTTCAGTTTGAAAATAAACAACAGAAGAAATATTACCAGTTACATAAAAACAGCAAATTTTTGTGCTTTCAGCACTCTATAAAAGATGTGTCATACCCACTTAGTAGAGTGTTTTTTAGTCTAAATTATAAGGCATATGATAAATGGGAAGTGTGCATGTGGAAGTATTAAATGAAAATATTTTAAAGCCAATGTGTAACTAAGAAGTGCTTTTTTCATAAGCTGGAGATATGAGATTTCATTTTCAGTGTAAATATCAGAACCAAGCTAGGCACTGGGATTTCTTTTTCATTTATTTCTGACATTTGCCCACCTCATATATAAACTTTAAAATGGTGTGCTAGCAAGATTTGTCACATAACAAATGTGTGTAATAAAGTAAGTGTTTAGAGGCCATTAGTCCACAAAGATATGTATCAGGGGAGGTAGACGGGGAGGATTATAACTTATAAGCTTATGTGAGGATGACATAAATATAAATGATGATAAACCCTTTCTCCTACTCAGGGCTTATCAGACATGATCGTGCAAACCAATATTTTTTTTCCAATAACAGGCTTATTAAATAAGAAAAAAATGGTATCTAGACTAGCTTTTCAATTTAATTTTTTTAAAGGAATCGAGCACTGGAGCACTGCTCTGTACTCTGCATGCATTTCTCTGACCTGAGAAGGGGCTAACAGGAAATAACAGGCATGAGTTATCCTATGAGAATCTAGCTCTCTAGTGAGGACGAAGCAGTGGGGAGCCTTCTGATGGGGTCACCCACCCAGTGGCTTGACTGTTATTTATGGGCCTAAGGAGGCCGCTTGGGTCTGTTCATTGGATCCCGTTATTGGGGAGGCCTCACTGCAGCCTCAGGAAGCTGCTGCCAAATGAAGCTGCCTAGACTGCACCACTAGGAAGGAGGGGAGAGAGGGGTTGAGGAAAGAGGGAAAGAGGGAAAAACTGTTGGGATTCAAGAGGCCTGGTAGTGGTGATGGGGAGGGGTGGTTGCTGACCCTTCAGCCCCCAGCAGACATTCCCTTCTATAGGGAAGAAAATCGTCAAGAGTGCCATTCTGGATTAGCCCCACCATCCATCTTGTCTTCCCTAGTGCAGTCCCTGCAAGGCTCCAAGGGAGGTGGGAGGGGCTGGCGGTCTCCCCTGACGTCAGCCTTGAAAGTGAGGGGCATGACTCATCGGGTCATTGCTAATAGGATATTAGTCTAAGACTACTTTACATTGAAATGTAGAAATGGCATGAGCATTTATAGGCACCCACTCTGTGCCCTATTGCACCCGGGCGGGCGGAGTAAGGAGAGCTGGGAAATGAGGCTCCCCTCCAGTGGCGCCTAAGTCCAGCCTAGAAAGGACCACTAGAGAAAACAGAAAGGACCACTAGAGACATATGTGACATCAGGGCCCTTTGTGTGAAAGGGCTCTTTGGGATGCAAAGGGCAAGCAGACTGATGATAAACATGATGAGCAAGCCTGGGGGAAGCCAGACTACAAGTGGTGTGGATAGAGGAGCAGGACTTATTTCATCTGTTTACCTTGAAGGTTAGTTATCCTTCCTCTGGATTTTGAGGGGTTCGAAATGATTCTTTAAACAAGGGCCCCAACATCTATTCAATAACAGATATTTCTCAGTGAATCTTCCAGTTGGTTTCACAGAGGGGCTTTGAGCTAAACTTACCAACATCACCTCCCATTCCTGTCTGCCTTTCTCCATTGTCACTCATATCATCTCTGCCCCAAACTGGCAAAAGAGAGTAAGGGAACCATCTAGATATACCAAGATTACCTTTGTGACACATGAAAGTGTCTCAACACCTCACATGTAACCTTAGAGACTTAATTGGGAGAGTGTAATGTGTGCATGGTCTTTCTGATTTTTTTGTATCACTCACCTGCTCCTTTCCCAAATGGCTTTTGATCCTATTCACAGCCTTTGGGTCTCCTTTGCAAATATCACTCTAACTCTTAAAAGCACAGGAACCAGGTCGGAAAAGTGACTCAGCAAACCACACAGTGTCATTTGAAAATCTATTTTTTCCCCTGCTTTAGAACCTGAATTGAAAATCCAGTCAGCTGAGAAACCTAGGCAAAGATTCTAGAGCTCCACTGGGGCCTTGCTTCTAGTTAGGATTTGCTTTGGGTAAAATTCCTAAGAAAGCTCTCCCATCACTAGGTTGAATATCTATTCTCTGTCCCCTCCTCCTCCCACACATCACCCCTTATTTTACACTATAGGGACCATACTTGTGTAAATGAAAGCATTTCTAGTTGCACTTGGGGAATGGACCATTTTAAGGAAGCTGGGGGTGAATCCTTCTGAAAAGTGTGAAGAATCAACCCTCCATTTATCTTTAGTGTTAATTTGACTTAAAAGTCACATCTACTTAGAGCAAGTCACACCTTTTCTCTGTAGGTGTGGCCCCCGGCTCCTAAAAGGCAATTCATGTGTCTGCTTAGGACATTTTCCTGGTGGTTGTTTTATTTTGGAAAGTAGAGCCCTGTTCTTATTATAGTACTATTTGGGACCTGTTTTAGATGTTCTTGTAAACAGAGGATCATCTGATTCCGAAAGTGTCTAGTAAATGAACAAATCAAAAAAACCCTCAAATACATCGAAGTACTTAAATAAAGCAGCAGGTACTTGAAAACAGTGCTTATCACAATATTTGATACTTAGTGAGCAGTCAATACTTGTTGAATAAACAAGAGGCAACATCTCAGAATTGCTTCCTTTCTAATAAAAAAGGCCGTGTGTGTGTGTGTGTGTGTGTGTGTGTGTGTGTGTGTGTAAATATGGAATTGATTTTTTAAAATAGGGTACACCTGATGGGTCTGCAGAACTAAAAGCTTTCTTGCCAACTAGTGTCACATCCCCAGTGTCTCTCACTAGCCTGTCTACTTGGTGCCGAGCATATTCCAGTTTGAATAACAACAACCTCCCCTGTGACGGACAGCAATGGGAGAGTCTGAAATCCTGTCATAGGCATTGCCTCCCCCCCCCCCCCTTGGTCTGGGCAGCCTCCCTGCAGAACTACTGCAGCCCTCCTTCTCCGCAGTGCCCCACCTCCACTCCAGCTTAGCGAGGACCAGGATGCTCAGCTCTACAAGCACCCAATTATTGGCTCTCCACCCTTTCAAATGCAGTCCCCGGTCAGGGTCCCCCCACTCCATCCCCACACTGCAGTTTCTGAATCTTGGTCTTTCCCTTCCTCTGAAACCTGTTCAAAATCACCTCCTCCAAGTTTTTCTTGGCCAAGCTCACTCATTATTTCATGTCCCTATGTACCTTACTCAATAAGTATATTAATTATAAATATATATAATTATGGTCCACAGCTCATCTGATGCCCACCAGTTTCAGGATTATGTATCTGACTGGAACCAGGGTGTGGGTTGTCAGTAGGTAGGGTGATTGTCTCTGCTCACTTGTGTTTTACCTTGTACACGTTCGTGATTACCCTCTTGATTATAAGTTATGTAATCCCAGTGCAGGGAGGAAGGGGGCCAGTATCCTGTCTTGTGCACTGATTAATTTGTTGTTGATGATGGACTAATTTTTGAGGCTGATCTTTTGAATTGATTAGGATTTGCTTACCTTAGCTTTGCAACACGGGTTGGGGGGTGGGGTGGGGAGGGTCATAGGAAGTCCCAGCCTTGAGCATCCATGGAAGCAGGTGGCTGCCCACAGAAGAGCCTCAAGGCTCTGCCAGTCTCCCAAACACTTCCATAAAGGCACTGAAATCCCCCCGCCCTCATTGGCAAATCTTTGACCAGAGACACCCACCAGTGAGTTACCAAAGTGCTATTTGGGAGGGAAGGAGTGCCCTGGTGCAGTAGAGGTGCCTTAGCTGCCGGGGGTGCTGTTGCTAAAAGGGAAAAGGGGTGCTGAGAAGGGATAAAGGGACGCTGGAGTCAGATTTCCATCTTTCTATTGGCAAGTACCCTGCTCAGCTCCAAGCTATGGACTAACCATTCATCCCCCAGGCAGCGAGTAAACAAGTAGCTCAGCAAATAGTGCAGGCACCTTGGTTCAGTGTATCTGTGTGTTTTTAATTTTACTGTTTTGTCTGTGGTTGTGTCTTGCCTGTAGGGAGAATCTCCTCAGAAATGCTGCCCTTGGAGACTGACCCCTGCACTCCCCTTCCCCTCCATGCCAGGGAAGATGGTGTTGCCAGAGCTAAGTGGGAGTAGCTCCTAAGTAGCCTAGACTCCCTTGCCCAAAGTGTGAAAATTCATGGTTACCACTCCACTTGGGAATTTGCTCGCGCCCTGGATCTGCGGATTTTCCAAAGAGGGACGCATAGAGCATATTCCTGCTCCATAAGGGATCCATGATTCTTCTCCCCGCAGTATCTGGACGAAGCCCACTCAGCATCCTGTTGCGCAGACCTTTCAGGAAATGCGAGGGCCCCAGGGAGCCCAAGAATCTCTTCATTTTGTTCTCCAACCCGCAGAGCAGTGTGCCAAGTAGCAACATTTTAAAGCCTGGGCTACTAACCTGTCTACTCCTCCTCAAGCGATGGCCAGGCACGAGGGAGACGTTGGGCTGCTTGGCAGGTGGTTGTGGTGGCTGCAGGCGGTGTGCTGCGGAACCCCCCACCCCCCACCCCGCCATCCCCTCCCCCCTCCTTCCAGCCCTCCTGCGCTGCTGCCTAGAGTCTGGGAGCCAGGGCAGCTTTGGCTCCACAGCTGGCCAAGGCGAGGAGTGCATTGTGTGTGCGTGTTAGGGAGAGAGCTGGGGGGGGGGGCGTCTGGTACTGCTGGGTTCTGGTTCGGACCCAAGTCCTTGGTCTCATTTGTATCACGTTGCAAATAATTATGCCCCCCCCTTTTTTTAAAAAAAAAAAAAAGCAAATTGTTATACTGAATATGCAAAACAAATAAAAATATGGAGACTATGCTTTATGAGGCCCTTCCAATGAACTCATTCTGCTGAGACCTAGTCTTTTGCCAGCAGTAGGGAGCTCACAGGGCGCAATCCTCTCCCGCCCTTCCTCTCCAGGTGTTCCCGCAAATTCGTCGGAGAAGACCTGAGCAGACTAGATGGCAGGAATTCAGGAAGGAGGGATTTTGCAGAATGAAAGTATGTTGGAAAGAGAGAATTCTATTTGGTTAAAGTGTATTTGAGGCGATTTTTAAGATTAGGTGGGATCAGGGTTGAACAATCCCCTCCTGGTCTCCTGGGCTCCAAATTAATTTATACGCCCAATGAAATCATAGGGCTTGGGAAGGTGCCTAACAGCTGAGAAGCGCTGGCTTTGTGTTTTGATTGTAACTATGAAAAAGCAGCTTTGAGGGGCAGCCAATTTAGTGCCTGGAGGTAGCCATCCCCCAGTTTTAGTGAGGAAAGGTGTTGAACCAAATCAGGCTAGTGGGTTCCCGCCGCACCTGTATTCCATCCACAGAGGGAAACTGCGATTTCCGAAGATGCGCGGGCTTCGTGCTGGATCTTTCCTTCTCGTGCTCTCGCGCCCCCCCCTCCCCCAACACACACACACACACACACACACACACACACACACACACACACACACTACATATCTTGTATTTGGAGGAGAACAGGAATCAAATTCAAGAAATGTTGATCCTGCCACTGCAGGCTGGGCTGGACTGTCTTGAGTGATTCTTCAGGAATTCCCCTCCCGCCAGCCCCACCTCTTTTCTTCCCCCACCCGCCCATCCCCCAGGGTTGCGCAAACCTCCCCGTCAGAGAGGTGCAAGTCAGTCTCCCTCCCACTAAAGCTCTGAATTTCAGGGCAGCTTCGATGGAGTTGGGAGGGGGCGCGGACCCCGCTTCTTGTAATTATTGTTATCATAGAGCTCTTAGAAGTGACGCCGACTTTGCAAAGAGAGACCGTCGAATGGAAAGCGAAGGCGCAGGTTGCAGGGGGAGTGTTTTGAGACCCAGACAGCTGGGATTTACCAGGGGCTGCAAGTCTGTGGGCACACTCACACAAACACACTCACATCCACACTCCGGGGCAAGGAGATTCCCAAGCTATCCGGGCGCCCCAACCTCATCGCTTTGCCCCCCCCCCCCCACGCCGGGCCGCTCCCCTGGGGCTCTGGTCCCAGACTCAGAGGCTGGGGCGCGCGGACCCTCTCCTTAACCCAGTTCCCCGCCTCTCTGGGCGGTCAGGGCACTCCCTGTTCAGAAGGCAGTGCACTCACCCCTTGCTGCGGCCGCCTAGGAAGAGCGGCTGGACTTACCCATAGAATCGGGCAGAGACATATCGCTGGACCGCTGCTGAGTCAGGGACTGATGCATGGTGAAAGCTGCCCTGTTGCCCTGGCCAACGAGGCTGCTTCAGGCGTCCCCGGCTCAGGGCGCCTCGAAGAGCATCCTACTCCTCGGCGGCCGCTCCCCCTCTCTCCCGGAGAGAGACTGCCTGGGTTTGCGAGCTGCAGCTCAAGTGCCGCCTCCTCCTCCCCTCTCCTCTCCTCCCTCCCTTCCTCCCTCCTCTTCTGCCTCCCTCTGGCAAGGGAGGCAGCGGCATTGGTGATCCAGCATTAGTGTGCGCTTGCGCAAGACCCCCCTCCCTCCCCCTCGACGCCCCCCCTCATCCTAGTTATCCACCTCCCAGCCTCCCAAGCCAGACAGGGAGCCGTTTTTTGCCCCTTGGGGCCAAGGCTGCGCAGAGAAAGACGGGGAGGCTACAGTCTGGGACCAAATGGTCTTCTCTGTAGTTTGGAGAGAGGGTCTTGAGCAACCGTCGTGTTCTAGGATTTATAACTGGGGAGTGGGCCGAGTCTGAGGTTCAGAGCTGAGGAACACACACACACACACACACACACACACACACACACACACACACATTTGTGCAGGTTTGGTTTTAGTGCTTCCAGAATGACATAATGGAGCTGGACATGATCCAGAGAAGGGCCACTCTATAATCAAAGGGATGGAGGCGGGTGGAGGGGACTGCCATAGGAAGATAGATTAAACAAATGCAGACTCTTTAGTCTAGAAAGATGAAGGCTAGGAAGGGATGTGACCAGAGTGTATAAAATTATGCAGAGATGGAAAGAGGGAACACAGCCTTATTCACATCTGAGAATTCTAGAACCAACGGTATCCAACAGCTAGAAGGAGATTCAGCTAAAACAAATCTGACTCTGTATCAGCTCCCCAGTTTGTGCTTTTGTTGAAGGAACTTCTAAGTCAAACACCTAATTTTCTCATCTTAGCAGCCATGCAAGGTAGAAAGAGGAGTTATCAAGAACCCCATTTTACAGATGAAGAACCTGAGTCTCAGAAAAAGGAATGAAAATTTCCTGTAGTCACTCAGCTAGCAGGTGGAAGAGGTGGGATTTGAACCCATTTCTGTTGGACTCCCAGGTCAGTGATCTTACCACCATGGCAGCTGAAAATAAATATTACTCTATATGCCATATTGAAAACCCAAGAAATTCATTAGCCCCAACAGGTGCAATAGGATGAAAACATAAGTAGCTTTGGAAAGAGTGATAAAATCATGGCTGAGAGATCCACTGTGGATTGATAAGGAAAACTGGGGATGAGGTGGAAATGTGGCTGTCCTCCTTAATCTTGAAGGACAGCCACATTTTCTCCAACGCCTCCTTTCGGACCCCATTAGAGTATTGGGCTGGAGCACTATGTTGTCAGCCCAGAAGGGTGGTTCTGATGCCCTCACACAGTCACAGAACAGGGTGAGGCTTCCTTCAAGTGCCCCAAGACATCTGCCTGGATATGGAAGGCGAGGGAGAGGATAACAGTGAGTGCCAGCTCCTTCCAAAACTCAGCTCTGTGCATACCAGGGAATTGACCTTTTTGAAGGCATCCATCTGTCCCAGTGAGAGCACCCAAGTTCCACTTGCCAGGTTTCCTTCCAATCCCCTTCCCCTGATGATTGCTTGCAGCCTTTTCTCCGTGAACACTCCCCCCCACACACACACACACAACAAAACAACAACAACAAAAATCTTAGAACTGAGCATAAACCTTCTGAGAGTTGATGAAGAGTAGTAGTTTTCTCCCAGCTCTGGTTTGCTAATTTACTCTGAGACTCTGTTTCCTTTTGCAGGAAATGGAACCAAGGGCCCCGGCCCTTCCCCATCTTCCAAAGGAAGAAAAGATGCTTCCTGAAGGTTAAAAAGGAAACCCTTTGTAAGGAACTTGGGCAAACACACCCCAGGGGCCAGGCTGAATGCTGTGTCAGGTATTATTAGCAACCCTACACAATGGATGTGGTTTAGAAATCTGTGATATATGTCCTAGATAGAGATGAGATGTTGTAGAAATGTATGTCTCAAACATGCTTGGCCTATGTGTCCATCTCCATGAGCTGCACAACGGCAGAGAGAAATCCCATAGTTTCACTCTTGCCATGTTTGTCTTTAGGTCTGTTTACTTATCTCTTCCTCCCCCATTCTAAATATCTCATATATTTAATGTAAAAAAACCTCTGACAATCAGCACTGAATTCTCAGGAGTACTTCATAATTAACTGATTTTGTTTCTGTGAACGTAGCCTGGAATAAAAGACGGTTTTATACAGGCTGGAAAAGACTATTTTATACCTTCTTTAGAGATTTTTGGCTTCCTTAAAGCAACCATATAGCTAGAGATCCCTAAAGAAGACAAATAGAAACTTGTTACCATGCTGATTTCGAGGGAAAGAATGAGGTCTTTTCATTTTAGAAAGAAGCACATTACTCGTCAATTGACACAGAGGGCATAAGTAATTTGACCTTTACTAGTGAGGTGCCCTTAATGGGGGTGAGCATTGATTTATGCAACATCTGTATTACTGAATCCTGTGTGAGGATTAAAAGCTATTTTAGAAATTGCTACAGGATCTGGCTATTTAAAATAACTATGTATATTTCCTTTAGACTCTCTCTTGAGGTACCTTATGGAACTTGGAACACAGCAGGCTCTTAGTCAAGTTAAAAATGACTTTGAGTCCAGTGGTAGTGACAATAGCAGCAGCTGTGGCAGCTCAGAAAGTAGTGGCAGTCCTCTCCCCAGGGATTGTAAGCTTGTTTGGACAGAGGAGGAACTGAGATGGGGGGGGGGGGGGCTAGAATGGGAACTGGGGTTGTGGGGGGAGACTCACATTTCAGCCAAGCCTGGCAGAAAGACCCCCAAAAGAAAGTTTATTTTAATTCAGAATGAGCTGAGCAATTAAAAAGCAAAGGCAATTTTTCATGAGCTCCATTCTGATTTTATTCAAAACACATGTGGATTTGATACATTAATAGAGTCTTAGCATAATAGCAAAACTGATCAATAGGCAAGCCACCTAGATGCAAGAACCAGAGAACAAGTGTTTCATGCCAATGAGGGCTACTATAACACACACACACACACTCACATCCCAGCCATTGTCTCTCTAGCCTGATTTTTCTCATTACCACCACCCACCTCTCAGCTCCCAGAATTGAGTTGACCAAGGATATAAAGGAAGCTTCAGAATAATGGAGAACCTCAAAGGGTCTAAACAGCCAAATTGAGGTTGAAGTTGTGCCTACTGGACTACTTTAGGTTATTGCCTGGCACCCAGTGCTCATACCACAAGCAGCTGAAGAGAGCTGAAGAGAACTATGGTTGATGGTGCAATTTCAACCACAAAGCTTGACTGGTTCCCATAGTCAGCTGGTCATTTTCTGTGAGTACCAGAAAAATCGCCACTGCATCAGGGAGCAAAACTGCTATTTGTCTTTGTTATTGTTTCCTTAATATTCTGCAACCTGCTTCAGTTACCAAACAGTATATCGTAAGTGTTTTTCCAATATCAGTAAGACATTTTTGATGACACGATTTTAAATGAATGGAGCATCATTTATTTACCATTCCCTATTATTGAATATTTTAAAGGTTTTTAATTTTTCAACATTATAAATAACACCATGAGCTAAATCTTTGCATCTTTATTACTATAGTATACCACATTATGATGGAATTATCGGGTCAAAAATTCCGTATTTGCCGGCGTATAAGACGATTTTTTGGCCCTGAAAAATATGCCTCCAAGTGGGGGATAGTCTTATACGGTGAGTATATAACAAACTCTGTATTTTGAGTGGAAATGTTATACCCAGTCGTCTTATACGCCGGCAAATACGGTATTTTTCAGGGCCAAAAAATCGTCTTATACGCCGGCAAATACGGTATATTTTTCTGATGAAAACATTTTTTCAACTTGTACATAGTGAAATATCTTAAGTGTACATAGTGATGCTTTTTTACATATATACGCACCCTTTAACCATCCAGATCAAGATAATGTACCTTTCCAACATTCCAGGTGGCTTCTTTGAGCCTCCTTCCCAGGCAATAACCCTCTTAGAGATAAACGATATTCTGATTTTTATAATCAAATCCAAATAATTTTAAGTTTTTAATACATATTGCCAAGTTGTCCTCCAAAATGTTTGTATCAAAGTACATTCCCACCATCAGCAAGTGAAAGGGCCTGGGTCCTCACACCTTCTTGGCTTTACCTGCCAAAGGAGATGTGTTAGTACTTAAAGACACACCTAGTTACAAGTTAGAAACAGGCAGGGCTAGTCAAGAAGCCAACCTGGAATTCAGCTGGGCACTAGGCAGCCAGTAGGAACCACAGTTCTAAGAGCCAGAGGCTGAGTGCAGTCCCAGAAGGCAGACAACACTATGCTATGGTCTACAGGTCCCTTAGAGACCTGCAACTTAGAGATCTCAGTTGTTTTCATTGTCATATTCATTATTGGTCTCTGTTGCACATGCCCAAAGTCTTCTTTTTATATAGCTATCAAAGTTTCTCTAATGATCAGTTAGTTATGCTTACTACATAGTAGGCACTTAAAATACTTGGTGAATATATGGCACTTTTAATCTTGCTTTATTCTTTTTTTTAAGTATTTTTTTATTGCCTTCGGAGATAACGGGAGAGGGAGAGATAGAAACATAAAGGATAAGAGAGAATCATGAATCGACTGCCTCCTGCACACCCCCCCCCCACTGGAGATGAAGCCCACAATCTGATTGGGTATCGAACCTGGGACCCTTTGCTCTATCCACTGAGCAAAACAGGCTAGGGATTAATCTTGCTTTATTCTGCTTACTAGAATAAAACATGACATTGTAAAAATTCCCCAAACTGCAGAGGTGCACAGTGCAACAAGTTTATCCTCTCCTCCACAATGCTTCTTCCCAGAGATAGCAACAATTTTCCAGTTTGGAATGCATTTTACCTGAATTTTTCTCCATATGTACTTTTACTTTTTTATTGTGAAAGTTAAATACTCCTTTTAAAAGAGTAAACTTTTTCAATAATAAAATATATTTTTGTTAAGCATTGTAAGTTGACTTTAATAGCTTTCAAATACACCATATCAAAGTCCACCTTAAATCAATCAAACTGAATAGTAGTTCATTCTTGTACAATAAAACTCCCTTCAACTTATATTAGGATACCTACCTTGCTTTTATGGATAGGGGATGAAAATTGCATCTTGTTTCTGATCATCAAAGCGTGATGAAAAACATCAGGAGAACTATAGGAAAGTGAATATAAATTATTCTGATTTTAAAATACATTGTTTGGAAACATTAACAAAAACATCAAAATGATACAGGTATACACCTAGTAAATTCTTGATAGGCAAGTTCAGAAGAACAATCTGTTTCTTACTATGCAAAGAAGGTAGTTTCTTTTCAAGATCAAAGTATTTTTCCCCCAGAATTTCATATTTTCCTAATTTGAAGGCATAAAATAGCAACAGAGAACAATATTTTAAAAGGCTTTATAATGGTTTGAGCAATTTTAGAATGAATGCAACAGAGGTTAATAATTACAAATATTAGGCATAGCGCGAGGTCAATCAATGAATAAGCAACATATTTTATACAGTAAACTATGTATTGAAGCAAAAATCTAAACAGAAAAACCACCACATGTATTACTTTTTAATTAGGATAAAAGGGCAGGAGATGAGGATGAGTGGCTTTAAGCCTACGGGGATGGGTTGGGAGATCACTAAGGGGGTCTCACAGTTTAGAGAGATGGGTTTACCTGCCAGAGATGGCTGTTGGTGATGATAGGATTCAGTTAAGCTGTAACTATCCTGTTTCCTTCCTCTAATTAATTACAGAGCTCAATACATCCTTTTCTTTATCACCTTAAAAAAACATTCATTAAACACCTAATTAGTTGTGGCATTGTTATAGGCAGGGTGTGTGTGTGTGTGTGTGTGTGTCCAACTGCTTGGTTCAGGTTTGGACTAGAGATGATTTCTGTGTTCAGTGGTTTCTGGGAAATCAGTAGATTTGCTCCCAGTTCAAACTGCTCCACAAAGCCTGTAAAAATGTTTACACTCTGTGACCTAGTAATTCCACTTCTGGGAATCTGTACTAAGGAAAGAGAAATCTGAACTACAATTCGTGTGCAAGGATATCCATGGCAACATTATTTAAAATAAGGATGAAAATTGGAAAAATACCGTGAAGTGTCCCAAATTAGGGAAATGATTAACTAGATGACACCACAGCCGTAAGATGCATATATTATATACAGATATTATAATCATCTTTTCAAGTGGTAAGGACATAGAAATATCCATAATAAGGAGGTAAAATAGCAGGCTAAGGACTGCATGTATAGTTTAGTCCCAATTTTTGTTTAAAATTGCATATATATGCAGAGAAAAATGAATTGAGGAAAGTCATGAAAATATTTACTTTATCTCTGGGAGGTGGAATTATAGGTGACTACATTCTTCTTCATATTTTTCTGTATCTTTCAAATATATTCAGTGAGCATTTATTATTATTAAAATTAGGAAAAACTACAAATTCCATTTTATAAGTAAACAAGTGAATGTTTCATTAATTGCACTCTGTTGTGCCTGAGGGCTACTCAGGACCCACCTCCCACATCTCTCAAGTTTCAGGCGATATGTCACCTCTCAGAGGAATTTATATTACTCTTTCATTGTGTGATTAAAGCTTATTGGCACTGGCAGGTGGGCAAGTACTTTTTCTGGTCAAGCTCTTCCTATGCCCGTGGAATTACACCGATAGGGGGCTGTCTACTCTGTGGATTGCAGGAAGGGAAGAGCTTTCTGGAAAACTAACTTGTCTGGGAAGATAAAGGACGTCTGCCTGGGGTGGCATGATGGGAATTTGAGGGACAGATAGAATAGAGAAAAGGATAAAATGAGTAACTTTATTAGAGAGGATTTTTTTTGTAAGATTGTATTTTAGTGTTTTGCTGTTTAAATTAAATACTTGCATTGCAGTTCAATTGGACCTCTAAGAAGTTCTATTGAAGATGACATGCATCTAACTTCATGTCTGCCCCTCAGGTCAGCTCAGGAGCCCCGAATCCTGCTCTAACGAGGAGGGGGCTGTTCAATAAAGGCAGCTGTTCTTTAACAAAAAGCCAATAATTAAAATTATGCATCTAAATTTCAAAGAATTACAGACATATATAAATTAAAAAATTGGAAGTCTTTCCCTCCCCAATCTCACTCCTCAGAGATAACCTCTATAAAAAGTCTGGTGTTTATTTTCCCAGACTTTTCCACTTTTCTTATGCCCATACAACAAATATGTGCATACACACAGAGTTACACACATAGGTATTTAAAATATGGGACAAAACTATAAATATTATCCTGTAACCTACCTTTTTAAAAACGCAATACAATCATTGTAATGGGCACATTTCGGTGTCACATATATAGATTTATCTCATTTTTTAGCAGATGCATAATATTTCATCTTGCAGATGTTTCAGACTTATTTAACCAAGACCCGTGGTTGGACATTTGATTTCGTGTTTTGTTTTGTTTTTCATAGCTACAAGCAATACTGCAATAAGCATCCTTGTACATACCATGAAATCAATTTAAGGGGAAATCTTTCCATCAGCTGTGCATTACCTAACCATTTGCAATTAGTTTCCTGGGCTCTTGAGAACAGATCTTAATGGTTGTGCCAAATGTTCTGTAACGTCCTGAATGGTCAAAAGCATCCTTTCCAATTAAGTTGCAGTCTACGACACACTGCATTGTAAATGACATTATGCTTTAAGGACAAGACACTGTCTTACATTACTGATACAGTGTTATAATGCTCTTTATTCTAATTACCTGAACTTGAATGGTTACTGTCTTAAAATAGTGGGCGGCCAGAGGCTTTTGGTACACATCAAGGGCAGCCCAACCCAGGGGAACACAAATATGTGATCTTTCTGCCTCCGTTTACATGCAGCATCTCTCCACTATTTCTGGCAAGAAGACTCAACTAGACAAAAGGCACTTTATTTGCCACGTACTGGCTTGGGGGAAAGTAATAAGGGAGCACTAATACTAGCATCTGTATTGAAGACCAGGCTGCTTTCCACTCCTCTCTCCTCCCCATCTTCTCCCCCTGGACTCAGGTGTTCATTGTCTCCACAAAGCCTCCCGGCTGTTTGCTGACCTTTTCTCTGGCACCCTACTTAGAGGTGACCTCAGCCATTGCCTGCACTCCCATCAAAACATGTCTCTTTTTAGAATTCTCAGTTGCCAGTATTAAATTGTATTTAACAGAGAGTGCTTAAGGCTTGGCATCAAGAGACCAATTTCTAGCCCTAGGCCTTTGAGCAAATCAATTAATCTCTCTGATCCTCCATTTTGACATCTGTAAAATGGGGATAGTAATAATAAGTTTTTCACAGTGTTGATGTAAAATGAAATGAGATAGCATATGGAAAAGTAGATTAAAAACAAGGAAAAATGCTCTGTGGTTATCAAGTTCTATTATTATTTATGGATTCTCTTTTCCAGATAAATATTTGATTTGATTTTTTTTAAAAACAGAGGATTTCTGGAGACTACAATGTTTCAACTGAAACCGGGAGGAGCGCTTATTTTATTTACAGTAAAAATGGCAGGTGGTGGAGCAGGCCAGTGGGGAAGCTATTCTAAGACATGGAAACCCTTCTAGACCTTCAGATTCACAGATGTAGGGGGATACTGGCACCACCAAGACAGAAGGCTGGGCAGAGTCCCCCAAACAAGAATGTCAGGAAGCTCTCTAGAGAAGAAGATCAGTTAGAGGGGGGCAAGGACAATATAGATTTCCGTGGGCTGGCCCAAGGACCTGTCCTTTCTAAGGAGATGTGTTCTAGCAACTGTTTGGTGTATTTTTAAAGGTCAGGGAGGCTTTGGCTCTATAGGATGGAGTGGCTGTGACACCTGATTAATGTCTGTGCAGTACTTTCCAGAATGAAATTTAATCAGCAGAATGATTGCAGCAAGCAGCTGCCTGAAGGAAAATGATCCTGTTCTAATGGTGGCTTGTTTGATGTGTTGGCATTGTAGTAGAGCACGTACATTATTAGACCAGCCCAGGGGGCCCCAACTGGGATGCTGGATCAACTAGTAAGGAAATGCAGCAAACACCAGCAGACCCTCTATGGCCCCATGTAGGATCATCACTATCACTTCAAGGACCTTTACTGTCAATCTCCCTCCCACCATCAGAGTCTTCCCTGTCAGATCCTTTGACCTCCTCCTATCATTATCATCTATTCACTGAGCCCCTTCATATCTATCAATCTTAAGGCACCCCAGCTTCAAGACCTTCACTCATAGCTTCCTCCAATGCACTGACACAACATACATTCAAACATATAGCTCCCCTCTTCCCACAGGTGTTCTTAAGGCTTAAGTAAAATGAAAAATGGCCTTTCCTTACAAAATGACGGGAGTCTCCTGGTCTAATTAACTCTTCTTTTCCATCAAAAACACCAGGATTTTTATACTGACTTGCAGAAATTCTGTAGTCGGAATTATACTCCCTAACAGGTAGAACATACAGCAGAGACCTAGGTGACTGCTATGTCCCATCACTCAATGACATGGTGTCCTTTATATTCAAGCTAACTATGCCTTCCTCACCAAGTTTTTTTTTTTTTAATAAATCTTTATTGTTCAGATTATTACAGTTGTTCCACTTTTTCCCCCATAGCCCCACTCCACCCGGTTCCCACCCCACCCTCTGACCTTACTCCCCCCGCTGCACTGTCCTCATCCATAGTTGTACAATTTTTGTCTAGTCTCTTCTCACCCCCATGCCCTCTTCCCCCTGAGAATTGTCAGTCCACTCCCTTGCTATGCCCCTGATTCTATTATATTCACCAGTTTATTCTGTTCATCAGATTTTTTATTCACTTGATTTTTATTTATTTTTGTTTTGTTTTGTTTTGTTTTTTAATTATTTTTTTTATTAAGGTATTATCTGTGTACATAGCTTATCATTGCCCCCCCCCCCCATAGATGCCCTCCCTCCCCAGAGTTTTGTGTCCATTGGTTATTCTTATATGCAAGCATACCAGTCCTTCGGTTGATCTCTTATCTCCCCCAGATCTCCCTACCCTTCCTCCCCCCCCCCAGATTTTTTATTCACTTGATTTTTAGATTCACTTGTTGATAGTATGTAATTGTTGCTCATAATTTTTATCTTTACCATTTTCTTCTTCCTCCTCTTCTTAAAAAATATCTTTCAGCATTTCATATAATAATGGTTTGGCAGTGATGAACTCCTTAAGCTTTTTTCATATCTGTGAAGCTCTTTATCTGACCTTCAATTCTGAATGATAGCTTTTCTGGGTAGAGTAATCTTGGTTGTAGGTTCTTACTGTTCATCACTTTGAATATTTCTTGCCATTCCCGTCTGGCCTGCATAGTTTCTGTTGAGAAATCAGCTGACAAATGGGTGCTCCCTTGTAGGTAATTAACTGGTTTTCTCTTGCTGCTTTTAATATTCTCTCTTTGTCTTTTGCTCTTGGCATTTTAATTATGATGTGTCTTGGTGTGGTCCTCTTTAAATTCCTTTTGTTTGGGGTTCTGTGTGTTTCCTGGACTTCTAAGTCTATTTCTTTCACCAGGTGGGGGAAGTTTTCTGTCATTATTTCTTCAAATGGGTTTTCAGTATCTTGTTCTCTCTCTCTTCTTCTGGCACCCTCATAATTTGAATGTTGGTATGCTTGAAGTTGTCCCAGAGGCTCTTTACACTATCTTCATATTTTTGGATTCTTTTTTTTTCTTTTCCAGTTGAGTGTTTTTTGGCTTCATATTTCAAATATTTGACTTGATTCTTGGGATCCTTTAGTCTGCTGTTGAATCTCTGTATATTATTCTTTATTTCAGTCAGTGTATGCTTAATTTCTAGTTGGTCCTTTTTCATATCCTTGAGGAATCACTAAATTTCTCAGAGGTTTCTAGAAGATTCTTGAGTAACCTTATAACCATGGTTTTGAATTCTATATTCAGTAGTTTGCTTTCCTACATTTTTGTCATTTGTGACCTGTTTCTTTGTCTCCACATTTTGGCTGCTTCCCTAAGTTGATAAAGTGGCTTTGTGTGTTAGGTGTCCTATAGGATTCTTGGTGCAACCCTTTGTGGGCTGTGTGCACAGTTTTGTTGTAGTTAAGCCTTTATTGTTGTTGGTAACACTGGGAGGAATTGACCTCCAGGCCAATTGGCTGTGAGGATCAGTTGTGTCTACAGTGGGAGAACTTCTATGCTGGAGACACCCTTATGAGGCAAGACTTGCTTCAGTGATGCTTTGGTGCTCACTGAGTCTGCCCCCTGCATGTGTCCCTTATGGATCTGAGCAATTGCAATCTGGATGGTCCCACTCTGACCACTGGGTACACTGGCTCTTGGCTCTCCAATGAAGTGTAAATTTAGCCTCTGCCTGAAGCCACCCAGCGAGAGCTACAGAGATATCTTCAGATTCTCCTTCTTTGTTTGAGGTTTGGAGGTGCCCAGATGAGGCTTAGCTGTGAAGCAATGCAATCTTCTGTGGAGCCTTGGGCCTTCTTTTGGAAGTTCTGGCACTCTCTGACCCAGCTGCAGTTTGTTAGGTAATTTTAGATTGCAAAAGGCCAGGCCACTTATATGTAAAATCCTCTGCACACAGCTAGGGTGGGTTGTAAATTGGGTGGGACGGGATCTCAGGGAATCAACAGGGTGGAGCAAACAGCAATGTATGACCTTCAGTCCTGCCCTAAGAGACTCCCAGATCTCAGTGTTCCTTGGTAATCACTGCAAGCACCTCTGAGAGCAAGCCACCCTTGTGTTCTGGCCTGATGCCAGACAGTCAAGTTTCTCCCCGTCTGAGTCTGGGTCCCCAGATTTTCACCTGGAACTGAAGTTCAGAGCAGTCAGGAGCTTGTGTCTCCCTCCTTATTGAAAAAGACTGTAGCTTAATCATTTGCCAACCCCTTTCCACATGCATGCCTCTGTACCTCCCCACTTCACTTCTGTACCTCTTCTGAGTCTCAGTGTGCTTTTCTCTTCCCTTCTAGTTGTAGAATTTCCACTCATCCAGCCTTCCTGTGGTTCTGGATGATGTCCATTTTTGTCTTTTAGTTGTAGTTTTGAAATTGTTGTGCAAGGCAGCAAGTTCATGTGTTTACCTACGCCACCATCTTGGTTTTTCTTCCCTTACCAAGTTTTGTTGTTTGAGATGTTTCCCAGTATGGAGATAGGTTAAATGAACTAGTCACATTTTCTTGCATATTTTTGTTTCCCTTTAGTATGAAAAACTTTCATGTAAGCCTGCTAGAGTATACCCCATAATCACCACAAGGATCTAACCCAGGAAGACAGCTGTGTTTGTAATTAAGGCCCCAGTTTACAGTGAAAGGGTAGTCTTTGAGGACCAAAGGGACACAAATGGATATGGATGAAACAACTCTCCCTCAACTCAAATGAAAAAAAAAAAACTCACCAGTTTCTTTTCTCTGGGCAAGATTCCTAGGTTTTGCCTGAGGCACCACCCCACAGTCCTATGTATGAAATAAATTTGGAATCCAGGAACAAAAAAACTGACTAGTGTTTTTGGCCACATTAAGTTGTGTATGTGTGTAGGAGGGTTTGGAAGTGGAATTGAATCATAGAGGGTAGAGATGGTATTAAAAGTTAGAAAACACCTTGAATAGTATAGAAAAAAACATTATTGAACACTTTCAATGTGCCATATCCTAGAAATAAAAGATTCAGTTCCTGCTCTCAAGGATTTTACAGTTAATTGGGAGAGAGGGATTTATTTAAAAAAGATAATTTCAGCACAAAAAACTAAAGAGAACTAAGAAGGGGTTCCTAACTAACTCAGGCAGGAGGAATACAGGGACTTAGTGCCTGATTTAAGTATTAAAAGATTTACTCATTCATTCACTAATTCTCTAGGATATAAGTTCTATGACGTCAGGGACTTGTTTTGTTCACTGTTATAGGTGTAATGCCTTAGAATAATGCATGGAATATGGTAAGAGCTCAATATTTATTGACTAAACTATAGGCCTGGTGCATGAAATTCATGCAGGGGAGGTTCCCTCAGCTCAGCCTGCACCCTCTCCAATCCAGGACCACTCAGACATCCCTCTCACAATCTGGGACCGCTGGCTCCTAACTGTTCACCTGCCTGATGGCCTGGTCACTCCCAACTCTGCCCCCCCCCTCCACCAGCCAGGTTGCCCCCAACTGCCTCCCGCCAACCTGATCGCCCTAAACTGCACCCCTTTGCCAACCTGGTCACCCCTAACTGCTCCCCCCTGGCATGGTTGCCCCTTACTGCCTGCCCCTCCCCAGCTTGGTCACCCCTTGCTGCCCCCCACATGCTGGCCTGGTCACCCTTTACTGGCCCCCCTGCTGACCTGGTCGACCCCAACTGCCCCCCCTGCCAGCCTGGTCGCCCCATGCATCCTGCTGTTCGGTCATTCATCGGTTGTTTCAGTTGTGATGGCCCCTGGCTTTTTATATATTAGGATGAATACATGCCCACTATGTGCCAAGTGCTATGCTCAGCACTTGGGATACATGGGGAAAGGGTGATAGAATCAAGAAAGATTTATCTAGGTTTCTGGCTTGAATATAAGGATTGGTGTTAAATCTTTAAATGCTTCGTAGAACTCACCAGTGAAGCTCTTTGGTCCTGGAATTCCCTCCTTCTTCTTCTCCTCCTCTTCCTCCTCCTCCTCCTCCTCCTCCTCCTCCTCCTCCTCAGAATATTTTATTACTGACTCAATCACTTTACTTGCATATATCTGTTCAGACTTTCTATATCTTCTCGAGTCAGTTTTGGTAACTTGTATCTTCCTAGAAATTTGCCTATTTCCTCTAGGTTATCTAATTTGTTCACATACAATTGCCCAGAGTATTCCTCTATATTTTTCTTTTATGTGATTGCTAGTAGTGACCCCCCACTATTATTGTTGAATTGTCTATTTCTCTCTGCAATTCTGTCATATTTTGCTTTGTATATATGGGGAAGGGGGTTCTGTTTTCTGTTGTGTATATATTTATAATTGTTATAACACCTTCTCTGACTTATTGACCCTGTTATCATTATAAAATGTCCTTCCTCATCTCTAGTAACAATTTTGGCCTTAAAGTTTACTTTGTCTGATATTAGTATATCTACTCTAACTCTTTTGGTTACTGCTTTCATGATATAGTTGACTCTTGAACACAGGTTTGGACTACATGGGTCCACTTATGTGCAGATTTTTTCAATAAATACTATAAATGTAGTCTCTTTCCCTTATGATTTTCTTAATAACACTAGAGGCCTGATGCATGAAATTCATGCAAGGGGCTTGTCCCTCACAGCTGCAACTGCTGGCCCTTGTAGCCCCAGCTTCATCTGGAAGGTCGTCTGGGTCGTCATTCTGCTGTTTGGTCTAATTAACATATTAGTTCTTTATTATGTATACGATTTTCTTTTTTCTAACTTACTTTATTGTAAAAATACAGTATATAATATATGTAACATACAAAGTATGTGTTAATCAACTGTTTGTTATTGGTAAGGCTTCTAGTCAATAGTAGGCTCTTAGTAATCAAGTTTTGGGGGAGAAAAAATTAAATGTGGATTTTCAACTGCATGAGGGATTTGCACCCCTAACCTCCACATTGTTCAAGGGTCAACTGTACATTCTTTAACTTTCAACTCAATTGTGTCTTTGAATCCAAAGCATGTCTCATAAGCATATAATTTGGTCATGCCTTTTAATCCACTCTTCCAATTTCTGTCTTTGGAGTATAGTGTTTAAGCTGTTTGACTTTAATGTAATTACCAAAAATATAGGATTTATGTCTGCTATTTTTTTCTGAAAATCCAGTTTATTTTCATGTTGTGGACAGATCCAGTTAGTGTGATCAGTTTTTCTGCTTATGTAATAATTTATCAAAATGCTTTTATTTAATTTTTTTTGTTTTTTTTTGTTTTGTTTTTTAAATTTTATTTTATTAAGGTAATATCTGTGTACATAGTTTACCATTACCCCCCCCACCTCCCATTCATGCCCTCCCTCCCCAGAGTTCTGTGTTCATTGGTTGTACTTATGTTCATGCATACCAGTCCCTCGGTTGTTCTCCTATCTCCCCCCAGGTCGCCTTCCCCTCCCCGCTGTCATTTGACAATCTGCTTGTTTTATGGTGACCATCTCAGGACCCCATGAATAGAATCTGCTCCTCATTTGGCAGTCTGTTTGTTTTATGGTGACTATCTCAGGACCATATGAATAGAGTCCGCTCCTCCTCTGGTTTTCACCGCCCCTTCCCCTGGGTCCCACTGCTTCCCCTGGGACACACGGCTCCCCCGGGGCACACTGCACCCTGGGACACTCAGCTCACCCGGGGCACTCGGCCCCCTGGGACACTCGGCTCACCCGGGGCACTCAGACCCCTGGGACACTCGGCTCACCCGGGGCACTCGGCCCCAGCTTTTGTTTTTTCTAATGCTGGTTTGGCTCAGTGGATAGAGCATTGGTCTTCAGACCAAAGAGTCCTGGGTCCAGTTCCAGTCAAGGGCATGTACCTTGTTTGCAGGCTCCTCCCTGGCCCAGGCCCTGGTGCAGGAGGCAACCAATGTGTTTCTCTCACATCAATGTTTATCTCTATCTTTCCCTGTCTCTTCTATGCTCCATGAAAATCAATGAAAAAAATGTCCTCATGTGAGTATTAACAAGAACAAGATGCTTTTGTTTTTTTATATTTCATGTCTTTTTTGTTCATCAGTTCCTCCATTACTGCCTTCTTTTGTGTTAAATTGTTTTCTAGTTTATAATTTTATTTGCCTTGTTGCTTCTTTTTTTTTTACTATATTTTAAGTTATTTTCTTTCTTTATTGTTGAAAGTATTACATGTGACCCCTTTTCTCCACCATTGACCCCCTTCATACCGCCCCGCCCCACCCCCACCCCAGGTCTTTAGTACCCTATTGTCTGTGTCTATGGGTTATGCATATATGCATACAAGGTATTTGATTACCTCCCATCCACTCACCCTCTCCCACCTTCTCTCTGAGATTTTGCACTCTCTTCCATGCTTCCATGTCTCTGGATCCAATCTGTTCATCAATTTATTTTGTTACTTAGATTCCACATATGAGTGAGATAATGTGATACTTATCTTTTTTCTGACTGACTTATTTCACTTAGTATGATACTCTCCAGGTCCCTCCATGCCATCTCAAAGGGTAAGAAATTCGTCTTTTTTACTGCTGTATAAATGTACCACAGCTTTTTTATCCACTCATCTACCGATGAGCACTTGGAATGTTTCTGGATCTTAGCTACTGTAAATTGTGCTGCTACGAACATAGGGGTACATATATTCTTTCTGATTGGTGTTTTGAGATTCTCAGAATATATTCCTAGAAATGGGATTGCTGGGTCAAATGGCAGTTCCATATTTAATTTTTTGAGGAAACTCCATATTGTTTTCCCTAATGGTTGCACCAGTCTGCATTCCCACCAGCAGTGTACTAGGGTTCCCTTTTCTCCACATCCTTGCCAACATGTGTCATTTGTTGTTTTGTTGATGGCAGCCATTCTGACAGGTATGAGGTGATACCTCATTTTCATTTTAATTTGCATCTCTCTGATGATCTGTTGCTTTGAGCATGTTTATATGTCTCTTGGCCATCTGTATCTCCTCTTTGGAGAAGTGTCTATTTAGGTCCATTGCCCATTTTTTAATTGGATTGTTTGCCTTCCTTTTGTTAAGTTGTATGAATTCCTTATATAGTTTGGATATCAGCCCTTTATCTGATGTATCATTGACAAATATGTTCTCCCATATAGTGGGCTCCCTTTTCTTTTTGTTAATGTTTTCTTTTGCTGGGCAGAAGCTTTTCCTTTTTATTATTTATTCATTTTTAAAATATATTTTTACTTATTTCAGAAAGAAAGGGATAGGGACAAAGAAATAGAAATATCAATGAGGAGAGAAAGGGTCATTGATCTGTTGCTTCCTGCACACCCCATACTGGGGACCAAGCCCACAACCCAGGCATATGCCCTGACTGGGAATCAAGCCATGACCTCCTGGTTCATAGGTTGATGCTCAACTACTGAGCCATGCTGGCCAGGCTGTGCAGAAGCTTTTTATATCACAATACCAGATTTCAAGTTAAACTACAAAGCTACTGTAATCAACAAAGTCTGGTAATGGCACAAGAACAGACATATAGACCAATGGGACAGAACAGAGACCCCAGAAATCAACCCAAGCCATTATGCTCAATTAATATTTGACAAAGGAGGCAAGAGCATACAATGGCGTCAAGGCAGTCTCTTCAATAAATGGTGTTAGAAAAATTGGACAGATACATGCAAAAAAATGAAATCAGGCCACTATTTTATTCTTATACACAGTAATAAACTCAAAATGGATAAAAGACTTAAATGTAAGTCATGAAGCAAAAAAAAAAAAAAAATCCTAGAAGAAGCCCTAGGCAGCAAAATCTCAGACATCTCTCATAGCAATATGTTTACGGATACATTGCCTAAGGCAAAGGAAACTAAGGAGAAAATAAAAATAGGACTACATCAGTTATTTTCTTTAGTGGCTTCCCTGGGGATTGCAATTAACACATTAACTTATAAAAACCTAGTTAAAATTAATGCCATATTAATTTAAATATTATTCAAGAACACTCTGTTCCAACATACTTCTCTCCTGTGCTGCGGCTTCCCTTGCTGCTGCCACGTATGCTTTCCTGACCCCCAAAGTATTAATGTGTACATCCTCAGTGGCCCATGGCCCAGGTACTGATGATTTAAAAGAAATGGGAAGGAGTATTTCATAATTATTCTCTTAATGCATAACCCCTAGCCAATGCATCTAGGCTTTGCCTAGAGCTGCTGCTTACCATCTCACCAAAGGGCTAATCTTGTGATCATGGGGCTTGATAGATCCCTATCCATGCCCTACATAGATGAAATGATTTTACTGGATGTGAACTTCGAGCTTGGGAAAATTGACTGGCATTTTCTGGAGGAGGAGACAGCTGCCTATGAACTGCTGAACCTTTTCCAATAACCATCAGAAGTTACACACCATAGGAAATGGGGCAATGACAAAAATTGAAATCAATGGCTTTCTGTGACTAGAAATCTAAATTATAATCAGGGAATTTGTAGAGAGAGGAAAGAGGGGGAGGGAAGAAACCCCTGTTGGGAAAAGACTGGGGCCATAGAATTGTGGATCCAATGCTCTGCTTTGCCGCTCTGCTTTGCCACCCTGCTTCTTATGCTTCCATGGCAACAAAAAGCTTGATCCTCAAGGTTGCAGGAAAAAAGATTAAATTGAAACAAAAGTCCACACTGACACAATTGGAAATACAAAGTTTACTAAAATAATTTTGCAGCAAAAATAATAAAGGGCACTTTTGCATCTCTACAACATAGGTTCTGAATGAATTTCAACATTTGCTGAAATGCACCAGTTGGCAAATATTCATGGTCTTAATCAATATTGAGGCTCAAATTACAGTTATACCTGGGGACACATTAAATTTAAACAAGGTACCCTCTATAATCTTAAGGGACTCACTGAATATAAAATAGAAGAATTATTATTTTGTCTAAATTTCCCATGGTCATAGCAACCATTACTGTAAAATATCTTGTAGTGGGCATGAACACTCTGACCCAATGAGTAATAAGTTAAAGTTAAACAAAGTATTTTGCACTTACAAACTGACTAGGCTAAAAGCGATGCTATGGATCCCTATATTAAGGTTTTAATATGGCCTAATGTAACTTAAAACAGGGCTTTCAAGGATGAAAATTCATAATACTTATTCATTAAAGTGGTTATTATCCCCCTACTTCTTGATTGAAAATTCCAATTGGTGTGTTCTTAAGCCTGGCAAGAATAAACTGTGCTCACAGTGAATAACTGCAAGTTTAATGCTGTGGTCCCATCCATGAAAGCCCCCATATCCAATACTCAGTATTGTTTGGATTACTAATTTCATCCTCAGCAACTCACAAACATTTTGTTATTATTTATTTGGATAATATATTCTGTTCAAAAGCTTCTCAAGTACAATTTGGCTTTACCACCAAAGGGGCACCTTTACCAGGCTAATCCTGGGGTACCTCAGCAGCCTTGTAATTACATACAGTCCATGACTGCATCCACCTTTCCCTAGGAACATAGATATGACATTATGTTGATGACATCTTCCTCCAAGGAGTTTTATTTTACACATATTAAGGACATATAAATATTTTCACAAGAATTCAGAAAGGGAATAGAACATTGCTCCATACATAGTGTAAGGTCCCACCTCCTCTGTTATATTCCTAAAATTATTTGATAAACTGAGGGCTGTTCCATCTCTGACACTGTCAAGAAACAGCTATTGAACCTTTCCACACTCACAATGTTAATATAAGTTCAACATTTTTCAGGGTTTTTATTTTTGTTTTTATTTCTGGAGGTACCGTATTTGTCATTTAAAAATTTTACTTAATTTCACTGGTGCTGTTACTTGCAAATTAACCCACCTTGAATAGGGTTTTCTCCAATAATAAGCTTCAGAATCTGTCCAAATTGAAATCATCAAGCATTCCTGGTAGTGTCTCAAGACTTCGTTGTTACTTTAGTAACCTCCTTTCATGCCTCCTGCAATCTCTAGGTCACCTATGGTGATCATGGTTATAGCCTTCTGATGCAAAAAATTATCCTTCAAAGTCTTGCACTATACATATACCAGTAGGGCAGAAATTGCTGACAACATACTGAAGTCTGAACATTGAGGCTCTTACAGTACTTTAGTGTGTGACTTTTCATACCCAATTGTCCATTATGCCTTGTGTCATGGAGGCAGTACCCCACAAGCACATCACAGCTATTGAGATCTCTTGCCACAGGAAGGAGCCAAACCTGGGCTCTTTAGTAAATCTCACCTACAGGAGAGGTCATCTCCTCTATTTTCAGTCAAATGCCATGAAGCTGGAGAAGGTCAATCCTCTCCCAGACCCTTAACTAGCTGGGGACCCCTTTAGGACCAACACTTGGAGTTTGTACACTTTATAGATGGTATTGCACCTCATACTTGATGGAGTTCAGTAGACAGTTGCTGTTTTTCATCCCTTAAGCAGAATGTCTCCGAAAAAGATACCATATAAGAGTCAGCAAAGGAAGGAGAACCAAGATGGCGGCCTAGGTAGTTTCCTAAGCTGCTGCCTCATCAACAATTTAAAAAAAAACAACAACAAACAACTAAAATCAAAAAGGACTTCATCAAAACCACAGGAAAGCTGGCAGAATGGGATATCTACAACTAGAAAGAAGGAGAAGCGCCGCTGCCGCCATGTTGAGTTTAGAGGCGTAGCAGAGCTGCCGCTGGTGAGGGAGGCCCACTGAGAGCGGAGTCCACCCTGCCTTCCCAGCCCGCCCGCCTGCCGTGCAAGCGAGGGAGCCAGCACCAAGCCGCGGCCGCTCCTTCCGTTCGTGGTCCATGCGAGCCCGCCACCAGGCCTGGCCAGAGCCTCTGCCAAGCCTCCAAGAGCCAGCATCATGGCGGAACAGACCTACTCGCGGAGTGTGACGGAGGACCAAGAGGTTGTACCCAGGACACTCTTTGCGGCCTGGGACTCTAAACACCTAAACCCAGGGGACTCTGAAAGCCTGAACGTGTGAAATGAGAGCTGTGGAAGTTACTATGGCGGAGTCGGCTGAATCCTTCCCATTCTTCCCCCTTGTTGACCTCCTGCTCGCTGGCAGCAGTGGGCCTGGGCCCTGGGGGATCTAGGATAAGAAAACAGCAATCAGCGGACCCGGAGGATCCATGTGACCCAGAAGAGCCATGTGACCCGGGGAGCGGTATGACCCGGAGGAGTCGTGTGACCCGGAGGAGCAAGGTGACCCAGAGGGGCGGTGTGACCTGGAGGAGCCATGTGACCCAGGGGAGCCATGTGACCCGGAGGAGGAGTGGATTCTATTCGTGTGGTCCTGAGAAATTTGGACAGTCTGCAGCCATTTGCTACAGAACACTTTGTTGTATTTCCCTATAAAAACAAATGGGAGAGAGTGTCCCACTTGAAATTCAAATAAGGAAAAAAAAATCTGAGGAACAGAATAAACTGGTGAATATAATAGAATCAGGGCAAAGAAAGGGAGTGGACTAATAATTATCAGGGGGATGAGGGGTAGGGGTGCAGTAAGAGACTGGATTAAAATCGTATAACCAATGGATGAGGACAATGCGGGGAGGGGGTAAGGGCAGAGGATGGGATGGGAACTGGGTGGTAGGGAGCTTTGGGGGAGAAAAAGGAGAAACAATTATAATAATATGAGCAATAAAGATTTTTTTTTTAAAGAAGAAGATAAAAAAGAGTCAGCAAAATTGAATTGGCCACACTTCAGGTAGTCATTTTAAAATTGGATGCCTTGGCAAAAGATAGTACCATGGGCACATATTTACAAAGTCTTGGGAATCTCTTGTCTCATAAATATAAATCAAGGTTATGTATGTCTCTACATGTACTAAGGCCACAATACTAATAGTGACAAAAACACTCATTTCACTTCTCAGAATCCACAATGCTGGCTCTTAAATAAAATATTCTGTGGAACTTCCACCTCTCTGATAGGCCTTGGGAAGTTGGATTAATTGAAAGACACACTGAGCTCTTCAGAGAACTCTTATTTAAAAGTTTCAAAGTGGCAGATGGATTCCCCACTGGGTGTCACAATTACCACAGGCATTGATTAATCTAAATTTCTTGCCCCTGGGGACATAATACCAATGCCACACAGGTCCTTTAAATGCCCTTATTGACCCCAAAGGAAGACACCTTTAAAGTTAAGGTTTTGTAATTATCACCTTGCCATGCAGCCCTTTTCTTCTGGTCAAATGCCTACTTCCCTTCCTAGAGAGGCACTTCTCCTACTCCCTAAAATCTCAGCCATAATCAATATTTAAATTGATGTAAAAATGTTCAAGTGGTCAGTTGTGACCTGACCTAAAATTAATATTAAAATCTGCCTTGATAGCTTGCAAAATCAGGAGGGCCTTAAATAGCAAGTTCCCCTCCTCATTCTGTTACCATGGACAGTGTTCCCTTAGCCAAAAACTCTCTTTATCATGGGGAACAGACACAGTTCTTGCTCATCCCTGAGTAGCAGGATTCAGATCCATGCCAGCCCATGAAGTTATTCTAACAATCACATACTTCAAGGGTAACCTCTCCCTCTTGATACTATGTTTGACTCCTTCCGACCCTGCTTGTTCACCATGTTTCCAAATGCAACCCACTGTGGCCCTAAATGGCCCTTCCCTGGGCTGTGAGTATATGTGACTGATAAACTGCTGTCCATCTCATCTGTCCAATGTTGGATGTTGAATGTTTGGCCATCTCTATAACCCTAGGGTGGGGAATCCATTCTTCACCAATGATGTGAAAAGGAGATGACGATAACAAGAAGTTATAAAGAAAAAATTTATGTTGTCTTTTATATTTACCTATTCAATCAGTTTATTAATTTTTTCATGTGGATTCAAGTTACTACATAGTGTTCTTTCACTTAAGCTTAAAAATCTCCTTAGTATTTCTTGTACAGCTTGTCTGCCAGCAATACGTTTTCTTTATTTTTTGTTCATCTGGGAATGCCAGTCTTTTTTTAGCTGATGATAGTCTTTTTTTGTTTCATCAGTTTTAGTGTGTCATCTTACTGTCTTCTGTCCTCCATTATTTCTGGTGTGAAATTAGCTGTTAATCTTGCTGAGCAACCCTTATATCTAATGAGTCACTTATTTCTTGCTACTTTTAAGATGACCTCTTTTCCCTTGTCTTTTGACAGTTTGATTATGATTTGTCTAGATATGCATCTTTTAACATGTATCAGCCTACTTGGCTGTATTTTTTAGTTTCTTAGATGTGCAGGTTCATGTTTTCTTTTTTACATATCTAAAATTTGGGAAGCTTTCTGACATTATTTCTTTTAAAAAATGTATTATTGATTTCAGAGAGGAAGAGAGAGTGAGGGAGAATTATTGATAGACTGCCTCCTGCACACCCCACATTGGGGATCAAGCCCATAACCCAGGCATATACCTGGCTGGGAATCAAACTGTGACCTCCGGGTTCATAGGTTGATGACCAACCACTTAGCCACGCCATCTGGGCCTGACATTATTTTTTCAAATATACTCTTTGTTCCATTCTTTGTCTTTTTTCCTTCTGAGTCTTCCATTGTGCCTAGGCTTGGTTGTGTCCAATAGATCTCTGACGATCTGGTATTGTTTTTTTCTTTCTGCTTGTCAGGTTAAAAAAAAACCTCAACTGACCTATTTTTAAGTTCATTGATTCTTTCTTCTGCCTGATCAATTTGTTGTCAAATCCCTATAGTGAATTTTTCATTTCAGTTATTCTACTTTTCAACTCCATAAATTCTATTTCATTTATTTTATAATTTCTGTTTCTTTATGGTTAATCACTACTTGATAAAATATAATTTTTATACTTTGCTTTAGATCTGTAAATTTGGATTTCTTTATTGAGTATATTTAAAACATCTCATTTAAAGTTTTTTCTAATAAGAAAACAAGACCCATATATCTGCTGTCTACAAGAAACCCACCTCAGAAAAAAAAGACACACACACATACTAAGGGTGAAGGGATGGAAAAAGGTTTTCCAGGCAAATGGAATGAAAAAAAGCTGGGGTAGCAATACTTATATCTGACAAGATAGATCTCAAAGTGAAGGACATAACGAGATAATGAAGGCCACTTCATAATAAATCCAATAAGGAGAAATAACTCTAGTAAACATATATGCACCCAATACAGGAGCACTCAAATGCATAAAAAACTGCTGGAGGACATTAAAGGAGAGATTAACAGCATTATAATTAACAGCATTATAATCTCCTAATTATAATAGGAGATTTTTAATACCCCACTATTACCATTGTACAAATCCTCTAAACAAAAAAATCAGCAATGAAACATCAATCCTAAATGACTCATTAGACCAGATGGAATTAATTGACATCTTCACAACATTTCACCCCAAAGCCACAGAATATACATTCTTCTCAAGTGCACATGGGTCATTTTCAAACATAGACCATATGTTGGGACATAGGCAAAGTCTCTTCAAATTCAAGAAGATAGAAATCATATCAAACATCTCAGATCATAGTGGCATAAAACTGGAAATCAACTACAATAAAAATAATCCAAAGAAATCAAACACATGGAGACTAAACAGCACACTATTAAACAATGACTGGCTTACCAGAGAGATCAAGGAAGAAATAAAAAATAAAAAAAATCATGGCAACAAATGACAATGTAAACACAACAATCCAAAATCTATGGGACATAGCAAAAGCAGTCTTAAGAGGGAAGTGCACAGCTCTACATGCCTACTGCAAAAAAAACAAGAAACAATGGTAATAAATTATATAACCCTACAACTCAAAGAGTTAGAAAAAGAGCAACAAGAAAAGCCCAGTGTAAGCAGAAGGAAGGAAATAATAAAAATCAGAGCAGAGATAAACCACATAGAGACCAAAGAAACAATTCAAAAGATCAACAAAACCAAGAGCTGGTTCTTTGAAAGGATAAAAAGATTGATGAACCTCTAGCCAGGTTCACCAAGAAGCAAAGAGAGAGGACCCAAATAAACAAAATCAGAAATGAAAGATGAAATAACAACAGACCCCGTCGAAATACAAAGGACTGTTAAAAAATACTACGAATAACCCTATTCCAGCAAACTGAACAAACTGGAGGAAATGGACATATTCTTGTAGAAAAATATAACTTTCATAACTCAATCAAGAAGAATCTAAACAGCGCTATAGGCCAGTAACTATGGAAGAAATCGAAGCAGTCATCAAAAACCTTCCAGCAAACAAAACCCCAGGATTAGACAGCTTCACAGGAGAGTTTTATCAAACATTCAAGGATGAACTAAAACCTACATTCCTCAGACTATTCCAAAAAATTCAAGAGGAAGGAACACTTCCAAATTCCTTCTATGAAGCCAGCATCACCCTAATATCAAAACCAGATAAAGACAACACAATGGAAGATTCCCGGACTGAAACAAGATGGCGGCCTAGGTAGTCTCCTAAGCTGCTACCTCATCAACAATTTGGGGGGAAAAAAACAACAGCTAAAATTGAAAGGGATCATATCAGACCCACAGGAGGAATGGGATGGCTATAGCTAGAGACAAAGCAAGGCGCTGCTGCCGCCATGAGGAGTTTAAAACTACAGTGGAACCAGACCCACCTGAGCCACCGTCACCGACACCGCGAGTGAGGGAAGCCCACCGAGAGCAGAGCTTGCTCCGCCCTGGGCCCAGGGAGTGGGCCTTCCCAGCCAACCCGCCGTGGGAGCGGGGGAGCCCATGCTGGGCCTCAGCCGCGCCTTCCGCTCCTGCCCTGAATGAGATGCCTTTGAGCGCAGTCTGCCCACCCGCAGCCATCTCAGCCCGGCCTCCTCGCCCGCCGTGCTGGTAAGGAGCTGGCACAGCGCCTTCCATTCTCGGCCCTGGTGAGTCCTTTGTCCGCCACCTCTGCCGCTGCTGCCTTGTGGATTTTGAAACTACAATGGAGATTGAGCCACCGTCAACGCCGCAAGTGAGGGAAGCCCACAGAGAACAGAGCTCACTCCGCCCCAGACCCAGGGAGTGGGCAGCTTCGGAGCTTGGCCTCTGTGTCTGCACCCGCTCCGCTCCGGCCCCAAACGGGACACCTTTGAGCACGGTATCCCCACCCACAGCCATCTCAGCCTGCACGCAGCCCTCCCAGCCCGCCCACCATGTTGGTGAGGAGCTGGCACAGCGCCTTCCTTTCGCGGCCCCGGCGAGCCCTTCGCGCATCAAGCCCACCACTACAGTGCCGAGCCAGAGCCTCTGCTGAGACCCCAAGGAGGTACACCACTGCCGCCATGTGGATTTTAAAAATACAGTGGAAGAGGAGCCATGGGGGCCACCGCCGCACCCGCAGCCGCCGCTGCTGCCGCCACATCCACCACCACTGCCGCACCCGCCACCGCCACCACCGTGAGTGAGGGAAGTACACCGAGAGCAGAGCTCACTCCACCCCGGGCCCAGGGAGTGGGCTGCTTCGGAGGTTGCCCTCTGCGTCCACAGCCATTCTGCTCCCGCCCGGAACGAGACTCCTTGGAGTGCGGTCTCCCCGCCCGCAGCCGTCCCAGCCCGCCCGCCATGCTAGCGAGGAGCTGGTGCGGTGCCTCCCATTCTCGATCCCAGCGCCCCAAGGGGGCCAAATGAACGGGGTGAACCGTGTGTCCCAGGGGGCCGTGTGCCCCGATTGATCTGTGTGCCCCAGGGGGGCCGGGTGTCCCGGGAGAGCCGTGTGCCCCGGGTGAGCTGTGTGTCCCAGGGGGCCATGTTCCCTGGGTGAGCTGTGTGCCCCAGGGGAAGCAGTGGGACCCGGGGGTAGGGGAGGTGTGAACCAGAGGAGGAGCGGACTCTATTCATGTGGTCCTGAGATAGTCACCATAAAACAAGCAGACTGCCAAATGAGGAGCGGGTTCTATTCATGTGATTCTGAGATAGTCACCATAAAACAAGCAGATTGTCAAATGACAGCGGGGAGGGGAAGGAGACCTGGAGGGAGATAAGAGAACAACCGAAGGACTGGTATGCATGAATATAAGTACAACCAACGAACACAGAACTCTGGGGAGGGAGGGCATGAATGGGAGTTGGGGGGGGGGGCAATGGTAAGCTATGTACACATATAATACCTTAATTTAAAAAATCACATAAAAAATAAAATAAAATAAAATAAATCTGAAAAAAATAAAAAAATAAAAAATGCACAGAAAGTACACACCATGAGGGAACCCTAATGTAAACTATGGACTTTGGGTGATAGTGATTTGTCAATGTAGGCTTATTAAAACAAATGTACCATTCTGGTGTGGGATTTTGATAGTGGGGGAGTTGTGTGTGAGGGTAAGGGCAGAGGGTATATGGAAACTATACTTTCTTTTTTCTTAAGATATATTTTTAATTGATTTTTTACAGAGAGGAAGGGAAAGGGATAGAGAGTTAGAAACATTGATGAGAGAGAAACATCGATCAGCTGCCTCCTGCACACCCTCTACTGGGGATGTGCCCACAACCAAGGTAAGTGCCGTTGACCTGCATCGAACCCGGGACCCTTCAGTCCGCAGGCTGATGCTCTATCCACTGAGCCAAACTGACTAGGGCTGGAAACTATACTTTCTGTTCTTTTTTGCTGTGAACCTAAAACTGTCCTAAAAATAAGGTCTATTCAAAAATATGTATGTATATTTCACAATTTTTAAAAGAGGAAATGTCTAGAGAGACGTGATTATGGTGATAGTGCTCTAAGTTTCTCATTTTTTAGGCGATACATCAATATATTAACTTTATACTTAATAAGTATACTGGGTTGTCAACGTCCAAATTCTTACTTTTCCTGTTACACCATCCTTCTTCTGTAGGATCAAGTTTAGAATTATTAATTACCCAAGTTCTCCTAGGTTCAGTCTTGATAAGTGAACAGTCATATTCAGCACTTGGGCTAATTTTTGCAGTTGTCCTAGCTTCTTTCTCTTCCCTGCTTGTAAGGGTCTCTTTGCTGTCATGTTTGAAAGTTCTTTCCAAAATCATTCTCTCCAAAGAGTTGGTTCCTCTTGATCTCCAAGTTACAATAGCTGAGAGATAATGACCTCCTCCCTCATGACTTCCCCTAAAGTTAATCACCCTTTACCCCCTGCTTCAGGGAGGAACAGTGACAGAAGCCTTGGCATACTACTTGGAAAGGTCCCTGACTTGTGATCAAGAGGATTAGACTAAGAAAGAGGCCGAGCTAATGATTAAAGAGAGAGTCAGGGATCATGTTTCCTTGCTTCTATTCCTAGCAGTACTGTACTAGTACGGGAATGGTTCAAATTAACACCTGACTTTCTATCTGTGAAACTAGAGATACCAATCTATTTAGGCTCACAAAATACTTGGGGAAAATGTTTTTGTCAGTACCATAGGAGTGACTTACCAGAGAAGTCTGGGAATTTTTATAAATAAAATAACCATGAATCGGCTTGTAAACACCATGCCATTCCACAGCATCATTCCTTTTTTTTAGCTAGTTTTGTGTGTGTGTGTGTGTGTGTGTGTGTGTGTGTGTGTGTGTGTGTGTTTTGTTTTGTTGTTTGGTTTTTAGAACAGATTGTGCCATCCAACAGATTGCAGGCTTTGCTAGGAAGGAAAGGAGTGAAAGTGTGTTACAAGATTGCCTTCGAGGTTCTTACAATCCTACTGGAGAGAAAAAAAAAATTCATGTAGGAGGAGGAAGGATGATAGCAAACCACTGAAAATATCTCACTGGTTTGGAGTGCATGATCATTGCTTTATAAGTCAGAGGTGAGGCTGACCTTGGAAGAAAGAGAGTAAGTTTTGTGTAAGCTAATTAACTAAAAATTTAGGGCACTTCATAGGTTGCTTAAGAGTAAAGGCCAGAAGATCTGCTTTCAGACTCCTTCAGAAGCTGTTTTCTCTTAAAGAATGACTTTGTTAATGTCAACTGGGATCTGTTTTTTCAAGTCCTCAGCATATTTTACTGGTAGAAGCCTTATTTTCCTGACTCCTTTTTATCACAATGCTGCTGCCTGTCTTGGAAAGTAATAAGACTCCGCTCCTTGGACAGTGTCCTACATCCTAGCTAGTCTACAAGTTTAGATTGAACTTTTACCTAGTTAATGTTCAGAAGTAAAGTTTGACTCCATCAAGGAAAAGTGGTAAGAGACATGATCCTTTGTGGATAGTGTATCTCAAGTGAGGCACTGTAGATCAAATAAGGGAAATGGGGATATGTTATGCTTTCATATGTTATGCTTTCCTGATGACTAATACCGTAATTTTTATTTATTTGTTTAATGTCTATTTTTCTAACTAAATGGCAGATTCTTGGAGGGTGGTGACTATATCTTTTTCATTCTCTGCTGTATCCCCAATACTTAGCACAGTATCTGACACATAGTAATTGTTCTACAAATATTTGTTAACTGAATGAAGAAGTAATTAAATGGGACTTAATTTTTTATAGATTAAAAAACAGGACTCAAAGCGGTTAGATAATTCGCACATGGTGACTATTATGAGATAATTTCCTGTGTATATCTCCTGTTTCTGCCCATCTTCTGACCAGAGACACTGACTAACATTGTTCTGGACTATTTTTTCAAGAATATTTATATAGCCGAAACTGGTTTGGCTCAGTGGATAGAGCATTGGCCTGTGGACTGAAGGGTCCCTGGTTCGATTCCGGTCAAAGGCATGTACCTTGATTGCGGGCACATCCCCAGTGGGAGGTGTGCAGGAGGCAGCTGATCGATGATTCTTTCTCATTGATGTTTCTAACTATTCCTCTCTCTTCCTCTCTGCAAAAAATCAATAAAATATATATATTTTTAAAAAAGAATATTTATATAGTGAACAGCTTTGGAAGATACAGTGTCTCCATGTGAAACTAGGAAAGACATATTTACTGCTCAGCTTAAAGATTCAATCAGCTCAATTCAGATTCATTAAGCTCAATGTTACTTCCCTGTAACACAACCCATAGCATGTTCACATATCACCTGGTCCTTTTTGAGTAACTCCTATGAGATTTGGGGGAAATGGGAACTGACACAAGAAAATGATATACTCTGGCTATTGCTATTGCTGCGTGAAATAAGTTGCCTTATCTCTGACCCAGAAGTCTCAAGTATTATGCCAGCATCCATGAAAATGTGGCAGGCTAACTTGTTAGCTTGCAAGTACACATATATAGTGGAATATCACTCATACATAAAAGGAATGAAATCTTTCCATTAAAGACAGAAAAAGGCAAGTACTGTATGATTTTACTTATATGTAGAATCTAAAAAACAAACAAAACAAAATAGAACCTGGCCAGTGTGGCTCAGTGGCTGAGCATGAGCCTATGAACCAGGAAGTCACAGTTTGATTCCCAGTCAGGGTACAGGACCAGGTTGTGGACCCCCTCCCCAGTGGGGGGCATGCAGGAGGCGGCCTATTGATGATTCTCTCTTATCATTGATGTTTAAGTCTCTCCCTCTCCATTCCTCCCTGAAATCTATTTAAAAATATGTATTTTTAAAAATGGAAACAAGCCGAAACCTGTTTGGCTCAGTGGATAGAGCGTTGGTCTGTGAACTGAAAGGTCTCAGGTTCGATTCCAGTCAAGGGCATGTACATTGGTTGTGGGCACATCCCCAGTGGGGGGGGGGGTGCAGGAGGCAGCTGGTCAATGTTTCTCTCTCGTCGATATTTCTAGCTCTCTATCCCTCTTCCTTCCTCTCTGTAAAAAAAAAAATCAATAAAACATATTGATGAAAATGAAAACAGAATCAGAGAACAAACTGATGGTTGCCAAATGGGACAGGGTCAGGGCATGGGCAAAATAGGTGAAGGGGATTAAGAAGTAAAAACTGACAATTATAAAAACAGTAATAGGAATGTAAAGTGTAGCCTAGGGAATATAGTCAATAATATTGTAATAATTATGGTATCGGATGGGTACAACATTTATCAGGGCAATTACTTCCTAAGTTATGTTATATAAATGTCTAATCTCTAAGTTGTACACTTGAAACTAATATAATAATGTATGTCAACTGTAATGGAAACTTTTTTAATTTTTAAAATAATACTGTAATAGCTACGTATAGTGCCAGATGGGTAGATAAACTTATTGTGGTGATTACTTCATAAGGTATATAAATATCTAATCATTATGTTAAATGCCTGAAGTTAATATAATATTGTATGTGAACTATAATTTAAAAATAAATTTTAAGATGAGTGAATAAAACAGCCATGGAACATTTACACAATGGAATACTACTCGGTTATAAAAAGGAATAAAATTTTACCCTTTGCGACAACATGGGTGGATCTAGGGAGTATTATGCTAAGTAAAATAAGCCAGTAAGAAAAAGACAAGTACCATATGATTTCACTCATATGTGGGATCTAATGAACAAAATGAACTAACAAGCAAAATAGAGACAGACTTATAGATAGAGAGCAGTTAGACAGCTCTGTTGTGGGGGGAGGAATTTGGCAAATAAGAAAAAGAAAGAGCTTATGAACATGGACAATAGTGTGGTAATTGCAGGGATGAGGGGTGCCGTGGGAGAAGAAAGATTGTAGTGAAGATAGCCTTGAAAACCATGAGACTCCAAAGCAGCTTTAATCATCACCCTCTTTTTATCTTCCTCTTGTATAATGCTTCTGCTTCCCCCTGTAAGTCTGCTCTGTTCTTCTCTGGATACTGATTTGAAATTCCCTCCACAGTCTACAGGACAAGTTTTTACAGGGTGCTGGTTGGATTGCCTTAGCTTGTTAATATCACTTCTATCAGGCAGAGCTCTTTGTGCCTTGCTACTTTATCTGTCACCAAATTGTTGGGCCCATTCATGGTATAATCAAGGTCACCTCTAGGCCACTAGCTGCATTTGCTTTCCTGAGAAGTATGCAGTAAGTATAGTGTTGGACATGGCAGTCACCATGACTAATATGGTCTAGTACAGAGGACTTCCCTCTGAAGGTTTATGTCAGCCTTGGTGACAATTCACCTGTGAGAGATTTAGCTGAACAGGATAAAAAACAGGTTAGTTCTCTGTGCATATGGAATAGACAACTGTCTATGCCAGTGTTTCCCAAGTCATGAGAACCCCTGCATCAGATTTATCTTAGTGCTTTTTAAAAAATATTTTTATTGATTTCAGTGAGGAAGGGAGAGGGAGAGAGAGTTGGAAACATCAATGATGAGAGATAATCATTGATTGGCTGCTTTCTGCATGCCCCCAACTGGGAAACAATCCCACAACCCAGGCATGTGCTCTTAACCAGAAACGAAACCAGGACCTTTCAGTCCACAGGCTGACACTCTATCCACTGAGCCAAACCAACTAGGGCTTAGTGCTTTTTAAGCATTCAAATTTCTGGGCTTTAATTCAGACCTATAGAATAGAATTTTGGAGTTGGGATCAGGGAATCTGCATAGTTAACAAGTTCCTAACGTACTCTGTGCACACTAGAGTTGAGAACCTCTGTTCTATAATCTTCAGGTTTCATTTGACTTGTTGCTTCTTTCTGGACAATTCTTTCCCTATTATCTCTGCTTGGCAAAATCCTGCCCCATCCCTGGAGGCTATGCTCAGATGTAGCTGCCTTCATGAAGCTTTCCATGATTACATGTCTCCTTAACTCCAACTATCTCCAGTTGCTATGACATAGGGGACATTAAGTGTGTAAGAGCTGGGGTGCATGGGAGTTTTGAGGATATGAGGAAGCACACCTGGAACAGAGCTGTAGGAAAAGATTTGTGTTTAACACCAAAATTTTTATTTAGAAAAATTTGAAAGTAAGCTGTGATGAATACCAACGTACCCTTTACCTTTACCTAGAAATTATTAACATTTTAGATTTTCACACATGTTCTTTATCCATACAAATATACACCCATATGTAATACAAATATATATGTATTTGGTGACAACATTTGAAATTAAATTGCAGTATCACATCACTTTGCTCCTAAATATTTCAGTATGTATCTCCTAAGAACAAGAGCACTCACTCATTATCTTGCAAAATCTAATATCATTATCATATCCAAGAAATATAACATTGATAGAATAATGTCATCCATATCAATTCCATGTAAAAATTTTTCAAATTATCTCTAAAACACCCTAGCTATTTGTGTTAATACAGGATTAAATCAAGAATTGTGGATTTCAGCTGAGACCAGTTTGGCTCAGTGGATAGAGCGTCAGTCTGCGGACTGAGGGTTCCCAGGTTTGATTCCAGTCAAGGGCATGTACATTGGTTGCAGGCACATCCCCGGTAGGGGGTGTGCAGGAGGCAGCTGGTCGATGTTTCTCTCTCATCAACATTTCTAGCTCTCTATCCCTCTCCCTTCCTCTCTTTGGAAAATCAATAAAATATATTTTTTAAAAGAATTGTGGATTTAATTTTATTATCTTTTCTCTTTAGTCTCTTTTAACCTAGATTCTATAACAGTACTTTTAGCTTTTTTCTTAATGATACCAATATTTTTTTAAGAGTCCAGTTCAGTTGTTTTGTCTACACTCTGGATTTGTCTGATTGTTTCCTCATAATTAGGTTCATATTAAACATGTTTGGCAAGAATACTACAAAAGAATGTTGTTTACTTCTCATTGCATCACACCAGGAGGTCCAAATGCCATTGCCCTGCTATTGGTGATGTTAAATTTGATCACTTATTTAAGGTGGTGTCTTCTAGATCTTTTTGTTGTAAAAGTACATTTTCTTCTTTAAATTTAATAAGTAATTTGTGAAATAATAATGAATACACATATTTAAAAAGCTGTCAAGGTGATTCTCGAGTGCACTAAATTCTGAATCACATCACAGGGCTCCTCAAAGGCCTTATCTACTTTTATGATCCAAGCTTAGCATGACTGCTTTCACCATTCACCTCTCACTCCACCTCCAAACACCTCCTTCCTCTTTCCTGGCCCCAAATCCTTAGCATGAGAGACATTAGTAGGCCAAATAGAGTTGTTGCCTTCAACCTGAGGAGGCTTACTTGATCCCTTTACCACTCATATCATTGGCCTTGTGATGAAGAGCCCTTGAAAAAGAACAAGGTATTTTTGATTGTTTGATTTGTTTGTATTGTTATCAATAATCATTGCTATTATTTTTTTTAATGAACTAAGTCAAGCACTTCATATAAATTACATTATTTGATACTTATTCTAATCCAGTGATTTTCCAGATGGGAAAATTGAGGCTCAGAGAGGTAATGTAACATCCCTAAGGTTACACAGATATTAAGAATTGGAACTGGATTCAGATCCATGTGTAATTATAGAGCCCATGCTTTGCTGTTGTTGCTATTGTTTTTTAAAAATATATATTTTACTAGAGGCCTGGTGCACGAAATTCGTGCCCCGGGGGAGGGGGTATCCCTCACCCCAGCCTGCACCCTCTTCAATCTAGGACGCCTTGAGGGATGCCTGTTTAGTCCTAATTTCAATAGAATAGGGACTAAATGGGCAGTCGGACATCCCTCTCAGAATCCAGGACTGCTAGTTCCCAACTGCTCGCCTGCCTACCTTCCTGATTGCCCCTAACCACTTCTGCCTGCCAGCCTGATCACCCCCTAACCACTCCCCTGCCAGCCTGATTGATGCCTAACTGCTCCCCTGTTATCCTGGTCACCCCTAACTGCCCTCCCCTGCAGACCTGGTCTCCCGCTCAACTGCTCTCCCCTGCAGGCCTGGGTACCCCCCAACTGCCCTTCCCTTTAGGCCTGGTCACCCACAACTTCCCTCCTCTGCCAGCTTGGTGACCCCTAACTGCCCTCCCTTGCAGGCCTGGTCCCTCCCAACTGCCCTCCACTGCTGGCCTGCCTGATCGCCCATAACTGCTCTCCCTTGCAGACCTGGTCCCTCCCAACTGCCCTTCCCTGCTGGCCATCTTGTGGTGGCCATCTTGTGGCCACATGGGGGCAGTCATCATGTGTGTTGGAGTAATGGTCAATTTGCTTATTACTCTTTTATTAGATAGGATAGAGGCCTGGTGCACAGGTAGGGGCCGGCTGGTTTGCCCTGAAGGGTGTTCCAGATCAGGGTGGGGATTCCCTTGGGCATGGAGTGGCCTGGGTGAGGGGCCTGTGGTGGTTTGTAGGCCAGCCACACACCCCAGTGACCCAAGTGGAGGCCCTGGTATCTGGAATTTATTTATCTTCTATAATTGAAACTTTGTAGCCTTGAGTGGAATCCAGGGCTGGCCAGGGTGTGAGGGAAGCTTGGCTTCCTCAATTTCTGGGGAAACCCAAGCCTCCTGCTTGCTCTATGGCCACAGCCATCTTGGTTGGTTTAGTTTGCATACTCACTCCTGATTGGCTGGTGGTCATGGCTTGTGGAGTTATGGTCAATTTGTATATTATTCTTTTATTATATAGGATTGATTTTTTTACCCAGAGGAAGGTAGAGGGATAGAGCTAGAAACATTGATGAGAGAGAAACATTGATCAGCTGCCTCTTGCACACTCCCCACTGGGGATGTGCCTACAACCAAGGTACATGCCCTTAACTGAAATCAAACTTGGGACCCTTCTATCTACTGAGCCAAACCGGTTAGGACAGAGCCCATGCTTTTAAGCACTATACTATACACCCTAATGAGCAATAATTCCACCTGACTTCAGAGTTATCAGACAATTATCTTTTGAAAAGTTTTAGGCCCTCAGCATTCCTGATAATGAAGAAGCAGGGACACTGGACTTACTCTCTTTTAAAGTGATGAGATGATGCAACAGAGAAATCAGTTAGCATTCCTGTGGTCTTACAGCAAATGAGTAACTGAGCAGAGCTGTTGATGGGGAGACCTTAAGCTCTTGCTTATGAATTTGATTTTGATTTAAGAGGTAGCTAAGAGCCACTGTGATTTCTGTCTGGTGCTTACTGAATCCAGAGTGAGTTCATTGTTGGATTAATATCACTGACCTGTGTAGGGGAAATGCCGATGCTTGATAATGGACAGGCTTGCAGGATTTGGTGGGAAAGACTGGTGTTGACTAATAGCCCCTTCTGTGCTCAGGGCACTTGAATGGTGTCTTTCAGTTTACAGATCTCTGTCCAGCATGTCACAGGGGAAAATACCACCTCTTAGATCAGTGGTTCTCAACCTTTCTAATGCCGCGACCCTTTAATAGAGTTCCTCATGTTGTGGTGACCCCCAACCATAAAATTATTTTTGTTGCTACTTCATAACTGTAATTTTGCTACTGTTAATGAATAGTAATGTAAATATCTGTGTTTTCTGATGGTCTTGGGCTCTAAAGCAGTGGTTCTCAACATGTGGGTTGCAAAAGTAATTTTATGGTTGGGGGTCACCACAACATGAGGAACTGTATTAAAGGGTCGTGGTATTAGAAAGGTTGAGAACCACTGTCTTAGATTCTAGTTAGCTCAGATAAACCCCTCTTGTTCTGACACTACATCCTCCATTCCCAACAAACTGAAAGAAAAAACAAAACACCTTGTAAAGGTGCTTCAAATTTGTGTAGCCTACAGTTTTTTCTAGTCTACCAATTCTCCCATGAGAATGCCAAACACTGCAGTGAAACAAAATAAAAGAAAACAAATCACATAAAACAAGACTCTCTCCTGCTAGCAAGAGTCGCTTGTAATTTTGGGGGATGGGGTTATTGCACAAGTTATCTTTAGTATCAGGTTGTCCACTTAATGACAGAAGTATCAGGAAAATATCTGCACCTGTTTCGAAGTTTCATCTATGGCTTGAGATAGACACAGACAAATACATATAGAGTATCATCCCAATTTTAGCATATGTGCTGTCGGAACAAGCATATGTACAAATAAAGTATCATCCAAATTTAGCATATGTCCTGATACATGAAACAGCATTGTAAATACTGCAGACACAGAGGATTTCAAAGTGGGAAGAGTTCTAAGAGGTCATCTAGCAAAGCTCTCTATCCTAGTCATCACCTGCACCCCCGCCCCTGTGCAGCCATGCATGCTTAGAACATCTCCATACTGAGATATGCCAAACTTTGGGCAGCTCCAGTGACAAGTTGTTGTTTTTAAAATATATATTTTTATTGATTTTTTTTTACAGAGAGGAAGGGAGAGGGATAGAGAGTTAGAAACATCGATGAGAAACATCGATCAGCTGCCCCTTGCACACCCCCTACTGGGGATGTGCTTGCAACCAAGGTACATGCCCTTGATCAGAATTGAACCTGGGACCCTTCAGTCTGAGGATATTTTTCTATTGATTTTTAGAGAGTGGAAGAGAGAGGGAAAGGCAGAGAGAAACATTGGCTCTATCCACTGAGCCAAACCAATTAGGGCTCCAGTGACAAGTCTTAACCAAGTTTCAGAAGCAGCTGGTTTCTGTAACCAGCTTCCCTTCCCTTCCCTTCCCTTCCCTTCCCTTCCCTTCCCTTCCCTTCCCTTCCCTTCCCTTCCCTTCCCTTCCCTTTCCTTTCCTTTCCTTTTTTTTTTTTTTTAACAAAAGCCTTTTATAAAATAAGGTAAAACCCATTCTCCAAGTACCTTCTAGCAGCTTCTGGGGGATAATTCCTTCCTCTGGACTCACTCAGAACAAGGGATCTCCTTTTCTATGCAGTCCATACCCCTGACCCTAGAGATGCTGAAACTTCTACCATCACAGATCCCGGCCAGGACCCTCTCTGCAATAACTCATCTATCCTTTCAGCTGCTCCCTTTCAATGGTAGGTGTCTCCAGGATTCATTATCTCAGTGGGTGCTGCCCCACGTATGTTGCTCTGATCCTTCCTGCCTACCAAGCAAGCACAAGGCTTCTTGGTGGCTGGGCCTCTGCAGGCCCACTGCAGTGCTATCACTCTGCTTGCCAAAAGCAATTTGATGCAGCAGGTAAGAAAGTGGTTACAGAGGTACATTGGGTTTCTGAGAGGCACCAGTCTAGCTAAGACAGAAATAGGCTCTAACTTAATAATAATCTGCTCATCACACACAGTAAGAGACACCCTGACTTATTCAAAGACACCGTGGGTGGTGCAGAGGATGAATAAGCATGATTCATTGCCACTCTGACACCCAGGGCACGAAGAATAATAAAACCCAAAGAACTGTAGGCGCGTGAGTAGTAAATTAAGAGATCCAGGGCTCAGCTAGATGCTAGACATCAATGTTACCATGGCAATAAAGGGCTATAGCGTTCAGCAGCTATTACAGAGGAGGCATCTAATAGTCTAGTCTATGTCACAGACAAAGCTCAAGGGGCTAGCAAAGACCAATTAGCATATGCTTTCATTAGGGGCTGCTGCACATTTCTCTTCATTCCAGTTGGTTGTTTGTTTGAACCAATATATCTTGCCTGCGTTATACTCATTAGTGCCTTTTAGCCACTGGAAATAGGTTTGAATCTCCACAAGGGCCTCATAATTTCCCAAGCCTTCATTTTTTACTCTAGGGATCTAGGTGTTTACAGTCACAAACCCATGGCCCCCAGTCCCTCGAAATGAAAACATCTCTCACTGTACAACTGTACTTGACAGATGGAAACTGTTCAGGAATGTGATGTGCTAAGGGTTCTTCCTGGAACCCAGTGAAATGGGGATCCGGGGCTATTATCTGGACCATTTAGGTCAAGAAAATCCTCTGGCCTTAGCCAGTGAGCCTACTGGCCCCGCTTGCTGACCACTACTCAGAGACTAGCAATGCGGGAGGGGGAACTTTGGGCACTGGGGACCATACTGACATCATCAAAGTCGGGCAGTAGCTGTTCCAGCTTGAAGGACTCCCCTTCAAGGTCCAGCCCAGACCCCACCTATTCTGGGAAGCCTTCCCTGATCTTTGCAGCCACAGATGAGTTCCCCCTCCTCCATACCCTTCTAAGATGACACCCTATGCTGGGAAGCATTCACAGGCAGCCTCACGCCCTAGGCCAGACTGGAGTTTCCTCACCCATGACTTCAGAGTTCACTAGGCCATGAATGCTGGAAGGGATTGGGGTTCTAGATAGCACTCAACAATGCCTGGGTAACTCCAATGGCAAACAACTTTTTTAAGCTCCAATGCACATGATCTCCCAGAGACTCCATGAAGATTTAGCCAATCCCTAGGTAAAGAAAGTACAAAACTGCTCTTCGATGGCTCTGGGACACATCCCCCCCTCCCACCTCACACAATTGTGGAAATAATCCACCAGAACAGATGCCATTTCAGGGTAGAGACAAAGATTCTCTGAAGAGTGCTACAATCTCTTTCTTCCTTTGGGAAAAGGAGGACCCAGTCCATAAGATTGCTTCTGTTCGATGTCAGCAACCATGTAGTTTTCGGGGGGGGGGTATTTTTATCACCTGAGGATATTTTTCTATTGATTTTTAGAGAGTGGAAGAGAGAGGGAAAGACAGAGAGAAACATTGATGTAAGAGAAATACATCAATTGGTTGCCTCCTGCACAAACCCCGAATCAGGCCAGAGAACCTGCAACCAAGGTACGTGCCCGTGACCAGAATTGAATTCAGGACCCTTTAGTCCACGGGCTGATGCTCTATCCACTGAACAAAACCGGCTTGGGAAGCAACCATGTACTACCCTAGTGTAAACAGGAAAGGGGACTTATAGAAGCAGCTGCTAATACTTGTGCCCAAGGACTGGGTATATAGTTTTAGAGACTTGAATCATTTGCCTTTGAACCTACTGTTACATTCAAAGCTTCTCCTTTCTCCCTACTCTCTTGCCTCTATAGCCACTCCTGCATTATGTTCCCATTGGTCACTCTGTCTCCAATCTGCTGCACTGTCAATCAGATTGCTTTTCCCCCAAAATTAGTGGTATTGGTTTCTCCCTTAGCTAGATTTTTTTTTTTAATTTTGGATTCATAGTGGTTTCTGTCTTTGAGATCCTTTGAGATTTCTTTATTTTACCCCCACTCAACTGTCATTCCAGAAGGCAGCATGGGCTATAGTCAAAATACATTGCAAATATATTAAGTATATAGCAAGTCTCAAATTACCCAGAATGCTAGGGAACAAGAGATTTTGGAGAATAAAATATTTTCTTACCTGAGGTCATTGTTCCAAGTCCCCTTTTATCTTCTCACCCTTAAGTTTTTTCCAGATTTATTGAGATATAATCCTATATCATAAAGAGGTAATATGCAAATTGACCATGATGCCCTCACAAGATGGCTACCCATAACCAGGCTGGCAGGTGGGTTAGTGAGGGACGACCAAATGACTTACAGCAGGCTGCATGGGACGACCAGGCATGAGGGGGGGGAATGAGGGGTGACCAGGCTGGCAGAAGGAGAAGTTGGGAGCTACCAGGCCAGCAGAGAGGGGCTGTTGGGGCAACCAGGTTGGCAGGGAGGGAGCTGTTGGGGGTGACCTGGCCAGCAGCAGGGAGCAGTTAGAGGTGACCATGCAGGCAGGCAGGCAGGCAGATGAACGATTAGGAGCCAGCAGTCCAGGATTGTGAGAGGGATTTCCAAATGCCAGTTTAGGCCCAATCCCCAGGATCATCCTGGCAGTTGGTCATCCCCTGAGAGGTCCTGGCTTGGAGAGAGTGCAGGCTGGGCTGAGCCCCCCCCCCCCCCCCCGTACGAATTTCATACACTGGGCCTCTAGTGTACATATAACATTGTGTGAGTTTAAGATGTACAATGTGATTTGATATACTTATTTTTATTATTTTCAATCCTCACCCAAGGATATGTTTTTATTGATTTTAGAGAGAGGAGAAGAGAGAAAGAAAGAGAGAGAAATATGGATATGTGAGAGAAACATCAATCTGTTTCCCCCCATACTCACCTGACAAGGGATTGAGCCCTCAACCTGGGTATGTGTCCTGACAGGGAGTTGAACCCAAGAACCTTCAGTGTATGGGATGATGCTTCAACCAACTGAGACACATGGCCAGGGCTAAAAGTTTGTGTCTTTTGACCAACATATCCCCAGTTCTCCTGCTCCCAACCCCTGGTAATCACTATTCTACTCTCTGTTTCTATGAGTTTGGATTTTTTAGAATTCCATATGTGAGATCATACAGTATTTATCTCTTTCAGTATGACTTATTTCACTTAGTATAATGCCCTCAGAGTCTGTCCATGTTGCCACCAATGGCAAGATTTCCTTCTTTCTCTTGGCTGAATAATATGCCACATCCTTTTTATGCATTCATCTGTAGACAGACACTTAGGTTGTTTTCCTAACTCCAATATTGTAAACAGTGCTGCCTCCCACGCTTGATTTCTGAAATCTTACTAACATGACTATACTTTCTTTTTTGCCTTAGTAAGATAAGACCAGTTAACTAGGCTTTTGTTTGTGTTTTATTTTTTATTGATTTCAAAGAAGAAAAGAAGCAGGGAAAGAGAGAGAAAGAGAATCATTGATCGGCTGCCTTCTGCATGCCCCATACTGGGAATCGAGCTGGAAAGTTGGGCATGTGCACTGACTGGGAATTGAACTGTGACCTGCTGGTTCATAGGTCATCACTCAACCACTGAACCATGCCAGCTGGGCTTTTTAAAAAAATATTTTATTGATTTTTTTACAGAGAGGAAGGGAGAAGGATAGAGAGCCAGAAACATCGATGAGAGAGAAACATCGACCAGCTGCCTCTTGCACACCCCCCACTAGGGATGTGCCCGCAACCAATGTACATGCCCTTGACCGGAATCGAACCTGGGACCTTTCAGTCCGCAGACCAACGCTCTATCCACTGAGCGAAACCGGTTTCGGCATGGGCTTTTTTTTTTTTTTTTTTAAGGCTTCCAAGGGTTCTCACATTTAACATCAGGAATTGCACAAAGTTTCAAGAGGAGAAAGTATAAGAGGTAGAACTTGGTATCTACTGAGACCAGGTTATCCCTTGGGATAAAAAATTAAAATCTAAAAAGAGGAATGAGTTTCTTTTAGTTTTTTAGTGGCCTCTCTTCAAATAAAGGTATGGGAGGAGATTCTGCTAAGGAAAAGTACCAATTAGTAACAATCTAGTAAATGAAGTCTTTATTTTAAATTAACCACTACCAAACTTATCTGCATCCAGATAGCCTAAAATTGGAATTATGAATAGACAGAGAAATCTATTCCAGGTATTGTGTTATTTTTCTTGGTTATGAATCTGCCCAGAATATCAGTATCTGCAATATTCTTAGTCATCCTGGTGTAATGGGGAAAAAGGGGGAGTAATTTGTGAAGAAAGGATTACAAACTCTACCCAGGCCTTTTAGCACCCAAACTCCAGTGGGGTGGATCAAACAGCCAAAAATGTTATACACTGTTCTTGGCTGTTTCTATAATTTTTATTTTGTTGGATCCCACTTTGGCTTCAAGAGTTATGCATGTCTGGGAAACTGACACTGCAAAGTTCTGGCTTGTTCCCTGTCCCGATGCTAAGGGATAAATATAGATCTCAACCACTACAGAAATTTGGCCAGGATTCCAAGGGATGTGTGTGTGAGGGGCAGCGACTGATGGAGCCTTTCTGACATGTGGTCTAGAAAAAGGCTTCTTTATGTCCAAGACCCTCTGGTGTGGGGAGGGGTAAAACTAAAGCCTGGCTTCTAAAATCAGGACCCATAATCTATATTTTCAGGAGCTCCTGGGGTGACATCGATAGATATTGTAGGTGGCTTGGCGCGTGTGTGGGATGGGGAGAGCAAAGGGAATCTTTCCTGACACCCTAGATCCTTTTGCATGAGATCAGCCTTATGAAAAAAGAAAGTTATTCTTGGTCATCTCCCTTCACCCCTAACTCCCACTCCAGCCCTGCACACACTGATATCCAACTCTCAATTGAGAAGAACACAATTTAAGATTTTCATTGGGCCCATAAGTGTCTCAGGCACTAGAAAAGGGCAGGGGGTGGGAAAAGACATGAATTGGGGGGGAGGTGAGTTGCTCATCCTTGTGACCCAGAATATCTCCCCCTCCCTGTAATGATGAGCTTGCTTTTCCATAGGGCTTTCCTTTGATTCAGGGAAGGGGCCAACCAATGAGAGAGGGGCATGTTAGATTATTTTGGGGAAGGACTTATGCCAGGAGGGTTCACTTTTACTAGGCAGCAAGTGGCCCCAGCAACCAGTGTCTCCTGCAGAAGCTCCAGGACTCTCACCCACTTGCCTGCCTCTGCTTCGCCTTTGCCCACTGAACAGCTATGAGGAGGCAGCTCCGGTCCAGAAGGGCTCCGGTCTTTCCTCACAGTTATCGCTACAGACTTGTGAGTCCCAGGGAACAGAATTATTTGCTGCTTCTTTTTAGTGGGGTGGGTGGGGGTTGTGTAGGTCTTGGTTTGTGGATTCTTCTCCTTGGGATGGCAGAAACAGTGAAGTTTAAGGAAGCACATAATTTCAAGAGCCAGCAGTGGCTCTCAGCATTCCATTTCACCTTAAATTTCTGGGTTGAAAGAGGAAGCCTCTCTTCCTAAGGAAGAAAGATAAGGGAAGGGGAAGATGCTAGATAATGAGAGGAAATTTTTCTTGAGAGCTTAGAATTAGAACAAACATTTTGGAGTCTGGGAGTAAAGGTTTCATTATGAAAGCAGGAAATTTAACCAAGAGAGAGGGGAAGGGGAAAAGGAAATGAAAGGCCCTGCCTACTCAGCTGTCTCAGTCCCTTTTGGTGGTCGCTTCTTAGAAACCCAGCTGCTCTTTTACTAAATTTCTTTTACGGAAATTCCAAACTATAGCTAAAATCATAGAATCCTAGGTAGATGCTGGTAGTAACCCTAAATATCATTTATCCAGAACCCCTCATTATGTAAAAAAGGCTGCTGGGGCTCAGAGCACAGGAGTGATTGAAAATTAGTGGAAGTGCCAAGGTGAAAATGCAAGTTTTCTCACGTCTAATCTTGTGCTCTTTCCATTTTACTTGCAGTATGCAATTACCCAACCCTCTGACCCCCAACCACCCATTGCCATTCTGCCTGTCACCCCAACCTGACACACACACACACACACATTTGATGCCACCATTTATCACCAGAGTGCATTGCACATTTTTTTAACCCAAAGTTTCTTTACATTTACTTCACTATAATTCATTAATATATGCACAGACAGTACTTGTTTGAAGGGGGATATATTCTGAAATCTCCCCCCCCCCCACACCCCGAGAGGATTTATATCTGAGCCCCAGGAGGAAATAAAGCTTAATCCATTTTTGTTTGGGAATCGCCATTTATATAATCAGGGGGTTAAGTAAAAACAACCAGCAGAGGAAAACATAAAGTATTGTAATCTTATATGCACCTAAAAGGGGCTTCCCTTAACTTTCCAGCTACAATTTGTAAAATCTTTCTTTTGACATCTCAAAATTCCTTCCAGCTCTTACAGAAGTCACAATCTGTAGGACATATATAACTGTTCCTTATTTGACTTCTTTTCTGTGTAATGTTACTAAAAATGTATGTAATTTCAATGATTTGTCAACTGGTTTGTATTTTATTCTTATTTCTTATTTTAATTTTTCAATTACAATTTACATTAACTATTTTCTGTATTAGTTTCATATGTACAACATAATGGTTAGATAGTCATGTGCTTTACAGAGTGTTCCTTGATATTTCCATTATCTATCTGGCCCCATACATAGTTATTATGATATTATTGACTATATTTTCTATGCTATAATTTACATTTCTGTGACTGTTCTGTAACTATCAATTCATACTTCTTAATCCCAATTCCTTCACCTTTTATTCCCAGTCCCTCAACACCCTGCCCCACTGTCAAGCATCAGTCTGTTCTCTGTATCTATGAGTCTGTTTCTGTTTTGTTCCAATTTGGATTTTCAATGCATCAGAGGATCTTGCTCTTTATAAAGAACACAATCAAATTTAATTTTTTTTAATTTTTAAAATTATTTGATGCAGTGAATAATTGTGTGCTAATTTCTCTTTGAAAATTAACAAATCATTTTTTAAATTTATTTTTATAATTAACAGTATTACAGATGCCCTCCATTTTCCCCCTTTGCCCCCCATCCACCCATCCCCTGCCCTACCCCAGGCCTTCCCTACGTTATTGCCCGTGTCCATGGGCTATTGTTCAAATGTTTACAGGGTATTACCCAATGCAGGACACAAATTTATCCTTTGGGTCATACTGCTTGTTTATATATTTGTTTATATGTTTATATATTTAGAGTTCTCAAAATGGAGCCACCCTCTGTCCTTCAGACTCTTTCCTTTTAGGGCAACATGATGGCCCCAGCACACACCCACTATTATATCCCAACACATTCACACTATCACATGAGGGCAGTGCCACTTTAGGAAACTGACAAAAGCAGACCTTCTCATTACCAAAGGATTCCCTACTGGATACCGTTAAATAGTTAGTTGCACAAAAGCACCTCTCTTCCATATAATGAGGTTCCCCTATACCTAGAAGCAGGGGAGTGGGAAAAGATATTTGAGGTTCTTAATACTGAGGCATCTTGAGAACCATGGGGAAATCAGCTCTGAGAAGGTTAATTCTTCCCTCGAGGGTAAAGCTCTAATGACAAGCCATCTTTAATAGGATTATAATGAAAGCTCATATCTACAAATAAGATCAGGCTGAGGTCAAGGCCAGCTGCCTCCTCTGTGGAGCAGAGGTGGAGGGCTGGCATATAGACACAAGGAGAGAAAAGGAAGTTGTTCAGAAAATATAAAGGGACTATAAATTCCCCCATAATGAAATGTTACATTTCAAATTCTCTGAGATTTTCAGTTGCAGTAGATTCTGTGGGGGCCATGATGACTACCCACTGCAGTTTACATGACTGTTAAAGTTAGAGTAAAAGTTCTGTGAAAACATTTCCCCAGAGTCAGGCAGTTATTGACATTTATTAAGTATCCACTGGTTACCTAGCTGTGGACTTTACACTGTGGTGGGCCATCGAGGTGTTAGAATATAGACACTGGCCCCTGGTGCTCAGAATACATTTTGGGAGGTCAAATGAGTACATATGTTCACCCCAAGTGAGATATAAGAACTTTCCTAATCCATTCAACATTGAATAATGGAGTTTATTTTCCTAAGCCTTACATTGTAAGTCCATGTCAGAGTCAGAAATCCTCAGTTATAAGTACCTACTATATTTTGGGAACATAGAATCTAACATATTATTGTTCTCCATAAATCTGCTAAATCACCTTTAGGCACTTGAGCTCAATGTGACAGAGGAGAAACATTATTGTCTAGAGTATCAGGAGATAAAAGTTCTGGGACTGACAATTCTTCATGAACTTGCTATATGGCTCTTTTTAGAGCCTGTTCCCTCTTTGAGCCTCAGATGGACAAGGTTACTATAGTTTTTTATATGGTGTGTGATATAAAGCTGCATTTTTGAACCAATTAAGGAATAATTCCAGAGTGCTTATAATCAAGAGTTAGATAGGGCTGGGCAGACTGAATGCTGAGTAGAGCCTTATCGTACTATATCACTTTTATTTATTCTGAACAATCTAATTTTCTGAGGCCCCTCCCCATAAATGGCAGAATTTTTAGTTGTGTGTCCTCTAAATGGCCTTTGAGGAACCAAGCAGGGAGGGGGCAGCCTGGAGCCCCTGGCCTCTATCATTCAACACATCCAACCCCAACAGGTGCACATGCCCCGCCACTCTGCAGATTTGGACAGTTAGAGAGAAGGGAGGGCGACCTCATTTTCTGCTGCTGCAGTGAGCCTTGGCAGATCCACAAAGAACAAAGATCCAACTCTCTGGCCTGTGGCTGGAAGGCATTTGAAATACCATTTGGTGAAGTCTGGGTTTTTTCCCCGTAGAACCACTCAGAGAATATTACAGTTTCACATCTCAAGTAATGGCTGCAATCAGTAAATCAATGAATTTGTGCTGAGCACTTACTACATGCCCAGATTTTTGCCTAGTGTATGGAGTTTGGGAGGAGGGAGACTAAGGAAGTGTCAGTTGGGGTACTGGCCCTCAGCTTTTAAACCAGCTTAAGATAGAAAGAAGTTCCAGACCTGGCAACAGTCAGAGAAGCAGCAAATAGCAACCCCCCACCCCCATCACTTGTCTCTGTTGGGAGTTGGGAAGGCAGTCTACATTTTGAGAAGGGGTATAGCAGTTGGCCTCTCCACTTGATGTCTATCCAAGGCTATTTTTAGCCACAACTTGGGATGGTGAGGTGGAGCAGCTGAAAGTGTACAGGGTGTTAAAATAAAACTAGTTTGGACGGATAATTTACCATCATAGACACAAATGTCTATAACTACTCCATCCTCCAGCATTGAGCTCAGCTCTGTCCTGACAGGCCAGACAAAGTGAAGCAGGAGGCTAAGGCCCCAGGACACAGTAATAACACAAGCAGTCCTGGAGGAAGAGCCCAAACACCTAAAGCTGAGAATAAAACTTATACCTCTGTGGAAAGAATATTGAATCAAAATGGTCATAGAAAGGATATTTCTTTCAAAAGAACAGAGAGAAAGACAATATCTCTTGTAACAAGGGGTATGTTTATGGGGAAGTGGAAATTTGAAGCATCTCCAAATATTAAGTCGTTTTCCATTTATATTTGGCTGATGGGATGTGCCACTGGAAATTTTTTTTGCAAATAGGGGGATTGTGTTTTGTGGATGTTCCAGGATGATCAGGATGAAGTGAATCAGAACTACTTAGCAGATGAAGAGGAAGAAGCAGAAGAAGAGGCTCGAGTGATGGTGGTACACCATTTGGAGGAAGAGGAGGAGGAAGAGGAGGTGAAAGAAGAGGAGGAAAAGGATGAGGAAGAGGTTCAGGGTCAGCCAACAAGCAACACCTGGTGGCGGAAATTGCAGATCATGAATGAGTACCTGTGGGATCCAGAGAAAAGGATGTCTCTGGCCCGAACAGGTCAGAGTTGGAGTAAGTCCCGGTTGTCCCAGTGCCCCACTAAAGTGTCCTTTCCTTTTGGCTTGGTGTACAGGACTCGTTTACCATATGTTGGATGGGCTTGTCTGCAAACTTTTCTTAGGTATCATGTAAAAGGATTAATGCTTAGGGATATGTCTGGACTATGGGCAGATGCCATCAGAACAAACTCCAAGTGGGTGAACAAAATTGACTGTATGGCTGAAATCCACTGGGTTAAAAAACATTGGCAATGCAGAGAGACAGTAAGAATGAATTGGAAAGCACAGACATTTTTTAAAGTCCCAACTCTGTCACCTTCCATCTGTGTGACCTTGGGTTTACATTTACCCTCACTGAACCTCAGTTTCCTCACCCAGCAAATGAACAATCCTTTTCTTGTCTTTCTCACAGGATCAGCCTGAGGCTCCACCAAGATGTTATCATTGTAAAGTTGAAAGTACTCTGAAAACTACTTCTAGGATATGATACTCAAATCCCTGCTAACCTGAGCAAGGATTTATAAAGCCTCATCATTTCACCTAGAAATGTCAGAGAAAGAGTAAAGGGACCTGCCCCTAAGCCCAGCTTTTTGGTGGTTTACACTCCCATGATGTACACAGGGAAATTGTTTGAAAGGATAATTTCTAGAGATTAAGGCTGAGCCCCCAAATCACTTGATTAATAGAGGAGTCACATTTTTACGATTTCCTCTTTGTACAACATGTTGCCACCACTTTCACTTCACAACTTCCCCAGCACTCCTCTCCCAGGGTCTTACTCACCTCTTAAACTATTAGTGCTGAGCCTTCTCCTCAGGAGATTTTGCCTGTGTTCAAATTCACACTTGCCACACTCTTCTGTGCAGCCCAGAAAAAGAGCAGCTGCTGGTTTGGAGAAGAAAAAAAAAATAGAGAACACCATGGATGAAATAAGAGTTCCCTAGTGCCAAGGTTGCTGAAGTTGATGGCCATGCCTTCTAGAGGCCCTTTGCCTGAGAATTCTCTCCCTCATCATTTATGTTTCTAATTCAGCTCAGTGAGGGTGCAGTCAGGATGAAGCTAGTCCTGCTTCCTGGAATTAGGAATAGCAAGTGTGGGACTCTGAACAACATCTACCTCCCTTCACCATTCCTCAGTTCTCAACCCCACCCCTGTACATCCCTCAAACGCTCAACTGGAACAAATGTACCATTCAGGGAACATTCCAACATTCTGAAGCTGCAAACAAATGCTGGACACTCACTGGGGCTCAAAAGGGGGCACAGCTGTTTCTCCCTTGCCTAAAGAGGACTGAAAAATCAGGCCTTGTGAAAAGCAAGTGTGACTCTGGGAGAGGGTGCCCTACATTAACCCCCAAGTAGCCAGCAATTGAACATACTCAGATGAGCTTATTCAAATTGCTCCTGTGGAGAACAAGTGATAGGCCAGTAGGTAGGAATGAGGGAGGAAGGTTCAAGAGCCCAGGGAAGATATGGCAGTGGGGACACTGCACAGTAGGCCCTATCCAGGCCTCTCAGGTCTAAGGACAGTCCAGGAATTCTGGCTTCTTTTGTTCAGCTACCCCTGAGCAAAGGGAAAATAGTGATCCTAATGTTTAGGCCACCAAACATATGCCTTGCTGCCCTCTTGCTTTTTTGTTTTTAATATATTTTATTGATATTTTACAGAGAGGAAGGGAGAGAGATAGAGAGCTAGAAATGTCGATGAGAGAGAAACACTGACCAGCTGCCTCTTGCACACCTCCTACTGGGGATGTCCCCGCAACCAATCTACATGCCCTTCACCGGAATCGAACCCGGGACCTTTCAGTTCGCAGACCAACGCTCTACCACTGAGCCACACCGGTTTCAGCAGCCCTCTTGCTTAAGAACTAGGTGTCCACTTGAGCTTGTACAGAAACATGACAAACATAATTACCCATTAGTATTAGGGGTCCAATGCATGAATTTGTGCACCTTGAAAGGAACTGTGGATCTCGAGGCTGTGGTGGGCACAGGGGCGAGTCTTGGCCCATGCTCCATGCCCCTGCCTGGACCCTCCCACTGCAGCCACTGGTCCTCTGTCTGCCTGCAGTCCCGCTCTTACCACCACTGCCACTCCCACATGCTAACAGCCCCAGCCCCACTCACACCTGCTGACCCTGCAGAGCGATTGGGGCTGCTGCTGGCTATTGCTGCCCAGATCATCCCTCAGGAGCAATGGGAGGTGGAGAAACCCTCAGGGGCGACTGGGGCTAGCACTGGGCACCAGCAACAGGTGGGAGTGGGGCCAACAGGTGCAAGCACCAGGAAGGACCGTGGCACAGGGGAACAAAGAATTTTCAGTAACCACCTGACGCTCGCCCCATGACTGACCTGCACCCTGCCTTGGTCTGGTGCTCCTGCTTACCTGGTCCACCACTCTGCTGCGGCCAACACCTGCCATGTTCCATGCTCTGCTGCCTGCTGCAGATGCCCACCATGTTCCACGTACATCCCTGGGTGGTCAGCGCACATCATAGTGACTGGTTATTCAGTTGTTTGGTTGTTCCATCATTTGGTCTATTTGCATAGTAAGGTTTTAGATTAACTTTTCTTTTGGTAGCTGGGCAACCTCTATTCTCAGGAACTACATGTTATTTTATTGGATACTGATAAGAACCATTTGAGGTAGTAATATTATCCCCATTTTACAGATGCAGAAACAGGCTTAGAGAGGCTAAGTAATTTGTTTAAAGTGACAGAGTTAATAAGTGGCAGTGTAAATATTTCTCTCTTTTCTGTGTCCAGCATGGCTAGAGAGCGGTTCAGTTCCTGAGTAGGCGTGGCTGGGGATTGAGAAAATTAAAGGAAGAGACAGACATAGAGATAGAAGGAAAAAGCCAGGGCCGAGCGGGATCACTGTCCTCTGACATGGACAGAGACAGAGACAGTGACCCCGAGCCAATACAGCGTGTTTATTTTATACAGCAAAAAACGAGGTTTTTTTTTAAAAAAAAAAAAAGTCAAGACAAAGGAGATTATGTTCATTCTTGGGTGGGCCCCAAGTGGTATTCATTCCTGGTGCTTGGCTGGATTTAAATAACAAAACCCACCCCCTGGCACCTGGGCTGAAGGTCAAGCTGACAACACTCCTGCCTTTTGGCAAATCGTGTTCACCGCTGATACCACTGGATTCAGCTGACAATAATTAAAGAAATGCCATGTGCCTTCACAGGCGCTCTCTACATGGCAGTACTGGGAGTTAAACCCAGACTGGATGAACACTAGGGTTCATTCTCTTGCCAGAATACTGTACCATCTTCATTAACTGTAGCAATGAGCAAGGCCCTAATGGGTAGGGCCTCAGGAACTGATGAGGGTGTTTTGGTGGGAGGAGTGAAGAGTTGTGATTATGGGTACTCAGTCTATCCAAGATATAAACAGGTCTACCCATGTTTGGGTGGAACATTTAGAAGAGAGCCTTGGATTACCTACAGGAGTGGCCAATTAAAACTTGGATGTCCAGAGTAGAAAGGGTTGATGGGGTCAATGAGTTCAGATAGATATGGTGTTTGATTTTGCCTGTGGCTGAGATTCCAGGGCACAGACTCCTGGGTAAGGCTGAGAGGACTCATTGCTAGTGCCATTCTCCCATCTACAGCTTCCTGGCCACACATCATAGGCAGAAAGGAAGATATTTCCAAGGGAGTTTACCTGTATTCTATTGCTTTTCTTTTATCCATGAAACTAAGTATTCCAGTCCTCGAGCATGGCTTCAGCTGTTGATCCATTCCTAGGATGGGGATGAGGGTAAAGGAATGGAAGAGATGGCATAGGGCACATCCTATTAGGACAGCCACTGGTCAGTAGCCAAGTATCACAGGCACACAGGTGTTGCCATTTCTTCTCCAGGGACTCCAGCTGAATCAATGCATTCATGTTCCAGTTCTGCTTTAGTTCATCTTATAAAGCATAAACGTTCCATTTCTAGTTGAATTACTAAGGATTTTTTTCTTCTTCTCCAATCATTTTTGGTTAATTTTTTGGTTCATGGTTCAATTAAAAAATTAATATTTGGAATTGGGTTTCAGTATAGCAAAGTTATGTGGTTTGTTCCGGTTTCTGGTTCATGATTCAGTTCAAACATCATGTCTCCGTTATGAACAGAGCAAGATATTGTTGGCTGAAAGAGCCCAAGGAGGACTTGGAAAGAGCTTCTCAGCAACAATTTCACTCTTATTTACCTCACTCTGTGCTGCCTAATCCTGGGCAAATTTAATTCTAATATAGCCCACAGAGGAGGAATTCACACAGTTATGCTTCTGGTCCTATAGTAATAATAATATTAATAATAGTGATGATGAAGACTGCCATTTATAGAATACTTGGTATCTGCCAGGCAGTGCTATGTTATTTATGTGCATTATTGTCCTCATTTTACATATGAGAAAATTGAGGTTCAGATGTCTAAGATTAAATAGTTAGGAAGTAGTAAGGTCAGGATAAGATATAAGACTGAATTTCAGATACAGTAGTCCCCCTTATCCTCAGGGGATACATTCTAAGACCCCCAAGTGGATGTGAACCCTACATATACTAAAATTTTTCCTGTACATACATGCCTATGCTAAAGTTTAATTTTTAAATTAAGCACAGTAAAAGATTAACAACAATAACTAATAATAAAATAGAATAATTATAATATACTATAATAAAAGTTATGTGAATGTGGCATTATTAAATAAAACTAGAAGCCTGATACACGAAGATTAGTGCTAGAATGGGCTTTCCTTTCCCTGGCTGCTGGCACCGCCTCTCCACTCTGGCCCTGCCTTCCCACGCTGCCCAGAGGCCCTAAGAGACAGGGGTGGGGCAGAACACCTGCATCATTGCCATGGTGATGATGCAAGTGTCCGGCCCCCATCACTCAGGGCCTGTGTATGCAAATTAACTGCCATCTTTGTTGGGTTAATTTGCATACCACTCCTGATTGGCTGGTGGTGTAGAAGAGGTATGGTAAATTTACATGTGTGTCTATTATTAGGTAAGATAAGGGCGACTTGAACACAAGCACTGTGATACTGTGACAGATGATCTGATAACCAACACAGCTACTAAGTGACTAATGAGTGGGTACCATATACAGCATGGATAGCTTGGACAAAGGGATGATTCATGTCCTGGGCAGGATGGAGCTGAATGGTGTGAGATTTCATCATGTTACTCAGGATGGCGCACAATTTAAAACTTATGAATTTTTTATTTTGGGAATTTTCCATTTAATATCTTTGGACCATGGTGTTGGCCGTGGGTAACTAAAACCACAGAAAGCAAAACCGTGGATAAGTGGGGACTACTGTACTGATACAAATATGAAGAAAGATATGAGGTAAGTGCTAATCTTATTCCCATTTTACCTATGAGGAATCTTGGGTGCAGGTGCAGAGAGGTTCTGTAATTTGCCTACGCTCACAGGTAGAACTCACAGGTAGCAAATGTCAATAATTAAGGATAGTTTCCTACCCTTTCCTGTCTTTATTAGTATTCTTTTTGAAAAGCAGAGCCACTTAAACTTTTGCTAAAGATGAATAAGATATAAAATAAGTAGGGTGATTCCTCATTTTACCTTGATTAGGGGAAAATCCCATGGAAATTAATCAAAAGTTTGACTTACAGGCTATGTGAAAATAAATGCTGTTTCCATCCATTGTAAATACATATAATCACGGGAACCAAGCTTCTAGGACTGTTCAGGGCACCTGCTTTGATGAATAGTGAAGAATAATTTGTACCTAGGACATCAACTGTTGCCCAGAGGACTCCTAACCAATTTACTCACTGTATTACTTTAAACTCTATTCTGTAATCTTTGTTCATTGTTATCATTTGCTCAGCAAACCCTTCCACCAAAGACACAATCCTCATCAATTCCAAATTTTTGAAATCTAAATGAGCAAGGAAGAATATACTGAATCTGGGGCATCAAAAAAAAAAAAAAAACAAACCACAAAAAACCATCTCATATGTTTGTATTGGTTCTGGTTCATAAATTCAATTGAGGATGCAGAATCTGTTGGCAAGCACTGACCACTTTCATCTCTGATTGTTCTGCAGGCTTGATCTTAGTCATTTACTTCTTCTTCTATGCCTCCCTGGCTGCTGTGATCACCCTCTGCATGTACACGCTATTTCTGACCATCGGTCCTTACATGCCAACATTCACTGAGAGGGTGAAGCCTCCTGGTGAGTTCCCAAATTCCCTGTGTTATCAGAACTTGCTGGACAGAAATCTGCTTGCACAGCATGTTCAGCCTCAATTAACTTTGGCTCTTCCCAGTAATGACTTAGGGATTCAATTATTAAGAGTAAAAGTAAATTGGTACTTGGCAAATTATGATCCTTTTCATTTTGATTGCCTGGGGGGAAATTGTTTCATGGGAATCAATACCAAAAAAAAATATGCCAAGAATGGGTTAATATATCCAAGACCTGTTTTCATTGCCAGGAGTTATGATCAGACCCTTCGCCCATAGCCTTAACTTCAACTTCAACGTTTCTGAACCTGACACTTGGCAGCATTATGTGATTAGCCTAAATGGCTTTCTGCAGGGTAAGTAAATTCCTCTGAATGGTGCAAATCTCTTTGGAAAGGTTCTGGGTGGGAATTTAAAATTCACCTGACCTACTCTTACTAAGCCCAGCCCATCCTGGTCTTTTCTTACTTTGCATCTCCCTCAGAACCTGTAGATACATTCAAAACTGCTCTAATTTATGGTTGTATGTTTCCTTGAAAACATATAAGCCAACTTTCCAGCAATATGATAAGTCAATTGTGGCAGAGAACCTATCTTCTCTTCTTGAACACCCTATAGCACCTAGTTATGACTGGGGCACATCCAAATGGCTCAATAATGATATATTATTAAAATATAATTGGGGGGGGTAGTGGTGAGAAAAGAAGAATGTTCTCCAGAACTGGAAGGTCCTTATATCTTACACTTTCTCAAGGTAAGATAATTCATTTCTTAGAGATGGGCCATCTTGAAGTAAGAAAGCAAGAGTCTTTATTTAACAACATTCCAGAGGGAGTTAGAGGAAAAAAACTCTGGGTGACAGTCACTCCTACATTTTAATCAGAAGTGTTTTCAAGATGCTTATGTCTATAATGTCATCATATACATTTTCAGTAACTAATGAATGGCTTTTTGAAAAGCCTTTCCACAGGGTGAAAACTGAGGTAGCAGCTTGGTTAGAGTTAAACAGGGCACACAACCTCTGTATTTATCCAGCTATGAAAGAGGAGCTCTAGTGAGTTGACCTGTGATTTGTGAGGGAAAATCTAGTTAGACTAATTTCGTTGGCCTGGCCTGGCTGAAATGGGAGGGGGTGAATGGCCAGTAGAATGTGCACTGAATTAAGAGGAAAACAATTTCTTATGTGATAGGAAGTGTTCATTAAATGAATAAATTTTGTCATTTAATTTTAACCCTGCATAGCAGAGTGTATTGTCTCATTTTACAAATGGGAAGTAGTAACAGAAAAGGGGAGTAGTAACATGATCAAAGTCTCCTAGTGGAACCAGTGTTTAAACCCACATCCATGTTCTTGACACCCTTGGTACTCAAAGTATAATCCAGGGACCAGTTACATAAGCATCACCTGGGAGTTTGTTAGAAAGGCAGAATCTCAGGCCCACCCCAGACCTGTTGAATCAGGCCCTGCATTTTAACAAGATCTACAGGTCACTTTGTATGACCATTAAAGCTTGAGAAGTGCTGCTTTTCATAATTCTTTGCTGTTGGCATATGGTCAAGAATTAGAAACTCAGCCTTGTATCAGTAATACTGGTGTTATTTTGGGTAATTCTAAGTTTCAGATGGCTGGGTTCTTTCTGAGTCCATGTAGTTCAATTTTTGGCCCCCCAAATGTCTTGGACATCATAGCCAGCACAATATCTTCTTTACTTTCAAAATGCTTGTGAGCTATTGCAAATGTACTGCTGGGATCTCTGCTGAGGAAATTCCTGAGAAGCTAGTAGGTGGAGAAATAACACTTCTGACCTGATGACAGAGGTGGGGAACATTAAGAAAAGCATTTTGGGTTTTTGTTGTTGTTGTTGTTGTTCCTAAGCATAGATAATGTGCCCTGTTTAAAAGGAACACATCTCTGAAATAGAAATCCCAGAGTATCAATTTCATTCCCACGAGGACTGGGATTTTGCAATACGGGTCATGCCCATGTCACATTATTTTTTATGGAACTACCTCAAGAGAAACAATGAGCACATGATTAGAGCTTCTATTTAGAAAGTTATTATTTGAACATAGTTCTTGCTCTAAAAAATGATTAAAGCAAAACCTTGAATTGAATGTAGCTTTGTCCAAGGAATAATAAAAGCCTAGCCATAACTGGAATATATTTAAAATTCCCAGTTGCTTCCTAGGAATACCAAACCCAGGTTACAACATGTCTAGATGAAGATCCAGCAGTACATTTGGAGTTTTACCTCTGATAGATCATAGACACAATCTTCTCTGAAAAACTGAGCTACTTGGAACATGAATGCACAGGGGCTAGATCTAACAGGACTAACATTATCATTTAGAACCAAATTTGAACTAATGCAGTAACTTCCAAAACCTAGATCTATGACATCTAGTAGCCCAAAAAGTCAGATAATAGATAGCCCCTTTCAGATCTCTCCCTGACAAGCGTACCTTGGACACATGTTACATTCCATTCAATGTAAAGAGACACATTGGTTCAGGTCTCTCACTAAACAAGATCTCACCCCCTCACCCTCTCAATGGAGATGCTATGGTTGTTACTGACTTCTGTCTTTCAACCTAAGTTTCTATTTTGCAGTGCTAACTTCCCTTTGTAAAAAATGAGGAACTTTTTTATTTTTCCCTCCTCCTCCTTCCCCTCCTCCTCCTCCTCCTCCTCCTCTTCCTTCCCCTTTACCTGTCTCACAACACACACTTCTCACTCTCTTGCATCAGGCACCTCTCATTGACTTCAGAGGGATATGTCTCAGGCTGAGCTTAAAGAGATTTAACGCAGGAGCTTTGCTGCCTCTTATATGCCATACCTTGACCTGATCCAGTCCCTCTTCCAAAATCTGCCTACTATGTACCTATTCCTCTCCCAGAAGTAGAAGAGGTAGAGTTCCACATTTAAAAATTACCATGTCTGAAAAGAAATTATGAAAAGTAGAAGTTATAAAGTGACCCAGAGATAGATATCCAAAAGTTCCGAGGAAGCGAGAGGGCAATCAATCAAAGTGGGCTGAGGGGAATATCCTAGAAAGTGTCCTAGAGACATGTTGCTGATGAAGGGCCTTGACCTGATGACATGTCACAGGGCCTAGGACAGATTGAACAGGCTTTCAGAGGAGCACAAGCAAGCTAGAGAAAGAAAACTAGGAAGGAAGACTACTGAAAATATGTTCTTCCCATATAGCACCCATCTAACATGTCTCCTTGCTACCCACACACACTTTAGGTTATAATGACAGTCTTCAAGAGGAAATGAATATAGATTGTCCTCCAGGACAGTACTTCATCCAAGATGGAAATGAAGATGAGGACAAGAAGGCCTGCCAATTTAAGCGCTCCTTCCTGAAGAATTGCTCTGGCCTTGAAGACCCCACTTTTGGCTACTCTACTGGACAGCCCTGCATTCTTCTAAAGATGAACCGGGTATATTGGCCCTTGACACTCTGGTGATAAGTGGATGAGCTGGGTAGGAGGGCTCTGGACACTCCATTTCTCTTGGGCTCTTGTCTTCACACATTGCCATTTTTGCCATTTTTACTGGCAGCATCAGTAATATAAACAACCGGACAAACTATCAAGCAATAATTCTTTTTTCTCTTTGAACATTCCCTGTTTCCATTCTTCTCCCACACCCCCAAACCCCCCCCCCCTTTGATGCTCTCTGTCAGGAATGAGATCCTGAGTTATTTGGAACAAAAGGTTGACATGGGGTGGGCTGGGGGACAATTCCCATATCACAATAAATGCATTTTTCTTCTCTCCTGCCATGTCTTAGAGGTGTGGCAAAGTCTTATCAGGCACTCCCTTATTGAAGCCAGAAAGTTATTTACACCTTCAGGGTTATCTTACTGCATTTACCACTCTATGAATGTCAGGCACAAATACAAGGTGTAAGTGAGCTGCACAGCTCTAAAGATTTTTTGCTTTTTGTAACATTTGTGAGAGGGCAGAATACATTAAGCTTATGCCTAGGAAGTGATGACTCAGAGGGGATTTATAAAAGCCCCATTTTTACTGTCAAATGTGTTTTGCTTTTTTAAAAAAAAAATACTCTGATTTTCTTTTGACAGATTGTAGGTTTTCGTCCTGAGCTTGGAGATCCTGTGAAAGTTTCCTGCAAAGTTCAGGTAAAGTTCAGTGACTTTTTGAGTAAGCATTGCTAGCACATCTATTTCACACAAAAAGGTGGCTCATACTTTCCAGGGCTTTACCATGAATGGTTGACTTATGAGTTAGGAAAAGGGTTAAACTTTTCAAAACTACACCTCCCTTTAGTAACTTCAGGTCACCCTATTTCCAGAAACCATTCATTTCCTGTGTGTTTGTGGTGTGTGTGTGTGTGTGTGTGTGTGTGTGTGTGTGTGTGTTTCTGTGTGCGTGTGTGTGTGCACGCGCACATGCGCGCGCTGATTTTTACCTGTGAAAGCCAAAGACTGAACCTCAGCTAAGGGCCACAGCAGGGAACAATAATGTGCCAAGTCATTAATTGGGTTTCTGTTTACACTTTTGGTTTTTGCTCTAATTACTTGTTTCTTTGAACTAAACAAGCAGCTTTCATTAGAGTCATTAGTCCCTGCTTTTAAAACTGAATTTCACTTTTTGTAGCAATGGTCAGGGCACTGGTGTTGCAATAACAAATGACTACAAGGGAGTATAAACAGAACTCCATTAATATGCTAATTAACTGTCCTTGGAGGGACCATTAACTCCTATCTCATCTGCCCCAATTAGCTCCTTTGTAGGAAAAAACCCTAGATCTGGGATTTGCTTCTTAAATTGGCAGTAGCTCCCTCCTGTTTGACAGCACCAACTGTACCCCAAGTCCTGGACAACTGCCTTGCAATTGTGTGAAGCCAGGTAATGCCATTTTCAGTACTAGAAATAGAGCTCAAAACCCTAGTCTTGATGGTGGCAGATCAGAAAGTAGTAAAGGCAGCATTTATCGATCACTTACTATAGAACAGGTACTTTGCTAGGTGTTGGGAGTGCAAAGATAAATATAACTCCCTGAAATCTGGACAGTCAAATATTATAGGTGCTATGAAAGGTGCAGTGAGGGCCTTGACCAGGGAAAGGTTGATTCCACGTGGAGGGTGGTGATGCTGAAGATGAGCTTTGAAAGATCAGGCTGTGTTTGCCAGGTGAACAGGTAGAAAAATATTAATTATGTTCACATGCACGTGAGTATGTGTAAATAAATGTACACATATGCAAGGCATAACCATAAACTAGTAGAATTGATTCCACATACCATTCACAAAAATGAACTTCATAGCCCTTTAGAAGAATATGTAAATAAATCATAAAGACCAACTGTGTCTGAGAGTAGTGTATTAATTGAATGGAAGCCATTCATTTTTCAGCTTACATCAAACCTTGCTGAAAATGTTCTTTTATTTATAAAAAGAAATATTAAGGGTCTTTATGCAGTCTATAATAATCAATACTGGTCAACCTACACCCACTTGTGGAAATCAAGCAGGATGAGGTAATTACTAGAATACATTAAGGAAAGCTGTTTATGCTAAGAACGATGATACTATATTGACAGAAGTCATCACATGGCCTAGTGAGTGATTTCCTAGTAGTGATACACAATTTGTCCTTTATTAGCCCCCAGACTTCTACTATTCAGGGCAAGACTAATGCATAGACAGAATGGCCAATCCTGGCATGATATGATAAGGGTAGACTTGTTTATTTAATCTAGTACTGGGCCCCACTTGCTTAACTTCTTGAATTTACCTACTATAATTAAGCACTATAGAGAATGTAATCAGAGACATGAGTATAGGTGAGCCAACTATAGGTTGTATCCATGTGTACCTGGTCTGACTTCCAACAGAACCAAATCCACAATGAGTAAGTTGTTGTGGGTGGGATTTAATAAACATGTTCCAGCTTACAGCCGCCTCAGCTCCAAAGCCCAACATTGGGAGCTAGGCCCATATGATTCTTTTGGCAGGCGCTCGCCTGGTAAGTCCTCTTGCCAGATCAGTACCAGGTACTTCAAGCCCTTTGTAGTCCTTCTGTCTGGGTCTCCTAGGAGCCAGCACAGAGCCATACTGAGCATCTTCAGCCTCCTATGTTCTGGCCTTCTAGTCAGTATTTTTTGAACTGAAAAGCCAAGACACAATCTCTTCCTGGAAATGGTTCTCTGGGGATAGGTTTGTGTTGACCTCTGTCTCATTCTGCTTCCATGGTTTTCTTGGGAGAGATGGTTGTGCATAGGTCCCTTTAGCTCAGGCTCCAACCAAGTGACCCAGCACCCCATGTATGCCTGCTTTTACTTACAGAGAGGTGATGAAAACGACATCCGATCCATCAATTACTATCCAGAGTCGGCTTCTTTTGACCTCCGCTACTACCCTTACTACGGCAAAATGACTCACGTAAGCCTGTATCCCCTTCTGTCTTTGCTGTCAAAAAGGGCTCAGAGGCAAAGTAAAAGCTGGCTGGGATCTATGAGAATTAGGGAGCAGGTAGTAGTAACAGAAAGGTGAATAGCTGCTGGCCAAGACCAGGAGCCCACTCTATCAATTCCTACCATAAGTACTCCTTTCCATATCTAAAGGAGTCTCAGATATAGTGTGGTCTAAGTCCCTCAGTTTACAGATAGACAAACTAGGGTTCTGAGAGGAAGTGATTTGCCCAATGTCATGTAGCATTGTGACAGAGCCAGGAGCAAACAAATCACTGCCATTGCACTAAATTATGCTCAACAATATCACTTCCCTCTTCCTCCCATTTGAGGCCTTCAGGTAGTGAAAGCTTCTTCTCTAGCATCGAGACTTGACAGATAGTTCCCATTTGATTAATGATTTGATATCCAGGAAATCATACCACACTGAGTTAGAATTGGTTTTCCCCAGAGGACAATCAGACATCTGACAGTGACTTATGAGAGAAATATGTAATTTCCCCACTGCCTGAGGGCAGAGAGAACATGTCATTTGCTTTAGCCATTTGTATCTTAGAATCATGTGATTTACTCAGTTCTCTTTTGGAGGTTATCCCATCCTGCACTGAATATCTGATCACTTCCATCCTATCAACCTCCAACACAGCCACCCCTCCTCACACTTAGAATTAATTGTTCTTCCATTTACAGGTGAACTACACCTCCCCACTGGTGGCAATGCACTTTACAGACGTGGTGAAGAACCAAGCGGTGCCTGTGCAGTGCCAACTGAAGGGCAAAGGCATCATAAATGATGTCATCAATGACCATTTTGTGGGCAGGGTAATCTTTACTCTGAACATAGAAACCTAAGAATATCAGGGGGCCACACCTACCAGTTCTGTTTCTGTTTTATTTCATGTTATCCTTGGTAGCACCTGAATTCTTTTTCTTCAATCAGGACACAGCCAGTTGGACACCTAAGAGCAGATCCTCTTTCCTTGCCTTTGACATATGTATAAAATGACATTGTGGGAGCTATTTGATTTTTTAAAGGTGGTTTCTCCTGATGACAGATTATATTAATTTCCTTTCCCCCACTTAAAACTAAAACCCATTCTTGCTGCTAGAAATCTCAGTGTAGTACAAACATAGTATATGATAAAATTCACAGTAGTCATGAAGGAGAATTTCTATGATGATTATAAATTCATTGTGTTTTCTAAAATGTTGTTTTTTTTTAGAGATGAGATTCCTCCCAACTAGGATGATAACCTGCTTGACAAGTTTCTTCTGTGGGAATCACCAATTAGACCAACCCAGAATATATATAGGGCCATGCTACTTAAGGAATTCTAAATCCTGTCTCATGTGGGCAACTAAATACTGATTCAAAGACTAGGGTATCTTCAACTGAAAGAATGATAACTGGATATTTCTCTGGATAGAGATTAAGACTTTGCTTATGACTTTTTTTTTTTGGGGGGGGGGAGGCAAGGCCCACTGCAATTGAGGAGAATACCTATTATGTGGATGTGATTGGTATTTGATTCCTCCATCTACAGTATAATCATCCAAGCATTCCTGCAAACAGGGTTGTCTCAGTTTCAGGAAGAGGAGAGAACAAAGAAGAAAATCTCTACCCACTATTTCTTTTGGGCTATTTGTTTGACAGTAGTGTGATGTTCTTTGAGACCATGAGAGATGTGTGTGTTGACCCCCAGCTACAGCGCTAGGGATTGAAATCAGGGTCTGCCAACTGATACATTATAAGACAGAAAGCTTCTTACAGGAAACCCTAATTTAAGACCGATTAGTCAGATTTTTATTTGCTTAAAAATGATATGAAGCAGATGTTTATCCAGGCTATTGATCAGCCCAGCTGCTTTGTCATATCTTTGGCCACTGCTTCTTAACACCTCCACCAGGGGGAGAGATGGGACAAGAAGAAGTGAACATTAGAGAATAGCATAGTGTCTCAGGATCCAAAACTAGCTTAAATGCCACCTAGAAGCATCCAGAGTCTGAAACTACTCTATAATGTTTACCTTTTTTTCCAAACAAGGAACTGGTAGTTTGGTAGTGAAGACAAACAAGTGAAGAAGTAATTACAGTATAGTGTGACAACAGTTCTAAAACTAATATGTGGATATGCTATTGGAACATGAGGAAAAGTTACTAACTTGAGCTGAGAAAGTAGCAGGGGAAATTTCACATGCAAAGTCACAATCGGGAAAGATCATAGTGTGTTTGGTTATTTGTGAGCAGTTCATGTCATTGGAGTATAAAGGGCTCAGGGAAATGGCAGGGGGTGACCAGGAGTTGGGCTAGAGAGGTATGCAGGTACCAAAAGAGGACTTTTCATTTTATCCAGTAGGTGAAAAGGAGTCATTAAATCAAGGAATGTCTGTGACCATATTTGCATTTTAGAAAGAGCACTTTGGCAGCCATAATGTGAAAGTGGTTTGGAGAGGAACAAGACTGGGGAATGGGCAATGAGGGATAAAGAAGAGTGGAGAATGACTCTGAGGTTTTGAGCTTGGCTAGAGTCAGTGAGATGGTGATACCCTTGACCATGACTGGGAATACAAAAGAGAAGCGGTATTGGAGAGGGAGATGTTGAGATCAATTTTGGACATTTTAGGCTTGTGACTTCTATTGGTCAGATATTGTTGTGGAGATGTAAACACTAGTTGGGTTGGGGAGAAGGAAATCTGAGAGCAAAAGCAAGATTTTCTTAAGCGAACTCTCTTAAGAAATTCTAAGCTATTTAATCTTGGGAATTAGAGCCAGTTATGTAAACACATCACACCAATGTAGTCTCTCAGATATTGTTTTTCTCTTGGCTTTGTGACAGAAAGGCTGCTGCTCTTTGGAATCTTCTTCCCAGACACCTTCCAATTTCTGCCAACTCTTAACAACAGAGTAGAGGGGGGTTGACCACTATTAACAAGTAATAGAATATATATGACAGCAGATCCGTGGAAAATACAAAAAATAATAAAACTGTCTCCTCCCAACACTTTCTTACCAAACTCGATTTTAAAGGTTAGTTTAAAAACTAACCTTAACAAAAATTAGACAAGATGCATAAAGACAATAACTTTTAAACCATTTAAAAATCACCTCAAATAAACTTTCAAGATTCAGTAGTAAAAGATCACATTAAATCTGGAAAGGATATTAGAGAACATTTAGGGAAAACAACCTGCATTGCATCTGACTCCAGGTCCAGTGCTCTTTCTACTCTGAGCTGCTGCTTACCAGGAAGTACCATCTTTTTAAAAACCAATGAATGATATCTCCAACATTTTGAAACATATGTCAAATTTGAGTTATAATAGTTAACATTTCACAGGAATTCAATTACTGGTGCTATAGTTTATACATAATACATTATCCTGTTAAATATGTTAACTATTAAACAAACAAGGAATTATGAATCTTTTGTCATACAGTATTTCTTATTCAATGGAACCCATTGTTTCCACAGTTTCAAATAAGTGTTGAAAAGTATTAGGATAGTTTGGGTTGTCAGCTGGGACATAAACAAATATCTTTTTTATACAGAATTGGGTATTATAATGTAATCATTATTAAATTGAATTTTAACAGTTCAATAACTTCTAGTTGGTTAATTCAAATAGTTTCCCACACTGTGCTATACCAGTATTTTATCTGTATACAATTTATTGCAATGCACTTGGTTTTACTTGATTGTCAATGAGAAATACTTCAAAATGCCTTCATGGTTTTGTCCATGCTTAGACATGTGATTTTCAACCCTCCCCTCTCTGAAATCATTATCCTAAAGTAACCTCTTAGGCATTCTTTTCTGGGAATCTTCATGTAGAAAACATTATTATTGTCTTGATAACTTGTTGACAACAATAAATAGATTTTTTAAAAGTGTATGATTTCCTTTTTCTAGACTGTACCACTGATTTTCCCACCGGAATATTGGGCATCTTTGTAGGTGGAAAACTTGACAACTGACAGCCCATTAATTTAATACTTTCTCTCCCCCCATCTTTTTTCAACTCTTGGGGTTTAGCCACGAGAGGATGAAACGAAGTTGTTTCATTCTGAGCATTTTTTATTTTGCAGTCTCCATGCTCTGGTTTCTTAGAAGACTACTTTCTCAGAGTAAACTTCCTTTCTTCATCAAAGTTGAGTCCAGGTACAAATTGTTCTGTGTGTTTGTGTAGAAGAACACTAGCAAAAGTTGAGGTGGGGATAAGGAACTAAAGTACAAAAGAAACTTTAATTTCTTGAGGAAAGATTGGCTAAGTGACTTCAGTGCACATCTGGCCACAAACTGCTTCCCAGAGCAAATCTGTAGTGGTAATTGCAATTCATGACAGAAATATTTATCTCCCTTGTTTGATTCAGAGACTAGGATACAGTAGGAATCTCTTCTTTCCTTGGAAGCTCCCTTGGCCTAAGGTCTACATGAATAATAGAATTGCATTGGGGAGAAATCCATGACCCCAATATATTTCTCCCATCTAGGTTCTTTGTTAGAGTAATTTTCTTTACTGACTTCCTTTTAAAATATCCAAACATGATAAAGTAATTTTGCTAAATAATACAGAAATGTGATTTACATTATGATTTTATGCAGGCAGAAAATAGAGGTGTGTATGTGTGTGTGTGTGTGTGTGTGTGTGTGTGTGTGTGTGTGTTGAGAGGTGGGGAAGGAATAGGATAGATGGAGATACAGGGCAAGGGAAAGGAGCTGGAAGACTAAATAGTCTGGCCTACTTCACAAAGGTATTTAGTTTCAGGGTAGGAGGAAAGAAAAGCTGATAGCAGTATCCAAAAAGTTTAAGAAGGATACAATAGGCTCTCAATCTAGCAGCTAAATCTTCAGGATGTACTTCCTTGCAGGTTCCTATAAGAAATAGTACATTTGACAAAATGGGATATTTGGAAAGGGGGTTATTGATAAAGAGGTTACTTATAAATATGTAGATGTAGAGAATCACATAGAATAGCACAGTAACCAAGGCTAGTGGTTCCCAGAGCTTTGAAGGAGTGAGTCGAGTACAATTGACTGTCTTGAGAGGAGTAGGAACTTGTTGAAAAGCTAAAGTAGCTCAAGGTGGGCTTGTAGTGAGGGAAACAAAAATAAATAACCTACTTAATTTTCTGCCTCCCTCTGATTGCCTCTGATGGTAAATTCACCAAACCCAACCAAAAGCCAGAGGACAAGGAAGCTCATTGATGTCCATACATATCAGTCCCCCAAGGAGGAGAGTGGAGAAGGGTGGAGAGTGCAACTGGAGGGGCAAACAGTAGATATATAACACAGCCACTAAGTGGAGGTTCTGTTGGGTAGACTCCTTGGGACCTGATACAGTGCTGGAAACATCTACTGAACCAATTCCAGTGATTGGGAAATTTTATCTTCATGCATACTCTGCTCTGTGGCTATGGGGTCAATACAATCCTTTCAAAGTCCCAACTTCCTCTTTTCTTCATAAATTGACAAGGTGACCCTAAAATTTATATAGATATACAAGAGACCCAGAAAAGCCAAAATAATCTTGAAAAAGAAGAACAAATATAATTTAGAATGTTCATACATCCCAATTTCAAAAGTTACTACAAAGTTGAGTAATTAAAACACTATGGTACTGTCACAAGGGTAGATATATAGATCAATGGAATGGAATTGAGAGTCCAGAAATAAACCCACACAACTATGGCCAATTGCTTTTTGAAAATGGTGCTTTCTCCATTCAATAGTCAAAGAATACTGTCCTTAAAAAATGGTGCTGGGACAATCCACATGCAAAACAAACAAACAAACAAACAAACAAATAAAAAGATAAGTAAATCTACATTAATAAAAGAGTGAGATGCAAATTGACCATAGCTAAATGACAACCAGCTAATCAGGAGTGAGTATGCAAATTAACCCAACAAAGACGGCCCACCCCAGCACCTCTGGGCCTCTGAGCAGTTTGGGAAGGCAGAAAGGTGACTCCTGGCTGGAACGAAAAGGCAGCTCTGGCTGGAGCAAAGGCGGTGCCAGCAGTCAAAGGAAGTAAGACCTATTCTTGCACTAATCTTTGTGCATCAGGCCTCTAGTAAATAAATAAATAGAAAGAAAAGAAAGAATTTGGACTCCTACTTTATACCATATGCAAAAATTAACCCAAATGGATCAAAAACATAAGTATAAGAGCTAAAACTATAAAACTCTTAGAAAAAAGGAATAGACATAAATCTTTGTGACCTTGGATTAACTAATAGTTTCTTAAAAGTTTCTTAAATATAATATCAAAAGCACAAGTGACAAAAAGAAAAATAGATAAATTTGACTTAATCAAAATTGAAAACTTTTGTGTTTTCAAAGGACACTTTCAAGAAAGTGAAAACACGCCGTAGTTGGTTTTGCTCAGTGGATAGAGCGTCAGCCTGCAGACTAAAGGGTCCTGGGTTTGATTCCAGTCAAGAGCACATGCCCAGGTTGTGGGCTTGATCTCCAGTAGGAGTGTGCAGGAGGCAGTCAATCAATGATTCTCTCTCATCATTGATGTTTAGATCTCTATTTCCCTCTCCCTTCTCTGAAATCAATAAAAATACTTTTAAAAAAAAAAGAAAGTGAAAATATAGCCTAAACCAATTTGGCTCAGTGGACTGAGGGGTCCCAGGTTTGATTCTGGTCAAGGGCACATACCTTGGTTGCAGGTTCCCCAGTTCTGGTTGGGGTGTACATAGGAGGCAACCAATCAATGTGTCTCTCTCACATTGATGTTTCTCTCTGTCTCTCCCCCTCCCTTCCACTCTCTCTAAAATTCAATGGCAAATACCCTTGGGTAAGAATTAACAACAAACAAAAACAGAAGAAAGAGAAAGAAAGCAAAAATATAAAGTACAGCATAGGAAATGTAGTCAACCTACCTATATAAAACCCTAATATGCAGATAGACCAAATGGCAGAACAACCAAACAACTGAATAACGAGTTGCTATGGCATGTGCTGACAACCAGAGGGCACACTCGGAACATGGTGGGCATCAGCAGCAGGTTGCAGACTATGTAACATGGCAGGCGTCAGCCATGGCAGGATGGTGGAACAGGTGAGAGGGCACACCAGACTAAGGCGGGGCACTGGTCATTGTCATCAGGGCAAGCCTCTTGTGATTACTTAAAATTCTTTGTTCCCACAAGCTGCGGTCCTGCCTGGTGCTCGCACCTGCTGCCAACCCAGGCCCCACTCGCACCCACTGCCAGTGCCTGGTGCCATCCCTGATCACTTGGTGCCATCAGCGAGTGGTGGCTGCTGTCCCTGATCACCCCTCAGGGCTTCTTCACCTCCCCCTGCTCCTAAGAGGCAATCAGAGCTGGCACCCACTTCTCACACCTGCTGCCGGTGCTGGTCACAATCACTCTGTGTTGTCAGCAGGTGTGAGCAGAGCTGGCACCATCAGCATATAGGAGTGGCAGTGACAGGAGAAGGGCTGCCGGCAGACAGGGAACTGGGGGCTGTGACAGGAGAGGCCAGGAGGGGGCATGGAGGATGGGCTGAGACCCACCCCTGTGCCCACCACAGCCTCGTGGCCCACAATTCCTTTCAAGGTGCACAAATTTGTGCACTGGGCCCCTAGTAGTATTATAATAACTGTATGGTGCCAAGTGGGAACTGAAAATATTGGGGGAACACTTTGTAAAGTATGATTGTCTAATCATTATGCTGTACACCTGAAACTAATATGAAATAATACTGAATGTAAATTATAATAAAAAATAAAATTTTCAAAAGACAGAAACTCTAATGTGTAAGTGCACATTTGTGATAGAGGTAGTATTTAAAATGATGGGAGTGAATATATTTATCCAAGAAGAGCATACAGAATGAAAGGGTCTGAGAACAAAATGGGGGAAACACCAACTTTGGGGCCTTGGGCAGAAGAACAAGTAGTTCAAAGAAATTGAGAAAGATAAGGCAGAGGAATAAGAAGAACATCAGTAAAATGTGGTGTCATAGAAACCAATACAGGCCGAAACCGGTTTGGCTCAGTGGTAGAGCGTCGGTCTTCGGACTGAAAGGTCCCGGGTTCGATTCCGGTCAAGGGCATGTACATTGGCTGCGGGCACATCCCCAGTAGGGGGCGTGCAAGAGGCGGCTGGTCGATGTTTCTCTCTCATCGATGTTTCTAGCTCTCTATCTCTCTCCCTTCCTCTCTGTGAAATATCAATAAAATATATTTAAATAAATAAATAAATAAATAAATAAATAAATAAATAAATAAAAAGAAAATACCATCATAACAAATATTTAAAAAAAGAAAAGAAACCAATACAGGATGGAATATCAAGGATGAAATGGTAAACAGAATCAAAACCTTGCATTATGTGAAAAATAACTTTCAAAGTATCCAGTTGATTTGTACTGGATTAGGGACTGCTGGTGACTTTATCAGTGAATTTTTACTAAATTTGGTAGGGGGCAAAACAAAATGCAGCAGATTAAATGATGAAGGGAGCACAATGAAGTGGACATAGTGTAGACTAGTTCCTTTTTTAATTGATAATATTACAAATGTGTCCTTATCCTCTCATTGCCCCCACCTCACTCCTGTTCATGAACTTTCTTTTTTTTAAATATATTTTTAAGAGCCTTGCGTGCAGAGGCCAATGCTCTAACCACTGAGAAATCACTGGATTTTCTCTTTTTAAAAAATATTTTTTATTGCAGAAACCGGTTTGGCTCAGTGGATAGAGTGTCGACCTGCGGACTGGAAGGTCCCGGGTTCGATTCCGGTCAAGGGCATGTAACTTGGTTGAGGGCACATCCCCGGTAGGGGGTGTGCGGGAGGCAGCTGATCGATGATTCTCTCTCATCGATGTTTCTAACTCTTTGTCCCTCTCTCTTCCTCTCTGTGAAAAATCAATAAAATATATTTTTAAAAATATTTTTTATTGATTTCAGAAAGAAAGGAAGGGAGATGGAGAGATAGAAACATCAATGAGGAGAGAATCATTGATCGGCATCCCGCACGCCCCCTACTGGGGATCGAGCCCACAATCTGGACATGTGCCCTGAAGGCGAATCAAACTATGACCTCCTGTTTCATAGGTTCACTTTCAACCACTGAGCAACACCACTAGTCTGGATTTTCTTTTTTCTTTTTTAATATATTTTATTGATTTTTTTACAGAGAGGAAGGGAGAGAGAGAGAGAGCTAGAAACGTCAATGAGAGAGAAACATTGACCAGCTGCCTCTTGCACACCCCCTACTGGGGATGTGCCCGCAACCCAGGTACATGCCCTTGACCGGAATCGAACCCGGACCTTTCAGTCCGCAGACCAACGCTCTACCACTGAGCCAAACCGGTTTCGGCTGGGCTGGATTTTCTTAATGAGAGGAACTCCAAGGTCATTTGCTTCAGATAAGGAGGGAAGAGTGCAGACAGCTTGGGATCGTATAGAAAGAAAGTTTGATATAGCAAATTAGAGTTATGGGAGGGGGAGCTGAACCAGAGTGACCCCTTGCAGCTACTCATACTACTCCCGCGTTAGAAATTCATTCAGCGTGTCTGCATGTTGTCTGTCAAAAACTCAGAAATTCTCTGAAACAAGAATCCAGTCCTCCCTGGGCTCATTGAAGTCCCCGGCACAGTGTCCCAGCAGGCTTGCCCTGAAGGAGGCGTTGTACCAAGAAAAGTAGCGCCCCCACCCGGCCTCCCCGCCTCCCCGCCTCCCCTCAGAGCTCAGAGCACCTCCCAACTTGCCCATCCAGAAGGGGGTGCACTGCCAAGGCCAGCGGCTCGCGACCTGCTTTTCCACATAACTCGGAGCTCGAATCTGTGTGGTGCTACCCCGTTAAGAAGAGGATTGGCCTCACTCTTCGTTAGAAGAAGTGGGTGGACAAGGAGAGGCCAAGGAGGAGGCCAGGACTGGGCAAGGACTGAAGTGAGGCCAATAGGTAGGTGGCCACTGCTTTCTACAGCAGCGGCGGGGGCGGTCTGCTGACTGGGCCGCCATGGCAATATCCGCAGGGGACACCCGGAGCGGTTTCCGCTACAGCGAGATAGTCCGCTTCATCAACGAAGAGGTGCTCCAGAACGGCGGCGGCCCGGACTTTTACTCCACATTCAGCACGCGGCCCTGGTACGAGATAGAGGACAAGCTGCGAAGCATTGTGATGAACCCTCGGATGCCAGACACCAAGAAGAGGGCTTCCGCCTGGAGCGCGTTGGCCCTGGGCGTGCGTGCAGCCGAGAGGCAGCGCGATGGCTACGCGCGCAGGGTCTGGCAACTGCAGGAGCAACTAGAGGAGCAGGACACCACCGCTAGGATTCTGACTTCTGAGCTGCAGCGGCTGCTCAAGGAGCGCGACTGGCTGGTCTGGCAGTGCGATCGGGCTCAGAAAGACCTGCAATGGACAATAGGCCAGCGCGAAGCCTTGCGACCGCAGCTGCAACCGGCTGAGAAACGAAGTCAGCAGGTCGTACCCAAGCCTCTAGCTCAACAGCTCTTGTATGGTACGCAGCCTCTGAATGTAGGGGAGCGGAGCCAGGTGCTAGCCAAAATGAGGCAGCGTAGTTTGGGTGCTGATTCCCAGAGGGAGAAGACACCAGGTGTGCTTTACGTGCCAGGCCTCGCAGGCACCCAGATGCCTACTGGGGTGATCCACCCACCTGGCAGGTACCTTGCAGTTGGGTCCAAGAAGAAGAAAGCCCTGCAGTGTGACCAGGAGAGCCAAGGCCAAAAGAATGAGCCTGTGAAGTCCCACTTCATAAACCCCTCAGGGTTCAGCTACAGCAGAGATAGAACCTCAGAGAAGCAGCAACCTCAAGGACAGGTGCCCAGTCTCCTAAACGGTAAGAAAGTCTTTGAATCCCAGCAAGAAGAGAAACCCAGACCTCAGGAGTGGGTATGGGGACTGTCTGTGGTATAGAGTGTGAATAATTTTTTCCAGACACTTTGTTTGAGATAAATGCGATAGAATCTAGATATTAAGTGAGGTGGTAAGCCTTGGCACAAAACAAGCGGGGATGTGGGAAAAGAATGGACACATACTCCAAAGAGAAAGTGATTTCTAGAAGCTCTCTTCTGATAAAATAAAAACAAAACTTTTATTTACATCATAGAAAAATTTTAAAACGTAGCAAACAAAAATTGTAATTTTCCTACCATTAAGCAATAACCATTTTAACATTAGTATATCTATTTCCACATGTTGATCTCTTTTCCCCAATTTCATATTATATATGTATGTATATATGTGTATATAGCATGTATTGTTTTAAAGAAAGGAGATTCTATTGAATATGTTCATTAATTATTTTTTACTTCTATTATTGATACTATTATAGATGTCCCCATTTCCCCTCTCTTGATCACCCCTGTCCCCCCCCATTCCCTCTGGCCACACTGTTGTCTGTATCTATGGGTTCTGCCTATATGCTCTTTGATTAATCATTTACCTTCTTTCGTCCAGTCCCCACACCCCCTCTTTTCTGACAGCTGTCAGTCTGTTCCATGTAGCCATGCCTGTTTCTATTTTTTTAATTAGAGTATTTAAAAAATATTTTTGTTGATTTTAGAGAGAGAGGAAAGGAGAGGGAAAGAGAAACATGGATTGGAGAGTGGAACATCAATTGGATGCCTACTGTACGTCCCCCACTGGGGACTGAGTGAGAAACTGGGGCATATGCCCTGACGAGGAATTGAACCAGCAACCCTGTTGTGCACAGGACAATGCCCAACCAACTGAGCCACACTGGCCAGGGCTCTGTTTCTATTTTGTTTGTCAGCTTATTTTATTAGATTCCACATATAAGTGAGATCCTATGGTATTTGTCTTTCTCTAACTAGCTTATTTCATTTAGCACAATAATCTCCAGGCCCATCCATGCTGTTGCAAAAGGTAAGGTTTCCTTTTTTACAGCTGCATAGTATTCCATTGCGTAAATGTATCCGTTTTTTTGTTCACTCATCTACTGATGGGCATTGTGGCTGTTTCCAGATCTTGGCTATTGTAAGTAATGCTGCTATGAACGTAGGGGTGCATTTATTCATTCGAATTGGTGTTTGGGGAATTCTTAGGTTTATATTCCCAGAAGTAGGATTGCTGGATCAAAAGGCAGTTCCATTTGTAATTTCTTTGAGGAATATTTATTAATCTCTTAAAGGAAAATTTCTCCAATTGCATTTAAGTTCACAGGTGTTGGATCCTAGATGGCTGCTACCAATTGATTGACATCCTATGAAGGCCGACATGATGAAACATTATATTTTTCTCCTTTCCGTAACTTCCTCTTTCCCATAATACCAGGTATTTGGCTGAGAATAATGATGCTTTTAGAAAATAAGGTACAGTACATTCCAGGAACAATGTTTTTCCTTGAAAATGTGATTATTGCGCTATAAACTACAATAGCATTCATATTTGTTTCCTGATTTGGTTTTTATGACACCCACAGATGAGGGCCTGTTCTTTGTGTCTCTTAGCTCCAGGAACTTGTGTGAAGCTGAGGAAGCTCTGGTTCCCAGTGAGTGAACCCTCACGAAGTAACCCTCCTGCCTCCCAGCAAGCAGCCTCCGTGACACCTCAGCTGGCTGGAGATAGAAAGGATGCGAAGGGGTCAGGGAATAGGAGATATTCTGGCACACATCTGAAAACAAAGGAGAGCAAATAGATTTTGGTAGAACGTAATCCTTCTGTCGGTGAAAATGTATTAACAGCACAAGTTCAAAGGGGGTTGGGGGAATAGTATTAAATGTTAGAGATGATAGCAACTTTATTGAGTTTTATTCATTAATTCACTGAACAAACAGTTGTCTAATATTTGTAAGGAACTACAATTATATGTTATGTGATGTACACATTATTTTCCAGTTGGATTAGTTTGATTAGCCTCCTGTTTGAACAACAAAAAAATGTCCTAGAGTTTCCCTCTTGAGATCTGCCCAGTTCACCAAGCTCACTTTTTGTCCAGGTTTCTCTGATTCTAACTCAAAATAAAGCGTGTGCACTTTCCTGCTGTGTCCTCTGGGTATTGTGTATCTCAGGGCAGGTTTGCCCAAAGGCTGTAGCTTAAATCTGCATCTTCCCTCCATCCCACTGAGGTGAAAGGTTAGTCTCATTCACTACTGAAGGATCCTCCTCTTCCTGAGAGTTACTCAAGAATGGGAGGGGTAGCTGAAGCCGGTTTGGCTCAGTGGTAGAACGTCGGTCTGAAAGGTCCCGGGTTCGATTCCGGTCAAGGGCATGTACCTTGATTGCGGGCATATCCCCGGTAGGGGGTGTGCAAGAGGCAGCTGGTCGATGTTTCTCTCTCATCGACGTTTCTAGCTCTCTATCTCACTCCCTTCCTCACTGTAAAATATCAATAAAATATATATTTTTTTAAAAGAATGGGAGGGGTAGACTGTGGGTCCTTCAATCATTTACTTATAGTCTCTGCTCTCCTTGCTGTCCAAGTCTACATAGTCCCTCGAAGGTGGGCATCTCTGCTGTTCCTGGGCCCGTGGGGCATGAGAGGTGAGGTGGGGAGGGGGCTTCTGCCTCGGCTAGGAGACCTAATGATGTCCAGCCTTGATGTGCTGCATATCTTATGTCCAGCCTCCCTGTGTGCACCATTTCCCTGAGGCTCTGTCCCTCTCGGTAGAAATTTTTTCCTGCATTTCTGTTTTCCAAGGCACTGTCTCCTCCTTCCTGTGCACAAATCCATCAAGGTGCTCAGGATTGTGGAAAACAGCCAGGCTGAGACAGTCTGCTAACAAGAAATTTTCCCTGAGGCAAATGGGGATGTATGGCTATCTGCTGAGTACAGGGGCAGCGATGGGGCAGAGCACAGAAGCGATCTGCACCAATAAAACTGATTATAACGTAAGGATGCTGAGTCATAGAGGCAGTGCTGGAGAGGAAAGTGGGCAGAGATAGCAAAAGAGTCAGGCAGGCTTGGTCACTGTGAAGTGTTGGTGTTCAAAAAGAAGATCTTGCCGAAACCGGTTTGGCTCAGTGGAAAGAGCGTCGGCCTGGGGACTGAAAGGTCCCGGGTTCGATTCCGGTCAAGGGCATGTACCTTAGTTGCAGGCACATCCCCAATGGGGGATGTGCAAGAGGCAGCTGGTCGATTGTGGACAACGGCTCCTAGAGATGTCAGCCTGGTGAAGCCAGCAGAGATAGAGATGCAGGAAACAGAGCAGCATGTGGTGGCTGGTAGGTTCCCCACCCCACCTCCACAGAGCCCCTTGCCATAAACATTTCCACTCCCTGTTTATCTCAGATGTTAACTAGTGGTTCCAGTCCTGACCCTTGTTATGGGGACATCTGCAGGAGCATGTGCAAAAGTGTAGGTGCCGAGAGAAGCATCTCTCAGGTGTCACAGAGGAGTGATGTGTGGCTCTGCATCCCTTTGAGAGTCAGCTATGCATGATGCATGGTAAAGGCAAGGTGACTGGACTAATGAGCGATGTAAAGTATTTTTTCTTTATAAAAACATGTCTCAAATAAGGGGAAAGCCCTCACATCCGGTAGGAATGGAGGCTTTGTCCTCTCTCAGAGCCAGCCATCCTTTATGATAGAATGCAGGAGAGAACTAGGAGATTCAAAACCCACTCTCTTGGAAAATAATTTTCCTATGGTCCTTTCTGATTATCAAAGTAAACTGGATTTACCAAAACAGAAATATTAAAAAAAAAATCAGCTCAGTGGATAGAGCGTCGGCCTGTGGACTGAAAGGTCCCGGGTTCGATTCCAGTCAAGGGCACGTACCTTGGTTGCAGGCACATCCCCAGTGTGGGGGTGTGCAAGAGGCAGCTGGTCGATGTTTCTCTCTCATCGACGTTTCTAACTCTCTATCCCTCTCATTTCCTCTCTGTTAAATCAATAAAATATATATATTTTTTAAAATCGCCGAGCCGAAACCGGTTTGGCTCAGTGGTAGAGCGTCGGTCTGCGGACTAAAGGGTCCCAGGTTCGATTCCGGTCTAGGGCATGTACCTTGGCTGTGGGCACATCCCCAGTGGTGGGTGTGTGGGTGTGTGTGTGTGTGTGTGTGTGTGTGTGTGTGTGTGTGCAAGAGGCGGCTGGTCGATGTTTCTCTCTCATCATCGACGTTTCTAGCTCTCTCTCTCCCTTTCTCTCTGTAAAATATAAATAAAATATATTTTAAAACAAAAAAACAAAAAAAAAACAAAAAAAAATCATCTATGATCTCCAAACCTGGAGATGACTGCTGTTTATATTTTACTGTACTTACTATATATATACACACATGTACATATATACGTATACACCAAGACAGGATGTGGTACATACTTTTTTTGTAGCCTCCAGCACTGTAGTAGTGGGTCCAATGTGGACCCTTCCTGCATGGGGGAAGGGTAGGAATAAGAAGCACCTCTTGGGTGGCAGATTTTATATAAAAATCTGCTGTGAAAATGTACTATCTATCTATCTATCTATCTATCTATCTATCTATATCTATATATCTATAGATATATATATAGATATATATATATATATGCCAAAACAGAATAATGGTACATTTTCTTTCCAACATTCTTAACAGTAATACACAAACATAGTCTCATATTTGTATTATTTGAGAAAGTGATTTTAAATGGCCATGTAACATTCTGTCATGTCAATGTTTCAATTGCTTAATTAGTTCTATTTTATTGGGCATTTAGATTGTTTCCCAATTTTTATTTTCACTCTCAACATTATGTTAGCATAGAGTTTTCTTTACTGTGGCCAAGAGTAAATATCATCATTAAAAAGACATTATCTAGTTTGAAGGATATCTCATTTTAATTTATATTTCTTTGCTTGCTAGGAAGATGGAACATTTTTTTAACTTACTTTTGTTGTTGCTGTTAATCCTCACCAAAAGGTATTTTTTTCGTTGTTTTTTTTTTTTTTTTTTTTTTTTTTTTTTTTTACAGAGGATGGAAGGGATCATCCCTGGGCATGAGGGAGGGAGGGAGGGAGAGAGAGAGAGAGAGAGAGAGAGAGAGAGAGAGAGAGAGAGAGAACAACAACAAAAAAAAACACCTATCAGTTGCCTCCTGAATGTGCCCCAACCAGGGCTGGGGATCAAACCCAAAACTCAGATACGTGTCCTTGATGAGGAATCAAACCTGCAACCCTTCAGTGCTCCCGCTGATACGCTAACCATGTAGCAACACTGGCCAGGGCTCAACCTGTTCATTTGTATTTCTTCTGTCATGAATTTAGCTACTCATGTCCTTATTCAAGTTTATTCATGGAATATTCATCATATCTTGTTTTGTATTTGATTGTAAGGATGTTAACCTAATCCTTTGTCATACTTAAGATTGCAAGTATTTTCCCTTGTTTATAGTTTAAATTGGTATCTGGTGGCATTTTGATGGTTAGAAGTACTAAACTTTTATATATTGAGTTTTTTTTTCTACTGTTATTTCATTATATTCTTAGAAAGACCTTTGTTTTAAGATTAGTGGCCCAGTGCATGACATACATGCACATTAAAAGGGAATTAACTAGAGGAAATATTTTAATATTGCCATTTTCCCATTCTCTATAATAGAAGTGTCAGAGATAAAAGAAAATTAATAAAATGTATATGAAAACCTCCCTCCTGTCAGAGTCTGGGGCGTGCTGTGGGACCCAGAGTCAAGTCCCTGCCCACCCTTGTGCACCTCTAAATCGTGTGAGACCCAGACCCGGCCAGCCCCACCCCCATCAAGCCCTGCAGGGCGGGGGGCGCAGCCTCAGGTCCCCCAGCCCAGTGCCGGGCAGGGGGCAGAGCCTCAGGTCCCGTCAAGCCCCCCTGGGCAGGGGGCGCAGTCTCAGATCCCACGGCCTGGTGCTGGGTGGGGGACACAGCCTCAGGTCCCCAGGTCCTAGTGCCAGAGTGGGGGGCATGGCCTCAGGTCCCCCAGCCCTGGCATGAGGATGGGAGGGCGTAACGGCCATATTAGCTCTTTATTATATAGGACTGGAGGCCTGGTACATGAAATTCGTGAACTGGAGGGGTGTCCCTCAGCCCAGCCTGCACCCTCTCCAATATGGAACCCCTCACAATCTGGGACTGCTGGCTCCAAACCACTTGCCTGCCTTCCTGATTGCTCCTAACTGCTTCTGCCTGCCAGCCTGATAGCCCCCTAACCATGCCCCTGGCTGGCCCAAACTGCTCCCCTGCCAGCCTGATTGCCCCCAACTGCCCTCCCCTGCTGGCCCGATCACCCCAATTGCCGTCCCCTGCCACCCTGATGGCCCCCAACTGCCCTCCCCTGCTGGCCATCTTGTGATGGCCATCTTGTGACAATGTGGGGTGTGGCCATCTTGTGACAACATGGGAATAGCCATCTTGTGATAATGCAAGGGTGCGAGGGCCACCTAGGCTTTTATTAGTATAGATAATATATATAAACATCTACATTTGATTCTATATATTTTATAGTTAAAAATTTTCAAACTCTTTAATCATCCTTGAGTTTATTTTGGTGTTTATTGTGATAGTTGTATTTAAATGTATTTTCCTAAAGAAAATTTAACCTTGTATCTCAGTATTATTTTTCAATGTTCCATTCTTTCCCCATTGATCTGAAAAGAACATCTTTTTTTTTAATATATATTTTATTGATATTTTACAGAGAGGAAGGAAGAGAGAGAACTAGAAATGTCGATGAGAGAGAAACATCGACCAGCTGCCTCTTGCACACCACACCCCCTTCTGGGGATGTGCCTGCAACCAAGGTACATGCCCTTCACCGGAATCGAACCCAGGACCTTTCAATCCGCAGACCGACGCTCTACCACTGAGCAAAACCGGTTTCGGCTGAAAAGAACATCTTTATCAAATGCCAAATACCTAGCAGTGGGTGTGTGTCTTTGTGCTGTCTGTTAAGTTGGTGTATTCTTATATTCATCTAACATTTAATTACAGCTTTATAACATTTTAATAAATGCAGTACAAGTTTTCATCACTCATTATTCATCCTTTTGTAAACTTTCCTGGTAGTCATCACCTGTTTATTCTCTCAGTTGAAGCTTTGTAATTTAGCTCTTTATCTCTTAGAGCAGCTGTGGGCAAACTACGGCCCTCGGGTCGGATCTGGCCCGTTTGGCTGTTCTATCCGGCCTGCGGAGCCGAAAGAGCAAAGGGTTCTCTTGCTCTCCCCTCCGCTCCTTCACCAGCAGCCCACGATGAGAGTGCCAGCATGGTAAGGTTGCTTTTGTTCCGGCCCTCCGGTCCAGTTTAAGAACCCATTGTGGCCCTCGAGTCAAAATGTTTGCCCACCCCAGCCTTAGAGCCTCGGGTCTACTTCCTTCAATTGGATACTGTGAGACTTACCATATAACTTTATAATTTTTTCTTTTGTAAAACCTAGTTTGAGTGGATTTCTGTTCCTTGGGGTTTTTATCTCAACCCTATTCTTGTCTCTTCACTTCCTCCTTTTGTGATCTTATCTAAACATTTTGCATCTATTGTCTTTAGGAAAAAATATCCTGATCTATATCATTAAAAACAGCTCACATGCCGAGACCGGTTTGGCTCAGTGGATAGAGCGTCAGCCTGTGGGCTGAAAGGTCCCGGGTTCGGTTCCAGTCTAGGGCATGTACCTTGGTTACGGGCAAATCTCCGGGGGGGGGGGGGGGGGGCATGCAGGAAGCAGCTGATGGATGTTTCTCTCTCATTGATGTTTCTCTCTATCCTTCTCCCTTCCTCTCTGCAAAAAAATCAATAAAAAATAAAATAAAATAAAACAGCTCACAGTTCTTACTACCATGTACTTGGTAGCATTATGTTATTTAATTCTCCTTAAAACTCTATAGGATAAGTAGTATCATCTCCATTTTGCAGATGGGGAAACCTAAGCTTAGAAAGGTTAATAATTGTCCAAGTTCACACTTACAGTGTAGTAAAAGCCAGGATTTAAGTTCTATTCTGATATACTTGTCAAACTATACTATCTAGCATTTCAAAGAAGGATAAAGGAATAGTATATATTGTCTGCTTTAAAACTGAAAATTATACCAACCACAGATACAGAATTCTGTTTTTGGAATTGAAACTGACACAAGACCAGTATGTCATACTAAAGGGAGGCTGGAATCTTAGAGTGCTTAAAGACTTCACCTCCGACAGCTTGGCTCTGAATTCCAACTGCATTAAATGGAATAAATGGTAGATGATATAATCCATACACAGCAATCTCCACAGTGCCTGGCACACATCAACTCTCAGATGTACATTTTTTCACATTTTAAAACGGTTGAAACCAGTAGGCCTCTCATAACCACAGTTTAATTGTCAATATTTGTTACAATTGATGGCATCTTAGATTTGATGAAATAAGGCATTGAGTGCTTAATAAACATTTAGTTATTACACAAGATAACTGGTCATCCATTCAGCAATATTTATTCAGTATGAATTATGTGTCAGGCACTGTTCTAGGGACTTGGACAGAGTAGTAAACAGAAAAATGTCTGCTCCCATGAAGTTTACCTTCTAGTGGGAAACATACATGGAACACAAATTAAGTAAAATATAAGTGTATCAGATGGTGATAGGTGATAAGAAATGAAATAGTAAGAGGAATGAACAGTCCTGGGAGTCAGGAGTGCTATTTTATTATTTTTTAAAATATATTTTTATTGATTTTTTACAGAGAGAGATAGAGAGCTAGAAACGTTGATGAGAGAGAGACATCGACCAGCCGCCTTCTGCACACCCCCCACTGGGGATGTGCCTGCAGCCAATGTACATGCCCTTGACCGGAATCGAACCTGGGACCTTTCAGTCCACAGACTGACGCTCTATCCACTGAGCCAAACCAGTTCTGGCAGGAGTGCTATTTTAAATAGAGTGGTCAGGCCGAAACCGGTTTGGCTCAGTGGTAGAGCATCGGTCTGCGGACTGAAAGGTCCCGGGTTCGATTCCGGTCAAGGGCATGTATCTTGGTTGCGGGCACATCCCCCGGTAGGGGGTGTGCAAGAGGCAGCTGATCTATGTTTCTCTCTCATTGACGTTTCTAGCTCTCTATCTCTCTCCCTTCCTCTCTGTGAAATATCAATAAAATATATTTTTTTAAAATAAATAGAGTGGTCAGGGGATGCCTCATTGATTGGGTAACATTTGGGAAAAAAAAAGTATTGAATGGGGTGAGAGGATAAGCACGATGGCTGCAGGATCTTTCCAAGTAGAAGGCAGGCCAAGTACAAGGGCCTTGAAGTGAGAGCAGCCTTAGGGTTTGTGAGCAGTAGCAATAGGGCCAGTATGGCTGGAGTGGAGTGAGTACAGGAGAGCAGTAGATGGGGTGGGAAGGGTAGCTCTGCATAGTAGGGTTGGAAACTTTAAGTATGTGGGTAAGAATTCCTTGAAATATTTTCCAAAAGGCTCTAGATCTAAGTGTAGAAACTGCATATTGGGACTGAGAACCTCCCAGCAAGGATAGCTGTCATGGCTATACTTCACTTAAAGCCACAGGATGTCTTGGGGTAGGGGTGTATTAATTTAGGGAAAGTGAGGAGAGAAATAGTTCCATTTAGTCTCTTAAACATACAAATGCACCATCAAAATGACTCATGGTGCAGGACAGTTTGAGGGCAGAATCATAACGGTGCGTGATCACAATAACTAGATGAGGCTACTCTGAGAAAAGTGACATTCAGGGCTAAGCATTACTGATGAGGCACAGCGCAAACTGGCCTTGGTTTGTTCTCTCAAAAGGCATGCTGCCACAACATCCATCTGCCCCTCCAGTGGGCTGAACAAAACTCAAGTTATTTTAAGAATACTGAAGAACATTTAGGGATGACTACATCATACAGGACAGAAGAGTACAAAAGTCCGATTTCTATAACCATTTAATATAAGGCATAACTTTTTAAAAAAAATTGATTGTTTCTTAGAAACTAGGATGCAGAGTGGTTAAGAGCATGGTTTTTGAAGGCAGGCAGAGCTGGTCTCCAATGGCAGTGTTGTCACTTAGTCCCTGTGCGACTTTGGTTAAGTAACCAACTCAAGCCTCAGTTACTTTATCTGTAAACTTGGAATGATACTGCCCAACCTCAAAGTTGTTGTGAGGATTAAGTGAAATAGTATGTGTGAAGTGAACAGCACTGTAACTTCTCGGTAAAATTATAGCAGCTTTTTCCTACTAAAAATGCATTGCTTACCAAGATTTCTTCTGTTCATTATGCATAGGTCTTAAAACAAATGGACTGAAATTGACAGTCATAAAAATATAAATAGTAAAAGCAAAGAACCCTGGCCTGGTAGCTCAGTTGATTGAAATGTTGTCAGATACACCAAAAGGTTGCAGGTTCGATGCCCGGTTGAACGAATATGGGAGACAAGCAATTAATGTTTCTTTTTTTTTCCTCCATTTTTTATTAAGGTATTATATGTGTATATATCTTACCATTGCCCCTCCACCCCACTCCCATACATGCCCTCACCCCCCAGATGCATACAAGTCCTTTTGTTGATCTCTTATCTCCTCCACCTCTCCCTAACCTTCTTGGTGTAATTTGACAGTCTGTTTGATGCTTTACTACCTCTGTATCTATCTTGTTGTTCATCAGTTTATAATGTTCTTTATTATCCACAAATGAGTGAGGTCATGTGGTATTTTTCTTTCATTGACTGGCTCATTTCACTTAGCATACTGTTCTCCAGTTCCATCCAGGTTGCTGCAAATGGTAAGAATTCCTTCTTTTTTATGGCAGCATAGTATTCCATTGTGTAGATGTACCATAGTTTTCTGATCCAGTAATCTGCTGATGGGCACCTAGGCTGTTTCCAAATCCTAGCTACTGTAAATTGTGCTGCTATGAACATAGGGGTGCATATATCCTTTCTGATTGGTGTATCTAGTTTCTTAGGATATATTCCTAGGAGTGGGATTACTGGGTCAAATGGGAGTTCCATTTTTAGTTTTTTGAGGAGACTCCATACTGTTCCCCACAGTGGTTGCACCAGTCTGCAATCCCACCAGCAGTGCACGAGGGATCCTTTTTCTCTGCATCCTTGCCAGCACTTGTTGTTTGTTGATTTGTTGATGATAGCCATTCTGACAGGTGTGAGATGGTACCACATTGTCATTTTGATTTGCATCTCTCGGATAATTAGTGACTTTCAGCATGTTTTCATGTGTCTCTTGGCCTTCCTTCTGTCTTCTTTTGAAAAGATTCTATTTAGGTCTGTTGCCCATTTTTAATTTATTTATTTTTTTATTAATGTATTATATTGTGTACATATCTTACCATTGCCCCCACCTCCCATTCATGCCCTCCCTCTCAGAGTTCTGTGTTCATTGGTTGTATTCATGCATACCAGTCCATCGGTTGTTCTCTTATCTCCCCCCAGGTCTCCTTCCCCTCCCTGCTGTCATTTGACAATCTGCTTGTTTTATGGTGACTATCTCATGATCACATGAATAGAATCCGCTCCTCATTTGGCAGTGTGCTTGTTTTATGGTGGCTATCTCAGGACCACAAGAATAGAGTCCGCTCCTCCTCTGGTTCTCACCGCCCCTCCCCCTGGATCCCACTGCTTCCCCTGGGACATACGGCTCACCCGGGGAACAGGGCCCCCTGGGACATACAGCTCACCCAGGGCACACGGCCCCCAGGGACACTCGGCTCACCCGGGGCACACGGCCCCCTGGGACACTCGGCTCACCTGGGGTACAGTGCCCCCTGGGACACACGGCTCACCCGGGGCACAGTGCCCCCTGGGACATTCGGCTCACCCGGGGCACAGGGCCCCCTGGGACACTCGGCTCACCCGGGGCACACGGCCCCCTGGGACACACGGCTCACCCGGGGCACACAGCCCCCTGGGACACACGGCTCACCCGGGACACCCAGCCCCTTTGGGGGACACGGCTCTCCCGGGGCACACGGCCCGCCCAGGGAACACGGCCCCCTGGGACACACGGCTCACCCGGGGCACAGGGCCCCCTGGGACACAGGGCTCACCCGGGGCACAGGGCCCCCTGGGACACAGGGCTCTCCCGGGGCACACGGTCCCCTGGGACACACGGCTTACCCGGTGTTGCCCATTTTTTAATTGCTCATTTATCTTCCTTTTATTAAGTTGTATGAGTTGCCTGCAAATGTTGGAAATTAAATCTTTGTAATAACATTTGCAAATATGTTCTCCCATACAGTGGGCTTTCTTATTGTTTTGTTGATGGTTTCTGTTGCTGTGAAAAAAAATTATTTTGATGTAGTTCCATTTGTTTATATTCTCTTTAGCTTCCATTGCCCTAGGAGCAGTATCAGTGAAGAAATTGCTTTAGCATATGTCTGAGATTTTGCTGCCTGTGGATTCCTCTAGTATTTTTATGGCTTCCCATCTTATGTTTAAGTCCTGTATAAATTTTGTTTGTTTTTGTGTATGCTGTAAGTTGATGGTCTAGTTTAATTTTTTGCATGTGTCTGTCCAATTTTCCCAACACCATTTGTTGAAGAGACCGTCCTGACTCCATTGTATGTTCATGCCTCCTTTGTCAAATATTAATTGAGCATAGTGGTTTGGGTTGATATCTGGATTCTCTATTCTCTTCCATTGGCCTATATGTCTGTTATTATGCCAGTACCAGGCTATTTTGAGAACAGTGGCTTTGTAATATAGCTTGATATCTGGTATTGAAATCCCTCCTACTTTATTCTTCTTTCCCAGGATTGCTGCTGCTATTCGGGGTCTTTTTATATTCCAGATGAATTTTTGGAAAGTTCTTTCTAGGTCTGTGAAATATGTATTGGTATTTTAATGGGGAGTGCATTGAACATACAGATTGCTTTGGGTAGTACGGACATTTTAATGATGCTGATCCTACCAATCAAGAAAGAGTAGGGCCGAAACTGGTTTGGCTCAGTGTATAGAGTGTCTGCAGACTGAAATGTCCCAGGTTCGATTTCGGTCAAGGGCATGTACGTTGGTTGCGGGCACATCCCCGGTAGGGTGTGTGCAGGAGGCAGCTGGTCGATGATTCTCTCTAATCGATGTTTCTAGCTATCTATCCCTCTCCCTTCCTCTCTGTGAATAATCAATAAAATATATATTTTTTTAATTTTTTAAAAAAGAATAGAGAAAATCTAAAGCAGGAAAGGGGTAAGATAAACAGGACCAAAAGGGGAAAGGTTAGGAAGAGAGTGATGGCATAAAGGTAGAGTTGAGATAGAGTAGAACGATGCTAAAGGAAAGATGAAAATAGAATGTAGAACACTAATCCCAAAGTTAAATAAAGAGAAAATAAAATGACACTTTTAAAAAAAGTAAAATAATAGTAGTAATAATACTTATTGAAAATAAAAATGTAATAATTAACAAGGTAAAATCAAATGAGGAAAAGAGAAAAAAATAGTTTCTTAAGGAAAAGATGACCAGAGACCTCACCTTATTCCCAGCAAAATCTGACCTTTCTGTGGTGGAGTGTAGAGCTCCTCTGAATCTGCATGTTTGCGCCAACTGGAGACCGGTGTTCTGGTGCTCGAAGCTGTTCTGTGGTTGCCACAGTTGTAGATTTTCAGGCTTCCGATAACATCCACTTTCCCCTTCAAGATAGCGCAGTCTCCATGTCTGAGCTGTTGGCTCTGGGAGGGAACGCCACAGCAGTCCTGCAGTTCCCCACGTCCTCCTGGATTATATCTGTCCCTTAACTCGCCACCAAATACTCCCCATGCGACCCTCAGCTGTTCTTTCTTTCTGCTCCTGGATAAGGCTCAGGACACACCTGTCTATTCCGCCGCCATTTTATAGGTCCCAATCAATGTTTCTCACATCTATGTTTCTCCTCTCTCTCCTTCCTAAGACCTCAGCGGGAGTGTAGGGGTGGGTGGGGATAAGGAGAGAGATCAATCAAAGAACTTGTGTGCATACATATGAGCCTAACTAGTGGTCACAGACAACAGGGGGGTAGGGACATGGGTGGGGAGGGGTGGGGGATGGTAATGGGGGGTAAGGACAATTATGTGATACCTTAATCAATAAAGAAATTTTAAAAAGTGCCCCTTATTTAAAATGGAGTGTGTTGCCATTTAATCCAATTATATGACACTTGAGCATTAGACTATGTTGTAAGGAATTTGAAGACATTTTCAGAAAATTAACAGCTCTTCCTCAGCCTGGCCACATCACTGAGGTATACCAGTATCTTCCTCAGGATGGCATGAACTTCAACAATGTGTACAGTTCATCAATGCAGATACACGCTAAAAGTATATTTATATAGAAGCTGTTACATTTGTCAGACCCAGATTTGATTCAGAATGTTTTCAGGAATATTCATGATCAGACAGGCCCTCATACTTGAGGTATATGAACTAAAGGTTCTAATGCCTTCTTAATAATGGAACTTAATTTGCAGACCTATGAGATCATATGATTCCTACTGACAATTCAAGAGACTAGAATTTGAGGAACTTAGATCACACAAATCAATCAAAGCTCTTACATCCAAGTATATGAATAAAAATGAAGTTATCCACAGTGATATGAATTGTATGATCTTTATTATTTTATAATCCATTGAATATAAAAAACACACATATCAGATCAAACAGTACCACAGTATCCTTTATTTTGTAGGTATTAATTAGTTCCTTAAATTGATATATCCAAAACTTTAGTTAGCTATATCAGCTCTTCCAAAGAAGCTTAGGTGAAAAACAATTATTTTTATTCTGAGCTCAAAATCCTACTGTCTGATGTACTATTGTACTGATATAAAAATAAACTCAATAAGCAAAGCTAATTGAACACATATCATAGATCTGGGGCTTCCTGTATTTTATTGGAGTTGAAGCAGTGTTTTTTTTAACCCTCTATTAATATTTTGTATTTTAAACAATTCTCAGATAAGATTAAACACACATTTGGTAATTATCTAAAATAAAGCCATGAAATTAATGAAGAAATAGCGATATTAGTTCCCTACCCAAAAAGTAGAATACTTTTAAACAAACCTAAAATTTTGAGTGTATTTGAATTTCCAATTCCTATACTTACCAAGGTCACAATCTGATTTAAATAACCTGGCTTCTAGATAATTATCTCAAAAATGTTTATTGAAATGAAGCTAGTTTTTTATGGTGCCATCATTTTAGCCAAATAACAAACAACCAATTGTTTTTACAGATCATTTGAAAAGAGAACATTCTTTTTTGTTAATCCTCACCAAAGGATATTTTTCCATTGATTTTTAGGGAGAGTGGAAGAGAGGGAAAGATAGAGAGAAACCTCGATATGAGAGAAACACATTGATTGGTTGCCTCCTGTACTAGGGCCTGGGCAGGGGAGGAGCCTGCAGCCAAGGTGCATGCCCTTGACTGGAATTGAACCCGAGACCCTCTGGTCTATAGGCTGACACTATCCACAGAGCCAAACTGGCTAGGGCAAGAAAACATTCTTGATATACTTAGCAAATAGGGGAGAGCTTGACTGCAAGTCAGAACTAGCGTGTTCAAAGGGAGAAGTGATTGAGCAATCTGACTTTCTACTCCAGTTTGGAAATATGCTTTTGAGATGCACATATAGGTAAGATAGTAAAGAAAGATATTGATGAATTTTCTTTTTAAAAAATGTTATAGTTCTAGTATTTGGCAGAGTTCTGGCATCGATTAATGGCAACAACACAGTGGTGAGCATCTGCATTGTGCTGAAAGTACCCTGTTTCCCCGAAAATAAGACAGTGTCTTATATTAATTTTTGCTCCTAAAGATGCGCTAGGTCTTATTTTCAGGGGATGTCTTATTTTTCCATGAAGAAGAATACGGTACACATTTATTGTTAAATGAAAATAAAGGAAATTTATTACCTGTATACAGTACGGTAGTACGGTAGTTGTCAACACAAACCAGACAAACTGTGAATCCTACAGTATCAAGAATTTACTCATTTATTCAATGACAATTATGTCATCATCTTCTGGAACATCATCATAACAATCCAATTCCTGAATTTCCTGGTGAATTTCTTGTGACTCTATTTCTTTCAGAATCAGTGAACCAAATCTCTCATGTTTACCAATAGCACTGTCTTTAAATGAGTACTTCTTGCCAAGGTAGCCTGCTCGCAGTGCATTTGCAATGCAACTGTCAGTGATTTTCTCCCATGAATTCTTTACCCAAGTCACAACTTCTTGCAGTTTAGGTTTCACAAAGTTTCCACGCTGATTTCTCTCCATTCTATTTTCAATGTAGTCATTAATTTCCATGCGCAAATTGTCTTTGAATGGCTTGTTTATTGCAATATCAAGAGTCTGGAGATAGGCCATCACTCCAGTGGGAATCATTATCTGATCTATTTTTCTATCATGAAGAAATGTCTTCATGTCTTTAGCACGGTGGGTGCTGGCTGCATCCCAGACTAGCAGACCTCTTTACCTCCCTCGCATAACAAGCGGCAGCACTAAGTTGACCCACTTCCTTATAACTGCTTGTGTGGCCCAGGCTTTTTCAGTTTCAAGAATAAAAACGCCCAAAACACGTTCAATCTTTTCCTTCTTGACCTTAGAAATGATTAAAGGTGGGATTTTAGTGCCATCCAGATGAATTGCCAAAAACATGTGCACTTTCGTAAGCAGTGGAGGGAATGTACACTAAGAAGGCACCCCGCTGTTCAATTGTTGTTTGAGATGATTGGCCCATAAACACTGCAGTTTCATCCATAGCAATCATGTTGGAAAGACTATTTAGAGAAGTCAGCATCATCAATAAAGGACTTGAATGCAAGTGCTCGCTTAATAACTTGAGTATCTTCCAACCTAAACAAGGTTGTAGATCTTCTTAAAGACAATTCACTTTGCTGAAGGAAATTATCCAGCCAGTGTTGTGATGCTTTGAAGTCTTCGGGGGCTATGTCAAACTGTGGTGCCATTACAAGAGCAAATTCTTGAATCTGAGCCCTATTCACAACCAAAGCCTTTGCTCTCCTGTCAACAACCCATTCACAGATCAGGTCTTCCAGCTCGGAAAATAATGGTTGCCAGCCTGATCCACACTTGTGCTTTTTAGCATTTCCCTTGTTCACTTGTTCAATGAGGTTACCATACTCTGCTCCCCATTTTCAGAACAATTGGATACTCAACATCTTCTCTTTGCAGAAAGCAGTAAGATTTTGGCCCCAAGAGTCTTCCACAATTCCTTTCTTGTACTCCATGGAGTAGCTTTTTCTTTTTGCGCTCATTTCTAGGGGTAAAAAAAAGGAATTGGGGTATAAAGGTGGGGGGAGGGGGATCACTTAAAATGACACAGGGGGAATCAGAGGGGGGAATCAAAATGGCACAGGAGAATCAGAAGGGGGATTACCATTTTAGCAACCCCTTTTGATCCTTCTGTGTCATTTTGATTGTCCCCTCTGATCCTCCTGTGACATTTTAAGTGATCCCCCTCCCCCCACCCCTGTGCCACTGAACACCTTCACCAGACATCCCCCCATACCCCTTTATCAGACATTTACCCCCTGGGGCCTGCCTGGGGACTGTCAGTGGGCTTGCTGGGGCCTGGATCTAGGCTGGAGCAGGGTCTGCCACTGACTGAGAACCTTCAGTCATCATGAAGGCGGCCGCGAGCATCAGGTAGTGTCACCAGAGACAGACCAGCACTCATGTCCTGTCTGCTCTAATCCTCCTGTTCTTCAAACACGCATCTGCGAAAGTCTCCTCCTCTCTCCCGCCCAGGCTCACTGCTCACTCCGACCTCCACTCCACCTCCACACAGCAGTGACGTCAGGACTCCGCGTAAGGTCACTGGTTGCTAGACGCCAGTTGGGGCAGCCCTAGCAACCAGTTTATGGTAAATTAATTTTCATTCTGAGACAGAGCCTGGGGGCCATATTTTCAGGGGGATGCCTTATATTTCACTCAGAAGGAAACCTGTGAGTAGGTCTTATTTTCGGAGGATGTCTTGTTTTCGGGGAAACATGGTAGATGGTGACCTGATCCTTGGTTTTAATAACAAACTAACTTGGGGTTTAAGCTTAATTATTCCATGGAACATTTTTGAAGTGAAGGCAGATCTTTGGAAACCTTTGTTTTTAGTTGTATAGAAAAAAAATAGCTTGATAAAATAAACATCTGCCTTATACTAGTAACAGATGTGCAAAGCAGCTACTTGGGCTCTAGAGAAATACAACACAGTGCTTTTAAATCAAAGGGCAATTCAACAGCCTTGCCAATCAAACAGATACTGGGATGAGTAGTCTCTAGATAGAATCTTACCCCAAAATCTAGAGGTCTGTTCTAGGATATAAATCCATATCAAGATAAAAAAATTACAGAATAATCCCAGTCCAGCTTTGGCTAGGCAGCCATCTAACTGATGACATGTCAGGGCCCACTAGCCTCTAGAGTTAGTACTGAGAGAAGAAATAAATACACGAAAAATACCCATTAGAACTTATTCACATAGGGAATGGGAGAGTACAAGAGGCACACAAAGTACAGATGTTTGTTTTTATTGAAGGATGGATTAACTTTCTGAACAAGTTAAGGCTCTAAAGGGAAAAAAAACATTCTAAATCATAACCCTAAAAAAAATATAACCCCCTCTATATCAACACCTTAAAAAAAAAAAAGACAAAGACCTTATTTCATCCTTTGGCATAAATGTCAAGTCTGTATAATCAGTATAGTCTAAACTCCAAAGGAAAAGAAGAAAAAAAGGCATCCTCATTAAAATATAGTAGCCACTAACAGTGAAGAAAAGAGCCAGACTTTTGCTATTGAACACAGTTTTGTGAAGCCATTTCATTCCTTCCTTTATTAACGAGCAGAAAAATACAGATTTAAATAATCCTGATCAGGAGGTTGGGAAAGGAAGTCTTATTATGAACCAAATTTACATTTGCCTCCCACAAAAATGAATTCACTATTTTCTTGAATTTATTTCCTAAAGCAAGTTAAATTCTCTAACATTTTTGATTCTGCAAATAATGTCAAAGTAGCAAAATACAAGTAACTGTAACATATAAAATTATACTTCAGTAGACATGCTTTCATAATTAGATCAAGAGACTTCAAATTATTTCTTACTAAAAAAACATATTCTGAGCCACAATTTTCCTTTCAATTATACTTTAACAAAGGAAGGAAAAATATAAAAACAAAGGAAATTGGTCTTAAATTTTTTTTTCTTAAATAAGTGCTACTCAAGGCCAAGTTAATTAGCAATTCACTGAGGTTAGTCTGCATATCTCAATCAATTGCACTAAATTTAATTGGCTACACAGACTGGTATCCAGTACGACTTTTCCTTCTTCCAATCATATAAGAGATAAAGACAACAATTATAAGGAAGCCCAAGGCCACACCCACTGCAACAGGAATAAGAAAGTTGAGGTCAGAGTCCACAGAACATTCTTCAGCTGTTAGAAAAGGACAGAAAGGAAGAAACAGAAATTAGTAAAGAATGCAATTAAGCAGAAACAAGCAAATAAGAAATAAGCATTTTGAAAGTGTATATAGGTTAGTTTTTTTTTAGAGCATTACCCTGATTCTCTTATTTTCTCTATATCCACTCAAAGATTTCTAAATAGTGGATACCCTTATATCTCTCATCAGTTCATCTCAGATCACACCAAATGTCTCGGTACACAAAGGAGAAGTTAAGAAAAGAAGGGGGAAACGTCCAAAATACAGAATTGTGTTTTCCTAACATGGGAAGACTTGATGTTTAATTGTGCAATGCACTGGGGAAAAGAACTATCATCAACACTTAAGTCCACTGCCTGAGTATTTCCCCACTCTTTCTCTCTTGCCACAACTATAATAAAAGTCTAATATGCAAATTGTCCCCTTGACTGGGAGTTCAACCGCTAGCTATGATGTGCACTGACCACCAGAGGGTGGCACAGAACATGGCAGGCATCAGTGACACAGTGCTGGCAGCAGGCAGCAGTGAAGGTGCTGCTGGCCTGATGGGCTCCCTATTAGAGCAGGACCCTGGTGGGATGGTGGAGCAGGTGAGTGGGCTGCACCAGGCCAAGGCAGGTGTGAGCAGGGCCTGACCGCCCCCCAATCACCTCACAGATGGTGATCAGCGGCGGGGGGGGGGGGGGGGGGGGAAGAGGTGCCTAGCCCAGATGGATGGCCCTGCAGGTGGCAAGATGCAGGGTGTCTGCTGAGCTTGCTCCCACTCCCTCTGTTACCCTCCCCTGGGATGTCAGGGATTGTGCACTGGGGAAGCCCCATGCTCAGGTGCCAGAGTGCCTGTGAGGAGCCTGCCCCACACCCACATAGCCTCTTCCAGGTGACCCAGGATACAACCACTGGGACCGGATGGGCTGGTTGGGTTCCCCATGGGTTGGCACAGGAAATGGTCTGCGAGGCTGGCCAGGAGAGAGCATACTTGCCTGCCTGGCTTCTGTGAGGCACCACTGGGCAGCTCAGAGGCCTATGCTGTGCCCCAGCCTTCAGCATCCAGCCATGCTCACTGCATCTCAGGGTGGAGACTCAGGTAGAGGGAGGCACACGGGGCCTGCAAACCTAGGTGCTGCCCAGGGCCCAGAGGTCATGCCAGATGCTTGCACTTCAGTCACTGGTTAGGCCTAGGGACCAAATTTCATGCACTGGGCCTCTAGTCCTATATAATAAAAGCCTAATATGCTAAGTGTCCAACCATTTGACAGTTCGACCAGTTGTTATGACATGCACTGACCACCAAAATGCACTCTGACTAGTAGGTTAGCTTGCTGCTGGGGCCCAACCAATCGGGACTGGGCAAGACGGGCCAGACATGGTCTCTCCCCAGCCCTGATTGTGCACCTGTGAGATTCCTTGGCCTGGTCTGTACTCTCTTGCAATCTGAGACCCCTTGGGGGGATGTTTCAGCCCAGTCCCCATAGGCTAGGCCGAATGACCCTACCGGTGCATGAATCCGTGCACCAGGCCTCTAACTGAAATATAAATAAGAACTCTGTATGAATAATAAAATTTAAATGGAAAAGGACTCAGGATTTAAAATATGCAGTATAAACTTTTCCACACATGCAATAGGTAATTACAGGATTATATACAGTTATTTTTAGGTGTCTCCTGGAAGAATAGCGGAAGAATCCTATACATTTCAGTTCATTCCATTGGATCACCCAGAGGCATTGTGTGCCACATAGATTTTGAGCTCTGGATTCAGACAGAACTGAGTTTGAATCTTGACTCCATCAATTACTAAATAAAGGACCTTGGTCAAGTTATTTAAACTTGGCCTCACTTTTCTCATCTGTAAAAGAGGGATAATAATACCTATTATAAGGAATTTGAGGATTAAATCTAATTGCATTTCTAAAGTATCTGATACACATCAGGTGATTAACAAATGTTCTTTCCCTTCTGTTTTCCTCCCATGTTTGAGATCCCATCCAAGGAGGTTTAGGTTTTGAAGTAGCAAATAGAGATCAAAATAAGAGTGTTCCAGTATATTATTATTATTATTATTATTGAAAAAGCAAATATTCACTGCTTTAAAAATACTTAAAAGAAGTTGAGATCCTGTGTTATTGGAAGTAATACAGAAATTCAAAGTGCCCCATTCTGATCATATAATTTCAAGTTTAAACTAGTTTTACTATTCAGTGATTACATTTTACTGGGATAATTTTTTTATCAAAATCCTAATAAAGGTTTTGTTGACCACTAGATATGTAATTTCATTGAAGTTAGTTCCCTTTCTGTAAAATTATAGGGTTAGAGTAAATAATCTTTAAGGCCCTTTCTAGCATAAGTCTAATGCAATTAATAAAATGTATTATTTGGTATGATTTATGATTAAATAACTTGCATTTTCTTCTAAGTTTATCTTTTTCTCCTCTTGTACTTTTGTTATTCATAAAAAAAGAAAACAGTTGCTAGGGTTCTGAGTATATGAGTTTTAAGTAATTATGGTAGCCTTTGCTAAAAGGATTTCCTGTATGTTATGTAATGAAAGCCTTCAGAGACTGATGTAGCTGGGTACCAAAACACTGTTCAGTGAGTTAAAGAAATTCTGCACAAGCCAATATACACATAGAATGAATAAAATAATCATTTCAACGTGACAGTCTCCTCAAGTCTATTGATTTAGAGTCCTTCTTGTTTTTACATCCATCTATGCTGCACATATAACAAGGAATATGCTTCAATAGGGGCGGATTATTCTAGCTCCTATTGAAGCATTTTAATAACGCCAACCGTTTCTATCTACCCTCCATTTATGCTCTGTGCCCCAGGGACAATCATGAAGAAGCAAGAGCCTAGTTGCTATGCTTCACTGCATCCCTTCTAAGATTGCTGTTAGCTTACATTTCACAGGCACCAGTCTGGTGACAACACTAAATAGATTTTAATGCTCTAGAGATCAACAAAATGAGGTACAGAAACACAACACAATCTGTCCTAATTAGTTCATAGAATATTTCTATCTTTCAATGCTAATCAGGCATCCAAAGACAAGAATAACAAGTAAAAAAAAAAAGGCAAGTGCTTAAATATGCTTGAATCTTTTCAGTATCTATTGAGGAAAATGAAACATTTAAAAAAAAGAACAATTCTCAGGCCACATTAAGTTCTGTTGTACCTTTTGGTTCTATTATTTACCTAGAAGATAAAAGTCACAAGCCTAAGAAACTGACTTCATCTGTAATTTGGACTCAAAGAAATCAACAAAAAGTCACATAACCTAAAAAATGCTGATGGCCCCGAGGACATTCAACTGAGAAGCAAGTTTGAGTATATCTGATGGACATTCATGCCACATCAATATTTAATGAACTGTATGCAAAGACACTGTGATGAGTTTAAACCAGTATAGTTCTTATACATTGAAACAGAATACTAGTAGTGAAATAATAGTTATTAATTCTATTAAGAGACAGGTACATATTTTATTCTTATAATAGCCATTTTAACAAGTTTAAGGCATTTTAGGATCAAAAGTTGGCCCAAGCTTAAGACCGATCTTAAAACATTGCACACCAATGTTCTTTTTAACAAGTTTATATTCAGGACCAGCAAAAACATTTTTTATTTTAAGCTGATCAAACATAATAGTTTTTTATTTATAAAGATTTATCTCAAAATGCTGACACTGATTTAATAATTAATTTTAAGGAGAAAAGTGTTTCAAAATTAAGAGGCAAGAAAATCTTATGTGCATGTATTTTTATATAATCAATCAGATTGCAGGTTCTAAAACTGCTCATATCCAGTGTGATGGTGCTTGAGACCAACTAAGTAAATCAGGAACACTAGAATAAGTACTCCTGCCAATGCTGCTCCCACTGCTATGGGCACAAGGAAGTTGTCTTCATCTGCACTGCAGTCTTGAGCTAGATGTGGAGAAAGGAAATTGAGACAGAAAGTGACAGAACTTCAAATCTGTAAATTTTAAATTAAAATGACAGCACTTCTCAATACATATTTGTTTTTTACATCAAAGTAACAAGTAATTGGCATTCATTACCAGCAAATGGGATGTCCCACAAAAGTGATTTTCCAAATAACAAAATCACACATTTTTAAGCACCCCCAAAATGCAGTCATTTTGGATGGAAGTTATATAAAATGATCACATACTTCCCAGATTTCTGAAACAGAAGATAATGGATAAATATAATTAGCCTTTCCTTGATGATCATGCTGTGAGCCTTTTAGAGGCAAACTGTTATGATGTTGAAGCACAGTGGAACACTGCAGGTTGTGAAGTATTAATGAAATGAACCAAGTGAACAACTATACTATGCAGACCCAAGAACCCACTGCATAGCAATCTGGAGTCATTTAGTAGTGGGAAAAGATGCAAACTAGCCCTGGTGGTATAACTGTCTGTCTCAAGATGATCAGTCCAGTGTGGGAATCAGACAAAAAAAATCAGTGATTATAATTTAAAAATGGGCTGTGATAGAGGCAGGCAACACACAAAGTATCATGGAAGTGTTCAAAAGCACGATCAATTTAGCCTTGTTACACAAGACATACTTTAAAAAGAAGTAACACTGGAGCTGTTTTTAAATAAGCTTATGGGTAAAATAGATCCAGAGACATAGAAGCATGGAACAGGCTGATGAGTCTCAGATGGAAGGCAGGGGTGGGTGGGTGGGGAGAGATGACCCAAAGAATTTGTATACATAACCCATGGACACAGACAATAGGGGAGTGAAGGTTTGGGGCAGGAGATGGGTAGAGGGGATCAATGGGGGAGGGGGGTGGAGAGAAAGAGAGACATCTGTACTACTATCAACAATAAAGATAAATTTTAAAAAGAAGAGTAGGAATTAACTATGCAGGTAATGGGGAAAAGGCATTCCAGATACAGGGAACAGCACAGACAAAAATAAGGAAGGTATGGAAACATGACACTTCGGGAGAAACACAAAAAGGTTGGCATAGCTAGAACATCAGATCAAGAAGTACTCTTGGCTGGAAAAGCAGCAGGAAATGGCTACTAGCACTAGCTCACAAAGGCATTGTATGCTCCAGTAGTTTTGGCCTCATCTGACAGCCAAAAAAAAGTGCAGCAGGATGTTAGTCAGGAAGTTATGGCAGATGGAAGACTGGTACTATTAAGTTAGAAAGCACCTCTATTGCAAGAGTTCAGATGTCCAATAATATGGTCCTCAGATGGGTTAATGAAGTGGAAACGCATAAGGCATAGGCTAGAGATCCGATTAGAAGGCAGAATTGACCAAATGGATGTCAGAGGTGTGATAGGGGAAGATAATTTGAATGGATTCCAATTCTACACGGCTTGAGTGACTGACTATGTAGATGCCGGTGCTACTGTGTTTCCCCGAAAATAAGACATCCTCCAAAAATAAGACCTACTTCATGGAAACATCCCCTGAAAATAAGACCTAGCGCATCTTTGGGAGCAAAAATTAATATAAGACACTGTCTTATTTTTGAGGAAACAGGGTAGTTCATGATGATAGGGAATACAGGAGGAAGAATATATGCATGTCAGTTTTGTTTGTAGTTATTTTTGTGCGAGGGTTGTTTAATTTTTTAAATTTTATGTATGGGGGAGGGTAGAGAGGGATATGTGCAAGATGGGTATGTTCAGTGTTCGATCTGCCGAATTTAAAATGCCTGTGTCTGAGTCAAGTGGTTGATGAACCTAAGTGGTAGTTAAACCACAAAGTTATTTTTCAGCGACAGAAAGTAGTAAAAAGAGGACCAGAGGCATAGCCCTTGGGAATACCACTATTTGAGGGATCAAGGAGCAGGAAAAAAAGTAGAAAAGGCAGGTAGAAAATAGTACCACAGAAGTCAATGAAGGAAACAGTTTCTGGTAGTGTGGGAGAATAGTGTAAAATATTAGAGAAGTCTGAGAAATTGCAATTGACCAGGAAAAGAAAACTTATTGAGACTGGAGATTAAGGAACAAGTGATTCAGATAGAGATATGTTTGCAAAAAGGGAAGAAGGCTAAGATGTTGATTCACCACCTCTTATTTTTTCATTTCCTTGACTCTTAATGCCCTAGATCTCCTCCTAGTAGGCAATCTACCAGGAATGTACAAATCAGATAATTAAACATTAGAATTTGTGTCAAAAATAATAGGCTGCAAGGCAATTCTGATTGTGTTTGTATTTAAGAAATGTGCCACGCTAGCCTCTGGGGCAATGACTGGGAACAAGATGCAGTCCTGGAGTTTATGGACTTTATGACATCAACCGTGGCTACCAGCTCAATGATCTTTTGTACCTGCTTCTTGGTCCTGCTAAAAATCCAGATAGCTGAGGTTGCTAGATGTGACTTGTAAATTCAGGGTGTTTGTTAAGAGCACCCAGTTAGCTCCTCCCCTTCAATTTCCCAAATTATCACCCAGCACATAAACTATTAGAAAACATACACCTTATAATGTTATGTCTTGAATTCAATATAACTTGGGTTTTTAAAAAATTCATTAGTAGGTTAATTTCTAATTCTGGCAATTGATTCATAGTCATCTTTCCCAAATTGGGTATTTGACCTAGTACTGAAACAGTTTTCATAAATAATGCTAATAAAGCTTTCATGTAAGACAAATATTCCCAAAGTAGATCAAAAAGGCAATTCCACTCTTACAAAGATCTTTCTAAATGCTGTTACTTATTTAAAATGCTCTCAATTAGCTTGTGAAGTATTAATTTATAATAAATAATGATTTTGTGCATCCAACCTCTAAGGATTCTTTAAGTAATGGGAAGATATTTTGGTAAAACAGGAATTTTAATAGGATCACATCCTGAAGAAAAGAAAATCTCATCCTATAAGTCATTTTGTTCCAATTTTAGTATATGTGCTGCTAAATGACTCTATAAGTCATTTTGAACTGATCTATTTGCCTAATGTACACTTGAGACAGTACTGAAAATATTTTGGGAGAAAGGAAAAGTGTATTTTTGGAAGAGTTTAATAGTCATAGAAGCAGTGAAGATTTTTAAAGATAAACTATTCATGGGCACTGTAATTTCAACAAAGTTTCTTGTAGATTTTTTTAAAAAAACTTATTTTCAAATTTCTGTTCAGAAATCTTTCAAAAATAATATTCAGTGTGAGTTGGAAAGCTGAGATACACATTTTTTGAGATATACACTTATTAAAAAATATAAAACAAAAACTTCTCAAAATCAATTGTGTCTAATTTCTCTTTGTAAAAGTCAGTGTTAGGAATTACATTCTTATGTAAGTTTTTTTACATATCTTTTAGACCTATAAACAAACTGAACTATATCACATGAATCTGAAAAGCTATCTCAAGATATTATCACCCAAATATGTCTATACTACTTTCAAAAACAAAATATGGCAATCTTGATGCAGAAAGTTAGCTACCAAAGGTAATAGATAAGGAAACAGGTGGGAGATGAGCCCAGGCCAATTTAATATTATCTACCTAAACAGAGATGAAATGCTATAATCTTAAAAAATATGTTATACGAATTCCTCCTAAAAAAAAAAAAGAAAAGAAACAAGATGATGCATTTTAACACTGTATGTAAAGTTATGTTCTTGATACATAATAAGGAACTTATCAGATTCCTTCTACTGGTGGTAAACATACTCAAATCTTCACTGAAATGGAAAACTACCACTCAAAAGAAATAGAGAAATAAAGCCCTCAGCTTTAAGAAACCCCAGAAGTTAAGCAGCTTGGCCAAAGTGACATGGAAGCTAATAGTAAAGGTGGGAGCTGTGATGATTAACTGGCAGTCACATGGCTTAACTGGGTAATCCAGAGGAAAGTTATGAGCCAGATTGCTAAATGTGTGTGTGTGTGTGTGTGTGTGTGTGTGTGATATAATAAAGTTCAAATATTTTAGAGTGAGAGATTGCACAAAATCCTATTTTGGTTCAGATCAATAGTTTGGATTATATGGCTGCAATACATAGCTGCTATGTATAGGTATGAAATATCAGCCTCAATTTAGGAGTTGAGAAATATGTACAAGATACTCTGATGCTTTTCACTATTAAATAAATATTCTTCTGTTGTTGTTGTTAATCCTCACTCGAGAATATTTTTCCATTGATTTTTTTAGAGAGAGAAGAAGGAAGGGGGAAAGACAGAGAGAATAATCAATGTGAAAGAGACACATCAATTGGTTGCCTCCCTCACACACCCTGACCAAGGGTGGGGAATCAAGCCTACCAATGTAGTGCCTTTGACCAGAATTGAGCCTGGAACCCTCCAGTCTGCAGGCCAACGCTCTATCCACTGTGCCAAACCAGCTATGGCTTAAATGAATATTCTTGGTTGCTGGTGCCACAACTGGCTACACACCAGGTCTGGCTGAGGAGCTTATACACGCCTGCACGCACACCTTATCCCAGACCTGCTAAATTAAATATTAAATACTCTAGAAATGGTGGCTGGAACTTGAATTTTTATAACAAGTTTCCCAGGTGATTCTTATACTATGGCCAGCCCAGCATCAGTACAGACCCATGTACTGGACCACTCTTCCAGATAGTAATAACACAACAGAACATTTTGGAAATAATTTAGTTCTATTTCTAAGCATTTGTAAAGTTTTTCTTTTGGAGGAAATTGCCATTATGTGATATACAAAATCTTGACTTCAACCAATGGGAAATAATGTGAGCAAATTTGCTTAAGAAATAAAATAACCTTTATTGTTTGTTTTAGAAGCAATATGTTGAGCAAATGGACAAGCAAATATCTAGAGAAATATCATAACATCAACTAGTGGCTTAAACATTTGAAAGAAAAACATGAGAAGTATTTACATGGACCAGTTTTTTTTATATAAATGCTAACACATGAAAAACACTCAGAACCATCTATAGAGTGTTAGACCATCAAGGTGTAAACCCAGTAAAGCAAATGAAACTACAAAAGGTACAAAGAGCATGTGGTTGTAGGAAATAACCGTATATAAACTGGCCCACGTAAGATACAAAAATATTCAATGAAGTCAGATTTTCTAGAAAACAGTGTTAATGAGAGATATTTTCATATGAATCAGATATTTAATTAAATGTAGAAACTTTTAGAAACATTAACAACATTAAGCCAGTGCCATCCACTTATGTTTTAATCTCTTTTTTTAAAAAGCTGCTTTGTTTTGACTCATTAGAAACATTTAAGACCTACATTCTTATAAGCATTATCCATTCTTTTAAGGTTAACAATCTTCCACTAACATACTATTTAAATAAAAAATATTTTTAAAAATCAGATCTATATTTTGTTTTTTATAAGTGCCTTAAGCTGACAATGAAGCTCATTGTAGCTTGAAGAGAGGGATTGATCAGGAATCTGATTCTGAGCCAGTAAGAATTTCAGGCTACTCTAAACAGAGAGCAAATTTAAGTGGGAAAAATACTCAGTACTCCAATATAACTCGAAAGATAGTTATAGATATACACATGCTAACAGGCAATTGCTTGTGTGTGTTTGTGCATGTATTTTTAGTTATACTACCAAATTAATTCAACATCAATAATACTTTGGAACCCAGATATCTCATTTTCCAGTGAACGGGAATATATAATCTCCTACCACCCTCCCCCCCCCCAAAAAAAAAAAACAGGCACCTTTGGTATATGGCTGAATATTAACGATTTCTAAATATTTGCTCAGCCATTCCAATAAAAAACACCTAGAAACAGCAAGAAGTACTTGATATGTTAACTGTGAAGCTGAAATGTTTTGCTTTCTCATATAAGCATTAGGTGGTTTGTGGAAGATGGACAATTGGTGCATCTCCCCAGAGGATAAAACTGAACACAAAATACATGAATTGATAATGATTCTACCATAATGAACAATAATATAAGTGTTGATTAACATATGACCATTTAAATAGGAAAGCCAAATTAGAAAATGTTGTAGCAATCACTATAAACTGGAAACAAACAACTCTTTAAAAAAAAAAAAAAGAACAACATTTTAATAAAGAAGACAGTGACCTTTGGGTTAGGTGCAAGTTACTTTATAGAACCTTCTTTATCTAGGTTCTATCTAGGACATACTGGCATTTCTTCTTTAAGGAAAAGAAAATATAAAAATGGAATAAAAGATACTACTGCCATCAAGGATATTGGAAGTCTAAAAAAAAGTCTACATTAACTTTAGCTCTGCAAGTAGAGACCAATTTACAGGCAAAATGACAAAGGCCCAAAATTGGCACTGCCTAGCAATTATCTCCAAAGCACCTAGAAAATTAAAATGCCCAGGGGGAATAGTCTTGCATCTTGCAATTTAAAAGATTGAAATATTCAGGGTTTTGGTGTGTTTTTTTTCAGGAGGGATTAAACAATAAGCTTACCGCCTATTCTAAAATTTCAAAAGCTTTGCATCTTTTGTCATTAGAGCTACATTAAATACAAATGTATTCAAAAAGCATTAGGAAAGCAGTCATTGCTAAGAACATAATATTAAACTGTTCAAATCTACTGGCATATCTCTATTAGGTCAAATATGTAGCAATGTCAAAGTAGCTAAGTTAACCTGCAAACAAAATCACAGAAAAAAACACAAAAGGAGCAAGTACAAATCCACTGTAGAATGTACTGTCTCAATTCAACCACATGCAAGAAAACAAATCTCTTTTTAAAACCTGTTTTTCCTAAACTGTATATTTCTAGTCAGAATGACTAAAGTAAAAAAAAAACTAAACACTAATTGAAGCCAATAAAATAGAACCTATAATCTATAATCCAGGTGATTTTGCACATGCCTTTGGCTGAAGAAACAACATATTTAAATGCCTTGGTTAGGAAAACCAAATTCACAGGACCAATTTGTAGTTTATAGTTTGGGGGTATTTGTATTTATTTAAGTACAAAATCCCCCATGTCACTGGTTCTAAGATCAGAACTAAAAGTAAATATACATTAAATTGAATAGTATTGCATATTGGAACTTGTACTTGCTTTATTACTTTGGAAGAGAGATCACATATGCATTAGCGTTACAGAGTCTGATATCCAGCATAACTTTTTCTTCTGCCAATTAGGTAAGCAATCACTATAATGATAATCAAGCCTGAAAGACCAGCACCAACTATAATTGGTATTAGAATGGTGACATCATCCAGCGAACACTCCTGGGCTGTAGGTGAGAAAAAGTGTGTAACAAATAATGAGTATAATAAAAAAAAAATAATGTCCAAAAGTAAAAGATGTTGATTCAAAAGTCAGAAGTGCTCTTACAAGTTCAACTTTAAGTAATTAAGACAAGTATATTTTAAAGATAAAGCTATAGAATATTATAGATTGATCTAGAATTAAAATCCTAAAACTCATTTGTTCTTTCATTTGTATATGTTTGTACATATATTAATAATATGAATACATATATATTAGAATTTATGAGTAATAAATGAATAAATGTTTATTTATATGCAAAATCCTTTCCAAAACAGGAGTATTAATTTATTTTAAATGAAGCAAGCTAATCTGGCCCATTTCACATGGCCAGATGTGCCTCTTGGTGGTAGAGTGAATGTCTTTTGGGAGACTGGGACCAGATCAGGATGGTTTAATCATGGGATTAGGATGGCCAGACTAGCTCTGGAATCCGTTAGACAGAGAACGGCAAACTAGTCCATGGGCCAAATTTGGCCCAACAGCTAAAAATGGCTTTTAAACATTTTTAAATGGTTTAAAAGAAACAAAAAAGAATATTTTGAGACATGAGAACGACATGAAATTCAAATTTCAGTATCCACAAATAAAGTTTTATTGGAATACAGGCATACTCATTTGGTTATTGCCTGTGGCTGTTCTCGTGCTACAATAATAGCAGAGCTGACTAGTTGTGAGAGAGACCATATGGCCTTCAAAACTTAAACATTTACTGTCTGGGCCTTTATAGAAAAGTATACAGATCCCTGACTTAGATAGAGTACATGATTTTAGTGGCTGCAAAAGTCAAGAAACTAGGACCTCTTACTACTTAGAATGTGTTTATTACATTTATCATACATTTATCAATCTGGTCAGGATTGGCAGTCCATAGAATATTTTTTATATTCCTGGGTAGCAGTCTGATTCAGTAAAATCCAGTCAACACTCTTTTACTTTACTACAAGTCTATTCCTTTCTCCTATATAGTCAAGTATTACCAGTGCGTTGTATTTATAGGCACCTACAGTAAAAAGCATAGCCCAACAAATTGGTGATGCATTCATTATCAACACAGGGATTGGCAAAAGCAGACTAAAGTTGTTCATATGTAGTTTACCATTAACCCCCCCCCACCTTATAGATGAAACATATTTAATAATAATTATTAAGACTGTCAAATGACAGCAGGGCGGGGGTTGGGGGGAGGATAGGGAGATCTGGGGGAGATAAGAGATCAACCAAAGGACTGGTATGCTTGCATATAAGAACAACCAATGGACACAAAACTCTGGGGAGGGAGGGCATTTATGGGAGGGGGGGTAATGGTAAACTATGTACACAGATAATACCTTAATAAATTTTAAAAAATAAAAATAAATAAATAAATAATTTAAAAAATAAAACTTTAAATGTAAAAAAAATAAATAAAAAATAAATAAAGTTGTTCATATGGAAAAATACAAAATAGTAATACAAAAATAAACTGTTTCGTGTACTCATAATTATAGACCTATTTTGCCTACCCTTATATTAAATGTTGTATACTCCTTTGGGTGACATTTTAAATTCTATGTATATAAAAAGCAAAGTTTCAAATTTACAGAGCTCATCTCTATTACAGCTGACTAGATAGATATACAGGCTTGAGCTGATATTACACTGCAAATAATTTTAAATTCTAAACACAAATCTGGACCTTAAATTAAGGTAATAATGTAGAGGAGCTAGATCAAGACTTAAGAAGAAAATTACTAAAGGATCAAAATAATTAAAGTAAAAAAGAAAAACAGACAAAAGGGAAAATAAATGTTTTTAAATTTTTTAAAGTGTGATTAACCTCTCTTGTCACAAGAATGGTAGTAGGGTGAAGAACCCAATTTACTGTGACCTAATCAAGGCTAGGTATTTAGCACTACTGCAAAAGTAGCTGAATGGTTCAAAGCATACTGATTTTTAAACACAGCTTCTACATTTCTTTCTAAACCAGGGGTGGGGAACCTTTTTTCTGCCAGAGCCAGATGGATATTTATAACATTCATGGGCCATACAAAATTATCAACTTAAAAATGAGCCTACTATATTTAGTAAAACATTTATTTAATTCACCCTAATGCCTCGGCAGGGCCCGACCAAATGATTTAATGTGCCTTATACGGCCCACGGGCTGAACGTTCCCCACACCTGTTCTGAATCATGGAATTAATTGTTAAAAATGCTGTGAATGGCTGGATAACTGTGCTCAGCAGAGCTGCAATCCACAAACCAATGATTTTAAGTAAAAGGTTTAAAAGGTCAAGTCAATTAAGGAATTTTATGTACTTTTTCCTTCATGCAAATTTTAATCTTGTAATGCCAAATGCATCTTTCATACTCATATAAACACTATAATGAGCCGCTTGCAAAGGTTTCATTAAAAATCTGATAAACACTATCATAAGGATTGAGAATATCTTCAAAAAGGCTCATTCACACTGGCACATGCTTTTTAAAATCTCTAGATCATTGCGGCTGGCCAAAGCATAGTTCTTGGTATTTGAGGCTTTGCTACCATAATCTTTTGTCTCAACAAAATATGACCAAACTGCTTTTATTCAAGTACGAAAAGGTTTCCAGCTAGAAAATGGCCCTAAGGCAGATGCCAGATGCTCAAAGCTGCTGCTCCCAAATGCCATCCTTCTCACAAGCTAAAACCTGGGGGAACCATCCCTACCTTAAGTAAAGCTCATGCGAAGCTTTTATCAGTTTTTAGCTTTAAGAAGTTTGTTGCAAATGGTTTTCAGATCACACGAAAATCTACGTTGAGCAAAATAATGAGCCAAATATAGAGTGATACAACCTGCTCAAGGCTTTGAGAACTCTACAATGGAGTCAAGAGGGGAGTTTATATTTCTCTAGTTCAATGCTTAAGTTTTCATGACTCAAAGTAAAAATCAACATAAGACTATCAATTATTAATAAAGCTGGTTTGACTCTTACCTGTGGAGTACTTTCCTTCTATCACATTGAAAGGCTGAACCCTTAGATAAAAGGTATTTATCTGAAATGCTCCAGACACTGAAATCGTCTGCTCTTTGTTGCACATATAAGAACTTCCCAGGGGGGCATCCCAGTAGCTAAGATTGTTATTTGCAGTGCTGAAAACTTTAAAGAAAAAAATATGTTAGTAACTTATCCCATTAACATAAAAAATGTCCTCAGGATTTTTCAGTGAAGTATAAGACCTTGAGGTACAAGGTCTACCTACAAAAAGCAATTTTTCCCATCACTAGGTTCCCTATCTTTCCTTTTTTCTAAATTTAAGTATAGTTACTATACAATATTATATTAGTTTCATGTGTACAATACAATGATTCAACATTGTGTACCTTACAATATAATTAACTCACTAATTCTAGTTATTATCTGTCACTGTTCCCTGTTTTTTTCTATAGGTGTTTCTATAGTCTAAAAATCAGTCACAGCCGTATTCCCCAGGGGGCCATGTGCCCCAGGTGAGCTGTGTGCCCCAGGGGGCCGTGTGCCCCGGGTGAGCTGTGTGCCCCAGGGGGCCGTGTGCCCCGGGGAAACGGTGGGGGGGGGGCAGTGTGAACCAGAGGAGGAGCGGATTCTATCCATGTGGTCCTGAGATAGTCACCATAAAACAAGCAGACTGTCAAATGACAGCGGGGAGGGGAAGGAGATCTGGGGGAGATAAGAGATCAACTGAAGGACTGGTATGCATGCATATAAGTACAACCAACGAACACAGAACTCTGGGGAGGGAGGGCATCTATGGGAGGTGGAGAGGGGCAACAGTAAGCTATGTACACATATAATACCTTAATAAATTTTATAAAAAATGAAAAATAGATAAATAAATAAAAATAAAAATAAAAATCAGTCACATCCTTAAATATTACCCACCATGATTTGAAAATATGGTATACTGCAAAAGATAGATTACTATAGTGCTAAGTTACTGATTTTAAGTTATAGTCAAAGTATGATTTTTCACACAAAATCTGTCCCATTGGATAAGGCACTATTTGGTAAAAAGACAATTATGGTTTCTATTCCTTCAGTGTAACACACACCCTTTACCCTGAAGCCAATATTTTGCTTACCAGAGCCATTAACCAAATACATGCTGACATTCACTTCCTTCAGATAGAATCGGTTTTCATTCTTCTATTAAAAAAATGAATTTGCAGTTAATCAACACATTATAAGGACTGTTTGATATCAGAGAATTTACAGAGCTCATCTCTATTATAGCTGACTAGATATACAGGCTGGAACTGATATTACACTGCAAATAATATTATAGGTAGTTACTTTATACAGAATAAAAGCAATCTAATACCATTACCCAAAAGATAAAACTATGAATTAGACCTTTATTCAACAGAAAGTATTCTATAGGTCTAATTGCTGTGCTCAGCAGAGCTGTAATCCCCCGGGGGTTTTGGAATGTTTCAGTGGGTACTGGAATTTAATATTAGAATAAATTGTAACTAAGTAGAGAATACAAAACAGCACAGAAACCCTTTCCCTCTGCATTTTGTTTCCAATTTTTGGACCAGAGAAATAGTATATAGTTCTCAGACACTCCACAATTAATTTCCTCCATTTTATTCCTCCTGTCACTTGCTAAGCCCTCTCCACCTCTAGCTTGGATCATAATGGCCTCTAACTGAGCTCTCTGCCTTTCAGCCTCTCAAGCTCGAGCTTTCCTTCTCTGCTATTATTTTTCTGAAGCACTCATCTGATTAGCCAGTCATTCCAATTATGTCAGTGCTTAGTATGTACAAGGGAACATATTGAAGTGCTCCAGGGAGCTAGCAAAATGAACCAGCTTTGAATCCTGCGCCCCCCACCCCCTTTTTCAATTTGCCAGGGAAGATAAGATAAATACAGTAGTCCTCCATTATTCAGTTTTGCTTTCTGCAGTTTCACTTTCCACGATTTTAGTTGTTCATGATCAACCATAGTACACAAATCTTAAATGGAAAATTCCAGATATTTGTAGAGAGAGAAACCAAATTCACGTAACTTGTATTACAGTATATTGTTCTAATTGTTCTATTTTATAATTTATTGTTAATCTCTTATTGTGGCCAATTTATAAATTAAATTTATCATCAGTATGCATGTATAGGAGAAAACACAGTATATATAGGGTGTGGTACTATCTGTGGTTTTAAACATCCCCTGGGGGTCTTGGAATGTTCCAGTGGGTCTTGGAATTTAATATTATATTCACTGGTCATATATGTACTATAACAGAGGAATGATTTGAATGTTAGAAAATGAAATATTTTGGTAAACCTTTCTAAAATATAATTAGATATAATCCTCAATTATTCAGCATATATTCCATAGAGAAAAAAGGTTTTGGGTTCAAAAAACCAAGTTCAGATATTAAACAATTAAAAGATATATATATATATATATATATATATATATATATATATATATAACATAAATGACAATATTACAAAAAAAAGAGAGTGATTAAATATGAAAATAAAAAGGAGAAAAATTACTTCCAACTAAGGGAGGAGCAAAAGTAATGCAAGCTTAGGGATGGGCCATTTGAACTGGGTAGGATTCGAGTAGAAAACAAACAGAATAGGTTATTCAAGAAGGCAACAACATGAGTAAAGGTAGAAAATAAGGGCAATCATGCCCCAGCTGGTTTTGCTCAGTGGATAGAGTGTCAGTCTGGAGACTGAAGGGTCCCAGGTTCGACTCTGGTCAAGGGCACACACTTGGGTTGTAGGCTCAGTCCCCAGTGAGGGGCACGCAGGAGGCAGCCGATCAGTGATTCTCTCTAATCATTGATGTTTCTATCTCTTCCTCTCCCTTCCTTTTTGAAATCAATAAAAATATATTAAAAATAATAAGTGTAAACCAAGACCCCCAGGGGATGTTTAAAACCACAGATAGTACCACAAGTACCACAAGTATACTAGCATCTGAGAACTTACTAAGTGCCAAACATTGTTCTTAAAACTTTACATGAAGCTTCACTGAATAATTACACCACCCCATTTTGAGATGGTGTAATCTAAGTGAAAAGATGTTAAGTAACTTTTTTTAAAACATATTTTATTGATATTTTACAGAGAGGAAGGGAGAGAGATAGAGATCTAGAAACGTCGATGAGAGAGAAACATCGACCAGCTGCCTCTTGCACACCCCCCACCGGGGATGTGCCTGCAACCAAGATACATGCCCTTGACCGGAATCGAACCCGGGACCTTTCAGTCCACAGACCGACGCTCTACCACTGAGCCAAACTGGTTTCAGCAATGTTAAGTAACTTTCCCAGAGGCTATATGGTTAGTAGTCAATGAGCTGGGATTTGAATCCAGGAAGTCTGGCTGCAGAGCCTGCGTGCTGGTTACTACCTATCTCCTACTTCATTGGATTGTGTACAGAAAACAAGGTGAGGAAAGCATGAGATTCATGAAGAGGGAACGAAGGAAACAAAGCTGGATTGCAGGTTACATTGCAGTGCTGGGGAGGGAGGCTAGAACTATCCTGCCAGGAATTTAGATGGTATCATACTGGCAAAACAGAACTACTGAAGGTTTCTGAGGAAGGGCTGTGCTTCAAGAAGATTAGCTGATGCAGAATATTGAGGGAGGGGAGGAAGAAGAGGGATTAATTAAGGAGACTGAATAGTCCAGGTATGAGGTAATGGAAACTGGAATCAGGGCAAAGGCAGTAGGGAATGAAAACGAGGGGACAGACTCAGAAATTTCAGAAGGAAGCATAAAGGAATACTTGACCACCTCCTCACATCTTTCCTCTGCTTAGGCTATGTCCTGGCTCAGCATTCAAGGCTCTCCATAAGTTGTCCCAAACACTCTTCCATATTTACCTTTTACTACCGTATTTGCCGGCGTATAAGACGATTTTTTGGCCCTGAAAAATACCGTATTTGCCGGCGTATAAGAGACTGGGCGTATAAGACAACCCTCTAACATTTCCACTCAAAATACAGAGTTTGTTATATACTCGCCGTATAAGACTACCCCCCACTTGGAGGCATATTTTTCAGGGCCAAAAAAATCGTCTTATACGCCGGCAAATACGGTAAATATGCTACATGCCCTTGACTGGGTTACTTTATCCAGAGATAACCTGTACTTTTGTACTCACTCCCCTTGTGTACAAATATGACCCATCCTTAAAGGTCCAGCTCAAATGTCATCTATTCCATTAAGCTTTCCTGACTCACCAACAGCCAGAATTAACCACTCCAGCCTCTGTAATCCCATAGCACCTGTATTTTCCCTCTGGTCTAACACTCATCTCACTTTGTATGTACCTTCTACACTAATCTATTGCCTACAGAATCAAGTTCAAAAGTCTTAGCATGGCATTCAAGGCCTTCCACAAAACAGTAATTATTTGTCTATTTCTATCTTTACCACTAAATTGTGGGCACCTTAAGAATATATGCCTTCTTTGTATCCCACCATCGCATCCTGCAAATAATATACTGGAATTCAATAAATTCCTCCTTTGGAAGCATCTATCATGAAGTGAGATGGGCTCCACTGAACTCTAGTGACATTATAAGCATTTCCTGAATTTTCAAAGTGCCTCTAGCATGGTTAAAATACAACTATTCTGGCCGAAGCCGGTTTGGCTCAGCGGTAGAGCGTCGGTCTGTGTACTGAAAGGTCCCGGGTTCGATTCTGGTCAAGGGCATGTACACTGGTTGCGGGCACATCCCTGGTGGGGGGTGTGCAAGAGGCAGCTGGTCGATGTTCCTCTCTCATCGACATTTCTAGCTCTCTATCTCTTTCCCTTCCTCTCTGTAAAATATCAATAAAATATATATTTAAAAAAAATAAAATACAACTATTCTGGATTGCCCTTTAAAATAGTCTGCTAGGCAAATTAAATATTATAATCTAACCTAACAAGAGTAATATACAAATTTACCATCACTCTGCTACACAAGCCACGCCCACCAGCCAATCAGGATGAGTATGAAAATTAAACCAACCAATATGGTGGCTAATTTGAGTATCAAGACAGCATAGAAAGAAGCCAAGCCTGCAGAAGGGAGCAAAGCTGTGGAGAAGCAAGCGGGATGGCAGAGAAGGGAGGAAAGCAGGCAAGGTAGCGACAGATACATATGTATATATACTTTTTATATATGGACAGATCAGACAGTTGTTTTTTAAAATATATTTTTATTGTTTTCAGAAAGGAAGAGAGAGATAGAAACATCAATGATGAGAAAGAATCAATGATCAGCTGCCTCTTGCATGCTCCCTATTGTGATCAAGCCCACAACCTGGGCATATGCCCTGACCAGGAATTGAACCAGTGACCTCCTGGTTCATAGGTCAATACTCAAGCAGTAAGCCACGCTGACTAGGCCAGACAGTTTTTTTGATGTGGGTTAATTCATGCTCCTACCCTAAAATCTATATAAATGCAGAATAGCCACAGTTGGTGAACATTAATGTAAGAGTCTAGCCACAGACCATTGAGGTGACCCTGATGAATTAACAGGAATCAATGGACTACACTCTATAATTAAGTAGTGTTGGAATGGAAAATAGAGCTAAATATCTACCCAACACACACACACACACACACACACACACACACACACACACACATACACCTATTTATACTCTCAAATGTCTTTCTGAGAGAATAAGCCTAATTTAGAAAAATCTATTACTCACCACAGCAAAGACAAAGTCAAGATAGTTAATGTTGCTGCTGTTCAGCCTAAGTAGAGCAGTTTGAGAATTGCAGCTGCCAGTGAAGTCAGTTGTATTTGGTTTGATGTTAATAACTGTAACAACCTTTAAGGGAAGAAGAGGGGAGGAAGGTACAGATTAGCCACAAATATCTACAACAAAACCGTATAATCTAATAAGACCAATTTTAGTGGAGAACAAAAAAAAATTTGTTTGTCTGGATACTTAAATTTATGATGTCTTACTTAAAAAAAAAGTTGGAAAAAAAAAGTTGGCACAGGCCCTCAAGCTGTAACTCAGATGACTTTAAAAACAAAGAAAGAAAAACAAGAAGGAAGTGTCCTTAGTAAGGAGCCAAATGAAAATACACATAATTTATGGAACAAGAGCTGTCTGGCTTGTTTAAGTCATGGGTCTCTGGAAATGGGATTTGTTTGTTGATACACCCTCTGTAGGCTCAGTGGAACATTGCAATTAGAAGTGCCATGCTGTATGTAGACATATCTAGGTATATGATTCCAGTCATCAAATAGCAAGAGAAATAGATAGCTACACTGTTCCCATACATCAACCTAAAGTGCATGTTTTCAATAAAAGTGTTAAGGAGTTATATTTAAACTGACTGAAATAATGATCAACTCTGATATTGCCTGATCTACTGATGGCAAATGGAGTCTAAACCCAGAATCTTTTAAACTGCTAGGTTTCCCACTGCCCGATATAGCACCTCGAGAGCGACATTAACTCTTCACGGTTACAGTAACTCCAAACTCATCAAAACTCAATGAGTCAACATCAAATCTCCATTTAAAATGTCGTCATTCCAGTAATACTACTTGAGCTGAATGTAGGATACACTATTTGAAAGGAGATGCAAATAGAATGTAGCCATAAAAATAAACAACCAAAGATTATCTTGAGTGATGTCTATAGACAAATATACCTTATCTTGAGTCACGTTCAGCTGCAGCCCCATAGTAGCCAGAAGACAAGTACCATTGCTATTATTAACTGAATAGGATCCAATCTCTGGCTTTTCCTTTTGAGCAGGTGTAGTAGTAGGAGATGGTAAAGTTGTGGGAGCAGTGGGCACAACAGTGGTTAAAGTTTTATCTTCCTTACACAGGAACTCTAAAACAAAGGACAAAATAAACTAAAGTAGATTTTTTCTTAACTCATAAGGCCTAGGAAGAGCAAACTATTTATCATAATAGAAATCCAAAAGAAGGGGAGGGAATACCTTGATAGATATTTTAAAATAAATGAGTCAGATTTCTCAAGCTGCTGCTTCATATGCAGACAATCTCTGAGAGTTATGACACAGCAGACAGGCTCGACACACAAATGCTTTATCTACTCTAACATGACCGGCTGCGCATCCATCATTTCAGACACTTAAGTCCCTTTATTCCCAAAAAACTTCACTGTCTCTTATGTGAAAATCAGAGATTTAAGTTTGAAAACATTTTGCTCCAATGTAGGCCTGTTCCCTTCTCTCCCATATACAACCATTATAAAGAAGGATAGTGGTTATCAGATGAAAGTTTACAAATTACTGAAGGATTTAAATACAAATGAACTTTTTATTTTTGTTACCTCTCTAGCAGCAAATCAGGGCATTTCAACCTCTTTTTAGGAAGTGTTGGTTGCTTCCCAGAATTGATGAATGAGAAATTGTTACATTTCCATAAAGTTATACAAAAAATATAAAATCAATTTATAAAATTCAAGATTAGAACTCAGACATATAATTTCTATGCTTTGGACTTGCATTGTCAAAATCAAAAAAGCTGAGGATCAAATACTATTTGAGGTTTGGATCAAACAAGGACTAGATTGTATTGGCAGAAAACACTATGAATAAAGCATTTTAATATGTCATTCCAGCCCAGCTGGCATGGCTCAGTCGTTGAACTTCAACCTATGAAATAGAAAGTCATGGTTCAATTCCTAGTCAGGGGACAAGCCTGGGTTGCAGGCTCGATCCCCAGTGTGGGGTATGCAGGAGGCGGCCGATCAGTGATTCTCTCTCATCACTGATATTTCTCTCTCTCCCTCTCTGAAATCAAGAAAAAAATATTTAAAAAATACCATTGCAAGAGGTACATTATAAACTTAAAATTACAAATTCCATAAGAATTGTTATTATTTATAAAAATTTTACAGTCCAGTTTAAACTATGAATAAACCTTAGTATATGCTTGCTTGCAGGTAACAACTTTAACAAAGCTACCTGGTATACTCATCTTAATTTAGGACCTAAGTACAGAAACATATACTTTAAGTAGTCACCTTTTGTGCTCACTGTGCCATTTTCGACAAAAGCTTGTACATGAACATCCCAATAGTGCTGAACAACATCTTTCTTTCCTAAAGTCAATATACTATTGCATCTAAAGATCTCATCCAATGGAATTCTGAGTATCACGGTTTCATGAACTGTAAAATTCTCTGGGGGGAAAAAAAGAGAGAGAGATTAACAATAGCTGTTTTCAGGAAAGTAGGAAAAAAAAAGTGATAATATAAATATACATTACACTTTCTTCTCTTCTACCTGCCCCACCCCATCTCCAAAGTGACAAAGAACATGGTATCTTCAGGGAACAACACATTTGCTATGGCTTAAACACAGGGTATAAGAGAAACGGGGGTTAGAAAGGAAAGACAAGCTACAGGTGGTCACACTCTGAAGTATCTTATCTGATTTAAGGACATATTAGTGGGCCTTTATTTTTTAGCAATGGGAAGTCAGTTCCAGTTTTTAAAGCTGGAAATAAATAACACATGTATAATTTATTTTGAAGGAAATAGCAAAAGTATAGAGGGTAGGCAGGGGAGGAAAATGTTAGGGGAAGTAATTTAAAAGGGAAACCACTTAGAAGGCTGATGACAGGGTCAAGGTAAAAAGCAAGGAAGAGTACGCAGAAAACTATAGGACACTGAAAAAAGAGATAGAGGAAAAATTAAAGAGTTGGACGAACACACCGTGTTCATGGATTGGTAGAATCAACATCATCAAAATGTCCATACTACCCAAAGCAATCTATAGATTCAATGTACTCCCCATTAAAATACCAACGGCATATTTCACAGACCTAGAAGGAACTTTCCAAAAATTAATCTGGAATAAATAAAAATAAAAAAGCTTCCAAATACCTGCAGCAATCCTGAAAAAGAAGAGTAAAGTAGGAGGGATCTCAATACCAGATATCAAGCTATATTACAAAGCCACTGTTCTCAAAACAGCCTGGTACTGGCACAAGAACAGACATATAGGCCAATGGAATTGAATAGAGAACCCAGAAATCGACCCAAACCACTATGTTCAATTAATATTCCACAAAGGAGGCATGAACATACAATGGAGTCAAGACAGTCTCTTCAACAAATGGTGCTGGGAAAATTGGACAGACACATGCAAAAAAATGAAACTAGACCATCAACTTACACCATACACAAAAATAAACTCAAAATGGATATAGGACTTAAACATAGATGGAAAACCATAAAAATACTAGAGGAATCCACAGGCAGCAAAATCTCAGACATATGCCAAAAGAACTTCTTCACTGACAATGCTCCTAGGGCAATAGAAACTAAAGCAAAAATAAACAAATGGAACTACATCAAAATAAAAAGCTTTTGCAAAGCAAAAGGAACCATCAACAAAACAACAAGAAAGCCCACTGTACGGGAGAACGTATTTGCCAATGTTATCACTGATAAAGGTTAAATCTCCAACATCTATAGGGAACTCATACAACTTAACAAAAGGAAGATAACCCAATCAAAAAATGGGTAAATGACCTAAATAGATACTTTGGCCAAGAGACATATCAAAACATGCTCAAAGTCACTAATTATCCAAGAGATGCACATCAAAATAACAATGCAGAACCATCTCACACCTGTCAGAAAGGCTTTCATAAACAAATCAACAAACAACAAGTGTTGGTGAGGAAGGAGAGAAAAAGGAACCCTAGTGCACTGCTGGTGGGAATGCATACTGGTGGAGAACAGTATGGAGTTTCCTCAAAAAACTAAAAATGGAACTCCCATTTGACCCAGTGATCCCACTTCTAGGAATATATCCCAAGAAACTAGAAACACCAATCAGAAAGGTATATGCACCCATATGTTCAGAGCGGCACAATTCACCATAGCTAAGATTTGTAAACAGCCTAAGTGCCCATCAGTAGATATGTGGATTAAAAAACTGTGGTACATCTACACTATGGAATACTATGCTGTGGAAAAAGAAGGGATTCTTACCATTTGCAATAGCATGGATGGAACTGGAAAGCATTATGCTAAGTGAAATAAGCCAGTCAGAGAAAGATAAATATCACATGATCTCACTCATTTATGGAATATAATAAACAACATAAACTGATGAACAAAAACAGATCCAGAGTCAGAGAAGCATTGATCAGACCATCAAACCTCAGAAAGAAGGTAGGAAAGGGCGGAGGTAAGGGGGAGGGGATCAACCAAAAGACTTGTATGCATGCATATAAGCCTAACCAATGGACACAGACAACCAAAGGGTGAGGGCATGAGTGGGGGTGGTTCCGGGATAATGGGGGGAAATAAGGACACAAATGTAATAACTTAATCAAAAAAGAAATTAAAAAAAAAAAGCAAGAAGAGGGATGCCTAAACTAAGATGGTGAGAGGAAGAAAGCAAAGAGGCAAGGTTGAAAACATATATCTAAGTTAGAATCAACAGGACAGTGACTAAATGGAAGAGAGATACACTAATCAGGGATTTTATAGTAAATCCTTATTTTTGTGTTACTATCCCCAAGTAAGTTATAGTAACTATATGAATTTTTGGAACCTCTTCTTGGATAGAATTCAAAGACTATTCCATTTCATGAAATCTCCAGAATGTGAAAGCAGTAAGTTATAATCATTCTGTACATAGTATTTATTATACTTCCTATAGTAAAACTTAAAAAGACTGCGATCACACTTATCCATCCAAAAGGCTTAGTTTCATTTGAAGAAGCAGTAAGGGAGGAAGGTACTATTCAAGGTCCATAATATAGGCTGCTTTCTGTGTCTCTCCATCATATAGCTAGGCAGCCAGTTGATGCTGCCTTGGCGCCCCCTAATGGCCAAAAAAATGTTTAACAATAAACTAGATTACTAGAACATTTTTCTCCCAAATTTTTATCCTTAAAGTGAACAGCTACATGAATTTGGCTGTATTTAGATCTCAAAAATCAAATGAATATAAGCCTAACCAATTGACACAGGCAACATGAAGGTATGAGTGGAAGGTATTGGGGGAGAGGGGAGGATAAGGACACATATGTAATACCTTAATCAATAAAGAAATTTTAAAAAACACAAATGAATGAAAAACAAGTTGTAGAAATATTGAATTATACTATAAAATTATCATTTTAAAACTATGTATTGTTTATGAACAAATATATTGATATGTGTATTAGTCAAGAATGAACCAATAGACAGGAAGGCTATACTCCAAATTCATGAGTGGTTACCTCTCAGGAGGCAGAGAGAAAAATGGCTCTAGAGCAGTGGTTCTCAACCTTTTTAAAGCCGCGTCTTCATGTTGTGGTGACCCCCAACCATAAAATTACTTTCGTTGCTACTTCATAACTACAATTTTGCTATTGTTATGAATTGTAATGTAAATATCTGTGTCTTCCAATGGTCTTGGGCTCTACAGCAGCGGTTCTCAGCCTGTGGGTCATGAACCGCTAGCAGGGTCGCCTAAGACCATCAGAAGACAGATATTTACATTACAATTCATAACAGTAGCAAAATTACAGTTATGAAGTAGCAACAAAAATAAATTTATGGTTGGGGGTCACCACAACATGAACAACTGTATTAAAGGGTCGTGGCATTAAAAAAGGTTGAGAACCATTGCTCTAGAGAGTGGGTACAAGAAAGCCACAATATGGGTGAACGTGTCTCCTACCTGTGCAGGCAAGGTCAACTCATGTCTTTGTATAAGGAAGTGCAAGCCTACCATGATACCCAAAATGATTCGCCCACTTAAAGTCAAGTGACTGGAAATTAGGATGGAAACACTGAGAGCTTGTAACTTGAAGTGAGAACAATATTGGGATTTGTGTTAATTAAAGTGATTCTGAGTTCTTAGAATTTAAAAAAAAGCCACAAGTGTATTTGTAAGATTTTATTTCTTTGGCCCAGCCAGCGTGGCTCAGTAGATGAGTGTCAATCTATGAACCAGGCAGTTACAGTTCAATTCCTGGTCAGAGCACATGCCTGTGTGGTGAGCTCAATCCCCAGTGTGGAGTGTGCAGGAGGCAGCTGATCAATGATTCTCTGTCATCATTGATGTTTCCATCTCTCTATCTCTCTCCCTTCCTCTCTGAAATCAATGGAAAGGTCAAATGGGGGGGGGGAGAGAAGATATATGTGCTATTATATGTAATACTTTAAACAATAGGGGGAAAAAGAAAAATGTATATTTAAAAATAAAATTAAAAGATAAATGTGAAAAACAATGGCATTTACTAATTCTGGGTAATGGGTACATGTGAGCTTATTTATTGTATTATTCTTGGTACTTTATTTTAGTCAAGAAAAAAAATGTTTTAAAGAAAACACCAGTTCCCAAGTCACTTCAATTATCAGAAGCCTAAAAAGAAAACACAAAATTATTTTAAAAACCATCAACAGTCCATTTAAGGAAGCCCTTTTAAATTCCAAATAGTTTCAAATATCACACAGATACTAGTAATAAAAATATCCACATTCTCCTTATTTAAAATAAAAGCTGGATGAAATAGGTGTTAGCTTTTAGAGTCCAAAGTTTTCCCATCAAATCTGTCAGATTAAACCCCATCTCCTTTTCTTGCCACCCATTTGGTCCAGGCACTCATCACATCATACCTTAATTACTATAATAGCCTTTGAAACTGGCTTCTCTGCATACAGTCTCCTCACTTTCAAATTAATCCTGCAGAACATTCTTTATAAAATAGTAGTCTCTGCTTTTGTTATATCACTCTCCTGGTAAAAACCTAAAATGGTTCCCCAGTGCCTACACCATCAAGCTAAATGCCTTCCCTTGGCTTCCAAGGCTCCCTATAATTTAGACACAAGAAATAAGGACACAAGATTCTATTGCCACATTCTATTCCACTGCCACCTAGCCAACTTAATTTTCTTGCTGCTACACACACAGCCTCTATTTTAATCAGGCAGCTCTCCAATTATTACTGCACATACTATGCTTCCCCCTGCTGGAAAGACTGTGCTCAAAATTCCCTGCTTACTCTAATTCTACATTAGCAGAGTTTCAGCTCAGGTCCTACTTTTCACTTCAACACACACTGACCTCTCCTTTCTCTGTGCTCTTTCTTAATCAGGACCCCTTATGAGAACACTTTAAATCTGGCCTCTTAACTGCAGGCATGCACAGATGGGCTCAAGGAGTATGTACAATATGCAAAAGTCACTCTATATTTTGAGAGAGGGGGTCTAGAGCTTCTCTCACATTGTCAGAAAAGGTTTATGAGCCCTCCAGCCTCCCAAGCACAAACAACATCTTCACACAGATCTCAATGCTAATTTTCCCATATAACTTGAAAAAATATTATCACTATTTCTCTCCAACCAGTGTTTAAGCTACTTGAAAGTGAGCAGATCTTATACTAGCTCTGAAATACAATGTAGGGCACAAAACTAAATATATACAATATCTCATAACAAATTTGCTTTAATTATCCCCTCAAAATAAGAGATTAGTAAAAAAGAAAACTAGGATTTGATTTCCAAATCTCAGTCTGTGATAACTCCCATTTTATATAACCACATTCACCTCTAAATCTTTAAAATATGATTTTTTGATATCCATATATACAAGTGAATCATTTATCTCCAGGTCTAGACAACTGAAGTCTCTGTATCTATTTCTGGTGAGAAATACTAAGCTACTACAAACATCATGTTAACTCAACCTCAACAGAGGGGGGAAAGGAAAGAATTATATCCCTAACACAATGGAAATCTCCATTATCCATGCCTTCAAAACATTTTAATACGCATTTCAGTTCTAGTAGTTACAATGTTGACCTAATTGCCAGTGCTTTCTCCAAGTTCACTGTGACCTGATATTGTCTCAAAATAGCAGCAAATATTGACTCCAGTCATTTTACCTTTACTTAATTATCATTTATTTTTGTCAAAATCCTATTGAAATGTTAAAAAAGATTTGCAGATGAAGCAAATCTTTGGTTCAAAAAACAGCTCTCCCACTTGCTAGTCTGTGTGATGTTTGGGAAAGTAGTTTAATATCATCAATACTGCCTCATTCCTTTTAACTGTAAAGTAGGGGAAATATCTACTTCTCAGGCTTATTGAGAAGGATCAAGGTATTACCTGGCACAAAGCATAGCAAATATCAATGCTGTGTTGAACATGGGTGCGGAAGGATACAAAAGCATAGTTTCCAGTCTAGTTAGGAAGGCATATGTGCATAAGCATAATTTTTAAATTATTCACATCTTTTTATTATTAATGAACATCAAGAGAACGTAACACAAATCCAATTATTAAGGTTACCTTTCTTTTTAGCATCTGGAAATGTTGTGCTATCATTAGTGTTATAGGAAAATGAGATACTTTCAATTAAATAAGTAGATACATCCTTTGTAAATTTCGCAGTCCAGGAAAAACCAGATCCAAATTGCACCTCAATTTTGGAACCACTCTGATGATCACCACAGATGCTTCCATGATATGTTGCATCGCGAAGGTCTGAAATGGTTACAGTTTTCTAAAAGAAAAAGAAGTTTGATTTGTGGATGATTAGATAAAGATGTGGTACATACATACAATGGAATACTACTCAACCATAAAAAGATGAAATATTGCCATTTGCAACAATATGGATAGGTTTTGAGAGTATTATGCTAAGATGAAAAAGGACAAAAACCATAAGTTTTCACTCATATATGAAATAAAAAGCAATAAACTAACAAAACAAACAAAAACAAGCTCATAGATACAGACAACAGGGGAGAGGTGGGGAGAACAAAATAGGTAAAGGGGATCAAATATAAGGTAATGGAAAGTAGATTGAGTGTTGAACATACAATGCAATATACAGATGATGTATTATAATTTTGTACACCTGAAAATTACATGTTATTAACCAATAAACCACAATAAATTTAATCTATACTAATAAAAGCCTAGGTGGTCCTCGAGCCCCCACATGATGCCCTCACATCATCACAAGATGGCCACCACAAGATGGCCGGCAGGGGAGGGCAGTTGGGGGCAAACAGGCCAGCAGGGGAGGGCAGTTGGGGATAACCAGGCCGACAGTAAGGCAGTTGGGGGCAACCAGGCCTGCAGGGGAGGGTAGTTGCAGGCAATCATCCTGGCAGGGGAAGGCAGTTGGGGGCCATTAGGCCTACAGGAGAGGGCAATTAGGTGTTGATCAGGCCTCAAGGGAAGGCAGTTGGGGCAATCAGGCTGGCAGGCGAGCGGTTAGGAGCCAGAAGTCCCGGATTGTGAGAGGGATGTCCAACTGCCAAGGGGTCCTTTATTGGAGAGGGTACAGGCCGGGCTGAGGGATACACCCCCTTCCCCCATGCATGAATTTTTTACACTGGGCCTCTAGTAGTAATATAAACAAATGAACAAGATGAAGTTGAAATAAAAAAGAAGTTTGTAAGGAACAAACAGACAGTAGTGAGCATCAAGCATTTTCGCAGGATGTGCCACTTCAGTCTATATCACACATCCCCCATGGCTAGGTTGCTCTTTGCCTGATTTGCTGTGTAAACCAGTCTCAGATTCCTCAGCTACACACCAGTCTTCTAGGCAAATGACTATGTCTGAAAGGAAAAGGAAAACTAGCCTGAACTTCTATTCTTAAGTTGATTTTTTTTTTAAATCAGGTTGTAAGCAGGCAAGACCTTAACTAAAAGAAAATAAAAAGGCAAAGGGATTGAGAAGTACTGCCAAAAAATGGAGATTTTTAATAGCAAGCTATTTTAAAAGGGACCAGCTTTGATGTTAATACATATTAAAAAAAACATTACAGAAGTAATTAGAATACCATAGAGTCTTCAGATCATTTGCCCTGAAGCAACTCCAAAAACACTTCCAAGAATCGATTAAAATATTCCTTCCAACACCAATCAGAATATATTCAAGGATACAAGTTTAAAAAAAAAAAAAAACAGAATTTAAGTCAGTTAACATATGAAATCTTATTTGCATAAATGCATGTAAAGGATAAAAAGAATAGAATTAAATTCCTGCTATAAAATTCAAAGTAAAAGAAAAATACTTACATTACTTTTGCTTGTAGTCTCATAGCTTATTGTGAAATTCATCTGCCATTTTGCATAAAGGCAAGTGGCATTTTTTGTATCCGTCAAATTAAGTTCCAATGCATAAGATGAGACAGCTCCTAAAAAGATTAAAAAATAATGAGATTTTTAAATTGTACTACAAAAATAAATAAATAAATAATAAAAAACAATTGTACTACAAAAACATATAAGAACAAGCTCTATCCACCACTGAAGTTCGACCAGCTCTAAAATGAAACAAAGTGTTTTTAATAGATAAGGTATCTTGGTCATTGTTTTTCTTTTTATCTTTAGTGGAATGCTATTGATAAAGTTAGCATTTCTTCTTCCCAAAAGAATGATTGCTTCAAAGGACTTAAGTGCATACATATGAGCCTAACCAGTGGTCAAGGACAATAAGGGGTGGGGGCATGAGTGGGGAGGGGTCGGGGATTGGAATGGGAGAGTTGAGGACAAATATGTGATACCTTAATCAATAAAGAAATTTTAAAAAATTTAAAAAGAATGATTGCTTGACCTAGGTAATGGCACAGGTTGGTGACATTACTCTGTACCTTGCTGGCTTTGTTTTAGCCAATTATAGTTTGCCTGTTCAGATTTTTGCCCTTTAGGATACACGAGGTAAGGGGGAGCTTTGTAGTCCAAATTTTCCATTACATTATTATTTAGAAAGGGTATTAAACTCCTGCTTCTCTCAAACCAACTCAGGGGACTCTCTCTGCAAAAATAATGACATATCTGATATTCAAGGGTCTTGTTGCCTTAAAGTCTGTCAGAAACTACATGAACTATGACACACAGATGTCTAGGCAAACTACTTTCTTTTGATGTGAAGAGATGGGATAACTCTTTCGATGCATGTCTACCATGTGAGCAAAGGAGCAGAGTTGCAAAGGTCGTCTGATCCATAAGTAAAAAGTTATTTTTTTATAAATGCAATATTGGCTCATCACTTTTTGTTTCACTTATAAATCCTATTCATTAGAAAGGCTGATGGATCCTTTGACACGGACTCAAAATCACTTCCTGCATTGTCAACCTGCTACCTCTGTAGGTAGAGAAACCATGCGGGAGACAGACAAACCCTTGAGTCTTTTCTGCTAATTTGAGTAAGATCTACACTAAGCTAAATATAGGGAGGATATTACCTATTACTCTGGAGAGACGGAGGACTCAAGGTACTATATGCCAGCAAACACCAGCAGCTTCAATGATGGGTAACTATCTAAGGATTTTCTTCACTGTTTCACACATCACTCTAGGGGTGAGCTGTTTCCTGTCAAGATAGCTGTAGATCCTTTAATGATATCTGAGCAATCCAGCATAATCTACAAGTAGGAACATGTTACAGACTATAGGGAATAAAGTCCTAAGAGGAATACAAGAAGGCGTGCCTCAGCAACAGCTTACAAGCTGTACACAAAAGCCTGGACTCTGTCGGGCTCCAGAGCCCAGGCCGCCTTGCCAAGCCTCAATGTTGTGCTAAAGCTTGTGGTTACTGACAGTGCCTAAATGTATTATTGGCTAAGGCTCGAAAAGACCTTGTGAGGCCTAGGTAGGTTTTATAGCCATTCTTTTCTAAGTACAATATGGAACGGAGCTGTCATCACTGATCCAAGGCTACCCGGTAGTGGTGCTGAGAATCCCAGCTCGTAATTTTTCTAATCTACTGGAGGCCTGCTTTTTTTATATGCAGTCACTCTCAGTCTTGTTTAAAGTCCCTAGCTTGAACATATTCTCTTTGTATTCAAAGCACTCAAAATTAGAAATAACCAAGAGAAACCTCATATAGATTAATTACATACACTTCAAAGATATTAGAGTAACAAAGAAAACAGCATCAAATAATAATAGTTATCAGCCAAAACCGATTTGGCTCAGTAGATAGAGTGTCGGCCTGCGGACTGAAAGGTCCCGGGTTCAATTCTGGTCAAGGGCATGTACCTTAGCTGCGGGCACATCCCCAGTAGGGGTGTGTGCAGGAGGCAGCTGATTGATGATTCTCACTCATCGATGTTTCTAACTCTCTATCCCTCTCTCTTCCTCTCTGTAAAAGATCAATAAAATATATTTTTTAAAAAAGAAATTCCCACATTAAATTTGAATTCCTCTGCCTGGCTTTCAAATTAATCTTTAATCTTTTCCACCCTACTCCTTCAACTTTTCTCTAGCCATTTTCCCAGAACACACCCTCTGACTGGTTAAACTTGTTCCACTGGACCTAAATGCTATGTTGTATTCAATCTATACCCCTAGACACTGTACCTAGCATTTGAAATTTACTTTCTTCTACTAACCTAAATGTTCACCTCAAGAAAGATTTCAGGCCAAAACCAGTTTGGCTCAGTGGACAGAGTGTCTGCCTGCGGACTGAAAGGTCCCAGGTTCGATTCCGGTCAAGGGCATGTACCTTGGTTGCGGGCACATCCCCAGTAGGGAGTGTGCAAGAGGCAGCTGATTGATGATTCTCTCTCATCGATGTTTCTAGCTCTCTCTGTCCCTCTCTCTTCCTCTCTGTAAAGAAATCAATAAATATATTTTTAATATATTTTAAATATATTTTTTAAAAAAGAAAGATTTCACTTTGAAACACCCCCTCCAGTGCCTCCCCCTCTCCCTCTCCCTCCCCCCCCCACTCCTCCTCCTCCTCTTCCTCCTTCTCCATCTTTTAAATTTTCTGGCAGACATCACTGCCTACTTTAAAAGCTAAAAATGTCAGATATTTGCTTTCCCAAGCTTCCCTTGCAGCAAGGATGGGATCTTGTGCTAGGCTCTACCTAACAAAGGCATCCACACCAGAATTTGTATAGGAGCCAGGAATGGAACTGTCTCCCTCAGATGGAAGTAGCTACAGCAGAATTAAGCTCCCAAGGAAGAAGGCAGGCAGAGCTGGTAGTGGCAGTGCCCAGTGGTGCAAGCTTCAGCTCAATGCTTGGCAGTGGAAATGCAGTTCAAGAACATGATTTGGGATACTGAATCAGACTTTGGGATATGTAGCCAGGTCCTCCAGTAATTCTGCATTACCTAATATGCATATTTTATAAAGGAAAATGGTATTGATGTGCAACACACATATGGAAAAGTATGCAGCATAACATATGGAAGGGAAAAGTACACATAGCCCAGCTGGTGTGGCTCGGTGGTTGAGCACTGACCCTTAAACCAGGAGGTCACTGTTTGATTCCTGGTCAGGTCATATGCCTGGGTTATGAGCTCAATCCCCAGTGTGGAGGATGCAGGAGGCAGCCTATCAATGATACTCTCTCATCATTGACCCCCCCATCCCCCAGAATTTCTAACTCTCTCTCCCTCTCCCTTTCTCTATGAAATATATAGTATATATCCTATATAATAAAAGCCTAATATGCTAAATGTTCGGTCCTCTGGTCAGCTGTTCAACCAATCAAAGTGTGATATGCTAATGATATGCTAAGGCTGCTCAACCACTTGCTATGATGTGCACTGACCACCAGGGGGAAGACGCTTCCACCAGTAGGTTAGCTGGCTGCTGGGGTCCAGCAGAATGGGACTGAGCAAGATGGGCTAGACACACCCTGAAGCCCTCCCAGGTCCCTCCCCAGGTTTGATCATGCACTGGTGGAGTTTCTCAGCCTGGCCTGCATCCTCTCACATTTGGCCCAATGGCAGAATGACCAGTTGCTATGAGGCGCACTGACCAACAGGGGGAAGACACTCAACACAGGAGCTGTCCCCTGGTGGTCAGTGGACTCCCACAGGGGGAATGCTGCTCAGCCAGAAGCCAGGCTCACGGCTGGCTGACGAGCTTAGCACTAAGGATGCTTTTGGGGGAGCAGGCCTAAGCCAACAGTCAGACATCCCCTGAGGGCTTCCAGACTGCAAGAGGGCGCAGGCCGGGCTGAGGGATCCCCCTGAGTGCACAAATTTCATGCACTGGGCCTCTAGTATATAAATAAAACTATGCATAACATTAAGTATACAGCTCAAAGATTTTTCACAAACTGAACCCACCTATGTCAAGAAACAGAGTATTTCAGTACTCTCACAGTTCTCTCTGTTCCTCCTTCCAGTTACCATTTCCCTCCCAAAGGTAATCATTATCCACTATCTTAACTTCTAACAGGATAAATTAGTTTTGCCTGTTTTTCTACTTGATATAGATGGAATCACTCTATGCTCTTTCATGCCTGGCTTCTTTCACTCAATATGTTTGTGAGGTTCATTCTAGTTGTGTGTAACTACAGTTTGTCTATTCTCACTCTGTATGTATAGTTTTCTATCATTGGGTGACTACTACTCATCTATGCTACTGTTGATGGGCATTTGAATAATTTCCAGTTTGGTTCTATTACAAAAGAACACATCAGTGAACCCATGTGTATGTGCATCTATTGGGTATGGGGGTCAAAGGGTATGTATATACCCAGATATCTTTTTAATAAATTCTTTTTCTACTTAATATCAATTGGATTTTATTTCTGTTGTTTACAATTAAAGAACTTGGACCGATATGCTACCCATTTTTCCAGCAGCCATTTTCTCCACAAAGATTTCCTTGACTATAAACACCCTGGAGGAGGAGTCACGGTGCACATCCCCAAATTTCAATATATCTCATACTATCCTGAATTATTCAGTTATTTTATGTCTGAAAATCCTGTCTTCCTAATTGTCATAAGCTCCAAAAACAGTTTTCAGCTATCACTTCCCAACAAACTGATGTACTATGGTAAATTATAGCATGCAGCAAGTAATCTGTTAACTAATTTAAAAAAATACCAAAGTCTATGACAGAATGATATATATGAATTCAAGATTTCTTTTGATAATGTCTCTGAAATTCCTTTGAATTCCAATATATTCCTTTAAACAAATGATCATATCTATGCCACAGCCCCTAGGAGTGTGTCTTTTATATGAATGTCATCCATCATCGGTGTCAAGGTGGTGGGGACTATGTCTGTTACCTTTATTCTATCTCCTATCATTCCTAGTAGTGCTGAATATATATTAGATTCTCAATAAAAACTGACTGATTATATCAAGGCACAAATACACTGCAATAAGGACCTGAAATATAGTTTAATCTAATTATAGGAAGGCCAATCTTTTAGCTCTTCCAAATCATGAACCTAACCTGTCAGTTTTCTAGATGCTCCTCCAACCCCCATGTCAGTTTCCTCAACAAATTTTGATATAAATTCCGGGCTAGGAATAATGCTTTTCTCATAAGTTATGTTTATATTTGAAATATTTACACTTTGGTAAAAAAAAAAAATCTCCAGCATTTTCCATCCTCATTTTGATGTTTGATTTTGGACCAACCAAACCATTTTTGTTTAAAGGCTTTATGCCATTAAAAAAACCACAGCTGACTATATCCTAGAGTATATAATTATAGAGCTGAGAGTTCATTCTCCAAAGAAAAAGGCAGTCCTCAAAATCTATTTTCTCAAATTCAAATATCCTCTCTAATTTGTTTTTAAAGAGATCAGATATAGATTCTTTTAGAAATCAGAAGTTATTTCTCAAAGCATAAGATACTGCAAAAAATGGCTAGGTTTTTACAAGTCTATTTTTTCCCAATGTAGCTGAAAAATATTCGTCTGTAAAGAAGATGGGGTGGGTGGGAACATAATACTGGTAGTAAAACAAACAATGATCTAAGAGGCAATATTATGAGGTGCTTAAGGGCCCCATCCCTGGAATTGACGAACTAGAATTCAAATCAGACCATCCAATTTACTAGCTGTGAGACTCTGGGTAAGTCAACCTTGTGAAGAATTATAGTGTGCATATTTCTCTAATAGGTTTTTCAAAAGCATATAAACCCTCAGAGCTAAGAGAACTTTGCCAAGGAAGTTAGAGGTTCCAGCTTACAAGCTTCCCTTCTAGTAAACACAGCACCTAAAAGAACCCTTCCCAACTTTTAGGTTCATGTTTACTTTCATCATATTAAAGTTATGGATTCTTGTTCTCACACTCACCAATTCAAAATGATGTTGAGCAGTCTTAACAAAAGAACAAGACACAGGCATACACTACCTATTTACTCTTTTTTCCCTCTATTCATTGGGTTAAGGCAGATTAACTGTTCCTCATTTACAATTCTTCACTTACAATTTTTAATATAGATACAATCATCACATTCTGTTGCTGATACTCTTGATTTCTGGTAAATCTCTTAAAAATAAAAGTAATAATATGATTGCAAGCTTCAAAATAATTTAATCTTTTTAAGGTCGCAGTATGGGTAAGGAAATAAGATTCAACATTATCCAACTAGTGGTTATTGCTGTATGGTATTTGACAGACCTCCAGAACTCTCTTGCAACATATAGCAGGATACCAACAAGTACTCATAAAGTATACTTTTGGATAGGAGATTTCTGATCACTGCAATACAAAATTATGACCAGAATGCTTTTGTTACTACATGAGGAAAAGTAGCCTTCCTAAACCAATGGATCACTTAAATCAGACATAGTACTATGAGACAAACCTTGATTGTAAATTCCACCCAAGGATACAGAGGAAGAAAGCTGCACTCATATGAAATATCTGAATATCTACAATCCTATCAGATGTGATAACCAATGATAGCCTATCCTTCAAGTCACACTAATATAGATAGAATAATTTTTAGCAGAACCTTGAAATCAAAGGTACCAATTTAACCAAATGCGGTTAGGCTACAGAAAAATCTTAATGCTTACGTTCTCTTTTAGATCACCCACAAAAGGAGAGAAGTTGGTTCTTTGTTAAAACCATGTACTATGGTAAACTACAGTAAATTCTTTAATTGTAAACAACAGAAATAAAATCCAATCTCCTTCTCACCAAACTTCCTTGTTTTTCATGTTTACCTTCACTACTATGTAGGTCTATCTGAAGGGGTACAGGTAAGATACTAGCATTATTATATGGGATTATACTTTGTAAATAGGTTTATAATTATCTGTACTGCTTAGCACTAATCTCGATGTTCTCAATTCAAAGACGCACAAAAACAACTTCTTTGAAAACATAATTTAAGATTCAAGAAATAAGAAGACCCCGGAACTGGTTTGGCTCAGTGGATAGAGTGTCGGCCTGCGGACTGAAGGGTCCCGGGTTCGATTCCGGTCAAGGGCATGTACATTGGTTGCGGGCACATCCCCGTTAGGGGGTGTGCAGGAGGCAGCTGGTCGATGTTTCTCTCTCATCCATGTTTCTAGCTCTCTATCCCTCTCCTTTCCTCTCTGTAAAAAAAAATCAATATTTTTTTTTTTTAAATAAGACCGCTGAAACCGGTTTGGCTCAGTGGTAGAGCGTCGATCTGTGGACTAAAAGGTCCCGGGTTCGATTCCGGTCAAGGGCATGTACATTGGTTGCAGGCACATCCCCGGTAGGGGGTGTGCAAGAGGCAGCTGGTCGATGTTTCTCTCTCATCGACGTTTCTAGCTCTCAATTTCTCTCCCTTTCTCTCTGCAAAATATCAATAAAATATATATTTTTTAAAATAAAATAAATAAATAAGACCAAGTTGGTCTAGTTTACCATCATATCCCCAGTGCCCGTCAACAAGTACCCTCAACAAACATTTATGGAGAGTTAACTATGTACCAAGCCCTGTGATAAAGAAATAACTGTACATAAGATAGTCTCCACTCTCAGAAATGAACACCACTGGGACTGTTAGGGGGGAAAAAAGAGTGAAAAATAGGCTGACGTAATGAACTAAGAATTTGGGAAAGTCAAGATTTACTCCTATTCCTCCAGATGCTCACCTGGCTGATCTCTTTCCAAAACTCAGGTCTCTGCTCAAATGCCAAACAACAATGAAAGGCCTTCTGACTCCATTGCCCACCCCTATCACCTGCTCAATCCTTTTCCACATCACCTGCTGCATTTTCTTCACACTGCTCAGGACTATCTGAAATTCAATTGTTTACATGTTGGACTGTCTTCCACCACTAAAATATAAGCTTCCCAAGAGCTGGGACCTCATCTGTCTTTCCTTTTGCACTATCTATACCTTTTACCTAGTGTAGTGGCTGGTGCAAAATAGGCATTCAAGAAACATTTGTGGAAAGGAGGGGTTCCAACCAGTGAAACACACACTCAGGCTATTTCTATGAGGTTTTTCCCTTCCCAAAAGCTTCAACCCTATAAAAACCAGAAGTCACTAGTTATAAGAATCAAAGCCCACAAAATTCTGAAATCTCTGATGTCACATGATGGGAACACAGTTAGGCAATGATGCTAAGGAAAGGATTTTCATTTAGTACTCTCTTAATAATGTTGCTATATAGCTCTTCTCCAGAAAGTGCTCTAGTCAGTTACAATTCAAATAAATATCAGCATATTTAACTCTGTGGAAAAGGCCAATAGATAGACTCGAGGAATTCTTTTCTGCACTTCCTCCAAAGCAGCTGTTTTAAAAAAGTGAAGTTACTGGTGAAGCTGGAATAGAGTTATAAAGTCACAAAGTGGCACAGCTAAAACACTAATGCTAATGAGGCTATAAATTCACAACAGATCATCCTTCACCACCCTCCTAGGACTCAGGAACAGCATAGGATCCATAACAGATACTTTACAAATATTGAGTTTTCAAAAACTTATTCTTGGTAGCCATTTTGATATATAAAAGCAACATGCAAAATGCACCAAGCAACTGAAGACCTGCTAAAATTTCAATAGACAAAACCACATGGAAGGACTTAGTGCCACACTGAACCAACAGCTGTCAGGAAAAAGCAGCTGTATAGAAGATATGGTTTCTATTTCATCCTGGTACTTTCTATTATTTTTTTACATTTTTTTAAATTTTGTTTCATTGTTTAAAGTACCTTTTAAAAATCTGATCTGGGTACATTATTAACTTTTACTCCTCCAAATCCTGTTTTCAACTTGCAAGTGGAGGTAATCAATCTAGGAAATCTTCCCAGAGGGTGAATGTAGTTGGTCCCAATCAATAAATGGCAAACTAGCAGATGAGCTGATAGTTCTTTTATGTTTCTTTTGCATATTTGTTTTCTGCAACGAGCAAGCATTGCTTTTGTAAAGTCAAAACAAAAGAGCATTCATTTAAAAAATTAATGACATGAAAACCAATCAGTAAGACAACTGTTTATCAGTTTTACTTTCTCTATAAACAATAACAGTGCTGTATTTGTGCAGGTTCAATTGGCAGTGAATTACTGGTTAACAGATGCTGTGGTTAGATGCGTTCTAGTCACTGATAAGGTGCTTTTTCGGTAAATAATCCTTTCTTGGGATCACTCAGTTCTCAGTAGCATGAAAGCTTCAAACTGTGCTTGAGCAAGCTTCAAAAACCCCTTTCAGAGAGGCCACAGAAGAGTTTCCTGCACTTTGTGGACAGCTGGGCTAGATCAGAGAGTCACAAATGTTTCGGTGTCAAGACCCCCTTTACTCTCTTATCCACCGAGGATCTCAAAGAGCTTTTATGGGAGTTATATCTATAGGTATTTGCCATAGAACTTAAAATTGAGAGGTAAAACATATCAGAGCCATCAGGGTGATGTCATCACTCATTATGCGGCTTCTGGAAAACTCCACTGAACACTGGTGAGAGGACGAGAGTGAAACTTACAAATAATATCTTAGTATTTTTCTGTAAATAGTTTTGATCTGACAGACTCCCAGCAAAGATCCTTGAGAATCGCTACCTCAGATAATCAAGAATCCTTTCAATGCTATGGATGTGGAGCAATATCTCTCAGGTTTGGTACTACTGACATTTTGAGGTAAATAATTCTTTGTTTGCGAGGAGGGGAGGGAGGGGGAGCTGTCTTGTGCATTGTAGGTTATTTAGAGGCATACCTGACCTCTAACCACTAGATGCTAAAAGCAATTCCCAGCTGTGACAACCAAAAATGTCTCCAGATATTGCCAATATCCCCTGATTGAGAATCCACTGTTCTAGGGGGCTGGTTTTATTCTCCTGAAGTGTGAATTTATAAGACGTGTACTCCTAACTGTCTTCTCGGGCCCCTAATATATCGATTTCCTCTCCACTCCCATCTGATCTGCCCCTTCAGTTTTTGTTTCTTTTTTAATTAGGTCACAAACAGCAAGAGTCAGTGGGTAGCAACAAACAGGATGAATCAGGTCAGGAAGAGATATTTTAGTCAAAGTTCACCCGCCTTTCAAGCATTAAACTGACTGCTTATGGAGCGGGGGAGGGGGAGACACATTCAGCCAACATTCACCCAGCCGTTCTGAGATAAGATAATATTTGTCTTTTTCACTCTCATCCTCTCACCAGTGTTCAGAGGAGTTTTCCAGAAGCCACATGATGAGTGATAACAACCCAGGCCTTAGCAACCTACCCTCCTCCATCTTTTCCTCCTCAGAAAACCAAGTAATAGGCCAGTTGTATGATATGGAAAAAGAAGACGAGCTTCTGAAAGCAAAGAAGCATACAAGACTCGTATACACTCTCAAAACCTTAGATCTGGAAGATCCTTCCGATTGAAAAATTTGAGGATTTAGGGGCTTGGAAAAGTAGCAAAACTAGTAGAAAACTGACACTTTCAACACCTCCAAGTCAGATATTCACTCCCTATCGAAGTTCCCACTCATCCCTTTACTCTCCAAAGGTTGAGCCCGAGTTTTCTTGCCTGGAAATTGCCCAGCCACCTTAGGTCCCTCCCCCCTCAGAAATCCAACTACCAAAGTCAAATCCAGAATCATTCCTCATCTCTTTAATCACCCTTCCACCCAAGCCCCCAACTCTCTCACTGTCCCTCAGAGTCAACTGTCATATCTGCCCCACTTCCCTCAAGTTCTTCACGCAGGCAGTCTTCTCCTTCCCCAATTTTCTCTCTCGCCCCTTACTTTTCCACCATCTTCAAAACTCTTCCCTGATCCTAGGAAGCCAGGTCTTTCCTGTCTCTGCCACCCCAGAATCAGCACGTATCGAATTCCTAAGCTCATTCCTTCGTACCCCCCCTCCCCCCGAAATGACGCTCCCTACCGCATCCGCTTCACTCCTCGCACTTTCCTACCTACTCTCTTGGCATCCAGCCCAACCTGATTACTTGCCCTTTCTTACTCTCACCGGCCCTTCTTCCTCCGCCATCCCTCCCGTCGGGTCTTGTCTAGGTCATTGCTTGTCACTTAGGCAAGCGCCACCGCCCAGGGTCAGCGGTTCAGCCTCTCAACCTCCACCCCTGAGACCAATTGGGCAAGTTGTGGCCTTTGAACTGGGCGCCCCGGGCCCAGGCGGGGCGGGTACTAAGCCGGAGGGCCCGACAACTCACCCAGAATGAGGCAGAGCAGAACGAGCCCCGAGCCGGGCACCGGAGAGAGGCGGAAGCACACCATGATCCGGAAGAGCAGGCAGCGGAGAGAGCAGCAACACCGCCGAAAGGCTCGGGGAAGCGGAGGAAGACAGTTGCTGACCACCGACCACAGCACCGTAAAAGCCGGGACTGGGAGCTTCAGCGCGGGTCATAAGACTAGGGGCGGGGCTTTTTCTCGCCTTCAGCCAATCTCTGAGCTTCAAAGCCGCGCAAAGGGTAGTGATGTAGGGCGGGTGGGCGGGACGACCACGCCCTGGCTTTTTGGTTCACAGTCATTCTTACTTTCTTAAGAGATGTGCTCGGACGGCCTAATCTGAGGCAAAAAGAGAGAGGATGAACTTTTGGTTGGTAGATGGTAGAGATTATTTCAGTTCCTATTCCTTGAACAAGAAAATAATTTTTCTGGAGTAAAAAACGGTTGCTAGACATCACAACGTCATACGTACAAGAATCATATACGATGATTCTCCAAACACTGTTGTTACCTATGCAGTTCATGCTATGGGCAAGTGAGCTAGTGGGTAGTACGAAGTCACTGACCGCCAGAACAGGACCTGATCTTGAAGGTCCTCACTAAGTTACAACACCCTTTTTTTTCAGAAGGGGAAATTCAACTTCAGAAAGAGGAAGACTCTTCTTTAAATAGAGAAAATGAGATAAAAATAAAATAGAAAGGGGAGGAAAACAAAAATCATCCATATACCTACTACCCAGAGACAGTGTTTATCTATCTATAGCCATCCATCATCCTTATAGTTGCTTTTCCTGTGCATATATACATGTAAATATCCTTTAATGAATTCATATTAAACATACTATTTGGTATATTTAACAGTTGAACAGATGAAACCTATAATATTCAACAAATGAAATCATTCAAAAGCTATGAAGATTTCCAATTGAAATAAAGTATTGCTTCTCAAATGTAAGTTTCCAAAAGAATCATCTAGGTATTTTTAATAACATACAGATTCCTGCACTTTATTCCCTCAGAGATTCTGAAATAGGAGGTCCTGTCTTTGTGTGTATATGTGTGTGTGTGTTGTTGTTGTTGTTTATTTTTATTATTGTTGTTGTTATATTTTTTATTTTTTATTATTTTTTATTTTTTTATTTTTTTACCAAGAGCTGTTTCTCAATCCTGTTGGAATCATTTGTGGGGCTTTAAAACCAGAGGTGCCCCCTTGGTCCTGTTCCTTGAGATTCAAATTCAGTTGGTATAGAGTGGGGCCTGGGCATTGTATTTTTCTCAAAAGTCCCCAAGGCAATATTAATAGCTCAGACATTATTTCTAAGTGGTTCCAGCTTTATAATTCCAGGAATCTATAAGAGTAAATGCTCTTTTTATTTAAAATACTAAAGGCCTGGTGCATGAATTTGTGCATGGGTGGGGTCTGGCCAGCTGGACTGGATTGGGGTAATAGGGCAGGGTCAGTCAGGGGGAGGGAGGGAGGAGGTTGGCAGGTCAACCCGCTCCTGATGGGGACCGGGGCATTGGGAGCAGGGCTGGCTGGGGGAGGGGCCTCAGGCAATTGGCCATCAAGCCCTACCCCCTGGTAGAACTCCCAGTCAAGGGGACAATTTGCAAATTAGCCTTTTATTATATAGGATAAGGAAGCAAAGTGCCTCAATGAGTCAAAGATATAGTTTAATAAATTGTTGCCCTTAACCTCTTGCAGATGTCATCAAATTTTAAAAAAATGGAACACAGTAAGATAGATCAGCCTTTTATACTAAATCCACCATTGCAACCTTTTCCCCTGACAAAACAAATGCTGGTTCCTTGACTGAGATAGTCATGTTCATGAGACAGAACAATGTTTTGGAAGTCATAGGTAAGTGGTGGATATTTTGTAAAAAAAAAAAAGGAAAATAGGCTAAAAATATTTAAAACTTTGTTTGGTCTGAGCTTCTATACTTAGAGTTGTTTAATGTTCCCCCATCTCAAACCTTGTGAAAACTACTTACTTTTTTTTAATGTTTTTATTGATTTCAGTGAGGATGGGAGAGGGGAGAGAAACATCAATAATGAGTGAGAATCATTGATTAGCTGCCTCCTTCATGCCCCCTACTGGGTATTGAGCCCACGACACAGTTATGAGCCCTGACAGGGAATTGAACCATGACCTCCTGGTCATGGGTCGATGCTCAACCAACTGAGTCACACAAGCCAGCACTGAAAACTACTTACTTTTGTATGCAGTCTTTCATTACCCCAGCCCAGTTGAAGGAGCTTTCCCCAGGCTCTTCTGCAGAAGCCTGTGGGACTAGGGTCGATATTTGAGGAACTCTAAAAGATCCCTTCCAATCTGAGCTTCATATGTGTTGACTAGATTGTTGATAGTGCTACATCCAGAGTGTTTTCATGTGCACTTCCTCTCCTACCATACCTCACACCTCCCCAGTGGGAAAAATTCCTCAGCAAACACACACACACACACACACACACACACACACACACACACACGCCCAGTTAGATTATGAGTCTTTGGAACCCTTTGAGAGCTCGTAGCTCTTTGGCCAGGGAGCAGGGATCATTAGCAAACACTTACTAAATGTCAAGACACTGAATTGTGTGAGAAATAATGAACTTATCACATTTGGTAAATGATAGACAATGAAATGTGTAGGTCAGAGGAACAGAAAGTCTGTCCACCCATCATTAGCAGACCCAAACACTAAACACTGAAAATTGCAGTGGAGAAATATTAGTTATTTTATTATAAACTAGAGTCCCAATGCACGAAATTCATCCAAGAGTATGCCTTCAAAGCCCTGACTGCCTTTGCAGCCCCAGCCACCCTTGCAGCCCCGGCTGCCTTAGCCCTCCCAGCCCTGGCTTCATCCAGAAGGTCATCCAGATGGTTGTTCCACTATTCGGCCATTTGGTCAATTTGCATATTACCCTTTTATTATTATAGATGACAGCACCCAGGAGAATGGGAAGCTGATGTTCAATACCCCAATTGCCTGATAGCATGTAGGTTACAGGTAATAAAGGGCAAAATCACAAGACACTTGTGTGTTAGGGGTTTTGGGTTGTACTGGGTGCTGATTGGTCAGAGGTGAGGTAAAGGTAATAAATGATTTCTTCTGGTCTTGAGGATAGTTCTGAGGTCTGTTCCCATGTCCTTCTGTCCAGTTTATTTGGAAAGTAGCCAGGGGATCATTGCACCTGTGGTCCTGGAACTGAAACATAACTTAGGTCAAGATGTTATCTCTAGCCTGCCAAAGGTCCAGTCCTTGACACCATTAGTCAAGATTGAGTTCTATCTTTTGCTGCCTTGTGGGTTACTTATTTGGGGGCAGGAGGGAGGATAGATCTCCGAGGGGTATATACTCACATACAGAGAGAGACATATGATTTCTAGAGCTATGATTTCAAGGTAAATTTAATCAGTCATAAGGACCTTCAGTTTCATAGACAATGAAATGTGTGAGTCAGAGGAAGGAAGTTAACAAAGATATAGAGATTTATAATTTTAAAATAAATATGAATTTACTCAATGAATGAGTGGCCCTAAGGTGTTGTTATCATATACTTGCCATCTTATGACTTTTTTATCTTCATTCTCTCTCTGCCATTTTTCCTTTCTTGACTCATCCTTGTTTAGTTTCTTCTATACTCCTTTTACCTTTCTCCTTTTTTTATTGATTTCAGAGATGAGGGAAGACTGAGAGAGAAAGAGGAACATCAGTGATGAGAGAGAATCATTGATCAGCTGCCTCCTGCACACCCCACACTGGGGGTCTAGCCCACAACCTGGGCATGTGCTCTTACTAGGAATTGAAACGTGACTTCCTGTTCATAGGTCAACATTCATCCACTGAGCCATGCCAGCCTGGTTCTCCTTCTAAAATGTTCCCCTTTTCTAGATAATGCCTTCAAACTAGCAGTACGGTTATCACTCAACTCCAATGTAGAGGTCACAGTGAGCTCAAGGGGCTGCCAACCCTTGACTAAGAACTCACTGGGTGAATGGGGAACATGTAATTTTGAATTATTAGTTTTTCCCAGGAGGATTCTTCTCAAATCCTTTCCCCCAACACTACCACCAAAGATCTAGTCTAACCTGCTAAAATGAAATTATTCTCAACTTTGAGCTTGCACCAAAATTACCAAGGAGCTTTTTAAAATACAAATTTCGCCGAAACTGGTTTGGCTCAGTGGATAGAGCATAGGCCTGCGGACTGAAGGGTCCTAGGTTCGATTCGGTCAACGGCATGTACCTTGGTTGCGGGCACATCCCCGGTGGGAGGTGTGCAGGAGGCAGCTGATCGATGACTCTCTCATCGATGTTTCCAACTCTCTATCTCTCCCTTTCTTTCTGTAAAAAAAAAAAATCAATAAAATATATTTTTAAAAATAAATAAAAATAAAATACAAATTTCTAGGCTTCGCTAAGGACTTTGAGCAAATTTGGGGTGGGGCATGAGAATCATCTGTATTTCTAGCACTTTCCCAGATGATCCTGGTGCTGCTGTTCTGGAAACCACAGTGAGTAACCAGGCCCCAACTCATATCCATGGTTAATTGTCCTCTAGGGATGGAATTAAGAGGTGGGAGAGAAGGGACTTTTATTAACTTCTGCTGTATTTAAATTTTTATAGCAATTGCGACACACAGAACTACTGCAACCCCTATTGCTGGCCCGGGTGTGCTGCGAAAGAATCCTGGTGTGGGCAATGAGGACGACAAAGTAACTGAACTGATGGAGCGGGTCAGCATATTGAAACTTCCCCTCAAAGAATTGGAAAAAGAGATTTCTACTTTAGAAAGCTAAGGACCTTAAAATTGATTTGCCAAGAGAATTAGGGAGAAAGCAACCATGTCTTGCAGAGGGTTGTGGACATTCTCTATGCCAAAGATGAAGGCTTTGTGACACCTGATGGAAGGAGGCCCACACGAGGAACAAGAAGAGTATTAACAGCATGGGCCAGTAGAGCAACATCTGAATTCTTCACTCCAAATAATGTGGTTAACTGTAAATACTCCCTTTTATTATTTTTAGAGGACTCACTGTTTTCTTTTCATAAGCAAAAGTACCTCTTCTTAAAGTTCACTTTGCAGAAGTTTTACTCTTTTTTCAATAAGTTTGAGTTAGGAGGTTTTACTTTGTAGCAGAACAGTACTAACATCTAGTTGGTTCACTTATGGAACAAAGAGGCTGACCATGGGCTCATCATATGGATGCTGGTAACACTGATTTCTGGAGAAGGTGTTTTTATGAGATATGCTGAGGTGGATCCCTCAGTAGTGAAATGTAAAGACTGATTTTAATTTTAAACTAACGTGAAATCTTGGTGGAGAATGTTTTAATAAATGAATGCCTTAAGAGTATTTAAATTACATTTGCATATTTTAAAATATAAATTTTAACCTGACAGGAGAGTTTGTGTGTTACCCTGGTGTCTGGGAAGGAAGGGCCAGACCTTGGGACCATTAGAACTTGCTGTTTGCCAAAACTGGTTTGGCTCAGTGATAGAGCGTAGGTCTGCGGACTGAAAGGTCCCAGGTTCGATTCCGGTCAAGGGCTTGTACCTTGGTTGCAGGTACATCTCCGGTGGGGGGTGTGCAAGAGGCAGCTGGTCGATGTTTCTCTCTCATCGATGTTTCTAGCTCTCTAGCTCTCTCCCCTCCTCTCTGTAAAATATCAATAAAATATATATTTTTTTAAAAAAAGAACTTGCTGTTCACAGGCCTCGCAGGGCTGCTTGAATCTTCATAGGCCTAACCTTGGCCCACAAGGAAAATTTAAAAAGTTGCTCTCTAAAGCCATTTGGTGTCCTTGACCAATTGCATCTTTGCTAAGAAACAAGAGGCATTGTTGGCTGAATGAATAAAGGCTATGTTTCAGCCCTAATATATTTGAGTTGATAGATTCATTGAGCATTTCTCTGATTATTTTTCCAGTTACCCCTGAAATTTCTGTGTATTGTGTTTTGGGGAAATGAGGTGCGTTTAGTTTTAAAATCTAACAACTGGGAGCATTATCTCAATTTGTTGAGGTTCTGCATCCCGGCCTATGTCGACAGTTTGGCTCTAATAAACTCCCAAAAATTCTTTTAAAAAATAAATAAAATTTAGCTGAAGTCGGTTTGGCTCAGTGGTAGAGCATCGGTCTGTGGACTGAAAGGTCCTGGGTTCGATTCCGGCCAAGGGCATGTACATTGGTTGCGGGCACATCCCCAGTGGGGGATGTGCAAGAGGCACCTGGTCGATGTTTCTCTCTCATCGACGTTTCTAGCTCTCTATCTCTCTCCCTTCCTCCCTGTAAAATATCAATAAAATATATTTTTTAAAATAATAATAATAAATAAATAATAAATAAATAAATAAAATCTAACAACTACTTTTGGGGACTTGCCCACATCTCTGAGATTTGAACGGGGGTTTGTGTCCCATTTTGCTGTCTTTTAAGTTTACATTTAACATGTTTTTCTGCATCCCTAGCCCACTGGGGACTCCTCTTTAGCTCCTTAAAGTTTGCTGATTAGAGCGAAAGTTCAGCAGGCAGGTGATCATGCTGCAAGTTCTTTTTGGACTCCTGACAAAGGGAGTGATCAGTGAAGGCCATCGCTACCTTGTGACCTGCAAGGCTGGGTGCTTTTGGTACTTGCTGTCCACAGCCCTCCACTATTATCAGAATACTGTACCAGTACCCTAATCTCTTTGGAGATAAAATTCATTAGCGTGCTACTAAATGTTAAGTTTCTTTTGCAGAAAATACAGTATCATGTCTGAATTATTTATTAATATTTAAACTATTTCATTCCTTAACCCCCCTCATTTGTTTTGCCTACAGCCTATTCAGTCCCTTTGTTTGGCAGAAGTCTGTAAAATGTGTGTTACCCACCTTTCAGCTTGTTCAGCCCCTGATGTGATTGTATTGATTTGTTAATGGTGGTAGTTTGTCCTACAATGTGTGTGAAAGCATGTATTTTATAATAAACTAGAGGCCACTTGCACAAAAATTCCTTCCCCCGGCTGCCAACACCGGCTTCCCTCCAGTACCTGGGACCCGGGCTTCCCTCCTCTGGCCACTGGCAGGCACCCAGGACCCGGGCTGCTTCCCTCCAGCCCCAGCTTCATCAGGAAGAATATCCAGAAGATGCCTGGTCTAATTAGCATATTATTCTTTTATTATTATAGATTATTGTATAGTGCCTGCTCTGTGTGAAATTCAGAGAGAAACCCTGATTCAGAGATTACCAATGCCAAAAATGCAAGTAATTAGCCATTATTTAAATAACAGTGGTGCTGTTTCTCTTTTGTGGCCTTTAGAATTTTGTTGCCCTAAAATTCCATTTTATTGGGAACCCATGTTCCACCTGGTCTTTCTTGACAGGGTTGTTTTCTTTTCTACTTTAAGCAGATTCTAAATAAAATTCTGTATTTCAAGGGGGGAAAAAAGCAATAACTGTTAACAGTTTCTTTTTACATGCTCAGGTAAAAAATATGCATATATCTGCATACACACACACAGAGTAGCCAATTGTTATGATCTCTGAATGCATAATAATCTGGCCAATTAGTGTGTGTGTGTGTGTGTGTGTGTGTGTGTGTGTGTGTGTATTAGAGGCCTGGTGCATGAATTCTTGCATGGGTGGGGTCCAGTCAGCCTGGCCAGGGGAAAGGGACATGGCAGTTAGCCAGCCTGTCTGCTGGTCTAACTCCTGGTTGAGGGGACAATTTGCATATTAGCCTTTTATTATATAGGATCATAATAATCTGGCCACTCAATATATGTGTATGTGTGTGTATACTCTTTTTTTTTTTTAAATTAGACAAATGTGAGCCTGCTCTTCATATTGTTTAGTGGCCTGCTTTTCTCACTTATTTACATATCTTGAAAATGTTCCTTAAAAGTCATATGGCTTTACCTCATAAAAGAACGAGGATGGCTTTAATTATGTAGCTCTATCACAATTTATAAAAATACCACAAATATTCTTAAACCCCTGCTTCCTCTAATTCCTATATTTGTCTGCAGCATAACCATGTGGTTAACATAGGGATTGCATGACAACACACCACCATTGATATATGGGGACTTTTAATAAATCATTTGGATTTATGGCACTGATTTGAAAACCGGATACTTCCCATAAAATAAGCTTTGCTGGTATGACCAGATCAAAGCAGGGGTCCTGCAGTTGGGATGCTAAAGTGGATATTTGGAACCCATTCAGCCATCAGCTTGTCACAAAACTCACTTCCTGCTCTTTGCACATCTGATCTCCCTCTTGGCACACACATGAAGACTATCCCGCCCTAGCTGATTTGACTCAGGGGATAGAATCCTAGGTTCAATTCCAGTCAATGGCACATGCCCAGGTTGTGGGCTCAATCCCCAGTAGGGGCCATACAGGAAGCAGCCAATCAATGATTCTCTCTCATCACTGATGTTTCTAACTCTCTCTCCCTCTACCCTACTCGCTGAAATCAATAAAAGTATATTTTTTAAAAGACTATCCATTGACCACCCACCCACTTGGAAGAGACAGAGACATAGTCAGTTGATGGCAAGTAGTTTCTTCTTATAGGAGGAAAGAGTTAAAACACTAGTTGATCTCTGTGTGTATCACTTTAATCTTGTAGAGAGGGGCAGTACAATGTAGTAATCACAAGCCAGGGCTCTGCCATTGGGCTATTTGGATTTGATTCCTGCCTCTACCACTTAATAATTGTGTGACCTCTGGGCCTTAGCTTTTTCATTCATGAATAAAGATGATAAAAATTGTGCCTATCATGGAGGATTATTTTTTTTAATTTTTTTAAATATATTTTTTATTGATTTTACACAGAGAGGAATTGAGAGGGATAGAGAGTTAGAAACGTCGATGAGAGAGAAACATCGACCAGCTGCCTCTTGCAAACCCCCCACTGGGGATGTGCCCACAACCAAGGTACGTGCCCTTGACCGGAATCGAACCCGGGACCTTTCAGTCCGCAGGCCGACGCTCTATCCACTGAGCCAAACCGGTCTCGTCGTGGAGGATTATTATAAGGATTAAATGAGGTACCTGGAAAACACTAACATGTACTAAGAGCTCAACAAATATTATCATTACTATTATTAGTAGTAATAATTGCAGTGTTCTCTTCTCTCCCTGACAGTGTGTCACAAAGCTAAGGAAGTTCTCATTGGTGCTCACTGATTAAAGAGGGCCATTTTTAATATTATTCAGCCATAAAAAAAGAATGAAATCTTATTTGTGACAACATGGGTGAACTTAGAAGGTATTATGCTAAGTGAAATAAGTCAGTGTGAAAAAGAAATGCCATATGATCTCACTTATATGTAGAATCTAAAGAACAATATAAATGAACAAATAAAACAGAAACAGATTCACAGGTACAAAGAACAGTCTGATGGCTGCTAGAGGAGAGAGGTTGGAGGACTAGGTAAAAAATGTGAAGGGATTGAGAAATACAGATTGTTTGTTACAAAATAGTCATGGAGATGTAAAATACAATATAGAAAATATAGTCAATAATATTGTGGGGGTGAGGTAGGAGAGGAGAGGGTCAATAAGGTAAAAGGGGGACATCTATAAATACTGTCAGCAATAAATATAAACTTAGAGGAGAAACCAAGATGGCGGCATAGGTAAACACCTATACTGTTGCCTCACACAACAATTTCAAAACTGCAACTGGAAGACAGAGCGGACATCATCCAGAACCACCTGAAAGCTGGACATTGTCCAGAACCACTGGAAACTCCACAACAAGAAGGAAAGAGAAAAGGACACTGAGACTCAGAGGAGCTGTGGAGGACAGAGGTGCAGAGACCCACGTACATGGAAAGGGCAGGTGGCTGAATATGCAGCTGGCTTACTCGCAGAGAGAGAAGGCAGCAAGCGCGTGGCTAGTTTTCTCATTCAGGAGGGAAACAGAACCTCCCAACTGTACTGAAATCCAGTTCCAGGTGAGACTTTGGATACCCACACTCATTTGGAGAGAAACTGGACTGTCTAGCAGCAAATGATACTCGAGAGCAGCCTTCTCTCAGAGTTGCATGCAGCCATTGCCACTGGACACTGAGACACAGGGACCTCTTAGGGCCAGGCTGATGGAAAATCAAGGCTGACTCCTCCACCCTGAGACTCCGCCCCATTCAAGTTGAGCACAGAGCTATCCCAGCAAAGACACAGCTGATCCTCACAGCCAATTGGCCTGGAGGTCAATTCCCCCCAGTGATAATAACAACAGTCTAGGTTTAACTACAACAAGACTGCACACACATCGCACAAAGGGGCACACAAAGAGTGTCCACCTCAGGTAACTGGGGAGGCTGAGTCACTGGGCCCTGCTAGGACACCTAGCACACAAAGCCACTCTATCAACTCAGGGAAGCAGCTAAAATGTGGAGACAAAGAGGCAGGTCACAAATAAAGAAAAGTGAGGAAAACAAATGAATGGATATAGAGTTCAAAACCACGGTTATAAGGTTTTTCAAGAATTTCCTAGAAAAGGCTGATAAATGTAATGAGACCTTGGAGGATATGAAAAAGGACCAACTAAAAATTAAGCATACATTGACTGAAATAAAATATTATACAGAGACATAAAAGCAGACTAGAGGATTGCAATAATCAAGTCAAAGATTTGGAATGCAAAAAACACTCCTCCAGAAAAGAAAAAAAGAATTAAAAAAATTGAAGATAGTGTAAGGAGCCTCTGGGACAACTTCAAGCGTACCACCATCAGAATTATGGAGGTCCCAGAAGAAGAGAAAGAGCAAGATACTGAAATCCTATTTGAAGAAATAATGACAGAAAACCACCAAACCAGAATTATATGAAATGCTCAAAGGTATTCTTTAAGAAGAGGAAGAAAAGATAACAATATAAATTATGAACAATAAATACATATCTATCAACAAGTGAATCTAAAAACCAAGGGAATAAAAAAATCTGATGAGCAGAATTAACTGGTGAATATAATAGAATCAGGGGCATAGAAAGGGAGTGGACTGGCAATTCTCAGGGGAAAAGGGGAGTGGGGGTGGGGGAAGAGACTGAAGAAAAATTGTACACCTATGGATGAGGACAGTGCGGGGGGAGGTAAGGGCAGAGGGTAGGATAGGAACCTGGTTGAGGGTAGCTATGAGGGTGGGAAAGAGGAGCAATTGTAATAATCTGAACAATAATAATTTATTAAATTTTTTAAAATAAATAAATATAAATTTAAAAATAATATTATAATTACTATATATGGTGCTAAGTGGGTATTGAAAATGTCAGGAGGATCACTTTGTGAAATGTATGATTGTCTAACCACTATGCTGTACACCTGAAAGTAATACAAAATAATACTGAATGTAAACTGTAATTGAAAAAAATTAAAAATTTAAAAAGTAGGTAGCTATTGCTATTTTTTATATTTTAGCATTATTTCTATATAAATGTAATATATGTCCAATGAAGAACATTTGAAAAGCACTGCTAAGCACAAAGAAAATAATTAAAATAACCTGTAGTTCTACTTCTCCCTAAAGAATTCTTTCTCCTTCCACCTCCTCCAATACCAGGCTCCCTTTCGCTTCTCCTTCAGGTGACATGATTTTTCCCCCCAAAGAATCCTTCTTTAACAAGGCAAGGATGAAACTTGGGAGTTTTCACTTCCCTCATCATGGCATTCATCATACTCTACTTGTCTGTTTGCTGGGCCAGAACCCATTGCAGCCTGTGAGCTTCTTTAAGATAGAGAACATGATCACTAGTCTATTCTCATAGTAAGTGCACAATAAATGTTTATTGAATTAATAAATAAATGGCAGGTATGAGAATAAATTCTAGCTTTCGGAGACTATATTGCCTAAGTGCTGAGTGGTGGAATGGCCTTCCCAGCAATTTTTCCCATCTGTCTCACAGCAGAGAAAGTGGCAGGATATATGCCTTCTTTCCGCTAGACTTGTCAGCTGACCGTTGACACACTTCTGACTTCTGCTTCTACCACTTTCTCCTTGTATATAATATATATCTATCTTTGACTCTCTCTTTTCTGTGTCTTCTCTCTCTCTCTCTCTCTCTCTCTCTCTCTCTCTCTCTCTCCCTACACACACACACACACGTATGCCAGTCTTACTTATCTCTCCATTGTAATCTTCACCTTCTCCTTCAGTAGATTATGAAAGGAGAGTGATCCCAGGACATTGTGACCTGTGAAACTGAAGTGATGTGTTGCTTAGGAAATAATAATATTGTTCTCTTCCTTTGCATTAGTGGTTTAGAGGAGAGAGTTCAGATTCAGAAATCATTACCTGATTTGACATAATCAATGACACTATTGATTATGACAATGACCTGACTCTGCAGGTGTAACTGAGAAGGCTGCAGCCAGTTCTTTGGCTTAAGATGGCAGCCATTTGCTGGAGATTCTTGATATGGAATAAAAGACATTTTAAAACCAGAAGAGTCCTTGTCTGCTTCAACCCCTTCATTTTGCTCAGGGAGGTCAAGTTACTTGCCCAAGTAGGCAACAGAGTTGACAATACAACTCTTATCTCTATATTTCTTGTCTGCAGCAATATTCTCAGTTGGCTGAAACTCTGTGCTCTAAAAGGCCCCCTTCATTGCCCAGCTGACGTGGCTCAGTGGTTGAGCAATGACTTATGAACCAGGAAGTCATGGTTTGATTCCCAGTCAGGGCACATGCCCAGGTTGTGGGCTTGATCCCCAGTGTGGAAGGAGGCAGCTGACCAATGACTCTCTCTCATAATTGATGTATCTATCTCCCTCTCTGAAATTAATTAAAATGTTTTAAATAAAAATAAATAAAAGGCCCCTTTCATTAAAGTTTCATGTCAGTGAGAAAGGCCAGGAAACACTGAAGGCCCTGGTCAGTTCCAATATAGAACTTATTAGATGGAGACCTTAGTACTCACATGAATGGGAATGTGTAAGTTTCCTAGCAACTTCATTCTTACAAGTGTTATTTATTTTCTTTTCTACCTGACTGTTCAGGAAAGTACTTTCTGGCTTTACAGGAAAGAAGCTTTCAGGAAGATAGTCCATCCCACCAACCCTTTCATTAGGGATTTACTAGAAGTTAAGAAAAGTGAGCACACTTTACTTTATTCCATCTCTTTCTTTCCATCCATATTTCCCCATATTTTCTCCTCAGACACAGTGATTTCTGAAAGCCAAAGTAGCTTACAGGGGTAGACACATCCACCTGACGACCTATAAACCTGTTTCATAGATGTATATGGATAGAGACACCAGTTGAAACCTAAGCGGTGCCGAAGCCGGTTTGGCTCAGTGGTAGAGCGTCGGTCTGCGGACTAAAAGGTCCCGGGTTCGATTCCGGTCAAGGGCATGTACATTGGTTGCGGGCACATCCCCGGTGGGGGGTGTGCAGGAGGCGGCTGGTCGATGTTTCTCTCTCATCGACGTTTCTAGCTCTCTATCTCTCTCCCTTCCTCTCTAAAATATCAATAAAAAATATTTAAAAATAAAAAAAATTAGAAACCTAAGCGGTGCCATGGGGCCCTGCTGAGGTTTCCCCAAATACAGCCACATCTAGCATAGTACTTGCACCTAACAGCCACTCACTCTTCTCAGCATAAAAATCAGAAGAGCAGTTGAAACCAGTTTGGATCAGTGGATAGAGTTACCTAGTGGGGGGCACAGCCTGAGGTCCCCTGGCCTGGCGCTGGAGCAGGGGGAGCAGCCTGAGATCCCCTAGCTCAGCACCAGGATGGGAAGTGCATCTTGAGGTTCCCTGTCAACCCTGCCTGGTGTGTGTGTGTGTGGGGGGGGGTACAGCCTGAGTTCCCCTGTCAAGCCCCATGGGGGTGCAGGAGGGCACAGCCTCAGGTCCTTGCTGATTGCTTGTTAAGGCTCCTGGGTCCTGGAAAACAAATTAGTTTCACTAAAAAAAGAGATGTTGACAAGAAGCCAGGAAGGCTGGTCAACAACCTTAATTGCTCTAACCTTTAGTTGAGATATTGTTAAGCTGAAGCAGCCTCCACCTTATTTTGTCCCTTGTAAGTTTCTGTTTATGTTGCCTAAGATGTTTTCCCCAAAGCCTCAATAAAAGGGGATGGCAGGGCCAGAGCAGGAGTAGTTCTCCCACTAGAGTTGGACCACTGCCTGGCCCCCCATATCGCCAAATGGAATTTCTTCAAGTCTCTTATTTTTGTGCGGCCCTTCTCCAGAACCTGAACCCTGAAGTGGAACTCTTTCTACACGGGCTGTGAAAGAGATTCATATACACCTGGGCCTCAGGCTATCAGAAACAAATCAACAAAGGACAAGTGCTGAGGAGGATGTGGAGAGAAAGGAATTCTCGTGCACTTCTGGTGGGAATGCAGACTAGTGCAGCCACTGTGGAAAACAGTCTGGCGTTTCCTCAGAAAATTAAAAATGGAACTCCCATTTAACCCAATAATCCCACTTCTAGGAATATATCCCAAGTAATCAGAAACACCAATCAGAAAGGATATATGCACCCTTATGTTCAAAGCAGTACATTTTACAATAGCTATGATTTGGTAACATCCTAAGTACCCATCAGTAGATGAGTGGATTAAAAAACTGTGGCACATCTACACCCCTGGTTGGCAAATTGGGGCTCATGAGCCACATACAACCCTTTGGCCCCTTGAGTTTTTAGCAAAGGCCAGCTTGGGAGTACCCTAATTGAATTAATAACAATGTACCTACCTATATAGTTTAAGTTTTAAAAATTTGCCTCTCAAAAGAAATTTCAATCGTTGTAACTGCTGATATTTGGCTCTGTTGACTAATGAGTTTGCTGACCACTGATCTACACAGTGGAATACTACACTGCTGTAAAAAAGAAAGAATTCTTGGTCCGAAAAACCAAGATGGTGGCAGAGGTAAACTCCTAACTGCAGCCTCACTCAACAATTTCAAAAAATACAACTAAAATATTAAATGGACATTATCCAGAACTATAGGAAAGTTGAATGACTGGAAATTCTACAACTAGAAGGAAAGAGAAAACCAGAAGGACAGAGGAGCTGCAAAAGCCTAAGGTACAGAGAGACAAGGTGTGAGCGTGGGGAGAGGACTGAGCTAGAGAGGAGGGGCGGCTGAGTGCCTGGCTGGTGTTTCCTAGCAGGAAGGAGATAAAAGCTCCGGACTGTGCTAAACCCCAACTCCGACTGCACTGAACTCCAGTTCTGGGCCAGAGAGACCCTGGGGTCCCAGGCTCATACAGAGGGAATCTGGGCTGAAAGGCGGAAGCTCAGAGGAGCAGCGAAAGGCAGAGCCCCCGAGTCCCGCAAATTTCGCACAGAGGACAGACGGTTGATTGGGCCACGGGATTGCCCTAACGGGAAGGAGACATAAGCTCTGGACTGCTCTTAACCCCACTTCCAACTGCACTGAACCCCAGTTGCGGGCTCGTTGCGAGAGAGACTACACTGTCTGGTAGCGGGAGAAACTCTATGGCGCCTTTCTCTCAGAGGTGCTTGCAGCGAGTACCAAAGGACACGGAGGTACACTGAGACTCAGGAACCTCAGAGGGCTGGGCTGACTGGAAGCCAAGGCTGTAGGCTCCACCATGAAACTCCACCCTATCCAAGCTGAACACAGAAGCTTTTGCAGGTTTCCAAGTCTAGTGGAATACGGCTGTCTCCTGGCATAGACACAGATGATCATCCCAACCTACCGTATTTGCCGGCGTATAAAACGACTGGGCGTATAAGACGACCCCCTAACATTTCCACTAAAAATACAGAGTTTATTATATACTCGCCGTATAAGACTACCCCCCACTTGGAGGCATATTTTTCAGGGCCAAAAAATTATCTTATACGCCGGCAAATACGGTACCAACTCAGGGAAGCAGCGAAAATGCGGAGACAAGGAAATAGATCATAAACGAAAGAAATGGAGGACAAAAAGCGACTGGATATAGAGTTCAAAACCACACTTATAAGGTTGTTCAAGAATCTCCTAGAAAAGGCCAATAAAATAAATGAGACCTGTGAGGATATGAAAAAAGATCAATTAGAAATAATAAAGGATCAACAAGAAATGATAAAGGATCAATAAGAAATGATAAAGGATAAACTAGAAATAAAGAATACATTCTCTGAAATAAAAAATATTATACAGAGTCCTAAAAACAGAATGGAAGATTGCAAGAATCAAGTCAAAGATTTGGAACACAAAGAGCCAGAGGACACTCCTCTGCAGAAACAAGAAGACAAGAGAATCCAGAAAGTTGAGGATAGTGTAAGAAAACTCTGGGACAACTTCAAGTAAACCAACATCAGAATTATGGGAGTCCCAGAAGATTACAGAGAGCAAGATACCAAAAGAATACTGGAAGAAATAGTGACAGAACCCCCCCCCCCCCAAAGAAACAGACTTACAAGTCCAGGAAGCCCTCAGAACCCCAAACAAAAGGAATTCAAAGAGGACCACTCCAAGACACATCATAATTAAAATTCCAAGAGCATAAGACAAAGAGAGAATATTAAAAGCAGCAAGAGAAAAGCAGGTAGTTACCTTTAAAGGAGCACCCATACGACTGTCAGCTGATTTCTCAACAGAAACCATGCAGGCCAGATGGGAATGGCAAGAAATATTCAAGGTGATGACTAGCAAGAACCTACAGCCAAACATACTCTACCCAGCAAAGCTATCACTCAGAATCAAAGGCCAGATAAAGAGCTTCACAAATAAATTTAAGCTAAAGGAGTTCATCACCACCAAGCCAGAATTATATGAATTGCTGAAAGGGGTTCTTTAGGAAGAGGAAGAAAATAAAGATAAAAATTATGAACAAACACGTAACTATCAACAAGTGAGTCTAAAAACCAAGGGAAGTAAAAATCATGATGAACAATATTAACTGGTGAATATAATAGAGGACTGATGATTCTCAGGGAAATGGGGAGTGGGGGGTAGTGGGAAGAGACTGAACATAAACTGCACCTATGGATGAGGACAATGGGGGATGGGGAAAGGACAGAGAGTGGGATGGAAACTTGGTGGAGGGGAGCAATGGAGGGGGAAAAATGAGGAACATTTGTAATAATATGAACAATAAAGATTTTTATTTTTTTTAAAAAAGAAAGAATTCTTACCATTTGCAACAGCATGCATAGACCTGGAGAGCATTATGCTAAGTGAAATAACCCAATCAGAGAAAGATAAATATCACATGATCTCACTCATTTGTGGAATATAATGAAAAACATAAAATGATTAAAAAAATAGAACCAGAGGGGAAAAAAATATTTTAGAATATAATAGAAGTAATCATGTTATTTGCGATTTTAATATTTCCTACAACTTTTGTGATATCATACTATGTTAGTAAAGTTTTGGTAATATTATTTTACTTAATATCTTCTTTCTTGAAATATTAATGTTTATTGCATGTAACATTATTATATTTAAAATTGTTTTTCTTGAGATATTAATGTTGATTGCATGTCTTATTATATTTAAGATTGTTTTTCTTAAAATATTAATGTCTATTTCATATAAATATTTAAAATCATTTTTCTTGAAATAAAAAAATTTCAAAAAGAAGTTATGCTCTTAATATAATGGGAAAATGCTAACATTTATTTGAGGAAAATAAGTTGGAAACACTGGTGAGGATGTGGAGAAAAGGGAACCCTTGTATGCTTTTAGTGGGATCATAAATTAGTGTAGCCACTCTGGAAAATAGTATGAAGATTCCTCAAAAAATTTAAAATAGAGCTGGCATACAATTCAGTAATATCACCTCTGGGTATTTATCCAAAGAAAACAAAAATACGAATTTCAAAAAAAATATGTACGCCTATGTTCATTGCAGCATTACTTACATTGATGTAGGAATGGATAAAGATGTGATACATAGCCCTAGCTGGTTTGGGTTAGTGGGTAGAGTGTCAGCCTGGGGACTGAAGAGTCCCAGGTTTCATTCCGTTCAAGGGCATGTACCTCTGTATCACTGTTGCAGGCTCCCAGCCCTGGTCAGGGTGCGTGTAGGAGGCAACCAATCGATGTGTCTCTCTCACATTGATGTTTCTCTCTCTCTCTCTCTCTCTCTCTCTCTCTCTCTCTCTCTCTCTCTCTCTCTCTCCGTGTCTCTCTCTCTCTCTCTGTCTCTGTCTCTCTCTCTCTCTCTCTCTCTGTCTCTCTCTCTCTCCCCTTCTCCTTTCCACTCTCTAAAAAATCTATGGAAAAATAGCCTCAGGTGAGAATTAAATAAATAAATAAAATTTCAAAAAGATGTGATACATATCCACAATGGAATATTATTCAGCAAGAAAAAAGAATGAAATCTTGCCATTTGCAACAACATGGGTGCACCTAGAGAGTATTATGCTAAGTGAAATAAGTCAGACCATGTGATTTCACTTATACTAGAAAGCTGAAAAAAGGGAACAAAATAGAAACAGACCCAAAGATACAGAGAACAAGCTGATGGTTGCCAAATGGGAGGAGGTGGAAAGATGGGTAAAAGGGGGGGAAATTACAATGGTTTTTTAAAATCCATAATAAAAAGACTGGAAGGCAAGACATCAAATTATTAATAAGGATTATTTCCAAGTGTTGAAATTATAAATAATTACCTTTTTGTCATTTGAATTGTCTGCTTAATCATATTTTCTAAAATAAGTATGTATTATTTTATTATAAGATTAAAATAAGTTTTAAGACAAAAATCATAGTTTAAGTTCTGAAAATTCAATTTGCACAAAACTTTTCAGAATTGCCATAATTGGGGTATACCTGTGGGAGAGACAGAAAAACAATTCCAAGAAAACTGTCTATCAATTCTTTATCTAACTTGTTTATTTGCTTACCAATGGGTCTATAATAATCCAGAGCTAAAGTAGAAGAGTGCGGGGGTGGGGAGAACACACCTGATGATCCTTTTAAGGAAATGTGTGGCAGTTCCTCCCCTGGGGAATGAGGGAGGAGACTGTGTCAAGTGATTATTTAAACCCCTATATCATTTTGTGGGCTTGAAATGAATTAAACATGTGATTTATTTGTTATTTGTATCAAGTGGGAAATTCTGCTTAAATGTTCAAAACTGGTAGAATTATAATAGTACAAGAAAAGGTGAAGGCGGTGATGACAAACCAATAAAATAAAGGAGGCTTAATGGAGAAATCGCTGAGTCGAGAGTCGGGAAGTCACGTGAAGTTTTATTAAAAACGAAACTTAACCAGAAGTGGTTGGCTTCCCTCCCACCCGCTTCCCACCTCTTCTTGGTTTTGTGACTGTCAATCTATTCTTTGGATCCTGGACTGGGCGGACCTGGGCCAGCCAGAGCGAATGGGTAGTGGAAGGAGGGGCATCTGAGCAGGCAAGCCACACCAGCGGACTGTCAGTCAGCGTTTCCGGAAGGAGAACACGTCGATCTGGGCGAAACATTAGCTTTTTGTGTCTCCTGCCTTTGTTACCCTTGGAGGGCTGGCTGCAGCTGTGAGGGACGGCACTGTCTGCCAGGCTCATTATCACCTTGCTCTGCAAAGCAACTAATTGCTGTCTGACAGAGTGACTCTGAGACTCTGCCCCCTCTAGGAATTCTTCCAGGAGCTTTCTCCCCCTAGAGGCCTGACCTGTAAATGCAATTTGTTTTTGCCAGGTGATGCTGCTTTAGTCTTGGCATTGGCGCCAAGGGTAGCATGTAATCCTCACCAGTTAATGATGGCCTCTCGGAGAAAAGAACAATAAAACGCTGTCTTTAATGTCTAAAGTGGATACTTCTGAGTTCACTGGCAGTAGTTGCTTTGAAGTTCTTCTCCACAGCACTGGTTCACCTGTTAGCATTTATGACCTCAGGAACCTCACCAAAGCCTGGTGCTTTCCTGGGTTGACTATAGATAGACGACTTGGACACAATAGACACAACAATAGACATCATTTTATTATAGGCAGTCATATAGGCATGAGCAGAGCAAGGATGATGGCCTAGGTCAGCCGTGGGCAATCTACGGCCCGCAGGCAGGATCCAGCCGGTTCAGCTGTTCTATCCAGCCTGTGGAGCAGAAAGATCGGAAGGTTCTCTTGCTCTCCCCTCCGCTCCTTCACCAGCAGCCCAAGATGAGAGTGCCAGCATGGTCAGGTTGCTTTTGTTCCGGCCCTCCAGTCCAGTGTAAGAACCCATTGTGGCCCTCGAGTCAAAAAGTTTGCCTACCCCTAGCCTAGGTACAGGTCACCAACACAGAAAGCCCTGGGTGCCTATCAACTTGCAAAAATTGTCAAAATAAGGACCTTGGCCCCAGGGTAACCTTTCCTCTGCCAGCATATCACTGGTAATGTGATTTAGGTCCCGTCCCCCCCCCCCCCCACCACCACCGCCATTCCTCCTTAGAGATAAAATCTAGGCCTCAGTTGTGTTTCAGCTCCAGGCCTAGAATAGCAGCAAAACCCGGTGGGTGATGCCAGGACCAGCTACATTAACTAATGACCCCCCTGCCCTGGCACTGATCAATCACCAGACACCAAAACCCTGAAAGATCACACTCTGAAAATTGATGAGCATTTTACTGTGGGGATCAGGCTGAAACCAGCTCTCTGACATCCCCTAAGGGGTTCCAGATTTCGAGAGGGCACAGGCCAGGCCAAGGGACCCCACCAGTGCACGACTGGGGCTGGAGAGGGCCTGCAATAGGACTCCAGGGTATGTCTGGGCCATCTCACCCAGTTTTTTTAAAATAAATCTTTATTGTTCAGATTATTACAAATGTGTTCCTCTCCCCCCCCCCCTCAATTGCTCTCCTCCACCAGGTTCCCACCCCACCCTCTGCCCTTTCCCCATCCTCCAATGTCCTCATCCATATGTGCAGTTTTTGTTCAGTCTCTTCCCGCACCCCCCACTCCCTTTTCCCAAGAATCGTCAGTCCACTCCCCTTCCATACCTCTGATTCTATTATATTCACCAGTTAATATTGTTCATCGGGTTTTTAAATTCCCTTGGTTTTTAGTTTCATTTGTTGATAGTTACGTATTTGTTGTTCATAATTTTTATCTTTATCTTCTTCCTCTTCCTAAATAGCTCCCTTCAGCAATTCATATAATTCTGGCTTGGTGGTGATGAACTCCTTTAGCTTTTTTGTATTTGTGAAGCTCTTTATCTGGCCTTTGATTCTGAGTGATAGCTTTGCTGGGTAGAGTATGTTTGGCTGTAGGTTCTTGCTAGTCATCACCTTGAATATTTCTTGCCATTCCCATCTGGCCTGCATGGTATCTGTTGAGAAATCAGCTGACAGTCCTATGGGTGCTCCTTTATAGCTAACTACCTGCTTTACTCTTGCTGCTTTTAATATTCTCTCTTTGTCTTTTGCCCTTGGGATTTTAATTATGATGTGTCTTAGAGTGGTCCTCTTTGGATTCCTTTTGTTTGGGGTTCTGCGGGCTTCCTGGACTTGTAAGTCTATTTCTTTCCCCGGGGGGGGGGGGGGGGAGTTTTCTGTCACTATTTCTTCCAGTATTCTTTTGGTGTATTGCTGGCTCTCTTCTTCTGGGATCCCCATAATTCAGATGTTGGTTTGATTGAAGTTGTCCCAGAGGTTTCTTACACTATCCTCAACTTTCTGGATTCTCATTTTCTTGCTTCTGTAGAGGAGTGTCCTCTTACTCTTTGTGTTCTAAATCTTTGTCTTGATTCTTGTGATTTTCCATTCTGTTTTTAGGCCTCTGTGTAATATTTTTTATTTAGGCAGTGTTTTCTTTATTTCTAGTTGATCCCTTATTATTTCTAGTTGATCCCTTTTCATATCCTCATAGGTTTCATTTATTTTATCGGCCTTTTTTAGGATATTCTTGTAAAGCCTTATAACTGTAGTTTTGAACTCAATGTCCATTCTTTTCTTTTCCTCTATCTCCTTCCTTTGTGTCCTATCTCTCGTCTGCATTTTTTAAAAATATTTTTTATTAAGGTATTATCTGTGTACATAGCTTATCATTGCCCCCCCCCCAGCTCGTCTGCATTTTTGTTGTTTTCCTGATTTGATGGAATAGTTTTGTGTGCTAGGTGTTCTGGTAGAGCCCAGTAGCACAGCCTTCCCAGTGGACAGTCTTGGTGTAGCCCTTTGTGGGCTGAGTGGGCAATCTTGTTGTTAAGCCTTGCTTGTTGGTATCACTGGGAAGTCTTAATCTCCAAGCCAATTGGCTGTGAGGATCAGCAGTGTCTCAGCTAGGAGGGCTTCTGTATTCCACTTGGATGGGGTGGAATCTGGGGGTGGGCAGACAATCTTTGGTTCCCTGTCTGTCTCGCCTTAGAAAAGTCCTGTTCGCGGTGGGTCTCGCAAGATTGGTAAAGGCGCAGACAAGCTTTGGATTCCAGCCAGTCCCTCCTTAGAGAAAGCCAGCCTCTGGGAGAGCTTCTGTGCTCAGCTTGGATGGGGCAGAGTCTCAGGTTGGTGCAGATAAGCTTTGTTTTCCCGTCGGCTCCTCCCTAAGTCCCGCAGTAATGGCCTCTGGCTTTACACACCTCCAAGAGATCTCTGCCTGATGCCTGATAGTCTGGCCTCTCCCTGACTGGAACCATCTATCAGAGCAATAGGGTGATTCTGTTTTCCTCTTGAACAAGAAAGACAACCACGAGTTAGCTGTCCACTCTCTCCGCGAGTGCCAAGAGTAAGCCAACAGCGAATTTGCCCGGCACCCTCTTCACACACCGGGAGTCTGCCAGCAGCAATCTCAGCCCTGCGCTCCCTCTCCTCCCACCGGGATTAAGCCAGGGCCTTTTCACGCACGCACAGTTCTCCGTACCCTCAGTTTCTGAGGGTCAGCATGCCTTCTCTCTCCTTCCCAGATGGCAGAGCCTCCTCTCAGCCAGCCATCGGTGTGTCAGGGCAATGCCTCCCCTGTTTTCCAGTTCTAAATTCAAAGTTGTTGTGGTAGGCTGCATTCGGGTGTCTACCCTATGCCGCCATCTTGGTTTCTCCCTCACCCAGTTTTGATTAGCAGGCTCCCGGCAGCAAGATAACCTACTGGTTGGAGCATCTTCCCTCTGGTGGTCAGTGCATGTCATAGCAACTAGTGGAATGGTCTAACACAGCCGTGGGCAAACTACAGCCTGTGGGCCGGATACGGCCCGTTCAGCTGTTCTATCCGGCCCGTGGAGTCGAAAGAGCGGAGGGTTCTCTTGCTCTCCCCTCTGCACCTTCACCAGCAGCCCAAGATGAGAGTGCCAGCATGGTCAGGTTGCTTTTGTTCTGGCCCTCCGGTCCTGTTTAAAAACCCATTGTGGCCCTTGAGTCAAAAAGTTTGCCCACCCCTGGTCTAACAAAAAGTCAGACAGTTCACATATTATGCTTTTATTATATAGGATGGCTGAGACACCTTAGTAAACACAAATCCATCATGCCTCAAAAAAAAAAAAGATAAGAAGCAAAATGTCACAGCACCAGAGTCAGAGGAACCCGGTCAGAGAGTTAGGCTGGCCTAAGTTTGAACTCAAACTGCCATTCATTAGCCATGGGAGCAGAAGCAAGTTTCTTTTCTCTGAGGCTCAGCTTCCTCCCAGAGTCCTGAGTGAATTGGGGTCAGCAGAGAAGGAGCAGAAAGAGACATCATTCGGCTAAAGCCTTGACTCTAGGTGGGCCTCAAATCTGGGCTGCTGCCTGGTAGTAAATTTGTATGGAATTGCTGAGAGAATGGTCATCAAAAAGTTGATCCTAAATGAAATTCATGACACTAAATGTTAGAACCCTGACACTAAATGTTGGGAGGTTAGTAAATGTCTTCAAAATTTGAAATCATCCCTAGCCATGAGGACCTTTAAGGAATCCTTTCTAATAATAGAGTACTATGCAAATTGACCATCATTCCAACACATAAGGTATCTTCCCCCATGTGGATAAAGATGGCTGACCCCATGTGAACACAAGATGGCCACCACAAGATGGCCGGCAGGGGAAGGCAGTTGGGAGGGACCAGGCCTGCAAGGGAGTGAAGTTGGGGGCAACTGGGTCTGCAGGAAAGGGCAGTTGGGGGGGACTCAGGCCTGCAGGGGAGGGAACTTGGGGGGGGGAAACCAGGCCTGCAGGGGAGGGCAGTTAGGGGTGATCAGGCTGGCAGGGGATCAGTTAGGTATCAATCAGGCTGACAGGGGAGTAGTTAGGGGGCGATCAGGCTAGCAGGCAGAAGCAGTTAGGGGCAATCAGGAAGGCAGGCAGGTAAGTGGTTGAGAGCCAGCAATCCTAGATTGTGAGAGGGATCCCATATTAAAGAGGTTGCAGGCTGGGTTGAGGGACACTCCCCCATGCACAAATTTCATGCACTGGGCTTCTAGTAAATGAGATAATAATCAAAGTGAAAGCTTAAAACTGTACCTGATATCTGATCAATACTGTACTAGGTCAATGGTACTTGCTTTTATTTTGTTATTAGAGACCCAGTGCATGAAATTTGTGCATGGGTGCAATCCCTAGGCCTGGCCGGTGATGGAAGCACCAGAATCTGGCATGGAAGGCAGGTCCAGGCTGACCTCTGGGCCCTGGGAAGCACCTGGGCCCCCGGAACCCTGAGCATCCCCCTCTGCCTGAGTCATCAGGCTCCCGCCCGGCTCCCACAGTGCCTGGGAGCCAGACAGAGGTCCCACCCCCTGCCACCACTGGTCGCCAATGCCCTCCATGTTCCACACTGCCCCCCCCTCCCAGTGGTCAGCACACATCATAGCAAGTGGTCAAACTCCCAGTTGAACTCCTGGTAGATGGGACAATTTGCATATTAGGCTTTACTATATAGGATTATTATTAGTGGTAGTAAAACCACCTACAATCTTAGTATCATGAACAGAGTACTAATGAAATAAAGCAAGTGAAGTTCCTCGCAGAGAGCTTGAGGCATAATGATATTAGTTTTCTTCCCTCTTCTCATTCCTTACTTTGAAACATTCACCTCAAATTCAGACCACTCCGTGAAGCTTTCACTGTTTCATGTCCCCTGCCGAAACACAAATGGCTTTTTCTCTGCCCATGGGTCAGAATACAGGGAAACATCATGTGGAAAACCTGGATTGGGTCACTAGGCACTGAGCTGTAGAGAAGCATCCAAGTTTGCACTGAGATTGCCCTGGACTTTGTGGACTTAAAAAAATTTTCCAGAGAACCAGAACCAAGATGGCGGCCTAGGCAGTCTCCTAAGCTGCCGCCTCATCAACAATTTAATTAAAAAAACAACTAAAATAAAAAAGGACTTCACCAAAACCTCAGGAAAGCTGGTTGAGTGGAATAGCTACAAATAGAAAAAAAGACAGAGGCTCACGGATCGGACTGGGAGCCGAAAAGCGCTGAGGTAGGGAGGCGCTCGCGCGTGGAGAGGAAGTGTGGCCGCCGAATGCCTACCTGGCGGGAGGGGAAGAATTCCCAATTGCACGGAACCCTTTCCGACTGTACTGAACCCAACCCCGGCTGAAATTCCGTGGTCCCAGGCTCATACAGGTGGAGTCTGGACTGTAGAGAAAGGCACCCAGAGACTCAGAGACTGGGAGACCTGGGACCCGGGAGCCGCAGCCGGCAGGGTCTACAGTCTTGCGTGCGCGCGAATAAGAACGTGCTGAGGTCTGACCGCAGCCCCTCTGTAGCAGAAGGAGTCAGAAACTCCAGGTCTGACGGCGGAGGCTGCCGCTGCCTCTCTGTACAAGGTGGCGGCCTCTCTGTAGCGGAAGGAGTCAGAAGCCCCAGACTACAGAGACCAGCCCAAGTCCGGGCGAGCCCCTGGGGCACCCACACTCTTGCTTGGGGAAACTGGGACAGTCAGGTGGAAACTCAGGCGAGTGCACAAGGGCAGGGCGGAAGCCAAGACTGTCAGTTCAGCCCTGAGACTCCACCCCATCCAAGCTGAGCAGAGGCTTCTGCAGTTTTTCAAGTCTGATCCTATAAGATTGTCTCCAATACAGAATTTATCCCAGAGTAGACACAGCTGATACCCACATCCAATTGGCCTGAAGGTCAATTCACAACAATAGAGACTTAGCTACAAGAAGGCTGTGCACGCAGTCCACAAAGGGGATCACCAAGAGTGTCTACCTCAGGTAACTGAGGAGGCTTGACCCACTGGGCCATATAGGACACCAAACACACAAAGCCATCCTACCAACTCTGAAAAATAGTGATAATGCCGAGACAAGGAAATAGATCTCAAACAAAAGAGATGGAGGATATAGAGTTCAGAACTACGGTTCTAAGGTTATGCAAGAATATCCTAGAAAAGCTCGATAAACTTCATGAGACCCAACTAAAAAGTATACATAAACTGACTAAATTGGAAAATATTATGCAGAGATCCAACAGCAGAATGGGAGAACACAAGAATCAGGTCAAAGAGCCAAAAGACACTCCTTTGGAGAAGGAAGGAGAAAAGAGGATCCAGAAAGTTGAAGATAGTGTAAGGAGCCTCTGGGACAACTGCAAGCGCACCAACATAAGAATTATGGGGGTGCCAGAAGAAGAGGTAGTGCAAAATACTGAAAACATATTTGAAGAAATAATATCAGAAATCTTCCCTCACCTGGTGAAAGAAATAGCCTACAGAACCCCAAACAAGAGGAATCCAAAGAAAAATTCTTTGAGACACATCATCATCAATATGCCAAGGGTAAAAGACAAAAAGAAGATCTTACAAGCAGCAAGAGAAAAGCAGTTGGTTACCTATAAGGGAGCACCCATAAGACTATCAGCTGATTTCTCAACAGAAACCTTGCAGGCCAGAAGGGAGTGGCAAGAAATATTCAAAGTGATGAATAGCAAGAACCTACAACCAAGATTACTGTATCCAGCAAAGTTATCATTCAGAATTGAAGGGCAGATAGCTTCACAGATAAGAAAAAGCTAAAGGAGTTCATCACCACCAAACCAGTATTATATGAAATGCTGAAAGGTATTACTTAAGAAGAGGAAGAAGATCAAGTGAATTAAAAATCTGAGGAATAGAATAAACTGGTGAATATAATAGAATTAGGGGCAAAGAAAGGGAGTAGATAGATAATTATCAGGGTGAAAGGGGTGTGGGGTGCAGAAAGAGACTGGATTAAAATTGTATAACCTATGGATGAGGACAATAGTGGGGGTAGGGGGGTAAGGGCAGAGGGTGGGGTGGGGATCAGGTGGAAGGGAGCTATGGGGGACAAAAAGGAGAAACAATTGTAATAATCTGAGTAATAAAGATTTATTAAAGCCTAAACCGGTGTGGCTCAGTGGATAGAGCGTTGGCCTGCGGACTGAAAGGTCCCGGGTTCGATTCCGGTCAAAAGGGCATGTACCTTGGTTGCGGGCACGTCCCCAGTGGGGGGTGTGCAGGAGGCGGCTGATCAATGTTTCTCTCTCATCGATGTTTCTAACTCTTTGTCCCTTTCCCTTCCTCTCTGTAAAAAATCAATAAAATATGTTAAAAAAAAAAGATTTATTAAAAATTTTTTTCCAACTATATATGTATACTAGAGGCCCAATGCACAAAATTTATGCACTTGGGGGGTTGTCTCTCAGCCCAGCCTGCACCATCTCCAATCTGGGACCCCTTAGGGGATGTCCTACTGGCAGTTTAGGCCCAATCCCTCAGGGATCTGGATTAGGCCTACACAGGCAGTTGGACATCCCTATCACAATTCAGGACTGTTGGCTCCTAACCATTCAACTGCCTGCCTTTCTGATTTCCTTTAACTGCTTCTGCCTGCCAGCCTGATCACCCCCTAACCACTGCCTTGCTGGCCTGATTGACACCTAACCTCTCCCCTGCCAGCCTAATCACCCCTAACTGCCCTCCCCTGCCGGCTCGATCACCCAAACTGTACTCCAACTGCCCTCCCATGTAGGCCAAATCATCCCCAACTGCCCTCATTTGCTAGTCTGGTCGCCTCCAACTGCCCTCCTCCGCCTGCCATCTGTGGCAGTCATATTGTGGTGGCCATCTTGTGATGACATGGTGTGGCCATCTTGTGACAACATGGGGCAGCCATCTTATGATGATGCAAGGGTGAGACACCACATAGGCTTTTATTAGTATAGATTTTAAATATATCTTATTGATTTCAGTGAGGAAGATAGAGAGAGAGAGAGAGAGAGAGAGAGAGAGAGAGAGAGAAGCATTAATACTGAGAATCATTGATTGGCTACCTCCTGCATGCCCCCTACTGAGGATCAAACCCAAAATCATGACCTCATGATTCATACATCGACACTCAACAACAAAGAAACACCCGCCAGGCTAATTATCAACATAACCTTAACATAAAATAATTTTTAAATAAATCTTTATTACTCAGATTATTACAATTGTTTCTCCTTTTTCTCCCCAAAAGCTCCCTACCACCCAGTTCCCTTCCCACCCTCTGCCCTTACCCCTTCTCCCCCCAATTGTCTTCCTCCATTGGTTATACGATTTCAATCTAGTCTCTCACTGCTTCCCCATCCCCTTATCCTCCTGATAATTATCAGTCCACTCCCCTTCTTTGCCCCGGATTCTACTATATTCACCACTTTATTCTGTACCTCAGATTTTTTTTCCTTCTCTTTTCCTTTTTTCCGTATATGAATTTCAAGTGGGACACTTTCATTTGTTTTTGTAGGGAAATACAACAGAGTGTTCTGTAGCTAATGGCTGCAGACTGTCCAAATGTCTCAGGACCACAAAAAAATCTGCTCCTCCTCTGGGTCATGCCGCCCCCTCCCCCTGGGTCCCACCGCTTCCCCAGGGCACACGGCTCTCCCAGTGTACACGGCCCCCTGGGGCACACGGCTCACCCAGGGCACACGGCCCCCTGAGACACACAGCTCACCAGGGGCACATGGGTCCCCCAGGACCCACAGCTCACAGCAGGCGGGCTGGGACAGCTGCAGGCGTGGAGGCTGGGCTGAGATGGCTGCAGGCATGGAGACTGCGCTCCAAGGCATTTCGTTCCGGGCGGGACCGGAAGGTGTGGCCGAGGTCCAGCATCGGTTCCCTCGCTCCCACAACGGGCAGGCCTGGAAGGTTGCTGACGCCGAAGCCAGGCTCCGACGCAGCCCACTCCCTGGGCCCAGGGCAGAGCAAGCTCTGCTCTCAGTGGGCTTCCCTCACTCGCTGTGGCAGCTGCAGCTGCGGTGGTTGCGGTGGCTCCAGTTCCACTGTAGTTTTAAACTCCACATGGCGGCAGCAGCGCTTTTTCTCGGGGGCTTGGCAGAGGCTCCGGCCCGGCCAGGCAGCGGCGGGACTGATGGACGAACGGAAGGCGCTGCGCCAGCTCCTCACCAGCAAGGCGGGTGGGCTGGGTGGGCTACGGGCACAGAGGCCGGACCGAGATGGCTGCGGGCGAGGAGACCGGGCTCCAAGGCGTCTTGTTCCGGGCGGAGGCGGAAGGTGCAGCTGAGGTCAGGCATCGGTTCCCTGGCTCCCACAGCAGGCAGGCCAGGACGGTTGCGGACACGGAGGCCATGCTCTGAAGCAGCCCACTCCCTGGGCCCAGGGCAGAGCGAGCTCTGCTCTTGGTGGGCTTCCCTCACTCTTGGTGGCAGCGGCGGCAGCGGGTCCAGCAGCTCTGGCAGGTCCAGTTCCACCGTATTTTTAAACTCCACATGGCGGCAGCGGTAGTTTTCTTTGTCTCTAGTTGTAGCCATCCCATTCCGCCAACTTTCCTGTGGGTCTGATGTGATCCCTTTCAATATTAGCTGTTGTTTTTTTCCATATTGTTGATGAGGCGGCAGCTTAGGAGACTACCTAGGCCGCCATCTTGTTTTGGTCTGACATAAAATAATTTTTAATGTTAACACCAAAATAAAAAATTTTTCCAGTATTATTTTATATTGGTTTTAGGTGTAGAGCATAATGATAAGACAATTATATACAAGTGTTCCCCCTAATATTTTCAGTACCTACCTAGTACCATACATAGTTATCGTAATAGCATTGACTATACTCCCTATATTGACTCTTCTGCAACTACTACAGTGTTTCCCCGAAAATAAGACATCCTCCAAAAATAAGACCTACTTACAAGTTTCCTTCCAAGTGAAATATAAGGCATCCCCCCCGAAAATAAGGCCCCCAAGATTTACAGTTTGTCTGGTTTGTGTTGACAACTACCGTACTACCGTACCATATACAGGTAATAAATTTCCTTTATTTTCATTTAACAATAAATGTGTACCATATTCTTCTTCATGGAGAAATAAGACATTCCCTGAAAATAAGACCTAGCAAATCTTTGGGAGCAAAAATTAATATAAGATATTGTCTTATTTTTGGGGAAACAGGGTAGTTGTAAGACTTCCATTCAGCAAGCTTTCCTGTGGTTCTGGGCAATAGACGTTTTGTCTTTTAGTTGTAATTTTGAAATTGTTGTGAGAGGCGGCAGATTAGTTGTTTACCTTTGCCGCCATCTTGGTTTCTCTGTTCCATAGATTTTGGATTGTTGTATTTTCATCGTCATTTGCTGACATGATGTTTTTTATTTCTTCCTTGATCTCTCTGGTAACCCAGTCATTGTTTAATAGAATGCTGTTAGCCCCCATGTGTTTGATTTTTTAAATTGTTTTTATTGTAGTTGATTTCCAGTTTTATGCCACTGTGATCTGAGATGTTTGATATGCTTTCTATCTTCTTGAATTTGAAGAGACTTTCACTTTGTCTCAAGATTTTGGTTGCCTCTCTAATTTGCTTTTGTGTATTAGATAGATCTTCTATGTCTCCCACAGGCTGGCTGACTATGAGCGTTGACCCTGAATACAGTGTATGGGCTACTGTTTGGGTGCTGACCACATGAAGGGAATTCACCTCAGCAGGATCTGCTGGCTGCCAAGATCTCCACTTGTGGTGCTAATTGGATCCTGCTCTAATCTTATCCTAAGCTTTGCACTGGAATTGTTGTTCTGTGGCTTCTTTGGAGAAATTCTGATTTAGATCTATGTCAAACTCTGCCTTTGACTAGCCCTGGGCAACCTACTTACAGCTACAATGTATTCCACACTGTGGAGCTGCCAGTTCTGTGTCTTGGTGGGTGAGGGAAAAGCCAAGTTGCACACCAAGCCTGGCTTCCACCAGCATTGAGCCCACAGGCAGGTCAGCAAAAGGCCCAGAGCTCCCCAATATCCACCTCTGCCATTTAGGCTCAGTCACTAAAAGAGCCTCTGGTGGTACACGCATAAGGTAGGTTCTCAGTGAGTCACAGGGCAGAGCTGAGTGTTGTTCACCAGATTGTTCAACTTTAGTGCCAGTGCTGGATCTGAGGCCACTCAGAAAACATCCCAGGGTATAACAAGGTTATATACCACCCTCCAGGTGCCTGTATACCTCTGTGGTGGGACGGGGGTGGGTGTCTCAGGGAGTCATTGGGGTGAGAACAACAGAGTTATCAGGCCCAAAGATACCAAGATTTGGCTGTGTGAAGAGAGGCTTCTGAATTGGTTGGGCATGCAAGGGGAAAAAGGCCCCCTCCTATTCTGTCACAGATTCTGCCTAGACCTCCTAGAAAGCCCTAGCTCAATGGGTAGGGCCACTGGAAGTTGGGAGGGTGGGACTAATGGATCTCCTGTGAGAGGCATTGGAGGTCAGGGTCATGGGAAGATTCAGGGAATGGTTCCATCCCCAAAATATACAACTCAGTCACTGATACTCTCTGAGTCTGCCCACAGCTCTACACCTGAGACTCAGGCAGCTGACTCCTCCACATGGAATGAGCTCTACAGTGCATGTGACACAGAATCTGTAGAGTGGGGCTATGACATCTTCCAGTCTAATGCCCTATGGAGGGGAGTTTTCCACACAAGAAAGATGGTATCTGTGATGTGGGAGAGGGATTCATCACAGGGACCCTGGTGGTTGTCCCATCAGCTCTTTCCTGAGCCACAAACCTCAGTCTCTCTTCACATGACTCTAGTCCACTCCAATAGTTGATTAGAAATGTGAGTTGAAATGTTTGTGTATCCCTCTGCCAGAGCCCAGGATAAGTGGCTGTGAATGAGATTTTGTGCATTGGCCCTTTAAGAGTGTGCCTGGATCCTGGCCAGTGTGGCTCAGTAGTAGAGCATTGACTTATGAATCAGGAGTTCACAGTTCAGTTCCCAATCAGGGAATATGTTTGTAGACTTGATCCCCAGTAGTGGGTATGCAGGAGGCAGCAATACAATCGTAGTAGTGGACTTGCATACCCCATTGACATCATTTGATAAATATTCTAGACGACACCCCAAAGCTACAGAATATATATTTTTCTCAAGTACACATGGGACATTTTCAAAGATAGACCACATATTAGGATTCAGGCTAAGTGTCTCCAAATTCAAGAAGACTGAAATCATATCAAGCATCTTCTCATACCACAATGCATAAAATTAGAAATCAACTACAATAAAATAAAAAACTATCAAACACATGGAAGCTAAATAAAATACTACTAAACAATGAATGGGTTACCAAAGAGATAAAAGAAGAAACAAAAATCACCCTGGAAACAAATGGTAATGAAAACACAACTATCCAAAATCTATGGGACACAGTAAAAGCAGTTCTGAGAGGAAAGTTCATAGCACTACAGGCCCACCTCAAAAAAAAACAAGAAAAAATGGTAATAAATTATCTAACCCTATAAGTTAAAAAAGTAGAAAGAAAGCAACAAGAAAAGCCCAGAGTAAGTACAAGAAAGAAAATAATTAAGATCAGATGAGATAGAGGCCAATGAGACAATACCAAAAAAAAAATTAATAGAACCAAGAGCTCGTTCTTTGAGAGGACACGAAAAATTGATGAACTTCTAGCCAGACTCACCAAGAAACAAAGAGAGGATTCAAATAAACAAAATCAGAAATGAAATGGGGAAAGTAACAACCCCACAGAAATATAAATAATCGCAAAAAAATTTTTACAAACAACTCTACTAAAAAACTGGACAAGCTAGACAAAATGGACATAGTACTAGAAAAATATTATCTTCTGAAACTCAATCAGGAAGAATCAGAAAACCAAAATAGGCCAATAACTATGAATGAAATTGATGCAATAATAATAATTAAAAAAAACCTTCCAGCATACAAAAGCCCAGGTCTGGACAGCTTCACAGTGGAATTTTACCAAACATTCAAAGAAGAACTAACACTTGCTGTACCCAGCAAGGCTATCAATCAAAATTGAAGGTAAAATCAGAAGCTTCATAGACAAAAAAACACTAAAGGAATTTATCTCCATCAAACCAGCAATGCAAGAAATGCTAAAGGGTCTACTGTAAAGATAAAGAAATAAGAAGCAAAGAGGGAACACAAGGGTATAGAATAAAAATGGCGTTAAATACCTACCTATCAATAATAACTTTAAATGTAAATGAATTAAATGTCCCAATCAAAAGACATAGGGTAACAGATTGGATAAGAAAATAAGACCCATATATCTGCTTCTGCAAGAAACCCATTTCAGAAATAAAGACGCACACATACCAAAACCGGTTTGGCTCAGTGGGTAGAGTGTCGACCTACGGACTGAAAGATCCCAGGTTCGATTCCGGTCAAGGACATGTACCTTGGTTGTGGGCACATCTCCAGTGGGGGGGTGTGCAGAAGGCAGCTGATCGATGTTTCTAACTCTCTATCCCTCTCTCTTCTTCTCTGTAAAAAACCAATAAAATATATATATATTTTAAAAAAGGGGCACATGTGTCCCAGGGGGCCGTGTGCCCCGGATGAGCCATGTGTCCCAGGAGGGCGGTGGGACCCGGGGGGAGGGGGAAGTGTGAACCGGAGGAGGAGCAGATTCTATTCGTGTGGTCCTGAGACATTTTGGACAGTCTGCAGCCATTAGCTACAGAACACTCTGTTGTATATCCCTACAAAAACAAACGAGAGAGAGTGTCCCACTTAAAATTCATATATAGAAAAAAGGAAAAGAGAAGGAAAAAAATATGAGGAAGAGAATAAAGTGATGAATATAGTAGAATCCGGGGCAAAGAAGGGGAGTGGACTGATAATTATCAGGAGGATAAGGGGGTGAGAAAGCAGTGAGAGACTAGATTGAAATCTTATGTTAGGGGGTCGTCTTATACGCCCAGTCGTCTTATACACTGGCAAATAAGGTATTTTCAGGGCCAAAAAATCGTCTTATATATGGAGGAAGACCATTGGTAGGAGAGGGGGTAAGGGCAGAGGGTGGGAAAGGAACTGGGTGGTAGGGAGCTTTGGGGGAGAAAAAGGAGAAACAATTGTAATAATCTGAGTAATAAAGATTTATTAAAATAATAAAATAAAATAAAAAAGGGGCACACAGACTGAAGGTGAAGGGATGGAAAAAGGTTTTCCAGGCGAATGGAAATGAAAAAAAACTTGGGGTAGCAATACTTATATCTGACAAATTACCGTATTTGCCGGCGTATAAGACGATTTTTTGGCCCTGAAAATACCTTATTTGCCAGTGTATAAGACGACTGGGCGTATAAGACGACCCCCTAACATTTCCACTCAAAATACAGAGTTTGTTATATACTCGCCGTATAAGACTACCCCCCACTTGGAGGCATATTTTTCAGGGCCAAAAAATCGTCTTATACGCCGGCAAATACAGTAGATCTCAAAGTGACGGGTAGCCAAAACTGGTTTGGCTTAGCGGTAGAGCTTTGGTCTGTGGACTGAAAGGTCCCAGGTTCCATTCTGGTGAAGGGCATGTACATTGGTTGCGGGCACATCCCCGGTGGGGGGCGTGCAAGAGGCAGCTGGTCAATGTTTCTCTCATCGACGTTTCTAGCTCTCTATCTTTCTCCCTTTCTCTCCGTAAAATATCAATAAAATATATTTTTTCAAAAAATTGAAGGGCATAATAAAAGATAATGAATGCTACTTCATAATACTAACGGGAGCAATCCCACAAGAAGAAATAACCCTGGTAAACATATATGCACCAAATACAGGAGCACCCAAATACATAAAAAACTGCTGGAGGACATTAAGGGAGAGATTAATAGCAATACAATCATAGTAGGAGATTTTAATACCCCACTGTCACCTTTGGACAAATCATCTAAACAAAAAATCAGCAAAGAAAGATCAATCCTAAATGACGCACTAAACTAGATGGAATTAATCAACATCTTCAGAACATTTCACCCTAAACCCACAGAATATACATTCTTCTCAAGTGCACATGGGTCATTTTCAAAGATAGACCACATGTTGGGACATAAGCAAAGTCTCTTCAAATTCAAGAAGATAGAAATCATATCAAGCATTTTCTCACATCATAGTGGCATAAAATTGGAAATCAACTACAATAAAAATAACCCAAAGAAATCAAACAAATGGAGACTAAATAGCATGCTACTGAACAAGGACTGGGTTACCAGAGAAATCAAGGAAGAAATTAAAAACATGCTGGCAACAAATGACAATGAAAACACAAGAATCCAAAATCTATGGGACACAGCAAAAGCAGTTTTGAGAGGGAAGTTCATATCTCTACAAGCCTACTGCAAAAAACAAGAATGGAAACAAATTATCTATCACTTCAACTCAAAGAGTTAGAAAAAGAGCAACAAGAAAAGCCCAGTGTAAGCAGAAGGAAGGAAATAATAAAAATCAGAGTGGAGATAAATGACATAGAGACCAAAGAAACAATACATAAGATCAAGAAAATCAGAGCTGGTTCTTTGAAAGGATAAACAAGATTGATGAACCTCTAGCCAAGCTTACCAAGAAACAAAGAGATAGGACCAAAATAAACAAAATCAGAAACAAAAGAGGTGAAATAACAACAGACCCTGCCGAAATATAAAGGATTGTTACAAAATACTACGAACAACTCTATTCCAACAAACTGGACAATCTGGAGGAAACTGACATATTCCTAGAAAAATACAACCTTCCAAAACTCAATCAGGGAGAATCTAAAAATCTCAATAGACCAGTGACTTTGGAAGAAAATGAAAGAGTCATCAAAAATCTTCCAGCAAACAAAAGCCCAGGGCCAGATGGCTTCACAGGAGAGTTTTACCAAACATTCAAGGAAGAACTAAAACCTATCCTCCTCAGACTATTCCAAAAACTTCAAGAGGAAGGAACACTTCCAAACTCCTTTTATGAAGCCAGCATCACCCTAATACCAAAACCAGATAAAGACAACACAATGAAAGAGAATTACAGGCCAATATCCCTCATGAACATAGATGCCAAAATCCTCAACAAAATTCTAGCAAATCGGCTCCAGCAATACATCAGAAAGATCATACACCATGACCAAGTAGGATTTATTCCGGGAATGCAAGGATGGTACAATATCCGTAAATCAGTAAATGTGATACATCACATAAACAAATTGAGAGATGAAAATCACACAGTCTATCAATCAACACAGAAAAGGCATCTGATAAAATCTAACACCCTTTCCTGATAAAAGCTCTCAACAAGGTGGGAGTACAAGGATCATACCTCAACATAATAGAAGCTATATATGATAAACCCACAGCCAACATCATACTCAATGGGGAAAAACTAAAACCATTCCCTCTAAGAACAAGAACAAGACTCTCACCACTCCTGTTTGACAGCACTGGAAGTACTAGCCATTGCAATTAGACAAGAAGAGGAAATAAAAGGCATCCAAATTGGAAAAGAAGTAGTAAAGTAATTCTTATTTGCAGATGACATGATACTGTACATAAAACACCCAAAAGACTCCATCAAAAAACTACTAGACTTAATAAATGAATTTGGCAATGTAGCAGGATACAAAATTAACACCAAGAAATCTATGGCATTTCTATGCACCAATAGTTAACATACAGAAACAGAGACCAAGAAAGCAATCCCATTTACCATCGCACCAAAAAAATTAAGATACCTAGGAATAAACTTAACTAAGGAAGTAAAAGGCCTATACGTGGAAAACTACATGACACTGAAAAAAGAAATAGAGGAAAGGGTAAACAGATGGATGAACATACCATGTTCATGGATTGGTAGAATCAACATCATCAAAATATCCATACGTCCCAAAGCAATTAATAAGCTTAATGCACTCCCCATTAAAGTACCAACGGCATATTTCACTGACCTAGAAAGAACTCTCCAAAAATTCATTTGGAATAATAAAAGACCCCGAATAGCATCAGCAATCCTGAGAAAGAAGAGTAAAGTAGGAGGGATCTCAATACCAGATTTTAAGCTGTATTACAAAGCCACTGTTCTCAAAACAGCCTGGTACTGGCACAAGAAAAGACATATAAATCAATGGAATAGAATAGAGAATTCAGATATCAACCCAAATGACTATGCTAAGTTAATATTTGACAAAGGAGGCACAAATACACATTGCAGTCAAGACAGTCTCTTCAATAAATGGTGTTGGGAAAACTGGACAGATACATGCAAAAGAATGAAACTGGATCACCAACTTACACCATACACAAAAATAAACTCAAAATGGATACAGGGCTTAAACATAAGACAGGAAACCATAAAAATACCAGAGGCATACACAGGCAGCAAAATCTCAGACAAATGCCAAAAGAACTTCACTAATACTGCCCCTAGGGCAATGGAAGCTAAAGAAAAAAATAAACAAATGGGACTACATCAAAATAAAAAGCTTTTGTACAGCAAAAGAAACCATCAACAAAACAAGAAAGCCCACTGTATGGGAGAACATATTTGCAAATGTCATCACTGATAAAGGCTTAATCTCCAACATCTACAGACAGCTTATACAACTTAATAAAAGGAAGATAAATGATCCAATTAAAAATGGGCAATGGACCTAAATAGAATCTTCTCAAAAGAAGACAGAAGGAAGGCCAAGAGGCACATGAAAACATGCTCAAAGTCACTAATTATTTGAGAGATGCAAATCAAAACAACAATGCGGTACCATCTCACACCTGTCAGAATGGCCAACATCAACAAAGCAACAAACGACAAGTGTTGGCTAGGTTGTGGAGAAAAAGGAACCCCCGTGCACTGCTGGTGGGAATGCAGACTGGTGCAACCACTGTGGAGAACAGTATGGAGTTTCCTCAAAAAAAATGAAAATGGAACTCCCATTTGACCCAGTAATCCCACTACTAAAAAACTAGAAACACCAAAAGGATATACCGGTATGCACCCCTATGTTCATAGCAGCACAATTTACAATAGCTAAGATTTGGAAACAGCCTAGGTGCCCATCAGCAGATGATTGGATCAAAAAACGATGGTACATCTAAACAATGGAATACTATGCTGCCATAAAAAAGAAGGAATTCTCATCATTTGCAGCTACCTGGATGGAATTGGAGAACATCATGCTGAGTGAAATAAGCCAATCAATGAAAGAGAAACACCACATGACTTCACTCATTTATGGATAATAAAGAACACTATAAACTGATGAACCAAAAGATAGATATAGAGACAGTAAAGAGACAAACAGACTGTCAAATTACAGCGGGGAGGGTTGGGAGATCTGGGGGAGATAAGAGATCAACTGAAGGACATGTATGCATGTATATAATTACAACCAATGGACACACAATCTGGGGAGGGAGGGCATTTATGGGGGGCAATGGTAATATATGTACACAGATAATAATTTAATAAAAAATATGTTTTGAACAAAAATAAAACATAAAAAAATAAATAAAATAAAAGCCTTATATGGCAAACGTATAACCAACGTCATACTCAATGGGCACATACTAAAACCATTTCTTATAAAAACAGGAACAAGACAAGGATGCCCACTTTCACCACTCCTATTCGATACAGTATTGGAAGTGCTAGCCATAGTGATCAGACAAGAAAAATAAATAAAAGGCTTCCAAATTAGAAAAGAAATTAAACTGTCATTATTCGCAGATGACATGATATTATAAATAGGAAACTCTAAAGAATCCACCAAAAAAACTACTAGATTTAATAAGTGAATTCAGCAATGTAGCAGGATACAAAGTTAACACCCAGAATTCTATGGCATTTTTATACACCAATAATGAACTCACAGAAAAAGAAACTAAAAAAACGATCCCATTTACCATAACAACAAAAATATTGAGATACCTAGTAATAAACTTAACTAAGGTGGTAAAAGACCTGTACCCAGAAATCTACAGGACATTGTAAAAAGAAGGAAACATAAACAAGTTGAATATACCATGTTCATGGATTGGTAGGATCAACATCATTAAAATGTCTATACCAGTGGTCACCAACCGGTGGTCCGCGGACCACTTGTGATCTGTTAGGTCCAAAAGGTTGACGACTGCTGGTCTATAATACTCAAAGCAATCTATAGATTCAATGCAATCCCCATTAAAATACCAATGACATATTTCTCAGAACAAAATGTATATGGAATAAAAAAGGACCCCAAATTAGCTGCAGCAATCCTGAGAAAGAAGAACAAAGTATGTGGAATTTCAATACCAGATATCAAGTTATATGACAAAGCTACTGTTCTCAAAACTGCCTGGTACTGGCACAAGAACAGACATATAGACCAATGGAACAGAACAGAGAACCCAGAAATCAACCCAAGCAATTATGCTCACTTAATATTTGACAAAAGAGGCAAGAGCATAAAATGGAGTCAAGACAGTCTCTTCAATAAATGGTGCTGGGAAAATTGGACAGATATATGCCCAAAACAGAAATTAGGCCAACTTACACTACACACAAAAATAAACTCAAAATGGATAAAAGTCTTAAATGGAGGATGGGAAACTATCAAAATTTTAGAGAAATCCATAGGCAGCAAAATATCAGACATAATTGTGTAGCAGTATGTTTACATATACATCTCGTAGGACAATGGAAACTGAGGAGAAAATAAACAAATGGAACTACATCAAAATAAAAAGCTTCTTCACTGCAAAAGAAAACCATTAACAAATCAACAAGAGAGCCCACTGAATGAGAGAACATATTGCCAATGTTACATCTGATAAGGTTGTTTTTTAAAAAAAAAAATCTCAAGTTTATAGGGAACACATACAACTTAACAAGAGGAAGATAAACAATCCAATAACAACATGGGAAAGGGATATAAATAGACACTTTTCAAAAGAGGACATACAGAAGGCTGAGAGACATATGAAAACATGCTCAAAGTCACTAATAATCTGAGATGCAAATCAAAACAATGAGGTACCATCTCACACCTGTCAGAATGGCTATCATCAACAAATCAACAAGCAACAAATGCTGATGAGGATGTGAAGAAAAAGAAACCTTTATACACTGATGGTGAGCCAATGGGAAACAATATGAAGGTTTTTTTTATTTTATTAAAAATGGAACTCCCATTTGGCCCACTAATCCCACTTCTAGGTATATATCCCAAGAAATCAGAAACACCAATCAGAAAGGATATATGCACTGCTGTGTTCATAGCAGCACAATTTACAATAGCTAAGATTTGGAAACAACCTAAGGGCCCATCAGCAGATGAGTGGATTAAAAAACTGTGGTACATCTACACAATGGAATACTATGCCACTATAAAAAACCAGGAACTTTTACCATTTGCAACAGTATGGATAGAACTGGAGAGCATTATGCTAAGTAGGTAAGCCAGTCAGTGAAAGATTAATATCACATGATATCACTCATATGTGGGATATAATGATCAACATAATTTTATGAACAAGAATAGATATAGAGACAAATGACAGGGGAGGGAGAGTTAGCAGCCAAAGGACTTGTATGCATGCATATTAGCATAACCAATGGACACAGACAGTGGGGCGGTAGGGGCTTGCCCAGGCTGGGGAGGGTGTCAATCGGGAGAAAAGGAGACATATGTAAAACTTTAGACAATAAATTAAAATAAAATGTTCCCTAAAAACAGTGATACATCTACAGAATGGAATACTACACTGCTGTAAAAAAGAACTCTTACCATTTCCAACATCATGGATAGACCTGGAGGGCATTATGCTAAGCAAAATAAGCCATTCATAGAAAGGTAATTATCACATGATCTCACTATTTGTGGAATGTAATGAAAACATAAACTGCTGAACAAAAATAAATCCAGAGACAAAGCAGCATTGAAATGACCTTCAAACCTCAGAGTGAAGGTATGGGAGGTTTAAAGGAGACATATGCAATACTTTCAACAATAAAGAATTATATATATATACTAGAGGCCCAGTGCACGAAATTCATGCACTTGGGTAGGGTGTCCCTCAGACTGGCCCGTTCCCTCTCGCAGTCCGGGAGCCCTGCGGGGATATCCAACTGATAGCTTAGTGGGCCTAAGCCATCAGCCAGACATCCTTAGCATTGCATGGAGGCTGGAGAGGCCTCCACCACTGCTGCTATGCTCCCCGGTTGTGAGCCCAGCTTCTGGTTGAACAGCACTCCCTCTGTGGGAGTTCACTGACCATCAGGGGCAGCTCCTGCATTGAGTGTCTGCCCCCTGGTGGTCAGTGTGCATCATAGTTACTGGTCATTCCACCATTTGGTAAATTTACATATTAACCTTTTATTATATAGGATATGCTGTAGATCAGTGTTTCCCAAACTTTTGACATATGTGTACCCCTTCTATAATTTTCGTAATGCTGAGTACCCCTCGTTTAAAAAAAATGGATGTATTTTAATAACAATCAAAATATATTTTTTGGTACATACACAAAATAATGATAAACAAAAATAAAATTATTCATAATAAATTATAAATAAAAATTATATTATAAATAACATTTATTTGCACACCGGACCATCTTATGCCTCACAAGACTGTCTTGACTTGACTCATGAGAATGTAGAATTAGGTGCAGCTAAGCATGCTGCAGTGCATATCCCCACCAAACTCTTCCCGTACCCCGGGGGGTACGTGTGCCACAATTTGGGAAACACTGCTGTAAATGATGCCCCTGAAATCTTAAATGCAAAAAATCCAGTTAACTCATTCTCAAATTGCCCCTACTTAAAATCAAATTACTGTTCCCCCACCCCACCCCCATGGGCACATGCTGCACCTTGGAACCACTGGGCTTGACACTTTTCCTCTCTGAGCTTCATTTCTGAATACATACCCATGTACCATGGGAATTGTAATCTCTGCCTATCTCACTGGGTTGTCACAAGGAGGTTCTGAGCTAATAAACCTAGAAATGTTTCACCATGTGATGTCTAAATGGGAAGGGATTTTTCTTTTTAAGCCCATGGGTACCCTTGCAGGCAGCAGGTGCTGATTGGGGGAGGAGGGCATGATTGTTTCCTGGGATGAGAGTGTAGCTATGGAAGCTTTGCAGAGGGTTCGGCAGGCCTCAGAGGGGCAGGCTCTGGCCAGCAGCCCTGTAGTGGTGGTCGTCCCTGGAGGCGCTGGTGGGGGGCGGGGTGTTAGGGGGGAAATAAGGATGGAGTGGCAAGGCCAAAGGGGGAGTAACTGTCAAACCTTCCCACTTGGCACCATTCTTTAAATTGTATATGGCTGTTTCGCAGCTGTACCTGCTCAGGACGGGGCTCCCATCTCCTGGAGTAGGGTGGGAGCTGGGCCAGGGCAGAGCCAGGTGGGCTAGGAGGGGTGGGGGATTTAGCTACGCCCCCAGCGAGGTTCAGCATGCTTCCTCTAGCATGCTTCCTCTGCGGAGACAGCACTGCTGCTGTCTGGGGGAAGGGTCTGCCCTGGGGGCCGCTCAGGCCTGCCTCCGTCAGGGTCTGGAGTTGTAGGGAGGAGAGGGTTGTCTGGCCCCAGTGGAGGGGGGCTGGCAGTGGCAGGCTGAGGGTCCCCGTGGGTACTGATGGGTGGTCTCCCATGTGCTATTGTTGTGGGTGCTCCTGGCGGGGATGGCAAGGGAAAAGATCAGGAGTCAGAGGTGCGGGTTCTAGCTACTCCTGAGGCTGGGTCTTCTCCCTATCTGGTCAGCCTCCCTGTCCCCCGGGGGTTCGGGGGCTGGGGTAGGGTGTCTGTGCAGGGGGATTGGAAGAGCTCCCTGTGGCCACTTCCTCTTCTTTTTTGCAGTCCATGCTCCTGTCAGGCAGTCTCCTCAAACCCCCCTCCAGTCCCCAGAACTTGGCTCCAGCCTCCTGCCCCCTACTGTGCACGCATCAATATGCAAATAGGTCATTATGGAGACACCATCATGGATCAATTAGAATATTACCTCTTTATATGTGTGTGTGTGTGTGTGTGTGTGTGTGTGTGTGCGCGCACGCTCGCGTGTGCGTATGCTAGGAACAATTGTACACCAATTAGATAACAAAAATGAAATTGACAAATTCCTAGAAACAAACAAAATATTAAAGTTATTCAATAATAGAAAACCTGAACATACCTGTAAGAGATTGAATCAATAAACATGAACTGCCCCATAAATCCCAGGACCAGATGTCTTTACTGGTGAATTCTATTAATATTTAAAGAAGAATTAACACTAATCCTTTTCAAAGTCTTCCCCAAAATAGAAGAGGAATACTCTGTAACTCTTTCTTTGTGGCCAACATTACCCTGAAAGCAATGCCAGACACTGCAAGAATACTATATACCAATATCACTTATGAAAATGCAAATATCCTCAACAAAATTCCAGCAAACCAAAGCCAGCAACATATCAAAAGGATTATATGCCATGATCAATTGGGATTTATGTGAGGAATGCAAGGGTGGTTCAACATATGAAAAGTAATCAATGTAATAATAGTTCCTCCTTATACATGAGGGATATATTCCAAGACCACTAGTGAATGCCTGAAACCGAGCCCTATATATACTATTTTCCCCTATAGAAACATACCTTTTTACTTACAGGAAGCACATTATGGCTTCTCTCTAGCATATCAAAACTGTCAGCATCAATACTCTTGCACTTTGGAGCCATTAAGTAAAATAAGGCTTCCTTGAACATACCGTATTTTTCGGACCATAAGACGCACTTTTTCTTCACCAAATAGTGGGAGGAAAAGTGCCTGCGTCTTATGGTCCGAATAGAAGTAGTGCCTGCGTCTTATGGTCCGAGTTGCAGAGCGGCAGCGGGTCCCCCGGGACCTTCCGTGTCCCTGGGGACTGCATATTTGGTGAAGAAAAAGTGCGTCTTATGGTCCGAAAAATACAGTAAGTCCTGCAATACTACGACAGTGGATCTCATAACCTTTACAGCTACTAAGTGACTAATAGGCAAGTAGTATACACAGCATGGATACACTGGACCAAGGGATGACTCATATCCTGAGTGGGAAAGAGTAGGATGGTACAAGATTTCATCATGCTACCTAGAAAGGTACACAGGTTAAAACTTATTATTCCTGGAGTTTTCCATTTAACATTCTCAAGCTGCACTTGACTATGGGTAACTGAAACTGTGGAAAGTTAAAACTGTGTACAAGGGTGTACTACTGTACACCAATTTATTAGAAATAGGGGGGGAAACTGCATGATCACTTCAATTGATGCAGAAAAACTATTTGACAAAACATTCTTTGGTGATAGGATCACTAAAAAAACCGAGTAGATTGGATAAAGGGCATTAATAAAACACCTACAGCTAGTATTATCTATATATATAAAAGGATAAGCGACTGAACAACCTGGTGGTCGCTATGATGTGCACTGACCATCAGGGAGCAGGCGCTCAATGCAAGATCTGCCTCCTGGTGGTCAGTGTGCTCCTGTGGTCCCTCCCCTGAGCTGGCCAAACCTCCCACAGTCCCTCCCCACCCCCCAGGTGGCCAGCCACATTGGCCCCAATCAGAGTGGCCAGCCAACCTCCAATGGCCCCAATCCCAGGCCAACTTCCAATGGCCCCAATCCCAGGCCAGGCCAAGGGACCCCACCCGTGCACAAATTTGTGTGTGAATAAGAAAAGACTGAAAGCTTTTCCCCTAAAATGAGGAAAAAGATAAGGATGTCTGTTAGCTACTTCTATTCAATACTGCATTGGAAGCTCCAGCCAGAGAAATTAAACAAAAAGAAATAAAACATAACCAAATTGGAAAGGGAATTGGGGACGTCTTTTCACTTAGTATTCATCAAAATGAATAAAATATGTAGGAATGTATTTAACCAGGGAGACTCAAGACTCCTACAGTGAAAGCACAAAATACTGAAACATTTTTTTAAAGAACTAAAACAAATGATTTTTAAAATGCAAAGCCCTGGCCAGTATGGTTCAGTTGGTTGGGCATTGTCCCATGCACTGAAAAGTTGCCAGTTTGATTGCCAGTCAAGGGCACATACCTGGATTGTGGGCTCAATCCCCAGTAGGGGGTATGCAAGAGGCAGCCAATGGATGTTTCTCTCTCATCAAAGTTTCTATCTCTCGCTCCCTCTCCCTTCCTCTCTCCACAAAAAAAAAAAAAAAAACAACTACAACTACAACAAAACAAAACAAAACAAAAAACCACTTAAAAAATGGCAAGATATTTTGTGTTCATGGTCTGGATGACTTAATATTGTTAAGATGGTAAAACTTACAAAGCTGTCTATAGGCCGAAACCAGTTTGGCTCAGTGGTAGAGCGTCGGTCTGCGGACTGAACGGTCCCGGGTTCGATTCTGGTCAAGGGCATGTACATTGGTTGCAGGCACATCCCCGGTAGGGGGTGTGCAAGAGGCAGCTGGTCGATGTTTCTCTCTCATCGACATTTCTAGCTCTCTATCTCTCTCCCTTCCTCTCCATAAAATATCAATAAAATATATTTTAAAAATAAAAAAATAAAAAAAACAAAGCTGTCTATAGATTTATTACAGTCCCTATCAAAATCCCAATGGCTTTTTTTTTCAAAAATGGAAAAGTTGATTCTAAAATCCATATGAATAGCAAGGAACCAAAATATTTAAAATAATTTTGAAAAAGAAGTTGAAGACTCACACTTCCCAATTTCAAAACTTACTAAAAATCGTAATCAAAACAGTGTAGTATTGGCATAAAAATTCATATGTAAATCAGTGGAATAGATTAGATCCCAGACATAAACCCACAGAAATTATGGTCAACTGATTTTCAACAAGGGTGACAAGACCATTCAATGCAGGAAAGAATAGTCTCTTCAACAAATGGTGTTAGGACAACTGGATAGCCACTGCTAAAGAATAAATTTGGACACTTACTTGATATCATATGCAAAAATGAACTCATGAGATTAAAGACCTAAATTTAAGAAATAAACCCCAAAACACTTACAAAATATAGGTGTAAATCAACATGGGTTCCAATTTAGGGATGGGTTCTTAGCTATGACACCAAAAGCACGGGACAAAAAAAATAGATTAACTGGACTTCATTAAAATGAAAACTTTTGTGCATCAAGAGATCATCAAGTCAACTATAATTGAAAAATAAATTTTAAAAAGGACACTTTCAAAAGAGTGAAAAGACAACTCACAGAAAATATTAGCAAACCATTATATCTAAGGGTCTGGTATCCTAATATATGAAGAACTAGAGGCCCAGTGCACAGATTCGTGCACCAGTGGGGTCCCTTGGCCTGGCCTGTGTGTATTGGGCCAAAATCAGCTAACAACCCCCGAGTGGGCCCAGATTTTGAGAGGGTGGTTCTCGGGCAACACACCCCAGGATCAGACTCCCTCCTATCTGGTTCCAGGTGTGTAACTGGAGAACCACAGCTGCTAAGTAATGGCAGCTCAGCAGTTCCTGTATTGTCTACCCCTTGGTGGTCAGTGCGCATCAAAGCTACAGGTTGGAGTGTCTGCCCCCTGGTCATTGTGTGTCATAGGTACCAGCTAGTCGGCTGGTGTTACTTAGGCTTTTATAGGTTCTTACAACTCAACAACATAAAGATAAACAATTTAAAAAATAGTCAAAAGACTTGAAAAGACACATATCTAACGAAAATGTACAAATGGCTGACAAGTACATAAAAAGATGTTCAACATTCGTCATTAAGGAAATGAAATTCAAAAACTATACCCACTAAGATAACTATAATAGGAAAAACAAAATAACAAGTGTTGATAGGGAGTGTGGAAAATTATAAATCTTTGTTTTTGCTCTTGGGAATGTACTAATAAAATGGTATAGTGGCTCTAGAAAAGTTTGGTGGTTCCTCAATAAGTAAAGCATAGTATTTCCATATAACCTAGCAATTCCACTCCTAGGCATACTACTGCAAAGACATGAAAACAGGGAGCTGAACAGATATTTGTATACAAATTATCCTAACACCACAATTACCAAAAGGAGGAAACAACCCAAATACCCATCAACAGAATGAACAAAATGTGGTATATGCATACTATTATTCAAGCATAAAATGAAGTACTGAAACATGCTACATCATGGAGGAAACTTGAAACATCATGCTAGGCCACAGAAACCAGACATAAAAGGTCACATGTTATATGATTGCATTGACATGAAATATCCAGACTAGGCAAACCATAGACACAGAAAGCAGATTAGTGTCTTCTAGAGGCTGGAAAGGTACTGTGGAGCTAATATTAATGAGTAAAGGGTTTCCTTTTGGGATGATGAAAATATTCTGGAACTAGAGAATGGTGATGCTGAATGTACTCCTCACTGAAATGTACTTTAAAATAGTTAAAATGGTGAATTTTACATTGTATTTTATAATACATTTTTAAAAGTTTTAAAAGATTTTCTTACAAAAATTAGAGGATATGAGGAGAACCTGTTCTATTTATGGTTTGCAAAACTATAAATTCTCATGTGTCTCTATAGCACATTCTAATATTCTACATCAAAAAGATTCTACAAGCCTTAGCCGGTTTGGCTAAGTGGTCCATCCGCCTGTGTCCATCCGCCTGTGAACCAAAGGGTCCCAGATTTGAAGGTCAAGGACACATACCTTGGTTGCAGGCTCCTCCCTAGCCCAGACCCTGGTCAGGGCTTATGCAGGAGGCAACCAATAGATGTGTTTCTCTCACATCAATGTTTCTCTCTGTCCTTCCCACTCTCTTCTACTCTCTCTAAAAATCAATGAAAAATACCGCGTTTTCCTGAAAATAATACATCCTCCGAAAATAAGACCTACTTCATGGAAACATAATACATCCCCTGAAAATAAGACCTGGCGCATCTTTGGGAGTAAAAATTAATGTAAGACATTGTCTTATTTTCAGGGAAACAGGGTATCTTCGAGTAAGAATTTTAAAAAACTAGTTCTACAAAAGACAGGTTAGATTTAATTTTTTATTATACCAGACAAAAATTTTAAGGACTATTAAATATAGAAATATGTTATATGTTCAAAAAATGCCTTTCTTAATAGGAAAATAATTGAACAAGTGTTAAATTTGAACCTAGTGTTTCAAGGTGAACAAATCTCTTCATTGCTCAAATGCAAAGCAAATTGTCTGTAGGAAACTGAAAAATATTAATGGCGAATTAACGTGGATACCATGTAAAGTTTGATTATCCAAATTCCCATTAGTAATGCTCTTTTCTTTTTAATGAACAATTTGTTTTGGCAATTTTCTGTATATGAGAGAACAGAACATGTTCATAACATACCTGTCATTCACAGCATTAAAACAGAATGATCTTCAAAACAAAATAAAAACAGCTACTGTAAAAAAAAAAACAACCTTATGAATGCTAAGATTTAAAAAAACTTCTAAAAATCTTCAGAAGCAGATGCCTAAATAGAATAAACTGATTTCCTGAACTATACACACATGTAAAAGATAAGACTTTCCAGTATGGCAAGACAACATATTGAGGCCTTGCAACAGACTCAGGAACTGGGTTTGAAAAGGGTTCTGAATTTCTGATTTGGTAAAGTTCTTCAGTAGAATCTTACTGTGAGAGTATATGGCCTAGAGCTCAGAACAACAGAAAAGATAGGTCAAAAGCCATAACTAAAACAAAAGTATTTAATCTTTTATTCTCCCCTCAAGGTAAATCTAGACTATTCTCATATTGACTTTATGCAACTATTTGACTTTGAGGATTAGAATGAAAGAATGTTTATACTTCTATTTGATTTTTCTAAAATGATATTTAAGAGTATCTAGCCACCTTGAGGATTCCTGGGAATTTTACTCACCCTTTACCATACCCTCCTCCCTCTGCACATTCCTATTCCTTTACCACTAAACCACCCCAAAAGAAACTTAAAAAATAACAGAATTGATGTGAATCCGTCAAAGAAATCACTAGAAAGATTAGGATCTTCAGGGGGCAATGGTAATATATGTACACAGATAATAATTTAATAAAAAATATTTTTTAAAAAGAAAGATTAGGATCTTCAGTTTGATAACTTTCTTTACAACATTTGAATTTTAAAGGTCTTCTCTAGAAACTTTTTTAAATAAAACTTTTATTGGAGAAAAATAGAACCACCACATACACAGGAAAAAGAACACAAAAATTTAACCGATACAGAATTGAAAAGTCACAATAACCCAATGTTTGCAATTACTTTTCAATTTCTTAAGCAGTTCTACTCAATTTGTTTTTAATAGCCTTGCCAATTTTTCAGATGAACCAGCATCAAGTTTTCAAAAATTAAGAGCCTCAGAGAAGGGACCAGCTGTCAAGATGATAAAGGTGACACCAAGAATCTCCTCCTAACAGGACCAATCTATATAATTTCGTAAGGTAGCTACCAAGTCTTGTGGAACCTGTCTATATATCTCAGAGACCATCAGGGATGAGTTAGAACACTGATGTAGATGGTCCAAAATGGAGAAAAGGCAAACAAAATAGTTGTATTTCTGGGTCAGATGACCTCATTTAAGGAAACACCAGAAGAGCTGAGAATATAAAGGTAATGACTGTTCAAAAGAAAATTAGGAAGGCATTCAAAATACCACATATTTTTACACAACAGTGTGCACATTGATGCAATTAGAAACACAGGCAACTTTGTTAAAATAACTGTTCACAGGTCTTTGAGAACTCAAGAAAACAATACCAGACACAAAAACCACGTCTCTCGCTAGATCCTAGTATTCTTCCTAATGACTCCAAATAGTAAAGGAAATAAACTACTGCAAAAACAGTTCTAATTTTTATAAACAAGAACAAAATTTTCTACTTTTCCTTTTTGATCGATTAATTTCAAAACTTCAAGAAAAAAACAAATATATAAGAAAAAAATAAAACAAAAAAATACCACTGGTGGTAAAGATAAGCCTTTTACTCTCAAGATCAATCTGAAGAATGATATTTTTGCTATATTCTATGTCTGAACAATCCTAGGATATTCCCCTGAAAAGTAGGTGCCTGGTCATGAGAAATCTTCAAACAATTTTTAAAGAAACAAGATCAGCATGAAATAGAATTTGAAATTCCCAACTAGGGAATGTGTGGATAAAATGAGGGGATCTTTACATCTAGGGCTTTAGGAAGTTAGAACAAAAGACAGTAAAGGCTTATTTACCAACAAAGAGTTAGGGTGCTTTCCCCAAAAAAAACTTTGGTAATAAAAAATAAGAATGCTAAATTCTAAAAAGTTTGTAACAATCTACAATTGGTCCAAGTTAAACACAAAACTGTTCAAGCAACATTAAAGTCTAAATGAAGTTGAAAACTACCTGATGAATTTTTAGTTGTGTAAAAATTTACAAAATATGCGGGTTTTGGTCTCTTTTGCAACGTTCATGTTGTATTCATTTTTAATATGAAGATGGATTTTTCTCTATTTTGTTCTTCTAGTACAAATGATCAGCAATTTTCTATTTCAGCTATTTTTATAAGTACCTGTTAATTAGCACAGTAAACTCAAGGCTAAGCCATATACACACATCTCACAGCCATAAATGGAACATTTGAGGATGTGTATATACAAGATTATATAAGCAACTGTCCCTCTACCTGAAAACTTGTTTCCAAATAAATTTTTCAAAGCATCCCTTTGAGTGTAACAGAATATTACTTAGTAAAATGGAATTAGTTGCGACAACTTCTTTTTTCTTTTCAAGGGAAATCACAAAACAGGTGAACAACCAAATCCAGGGTGGTTTTTCTATTTGATAAATACATCCAGAACTCTGTACAGTAAATAAAGTTTGCATGCAGTTTAAGTATCTTTAAATGACATTTTAAGCAAATAAACCTTTGCTTCATAATTAACGGTGTATAAGAACCCCCCCTTTTTTTAATAGCCATGGGGACCTCTTCCCTATTTCCAAAGAGGAATCATGAAGACCAAATACTTTCTTAAGAGTTTTCTGTACATCATACTAAATAACATGCAAAGAGTTCAACAACATTCTTCTTAAAGGTAAGTATTACTCTTTCAATTGGCATGTTAACCACTGAAAATGTCCACTCAACTATTTCCATTACACTGCTTCATTTGGTCATCGGTAGTATAAAAGAAGTCAAACAATATAGGATCAACAAGTTAAGTTTATCCACTGGTTATAGCATGAGACACAAAATGCTCCAAGGCCAAACTTTTATGCAATGTAGTTGTACTGATTTGGATTTTCTTTATCTCTTTCCATGTAGTCCCGGTCAATTAAGGATTCTATTCTCTTCTTAAGATCAGCAGGCTGTAAGAGAAAACAAATTTTCAGTGCAAAGCTCATAGTCACTGGCTCAAGCCCATTCACTAACACCCCGTTAAAAAAAGGAACGACCCTAGTTGGTTTGGGTCAGTGAATAGAGCTTCGGCCTGCAGACCAAAGGGTCCTGAGTTCAATTCTGATCATGGGCATGCACCTTGGCTGCAGGCTCTCCTCCTTGGCTCAGGCCCTGGTCAGGGCATGTGCAAGAGGCAACCCATTGATGTGTTTCTCTCACGTCGATGTTTCTTTCTGTCTTTCCCTCTCTCTTCCACTCTCCCTAAAACTCAATGGAAAAACATCCTCTGCAGAGGATTAGAATCATCATCATCATCATCTTCTTCTTCTTCTTCTTCTAAAAGAGTAACTGTTTGGTTGTTAATCTCCTTAATTTAAAATTTTCACTTTTGTTTTTTGTTAATCCTCACCTGAGGCTTTTTAAAATATGTTTTTATTGGTTTCAATAAAAGGAAAAGGGAGGAAGGGAAGGAGAGGGAGAGAAAAGGAGAGAAGGAGGAAAGGTGGGAGGGAGGAAGAGAGAGGGAAGGAGGGAGGGAAGGAGGGGGAGAGAGAGAAAGATCTATGAGGAGAGAATCATTGATCGGCACATCCCCTACTGGGGATCGAGTCCACAACCCACACTTGTGTCCTGGCCAGGAATTGAACCATGACCTTCTGGTTCATGGGTCAATGCTCAACAACTGAGCCACATTGGCCGGGCACCTGAGGATATTTTTTCCATTGATTTTTATAGAGTAGAAGGAATATAAGACAGAGAGGGAGGAAGAGAGAGAGAGAGAGAGAGAGAGAGAGAGAGAGAGAGAGATAGATTCATTGATGTGAGAGAGACACACCAATTTGTTGCAGCCCCAAATGCCCTGACAGGGGCGGGGATCAAACCTGCAACCCGTACATGTGTCCTCAACCTTTTGGTGCTCTGGCCAATGCTCTAATCACTTGGCAATACCAGCCAGGGTTAATTTTTACTTTTTAAAATCTCAACTTTTGGGGACGGGGATAAAATAAATAAATAAATAAATAAATAAATAAATAAATAAATAAATAAAATAAGATCTCAACTTTTTAAAAGATAAAGTATAATGGAAATGTTCCAGTTAAGGAATATTTTAAACTATACACATACTATCACACCTTGCCATATTACTATGCAACACTTTCTATTTTAAAGACGTCTTCTAAGAACCAGCTATTATATAAGAAAACGAACTCAACTTCACATGAGAAGCACATTATAAGTTTAGGGAGACAAAATGCTATTTAATTTTGCCAAGATAGTTTGAAAAGACAGGTAAACCTTACATTTGGGCAAAAGGCAGTTAAAGTTAGGTTCCTTTTTTTTTTAATGTACTGGTGCCTGTGGCTCAGTGGTTGAGCATTAACCTATGAACCAGAGGGGTCACACTTTGGTTCCAGGTCAGAGCACAGGCCCAGGTTTCTGACTCAATCCCCTGTTTGGGTGCGTGTAGGAGACTGCTAATCAACGATTCTCTTATCTCTCCCTTTCCCTTCCTCTCTGAAATCAATTAAAAAAATTTTTTTAAAAGAATTACTGGCTGAATTCCTGTGAAAAATCAATAAAATATATATTTTTTAAAAATTTGAGAAAGCTTATGTTTGCTTTCAAAGCTATATTCTTAGCTAGCTCTTGAGTGACAAAATTCCAGTGGTTTTTGTATCTAGCCTATAAAAATATAATCTTCCTAGCTAACAGAGTTTTCAGATTGTGTATAATCACCACTTGATCAAGATTAAAGAGGGAAAGTAGCTGATGAGGCAGCCAAAATTTCAGCCATAGTATCACCCAATAATTCCAAGATTTGAAAATCAAAATGGCTTTCTCTTAATTATGTTGAACCTAGACTATCTACACTTGATCTTAGCTAAAAGGCCGAGAAGCGATTGAACCTAGACCAGCCATGGGCAAACAATGGCCCGCAGGCCGGATCTGGCCCATTCGGCTGTTCTATCCGGCCCCCGGAGTCCAAAGAGCGGAGGATTCTCTTGCTCTCCCCTCTGCTCCTTCACCAGCAGGTCAAGATGAGAGTGCCAGCATGGTCAGGTTGCTTTTGTTCTGGCACTCCGGTCCAGTTTAAGAACCCATTGTGGCCCTCGAGTCAAAAAGTTTGCCCACCCCTGACCTAGACTATCAGCACAATATTATAGTGATCCTCTTACCTTCTCTAACATCAGTGATCTCTCTGGCTGGAAGTGAATGGTGTTAGGCAGAACATAAGGGTAACAATGTGGTGATGAGGCAGCAGTGTTAAGTATGGAGAAGACAGAAAGCCTACCTTATTAGCATTAATAGCTAATGAGCACTTATTATGTTCCAGGCCCAGTACCAAGTTTTTTACATATAATATCTAATTTAAACCTGACAATAATCTACAAGTAAGTCCTATTACTATCACCACTTTATAACAGAAAAAACAAGCCCAAAGATCATGAGAACATCAATAGCTAAGGGTCTAGCCAAACTCTACCAAGAGTTTGTCACCACAAGTGTTTGGAAATTGTATAAAACTTGGAAAACTGTGCAGTACTCCACCACATTGTCCAAGTCTATTATTGGGCATTTATACTGAAATGTCCATTTAATACCCAACTTTAGTTTGCCAGAACTATTGCTAAACTTTTCAAAATATGGCTTAATGATAGCTAGTTATCTATATAGACTTTAGTATTATGTATCTAATGGAAACTCATATAAGCTAACTAAACAAACGATTTAATTTACAACAACCAGATTTGTCAAATACCAAGCTATTTATATGTACATATACGTGTGTGTGTGTGTGTGTGTGTGTATTTTCAATTATAATTGACATTCAGTATTATCTTATGCTAGAGGCTCAGTGCACGAATTTGTGCATGGGTGGGGTCCCTCACCCTGGCTGGCAATTAGGGCCAATTGTGGCCATCTCACCCAGTCCCAATCGGGGTCAATGGGGGCCAGCTAGCTGGAGGTTGGCTGGCTGGATGGCCAGGGAGGGACTGCAGGAGGGCTCCAGGGCATGTCCGGCCTGACTCACCCCATCCCAATCAGCCAGATCCCAGCAGCAAACTAACCTACTGGTCAAGAGTGTCTGCCCCCTGGTGGTCAGTGCTCGTCATAGGGACTGGCCGAGTGGTCAACTGAATGGTCAACAGGTCGGACACTTAGTATATAAGGTTTTTATATATGTAGATTAGTTTTGGATGTACAGCACAGTGCTTAGACAATTGTATAATTTATGAAGTGATCCCCCTGATAATTCTAGTACACACTTAGGACCATACGTAGTTATTACAATATTATTAACTATGTTCCCTACTAGAGGCCCAGTGCATGAAAATTCATCCACTGGAGGCGAAGTCCCTCAGCCCGGCCTGCCCCCTCACAGTCCAGGAGCCCTCAGGGGTGGGAGGTGACCCAATTACCAGGGGAAGGTGACGCCCCATCATACCTCTGCTGCTGCCACTGCCAGCAGCGCAAGCCTTGGGCAGCCCTGGTGGGCTGGGCAGCCACCATCCAAGGCTTGCCTGTGCCACAGGCTGGCCCTGGGCAGCTGAGCAGACGCCATCTGAGGCTTTCCTGTGCCTTGGGCCAGCCCTGGGTGGCTGGGTGGCTGAGGGGACTAGGAGACTCCAGAGGTGGGGGCGGGCCCAAGGGGACTGGGCACCACCATCTTGTGGCTGTGGACACCGCCCTCTTTGAGGGCAGGTGAGTCAATTATAGCATATTCCCTCCTTATTGGCTGTGGGCACCACCATCTTTGTGATGGCATGATGGTTAATTAGCATATTCCCTCTTTATTAGATAGGATGCTATAATAAGATATTTCAAGGAGAAAAAAGTAACTAAAGTAACAAAGAAACTCAAAAAAAGTAAATGAACTTGAAAACTTCAAAGACTCATTTAGCAGCTAAACTTCCAGGTATAAGAGCTTTTATAAAATATCTTCCCTCTTTTGTCATAGCTGCCCCCATATGACAACAAAGGTTTTTTGGAATCATATATATGAACATGAGAAATTAAAACTTCTGTCTCTCACCCTAGCCAGTATGGCTCAATTGGTTGAACATTATCCTGTGTACCAAAAGATCAATGGTTCAACTCCTGGTCAGGGCACATACTCAGGTTGTAGTTTTAGTTCCTGGTAGGGGGTGTTCAGGAGACAGCCAATTGCTGTTTCTCACATCATTGTATGTCTCTCTCCCCCCTTCCACCCTAAAATCAATTTTAAAATTATGTTTGTAATATTCATGTTTTAAAATATGTATTCTTTTATATATAACTAGAGGCCCAGTGTACAAAAATTTGTGTAATTGGGGGTAGGGGCGAGGAGAATTCAGCCCAGCCTGAGCCCTCTCACAGCCCAGAAGCCCCCGGGGCATGTCCAACTGATGGCTTATGCCCATAGTCAGACATCCATAGCATTGTGATGGAGGTGGGAGAGGCTCCCACCAATGTGGCTGAGCAGCGCTCCCCCTGTGGGAGCACACTGACCACCAGGTGGCAGCTCCAGCCCAGCACCCCCATTGCCCCACTGCCAGCTGCCACCGCCACCAGTACTGCCCCCCAATCGCTGTCCCCTCCCTCTGCCCACCGGCACCCACCTTGGCTCACACTGCTGGCTTGCTGGTCCCACCCCCCACCAGCTGTTCTGCTGTTCAGTCTATTTGCATATTAGGCTTTTATTATATAGGACAAGCTCAATATAAAAACACATAAGTACCTACCTTTACTGGAAATTTCAACTGGTTGTACACTTCTGAAACCAGGAGATTGTGGCTAAGTGTCTTCCTCATCTTCATAATTCGAACAATTGCAGCATCAATTTGATACTGTCTGTCTTGAAATACTCTTTCTGTAGTGCTTGCTTGTTCTTCAACCTAACAAAAAAAGTTTCACTTAGGAATTGTATCTGAAGTTAAACTTGATTATTTACACTAGTTTTACATTTTAGGAACATGACACACTGTTTTTTTTTGTTTTGTTTTTTAATATATTTTATTGATTTTTTACAGAGAGGAAGGGAGAGGGATAGAGAGCTAGAAACATCGATGAGAGAGAAACATCGACCAGCTGCTTCCTGCACAGCCCCCACTGGGGATGTGCCCACAATCAATGTACATGCCCTTGACCGGAATCGAACCCAGGACCTTACAGTCCGCAGGCCGACGCTCTATCCACAGGGCCAAACCTGTTCCAGCATGACACACTGTTAATGCACTAAATATGCTGAATTATCTATAGGACCTTTTTAAATACAGAAAATTACAGGGGGGAAAAACATAACTTCTTTCTGTCCTAATTATATTGCACTGTACCTATGAAGTAATATCAATATTAGTTAATAAAAAATACAATCTTTGAGTTGTTTCTCTAGAAGTAGACACCAGATAATATAAAACTGGTTATTTTATTCTGTCCTTGAAACCTTCTAAATGTGTCACAAGGGATGGTTGAGTAGATTTTTGTATGCTTCTCTGTAAAAATGATTGACTCTGACCTCTGTCTCAAAATATCGTACCAACTAGCTAACAGAGTCAAAAATTTTTAAATGATTTTTGTGCCCTGCTGGTGTAGCTCAGAGACTGAGCACCAACCAATGAACCAGGAGGTCATGGTTCGATTACTGGTCATGGCACATGCCTGGCATTGCAGGCTCAATCCTCAGTATAGGGCATGCAGGGAACAGTCAATCAAGGATTCCCTCTTATCACTGAAGTTTCTGTATCTCTCTCTCCAAAAATAAAAAATTTTTAAATATAACTTTTAGCACTTAAATCAAAAGAATAGTTTGGGTCCTAACCAGTTTGGCTCAGTGGATAGTGTGCTGGCCTGCGGACTGAAAGTAAAAACAGCCCAGGTTTGATTCCGGTCAAGGGCATGTACCTTGGTTGCAGGCACATCCCCAGTAGGAAGTGTGCAGGAGGCAGCTGATCGATGTTTCTCATAGAAGTTTCTAACTCTCTATCCCTCTCCCTTCCTCTCTGTAAAAAACCAATATATATTTTTTTAAAAGAATAGTTTGGGCTTTTTGCCAGCAGTTTCTTTCTGATATAGCATAAATGTTTAAAAAGGACACAGTCATCTTCCAAGGCAGTGATTGGCAAACTCATTTGTCAACAGAGCCAAATATCAACAGTACAACAATTGAAATATCTTTTGAGAGCCAAATTTTTTAAACTTAAACTTCTTCTAACACCACTTCTTCAAAATAGACTCACCCAGACCATGGTATTTTGTGGAAGAGCCACACTCTGCTGATCAATGTTCTAAGGGAATAATCACACCTTTGATGTGAATGTGAACAAAACAGGAGCTTGTCTGAGATATTGACCTGTCCCACATTAAAACTTTCCCTGGTTTCAATTAATGCTATGGTTCCTTAATTAAAGTCATACAAATTAAAAAGGCAAAAACCAACAAAATATTCACTGTTAATCAAAGAAATATTAAATCATTCAGATTTTTCATCAAGTTGGCAAAAATTTTAAAAAGAAAATACAATCTTTAGTGCTGGTGAGGGCACTGTTAAATCAGGCAGTCATGCTGCTAGACAATAGTGTAAATTGGTACAGCCTTTCTGGAATAAAATATGACATAATGTATTAAGACTCTTCAAATGTTCATACTCATTGACCCAACAGATCTACTTCCATGAATTTATCATAAGTGGAGGCTCAGAGAGATTAAGATTTAGGTACAAAGAGGTTTCTTACAGTTTTATTTATAAATACTAAAAACATTTTAGCCCTGTGAAAGAATATTGATGTTTCTCTCTCATCAATGTTTTTAGCTCTCTCTCCCTTTCCCTTCCTCTCTATAAAAATTTGTAAAATATATTTAAAAAATAAAAAAAAACAATCTTCTTTATCAATTTTTATCATGAACACATATAATTCCAGTGCATTAGGATGAAGAGAATGTAAAAGAAATACCGTTTCTTTCATTTGGATTTGGTTGATCTTTATCCTGAAAAGTTTGTGTTTGAAATCATCATTACAAATGAACTTGTCACCATCTTCGATATCTTTGCCCTTCGGATTTTTTGCCAGAACTCTAGCTTTGCCACAGGCCAAAGATTGCAGTGTTCTCCTTAACTCGCCGTCCTCTGAAGAAGAAATAGTGGCTTAGCTATTTATAATAGCTCATCAACAAGAATAGCTACATTCAACCTCAATCTAGCTTCCATCCCATCCCTCTATTGTTTCTTTTTTACCCCCCATCACCAATGACTCCCTCTGTATTTCATCTAATGGCTTTTTTCCCTGGTCATCCTCTAAAGACTTCAATTACCATTCCATGTGAATTAACTACCAAACCTTCAGAAATGTTATCTCACTTCTCTCTAGCCCCACATTTAAAGGACACTCCACCTGGCTGTTTTTACTGTCATCTACTCCAGTATGTTCAAAATTTTATTCATCTTCCCCATAAAACTGGGTCTTTTTTCCAACTGTCATGAATCTACCAACCTATTCTGCTGAGGAACCTTGCAATTATCTTTCTTCCCTTTCATCTTCCACTTATCTAGTAAGTTGTTGCTTCCTTAGAGATGCCTCTTCTCCATTCTCATTCTAGTCTAAGCCCCTATCATTTTATGACAGAATTACCCCACTAGTTACTGGACTGGAACCTCTTCATCTTCCAAGCTACCCTACATAAGTCACTTCCATTATGCCACACACTTGAGAATCTACAGTATGTTTCATTTCCTACATTTGTAAGTCTCTACCCATCTTACCATAACTTTTTAATCTCCCTATTCTGTGTTGCAGTTAAACTCTTCATGACTCCTGCTCACACTGTGCTCATTGCTACCTCCAAGTCTTTTCTCACAATATTTCCACTTGCACCATGCTTTCTCCATAATTAAAGCTTGAAGGTCCAGCTTAAGTCCCACACCCTTCATAAAGGCTTTCCCAAATATATCACTCCATAGTGATCTCCTGCTTTGCCAAATTCCTTACACACTAAGAGTCAGCACCACAGATTGGTACTTGAAATTATTTCAAGTGTCATTTTCCCCTTTCCCATGGTTACATTAGGAGTGCCAAAGAGAGGGATTATTCCTTTATATCCCCTCAGAGCTCTTAGCCTAACGGAGTGCACAGAGTAGACACTGAATAATGCTTGTTAATCAACTGATTCCATACAAACCTATTCCAGTAGCCTGCTTGATCTCTTCTAAACTGAACTCCTCTCCCTCATTAAACATCAGCAGCACCAGTGTTTGAAAAAGAGAGACTTGGAGTTCTTTTTTACCCTGTTGGAGAAACAACAGTGTTTAGCCATCAGTTTTTTTAAAACACATAAAACATTAATCAAATAACTACCCTCTTACAGGGAAACCATTTTTTTCCCAATTATTGGACTTAGAAACATGGATTAACAGTATCCAGAAAAGCCAGTATGTTCAGTATTGGGCTTAGGTGTGGTCCTACCTAAAACAGGAGGAAGTATTAGGTGACCTTTCTAAAATCTTTTTTAAAGCCTTATAATTAAAACTGAACAACAAAGCAATGAAAAATAATAACTTAAGCCTTCTTATTTGTCATTAGAGATTATCATGAGCAGCAAGAAATCACTATTTCAAATGCATTACTTTTTTTTGATTTGGGTAAGACATGAAAAGCTGCAGGAATTCTATTCTCTATCCCCCAGCAACAAGAAATTAAGTTTTCTGTCAATAAGTAGCAATGAATTCTACTAGTACATCCATGGGTGGGGAAAGAGTTACTGTTCCTGGTTTTGCAGCGAGGTCAAATCAACTGTGGAAAGGACCAAATTTTTATAATGTACAGAAAGCTGTGACAAGCTATCACTGTCATATAGGCATTAAGGATACAGTTATAAACAAGTTAGGAGGGATGACCTCAATATCAAAGATGAACGTGAAAATTAAGTTTGGGGAACATCCACTTACCTCTTTAAATTCTGCCTTTAACACACAGTGTCCTAGGGTCGACTGCCATTGAAGTTTCCTGCCACTATGTTTGCCTAGGTAAAATGTCTTAAAAATCTCCTGAAGTTTTACCATCTACAGTAAATAAAATAAAGCTTTATTTAAGCTGTTTCCAATATTACACATTCACCACTCTTTATATTTACCTCATGTATACTAATTTCTGGGTGTTTTTAAGACTATCCAATAGGTCCACTGATCACTGATATAAGGCAATAATTTCCCAATTACCAAATCTAATGGTATTTATCAGTCTTCACACTCTTGCTTTAATCATTCCCTCTTTTGAAACATTTACCTCCAATGCCTTTTGTACCTCTGCACCATGCTAGATCCTTTCTCTCACTATTGCTTCATTGTTTTTCTTCACAGGTTTCTCTCCAATCACCTTCCAAATGACAGCCCTTTCCAAAGCTCTGCCTCAGCCGTCTTCTTCCTGTTTCTACATTCTCCCTCCTAATGAGAGATATCTACTCCCTCGAGGATTTTCAGTTGTATCTCTCTCTAGTCTTAACCCCTTTTCTAAGCTTCAGTCCTAAGTTCAACATTTCCCCAAGGAGTTAGGATGGATTTATTCAAGCACTCATCACTCAGCCATCCAATCCCCAGGTGACACATGAGCAAGACTTTTTGAGCGCTGAGCAGAGAGGTGAGTACTATCTTGGGAAATGAAAGAAGAGCCAGGGAAATCAGTCCTGAACCCAGAAACTTGGCATTTTTATACGCTAATGATACTAATGCAAAAGTAATATAAACAGAAGAGTAAAATGTTAAAATAGGTGGCATTTTGTATTGGTATACTTAATGACACAAACTTTTATTAAAAGTATTTTTCAATGACAAACAAAATAGAAGTGGCATGTATTTCTATGCTTATAACGCAAGTCCTAAATAGCAACTCTTACCTCTGGCGGTAAATGGACTTCCATAGGCACATATGTTGGCCAATAACCCATTGTCAGGATATTCACAGTTAATTCAATATTCCCAGGTACATTCTGGTTCTGCATATACTGCAATAAGATCAAACACACAGAGAGAGATTTTTAAAACTAAAAACGCAAACATTTCATTTCATTTCATAATAATGACCCATTCAAGAAGTTCCCCATTATAAAATTACATGCAAATACTGACCATCTCTAAAATAAAAGGCAACTATTAAAAGGACTACAAATGGAGCCTGTATTAAATGCACTACAAAAGTGCACTGGTTAACATTTTGTTACAATGGCACAAGGTCACATGACCTTGTTAGAGGCATTATCAACTTAAGTGGTCTCTCACATATAGCTGGGCTGTTTAGGATCTCTTCTCCATTGTTTTCTCCATACCACCTGTAGTCCCCACCTTTGGAGACCCCTATGTGGTTTGGAACACCTTGCAGCAATCCCCATTCCTCACCCCACCAGCCAGCCCAAGTCTGTTTTTTCACTTGCTCCACCGCCTGCTTGCAGGGGGTGACCTGAAGTAGGGAAGGAAGAAAAAGGGGAAAGGGCAAAGCAGATAAACCCTATTCTGTAGCTACCATAGGATCCATGATCCTATTGATTCTGATCTTGCTCTTGAGTCTTCAACTCTCATTTCCCACTATAGCAATATAGTGGTAAAGAGGTCATTATTAAAACCCTAAGAGAAGAAAATCTCGTTTGCTATCACTATTCCTATGTTTTTAAATATTTCAAAACCACCTCTCACAACATCTGCGAAACTGTGGATCTAGCTTCTCATTGCCAATGTTCCCAAAGGCTTTACACAACCATTCTGTCACATCTCCTCCCTCTCCATTGCCAGCTTTCAACATGTGAATCATCAATGATTAGATGCTAAAAAAATTCCTGGCCTATCTAGCTCCAGCTTTTCTTGTTCTGACCTCAGCTCAATACACTTTATTTCTATTTTTGTGTTATCATGGGTATATATTGAGAATATTAAAGTAGGTCAAATATACTTACATTTCACTTAAGTTGCTATGAAATATTTACAAAAACCTGTTTCTATTTATCCTTTTCAGTGCAAACCACAGCAAAGAGATAACTAAATATATTTAAGTTCAAGGGATGAAGTAAGACTTTAACTCATTTTTACCTGTTTGAACTGAATCATGATGTCTTTAGAAAGTTCCATGTCTTTAAACATCCCTTCAAGTTTGCTGGTGAAAGCAGCTCCACATTCTATTAAAGATATTTATACATTTATAATATTTCAAAGTGGTTAAAAACAAGGAATTTAAAATATGAATGTAAAACAAATAGCATGAACTATGATTTGTAATTATTCTTAAGAATAAAAAATCCCTAAGCCAAAGTGTATGCCCCTAATGGAGAATCAAACTCTTTAATCCTATAGTAGTAACCTTATCTCCTACTTAGGAATAAAATAAATAGAAAATATTTTATACAAATAATAATAACAAGAAGAATCCTTTATTTTTAAGACTCACAAGAGCTCTGGATATGTTTGGAAAAATAAGCAGGAAACCTCATGAGCTTAATTTACATTTTCATCATATGAACATAGAATAATTGACAAAACAGTAAAAATTAAGCTAACAATGCCCCCCTCCCAGAAATTAAAGAAGAAATGAACAGAAAGAATGACAAACATACCATGTTTAAGTTTTGAGAGCATTGATTTTTCAGCATCCACAGATGCACTCTTCCCAACTAACAGGCGTTTGGCTAAATCTTTCTTATAGAAGGCCTCAAAAACATCCTTGCCTATTTTAAATAATAAAATATTCCAATTAAAAGTTCTGACAAAATTGCTTTGAAGTATTTAATAAATCACACCATTACTCCAAGTTATTTAAATTTGTATTTTATCCAAGTTCGTTAAACGCAAAAAATATTAGAAGCAGACATTTGTATCAGATGTTTCAAAAGTTCCTTGTGCCCTGGCCAGTATTTCACAGTGGTTAGAGCATTGGCCCACACATTGAAGGGTCGCAGGTTCAATTCTTAGTCAAGGGATAGGGCTCATACTTGGAATGCAGGTTTAATCCCCAGTTTTGGTCAGCATGTGCAGGAGGCAACCAATCATTGTTGTCTGCCTATCCCTCCCTCCTTCCTTCCCTCCCATCATTCTTTCTACTCTATAAAATCAATGGGAAAAAATACCCTAGGGCAGTGGTCAGCAAACTCATTAGTCAACAGAGCCAAATATCAACAGTACAATTGAAATTTCTTTTGAGAGCCAAAATTTTTAAACTTAAACTTCTTTTATCGCCACTTCTTCAAAATAGACTCGCCCAAGTTGTGGTATTTTGTGGAAGAGCCACAATCAAGGGGCCAAAGAGCCGCATGTGGCTCAAGAGCAGCAGTTTGCTGACCACAGCCCTAGGGTGAGGGAGGATTAACAACAACAAAAAAAAGTTCCTTGCTACAAAGAATTAAGACTGCATTGACTTTTCTTTAGAAAAGTTTTAGTCACCTTAGCTGGTTTGGCTCAGTGGATAGAGTGACAGCCTGCAGACTAAAAGGTCCCGGGTTCAATTCTGATCAAGGGCATGTACCTAGGCTGCAGGCCTGATCCCCTGGCCCTGGTCAGTGTGCGTGTGAGAGGCAACCAATTGATTGTCTCTCTCACATTGATGTTTTTCTCTCTGTGTGTCTCTCTCTGTCCCTTCCACTCTCTCTAAAAATCAATGGAGAACTCTCCTTGGGTAAAGATTAAGAAAAAAAATTAAAAATAAATTTAAAAAAAAAGAAAAGCTTTAGTCAACTAGTAACTTTAGCATCAATACTCTAGAGATTACAACAAGTAACAAAAATCAAGGCTACTAATAATGGAAAAGTCAAAACACAGGGCAATTAAATAATATTCTTCAAGCATCCCAATGAATTAAATGCAGGGAATGTAATCGAATTTTAAATATTCCAAATAGAATTTTACATTAACTCCCAAATAATACTCCTTCCAGGTTGCTAATTTCTGTTGAATGTTTTAAAAGAAAAATATTAAAATTAAAATAAACTTACCATAGATAAATCTAAATATGATCATAATTTTATCCAACATTTTTTCAAGTTCCTCATCTGTAGCTTCTTTGTTGCCAGCACGAAGCTTTGAATCTACATACTTAGCTAAAATGGGAGGGGGGGAGTTTGTTGTTTAGTGATCACAGATATCCTTATCATACGGCATTACATATACCCAAACAGAAGTATGATATACTGAGTTTTTCAGTACTTCAGAGGTATACATGTATTTCTTTAAACAATGTCACAGAGTTAGCAAATATTACAGTCTTAACTCAAATACAAGTCTTCTGGCTCCAGACCTAATGTACTTTCCAATAAAGTGTCCATTTTACAATGATGATAAGCAATCTTAAAACACTATTTTTCTATTAAAACAAACCATATAAATAATAGTTGAAGGCAAAATTTGCAAAAAAAATTAAGTAAAAGTAATACACCAATGAAATTTTATCCTTTTCGCAGAGACCCTAGACCTTCTCAGAGTACATCTTCTTCTGACATTAAGGAGTACTGAGATGTGAAAACCTGAGACAGTAAATCACACCGTTACACGAAGAGGGCACAGATTGTTTGGTTTGGTTTTGTCCTAAGCATTTCATTTTCTCATTGGCAATTTTAATTTCTGCTATACTTTCTAGTACCCCTAACTATGAGCCTCTAAAAATAGCTCACTGGTTCTCTAAACTGCTGTGGGCTTATAAAATAGATCTTGAGCTTGTTATAAACAAAAATAAATAGGGTCCAATGTACTGTCTTACAATGAAAGAACATTATGTCTGACAGGTTGGCTTTGAGTCTTTCTTTAGTTTCAAGAACTAATAGTCCTTACATTCGGTTTCTTAGAAACTACCAGCAAAGCAACATCAAATAAATGGTGTTGACAAATTGCCATCCTGTCAAAATTTCAGATTAACTGTAATTTTATGAATAAAAGAAAAACATTTAATGACTGGAAAAGTACCTATAAGTTCGGCAGGTTTGTTTGGTCTCTTGTTTATGAATGTTTCAAATGCTTCTTTCATGGCGTTGATAAATTTTTCATTCTTCATAAAACAGATATCAATAATATGATCAACCTTATCTTTAAAATCCAGTAATTCTTGAACCATGGTTTTATCTTTTTCAGGATTAATTACAATTGTGCTGCCAAATGCCTAAAAACAAAAATTATCACTTTTTACTAAAATTGAATTATCCACAATGAAAACATTCCCCAAATCATATTTTAAGTAGGTATACATATTTTTAAATCTCAACAAGTAAAATAAAGCTGTTTTTGAAGTCAGGACAAAATAAAGTGATAAAACATCTAGACTGATACCATTCCTCTGTACCACAAAATAACGAATGAGCACTGAGTATACAATATCATACATAATGGAACATGATTGTAAGTCTCTAGGCTCTTTTTCCTACTTTTAAAGAAGTCAATTTTGCCCTAACTGGTTTGGCTCAGTGGGTAGAGCATTGGCCTGCAGACTAAAGGGTCCCAGGTTCGATTCCAGTCAAGGGCATGTACCTTGATTGTGAGCACATCCCCAGTAGGGGGTGTGTAGGAGGCAGCTGAATGATGTTTCTCTCTCATCGATATTTTAAAAAATATATATTTTATTGATTTTTTTACAGAAAGGAAGAGAGAGGGATAGAGAGTTAGAAACATCGATGAGAGAGAATCATCAATCAGCTGCCTCTTGCACACCACCCACTGGGGATGTGCCCGCAACCAAGGTACATGCCCTTGCCCGGAATCGAACCTGGGACCTTTCAGTCCACAGGCTGACACTCTATCCACTGAGCCAAACCGGTTTGGCTCTCATCGATATTTCTAACTCTCTCTCCCTCTCCCTTCCTCTCTGTAAAGTCAATAATATATATATATATATATATATATATATATATATATATATATATATATTTAAAAAGAAGTCAACTTTAAGTTTTATAAAAATGGCATCTGCCTTTGGATTTAAGAAAGGAAAGACTTAAGGAAATTTTGGATCTAATAAAAGTCCTCTTTCCATTTTCACCACTATATAAACATTGTAGTTAGAAATTAAAGACAATATCAAGAAGGTAAATGTTTCATTGCTGATTTGCCACACAGCTATCATTCTCAGGTTGTCTGGTCTCAAAACACCCATTACTTTAAAAAATGGGGCCCAACCAGAGAGGCTCAGTTGGTTGAGTGTCGTCCTGTGCACTGAAATATTGCCAGTTAGATTCCCAGTTAGGGCACATACTGGGTTTGATCACATCAGGGCAACCAACTGATGTTTCTTTTTCATATCAATGTTTCTTTCCTCTTTCCTCTCTTTTCTCTCTCTCTCTCTCTCTCTCTCTCTCTCTCTCTCTCTCTCTCCCCCCCCCCTCCTTCCCTCTATATATGTCCTCTAAGGATTAAAATGTTTTTATTTATTTATGTATTTATTTAAATTCTCACCCAAGGCTATTTTTCCATTTATTTTTATAGAGAGTGGAAGACAAACAGAAAGATAGAAATATTGATGTGAGAACAACACAATGATTGGCTGCCTGCTGTACACGCCCCAACCAGGGCCCAGGCTGGGAAGGAGCATGCAATAAAGGTATGCGCCTTTGACCGGAATCAAACCTAGGACCTTTTGGTCCTCAGGCCGATGCTCTAGACATTGAGCAGAGCTGGCTAGGGCTAACATTTTTTTTTAAAATACTGGGCCTAATAAGTACTAGTAAAAACTACTTGCTGATATGCACTCTAGGTGTTCAGATTAAACCATGATGGAGAAAAAAAATCACAAGTTAATTGTTAGTACCTTAATATATTCAATCCACTGTTGCAAGAGAACCTGAACTCCCCCTCGAACTCTACTAAAGAGCTGATACAGAAGAGATAAATCTTGAATTCGGTTTTCATCAAGAAGGTTATTTAAACCTGAAATTTGAAACATTTTGATATTTAAAAAGTAAACAAAAATGACAGATATTTTAATGAAAATTAAGTTAAATTATTGCAATACTGGCCTGAACTATGAGTAGTCTGCGGATTTTAAATAGAGATTAAACCCAAATAGAAAATCACCTTTCCAAGTAAAAACTAAACACAAGAAAGTTTAACCTATATAAAAACAATTGTGTAACAGCTTGTACCATTTAGCATGGTAGATCAAATGTATAAACCAATTTATAAAAACAAATTTGCATAAATGCACATTATAAAAATCTCCTATCTCTAGTAGCCAAACTACACCTGGCATTAGTGTACATAGCTATATTTCAAAGTATTGGATATGGCCTGTAGTATATCAAGAACCATACATTAATAGGCCAAGTTTAAATGAGGTTCTAATGTATTTGGTTTTCAGAATGAAGTAACAGTGTAACTGCATTCAAGTTCTAAAATATACCCATTTTATACAAAAGAAAAGATGGTTGAAGAGAAAAGACTTTTTTACCTATCACTGGCATTATCAAAGTAAATGCAGGGTATACTCTAAGATCACTTAGCAATGCTTGGTAGAAGTGTTTGGTTTTATATGCTACAAACAAAAACACTTTCATGGAAAACAGAATGCCTTTCCTTATTGTAGTGTTACAAATTAAATCAAGAATTCCCAAATTCCCACTGTTTCTTCACCAGTTTTGGTGGATCTCTTTCATCTCAGCTCCTGTATCTTAAGGAAAGGGGCACCTCTTGAAAGTTTACTGTGATGAATAGGAAGGATTGTATCCATCCTTGCCAAGTGCAGCCACCACATGCTATCAAGCTTTTAAAAATTCAATCTTTAAATTTGTTTCAGTTGTTTGCTGCTGTCTGATTTATAAATTGCCAATTACCTTTCTGAAGAATTGCTGTTAAGTGTTCACCAAGAAGTTGTTTTTCTACAGTAGCGATTAATGACTTCCTATAAAGAAAAAAGAAGAGTTTAGAATTACTGAGGTTTGACTTTTGTGAAATTTTAAAGCCTCTTCTGGGTGAGAAAATCAAATAGTGCATTTTATGTTCATTTTAATATTCTATCCTATGTATAAACTTATTGGTGATCAGCATTACTCTATGCCTAAAAGAAGGAAAAGACTGCGTATTTCAAAACTTGATTTACACTATGAAATAAACTAGAGGCCTAGTGCACGGATTCCTGCACATAGAAAAAAAATTAATTAGGAAGTGGCTAGTGGGGTTGGACTGGGTGAGATAGGCCCAACACACCCTGGAGCCAATCTCCTGTGGTCCCTCCCTGGCCACCGCACCCAGCTGGCACTGGGGCTCAACGGGGGGTCCACGGAGTGAACAGGGTCCCTCCCGCAGGTGGGTCCCTTGCCTGGCCCGCAGGGATCAGGCTGAAACCAGCAGTCCAACATCCCCCAAGGGGTCCTGGAACGCGAGAGGGCACTCTGCAAAGTTGCTGTTGCTTAGCAGCTCCTGAGTTGAGCATCTGTTCCCTGGTAGTCAGTGTGCATCGTACCTACCAGCTGGTCACAGTTGGTCACTCAGCTTTTTATATATACCCTAGAGGCCCAGTACATGAAATTCATGCACTGGGGGGGAGGGCTGTGTCCCTCAGCCCAGCCTGCACCCTCTCCAATTTGGGACCCCCTCTCACAATCCAGGACTGCTGGCTCCCAACCGCTTCTGCCTGCCAGCCTGATCACCCCTAACCACTCCCCTGCAAGCCTGATCAACACCTAACTGTTCCACTGTTGGCCTGATTGCCCCCAACTGCCCTCCCCTGCAGATCTGATCACCCACAAGTTCCCTCCCCTGCCAGCCATCTTGTGAAGACATGGGCGTGGCCATTTTGTGACCACATGGGGGCGGCCATCACAAGGGTTGGCAATCAATTTGCATAATACCTTTTTATTAAATACTAGAGGCCCGGTGCACAAAATCTGTGCACTCAGCCTAGACCGGTTTGGCTCAGTGGATAGAGCATCGGCCTGTAGACTGAAAGGTCCCAGGTTCGATTCCGGTCAGGAAAATGTACCTTGGTTGTGGGCACATCCCCAGTAGGAGGTGTGCGGGAGGCAGCTGGTCGATGTTTCTCTCTCATCGATGTTTCTAGATCTCTATCCCTCTTCCCTTCCTCTCTGCAAAAAATAAAAAAATATATTTTAAAAAAATTGTACACTCAGTGGGGTGGGGGCCTCTCAGCCCGGCCTGCACCCCTCAGTCTGGGAGCCCTCGGGGGATGTCTGACTAAGCCATGAGTCAGACATCCTTAGCACTGCCATGGAGGCAGGAGAGGCTCCTACCACTGCCACTGGATCTGCCAGCTGTGAGCCTGGCTCAGGGCTTCTGACTGAGCAGTGCTCCCCCTGTGGGAGCACACTGACCACCAGGGGGAAGCTCCTGCATTAAGTGCCTACCCACCCTGGTGTTCAGTGTGCATCACAGCAACTGGTCGTTCCATCGTTTGGTTGATTTGCATATTAGCCTTTTATTATATAGGATGATGATTATATAGGATAGATATTTCCAAGGTCTTGCCATGGATGCTTTTTTCAAGTTTCTCTGCTTTTATTAGGAAGGTAAAGAAATTATTGATGCTGCTTACTGGAACTCCTTATTATAAAAGAAACAGTTTCTATTATTCACATCCATTGAATTTATTTGTCCCAAAGATTTCAAAGATAACCCGCTTCTAGCATTATTTTTAAATTATATCCTAAACACATACACACAGCCAATAATCATATCCTTAACCTTAATCAAATAATAACTTAAAGCTTATATTATAAAAACAATTGTTAAGCAATATCAAGTCACATCTGAATATAGTTACTAACATATTTAAGGATGCCTAAAGTGCCTTAAGTAATTCCATAACAAAGGTTAAGGCTATTAGGCAGAGCTTGTCATACTTACTGGGTGGTCTGATCTAAGTAAGTAATAAGTCTGTCTGCTTCTTCTTCAAGACGTTTGTTAACATGATGAAGATATTCAGGAACCTACAAAGATAGTTTTTTATATTATTGTTTTCCTCCCCATAAATCATTCAGAAAATGTCAAGTCCAAAAGATCCTGGAAGCAGCCCTGCCAAATGTGGCAGGGTTGAATCATATGTAAAATTATAGGTAGAGTTTATGATCCAGAATTCTGGCCTTTAAGAAGAGAGAAAAGAAAGGAGCACCTAAGTGAGAGAAAAGCATCACAATGTTGGGAAGATAAATGCAAAGGGAAGCTTATGTTCTATAAGTAAGGTCTATTGTGAATACAGTGGATTTAGTAATCATGATTTTTAAATACCTCTCTTTCCTGCATTAATTTTTGGCCTTCAGCTGCGTAAAGCCGGTTAGTTTCTTCCAAAAATCGTTGTTCAAAAGAATCCTGATAAATCTGGGAGAAACAAAATAAAGGAGTTTATTTATGCATTAACTACTTATTGAATGTTCTTTATGTAACAGCACTATTTGGTTTTTACATATGAAACTAGGGATAAGCATCAGCTCTGTAGTAAGTGAAGTAGTTAACTTACTTGCAAGTCAGAGAGCATGCTTAAAAGGCTTCGGAGTAAACTTCTATCAATTGCTTCACCATTCCTTTCCCTCTCAATCAACAGAAGAATGCCATCAATTGTCTTAGTCTGGACTTTTTGATCACTTATAATATGAGCCCTAAATAACTCCAGTCCCATGTCCCTAAAATAAAAATAAAATCTAAATTAATTGATAGTAACACCACTTCTGGAGAGACACATCTGTTAATTAGGGCTTCAGGCTTTGAAACAACTATTGTAAAAGGATAAAATCCACACATTTAATCTATATATATATAAAAGCCTAATATGCAAAGTGTCCCCTTGGGAGTTCGACCGACCGGGAGTTCAATCGCTCGCTATGACATGTGACCAACAACGGGTGGTGCAGAATGAAGGAAGGCCCCCAGCTGGCAGCTAGGGAAGGAAGGCCCCGGCTGGCAGCCACTAAGGACCCTACCCGTGCACAAATTTCGTGCACTGGGCCTCTAGTTTCAAATAACATTATTAAACTAAAGTATACAGGAAACTCATTTTGTCTCCAATGAGAAATAAGGTTAAACTATCTTTCTCTAGAACTAAGTTTTATTATATTATCTCCTTTGGTGGATTTCTTCCTTGGTCAAATTAAAGAGACAAAATTAGTTCAAGTTATAAAATGGTCTTCATTGTACTGTTAATGAAGGCTTAATTGGTCATTTGTCATCTGGCTTTAGTACTCAAAACTCAGCAACTCTGATAACTGCTATAGGTAGATGATAGGTACACATGGTGGGGGAAGAGCTCATTACACTATTCTATTTCTTGTATAGATGGAATTTTCCATAAAATTATTAAAAGATAATGAGCATCCCTAGATAAGTGCATGGAGAAGTGGATGGAGAAGTCAGCCCTCAAACTGAAGGGTTGTGGGTTCGATTCTGGTCAAGGGCATGTACTCAGTTGCAGGCCCCAAGCAACCAATCAATGTGTCTCTTATATCCATGTTTCTCTCTCTGTCTCTCATCCTTTTCACCTTCTCTAAAAATCAATGGAAAAATATCCTCCGGTGAGGATTAACCACAACAAAAAAATAACAAGCAAATTCTTGATTAGCAACAAAATAATACACATTCATAGATAGTTCAAAGCAAACTTTTAATTCCCATAGAAAAGCTTTATAAATTATTATAGGCTCAGTAAATGTTAGCTATCTCTAATATTAGCATAAAACATAATTAAGGAGGTAAAACTGCTATATATATGTTTTTAGAAGCCCAAATGTGAGGTTTTAAGAGAATATTCACAATATTACTTAATCTCTCCAATTAGTATAATTAAGATTTGAAAATGATTTTTAACAAATCTTTTCAAAATTTTTTCTAGCATCCTTACCAAATGGAGGGTAGCATTGAATTCTGAAGAACATAAGTTCTATCCAGAAACAAAAAAATGCTCCTGATCATGATCTGTCAAAAAAAAAAAAAATCAAGCAATTGTTATATTTTGTGAGGCTGAAATACTTGTTCAATAAAGAATAAAATGGCAGCATTTGCTTGAATATATACTAGAATACTAGGATAAAAATTACAGATGAACAGATATTCCATAGAATATGGCCATACAATTTTTATTAAACTACTCTATTATCTTAATCCTTCTGTAGTTCTCAGAAAAGGATCATTTAAAATGATCCTATGACTTCTTTGCAACTTAAGAAGTAACTGAGGTCCTGGTGGGGTAGCTCAGTTGATTAGAACATGATCCCAATATACTAAAGTTGTAGGTTTGATCCCTGGTCTGGACACATACAAGAATCAACCAATAAGTAGAACAACATATATATATATATCCATCCCTTCCTCTCATTCTAAAATCAATAAATTTTTAAAAAGTAACTGAAAATAAAAAATGGAATCAAGCCCTGGACAGTGTGGTTCAATGCTTAAGAGTATTGGCCTAGGCACCAAAGAGTTGCAAGTTTGATTCCTGGTCAGGGCACATACCTAGGTTTTGGGTTTGATCTCTGGTAGAGGCATGTACAGGAGGAAATCAATCAATGTTTCTCACATCAATGTTTCTCTCTCAAATCAATGAACATTAAAAAAAATTAAATGCTTGCTTACCTATAACTTGCATTTTCAAAACAGAAAACAAAACCAAAATTAGTTTCCAATTCAGAAGAACAGATATGGAGGCAGGCCCTTACTGCATAGCTTTTAAAACTAACATTCTTGTATTTGAAGAAAATTTTTTTAAACTATAATATTTAGCTGAAATGTAATACTTTTTCCAGCTTACCATTTGTCTGCAGTGGTTCTGCCAGCATCTATCAATCTTCTTTAGAAAAAGAACACTATCCAATGAGTCCGTGAGATGTTCGTCAAGGATATTTTAAAGTGCTTAATACAAGTGGCATGTGCAAAGAGCACATTTGTCTTAAATTTGGAATACTTTACATACTAATGAAACTAAATAGTACTTAATTATAGAACAAAATGCCATTTCTTAAACTGTAAAAATATTATATCTCCCTAAAAATACCTAAAAAACAAGTCATGACCTAGCTGGGTTGTCACAGTACATAAAGTGTCGGCCTACAGACTGAAGAGTCCCGGGTTCGATTCTGGTCAAGGGCACACGCCTGGGTTGCAGGCTCGATCCCCAGTAGGGGGTGTGCAGGAGGCAGCCAATCAATGATTTTATCATTGATGTTTATCTCTCTCCCTCTCCATTCTTCTCTGAAATCAACAAAAATATATTTTAAAAAAACATAATTGAGCATTGTTTCTAGTTTATGATTTCGTTAAATTACCTTTCTTCAAATGGAAATTTGTTAGGGCAAAGAATGGATAAAGATGCAAGAACATCTTATTTACATTAATACCACATAGTAGACTTACATCCTAATTAAAGCTAAAAAAATTCTTCTGCCGAAACCGGTTTGGCTCAGTGGTAGAGCGTCGGTCTGTGGACTTAAAGGTCCCAGGTTCGATTCCGGTCAAGGGCATGTACCTTGGTTGCGGGCACATCCCCGGTGGGGGGTGTGCAGGAGGCAGCTGGTCGATGTTTCTCTCTCATCGACGTTTCTAGCTCTCTATCTCTCTCTCTTCCTCTCTGTAAAATATCAATAAAAATATATATTAAAAAATTCTTCTTTCTCTAGAAGCAGAATAAACAAAATTAAATCTACAAAACACAGCTACAGTAGAACCTCAGTTCTCAAACTTTCTTCATTCCAGAAGGCTGTTCAAGAAGCAATTTGTTCATAAACAGGTTTTTTTTCCATTAGAAATCATGTAAATTGAATTAATCTGTTCCAGACCTCCCAAATGATTCTGTTTTAACCTTTCTTATATACAGTACATATCTAACATACTGTTTAATCTATAAATGAACATTTTTTTCTTAAATTTATCAAACTAGCCTCTACTATCCTTAAAGGAATCACTTTCAGCTCTTGTTCTATTGGTGTCTTTAAGATCAACATGCAGCATCTTTGCTTTTTCACATTATCACTGTCTCTGAAATGCTGTCACTGGCTAACTGCTTTTCACTTATCCAAATCAACAACAGTTTTTCTACCTCTCCAATTGCCTATGATCATTTTTTCTTTTACACCCTTAGCAACATTAGCATTCTTGGTGGCCTCTTTGTTTTAAAACTGTACTAATTGTGGGATTTCACCAGCAACAAAAGCATTCACTCCTTTGTACAAGCATGAAAGAGTTGTCAGGTCAAAAACCAAGGAAGTTGGTTCAGCAACGAATATATTATTTTTGTAAACAACTTGGTTGAAAACTGAATTATTCGAGGTGGGAGACATTGGAAAAATGAGGTTTGACTGTATACCATTTCAAGCTGGATTAAATAGCAAGGGATAGGAAGAGAATAAATGATAAAAATACAAGATGTTTTGCTTTTAAAAGGATATTCTCTGAACTGATGAATTTGTGCTTTGATGTGATCTTCACAAATCTGTCTCAGCTGTTTGTACAAGTTTGCAGAAATCTTGTAAGAACAGAGATTTTCTACAGCCTGTAAGATTAAACACACACATGCTTAAGGGAAGAATGGAGGGAGGAGTGTTCTCAATTATTTACATATATTTTTATTATTTTGGTATTTCTACCATGTAAGCTTATTAAAAAGGGTTGAACATCCATTTAAAACACAAAATAAAACAACAATATACTAACAACGTGGGTAGTAAACTTTTTCATAACCAATGTACTATAATTTATTTATTATGGCTGTAAAGGTCTTAAGGATGGGGGGAATCAAGCCAAGCCCCCTCCCCCATGTAAAGGTGAAGACATTCAATTTATAACAACTGCTACATATAAATGCTGTCTTGTTCTTTAAAATGCCCACTGTTGTCATAAGTATTTTGAGCCTAAAAAATAATTTTACCAATTTTTCATCATTAAGGTTGGGCAGTCTGACCATCACTGAATAAAATTTTATTAATAATTTGGTTCTCACCCTAATTGGTTTGGCTCAGTGGATAGAGCGTCAGCCTGCAGACTGAACGGTCCCAGGTTTGATTCCTGTTAAGGGCATGTACCTTGGTTGCGGGCACTTCCCCAGTAGGGGGTGTGCAGGAGGCAGCTGATCAATGATTCTCATCGATGTTTCCAACTCTCTATCCCTCTCTCTTCCTCTCTGTAAAAAAATCAATAAAATATATTAAAAAATAAAATATATGACTTTATTTTTTATTTTTTTTAAAATATATTTTATTGATATTTTACAGAGAGGAAGGGAGAGGGATAGAGAGCCAGAAACGTCAATGAGAGAGAAACATCGACCAGCTGCCTCTTGCACACTCCCTACCGGGGATGTGCCCGCAGCCAAGGTACATGCCCTTGACCGGAATCGAACCCGGGACCTTTCAGTCCGCAGGCCGACGCTCTATCCACTGAGCCAAACCGGTTTCGGCAAAAAAAAAAATATATATATATATATATATGACTTTAAAAAAATGACTGTATTTTTACTTCATTCTAATAGTTGAATTGGTCTTCTTTTATACTCAGCTCCTAAAAGGACAAACTTCAGATTTCAATTAGTTTCTTGTTATGTGTATCAAAAGACTTTCAAATTTAAAACAACATCCTGGGTAAAACTCTTTGGATCAACTCTGATATAATCCATAATTCCAACTAGTTATGACTTAAGTATAATATCAGGATTCCTGTCTTACTGTAACAGAAGGCAAAAATTCATTAAAATTGATTCTAAAGGAGCATCCAAGTTCTGTTGGTTGAAGAGGAGTTTTATAAATATGTAGTTGCTAGTCATATTGCCAGTATGCAGGTCCAATAAATGAATTAGCAAATGAAAAGAAAGCTTAAGGGAAACTATTATACCATTGGAGGAGAGGAGTCACAACTCACCAGAAAAGAACAGTCCAATTAGATCCAGCAGCTAAGGAGGAATAAGAAAGCCACTTTCCTAGGGTTAGGCCACAAATGTCTAAAAGGTGTCTTTATATTTATTTATGTGCCTTTCTGTTCATATTGGTCCTCTATGGACTCTCCCCCTTCCTCCTTTAGGATTCTTCTCATTGTATCAAGGTGATCCTTTTGAGGGCCTCATTTTCTCGGCATTTCTCATTTTCCTGCTTAGATTCTGTCTTTCTACTTCATCTTATCCACATTTCCCACCAACTTCCAGTACTTCTCCAAGTCCTATTTCTCTATTCCCTTCTGCTGTATTCCTCCTTCTCCCATATTGTAGTCCTCAACACATCTATTTATCTTCTCACACAATATACCATATTCTCTCACTACTCCACTAGGTCCTCCTCCTTCCAATAAAGCTTTCCTTAATTGCCTCAGCAACTAGTGACTCACCTGGCATACCACACTGATGCCACTGAGTCAAAACCACATGTCTTCATGTGTATATCCCGTCCCCATATTCTCAATGACAGAGACTATGTGTTCAAGTTTCTACTGATATGTGCTCGTTAATACTTTCTGGGCTTTGAACTAGGTGAACATAGTAAATACTAAAAAAAAAACACCAAAAAAAAAACCCACACACCAAAAAACCCCCAACATACCTCTAACTAGCAATGTGTGCTGCACATAAAAGAGGCTTTTATGGTGTAAGGAGAAAACTGGCCAGAAAACATACAATTATAATACACTGTGCTAGATGCTGTGATAGGGAAAAGCATAGAGGTGTGACCCCTAATCCAATCTTTGGGCAGAAGCAAGTCAGGAAAGATTTCTTGAGCAGAGGTAAAGAGGTAGAGTCCAAAAAGACCCAGAGGGAAATGGATAGAGAGCTAGTGGGAAAAGTGAGAAATAGAGAAGTAATCTGGGCTTTAAATGCAAACAGCCTCACCTGTGTTTAGTTGGAGGGTGGTTTAAGATGTTAGAGGAAAGAAAAGCAGGATGGATACAGTTCTTGGAAGATGGTAAATGCCTGTACTTGCCACCTCCCACGACCACATCAAAATTACAACTAAAACGCAGAACCATCATCCAGGAACTGCTAGAAGGCTGGCTGAATGGAAGTCCTACAACTGGGAACAGGGAAGATGGCGGTCAACAGACAGCAGTGCACAAGGTAGTGTGAGTGAGTGAGAGATCTACAGTAGAGTGTGTGGATGTGTGGGGACTGTATTTGTGAGTGAGGGACAGTTATATTCCACAGGCTTGTCGGGGACTGGCGGGCCAGGCAGCCTCTACCACCGCTGCAATCTCTCCCAGAGCAGCCGGCCCTGCAGCAGAGACCCTGCCATCTGAAAGGGGAGACCAGCTGTGATCAAAAGCCCAGCCTTACCTTCACTCAGGGAGACCTCGGACACCACCCAGGACCCTACAGCCACACCGCCCAGGGTGAACCTACCAACACCGAGACTCCAGCCTACCCGGCTGCAGGAGCCTAAAATGTTTGTCCAGGTGGAGACAAGGTAGCAGCCGAATAGACGGATGGGTCCTGCACCTTCTCACAGAGCAGATAGAAGAAACAATGGAATTGAATAACCACCACCCGGAATTGGAGAATGAAACACAGCTAGTGAGGCAATCCACTGACGGAAAGGTCAAAGACTGCCTGGAGAGAGGTGAGATGGGGGATCGGGGGCTGGAGGGAGAAACGTGTGCAGCCAGAACTAGAGTCTTAGAGGGAGACTGTGCTGCAACAAATCCCCGTCTCTTGGGATCAGTGTAGCCCTCGAATGTAGAAGGGGGTCCACAGGGTTGCTAGCAATGGGGGACTCTAGATCTAAGACCACAACCATGGGAAACTGCACCCAGAAAGGCAGCCTGAAGTTCTATACCAGTTGCACAGTGCTGGGGGGAGAAAGACGCAAGGTGGTGTGGTTGCTCTGTCTTTATAACTTCCTTGCTTTTATTTGCTAAACCCAGTGCATAGGATCTTTCGATTAAAACACTCACTGGAAGAAAAAAAGTAAATTTAAAAATAAATAATTTTTTTAAAAAAAAAAAAACCGCCGAAACCGGTTTGGCTCAGTGGATAGAGCCTCAGCCTGTGAACTGAAAGGTCCCAGCTTCGATTCCGGGCAAGGGCATGTACCTTGGCTGCGGGCACATCCCCAGTGGGGGGTGTGCAAGAGGCAGCTGATCGATGTTTCTAACTCTCTATCCCTCTCTCTTCCTCTCTGTAAAAAATCAATAAAATATATATTTTTTTAAAAACAGTCAACAAGACTGCAAGGGAAGGTAGTTTTTGAGGAAACTGGGGAGCAGAACAGGGAGAGACGAGCAGGAAGCCAGCTCTGGGACAGTCCATCCCTCAATCCTGAGCATTTTTCTCCTGAAGACCAGACACCTTCTAGCAGTGAAGTCACACCCAGTCTTGAGCACCCTGGGGAAAGGAAGATTCTAAATACCAACAGGGAGCCCTGGGAGACTAGGTTGATCCCAGAAACTAATACAGAAACACAGCTACCTAGGGGTCATGTCAGAAATAGACACTTGTGTAAATACGACTGAAAACAGGCAGAAAAACAAAGCGGGCAGATTGATTCTGTATGCTTGAAACAGATCATGGCAGAGGAGCGGTGGGTCACTGGGAACTTCAACACTGTGTGCCTATCTGACAGAACACGGAGAAGTGGCAGGCAGAACAGTACAGAGGTCTTAAACCAGCCCCCATGGGACACTGAGGCTCCAATGAAGCTAACAAACTTCACTACTTCACTTTGTTATCTTTTACTTCAACAAATTTTTTCACTTTATTATTATATTTTTATCTCACTCTCCCCATTTTCATCCTGTTTCTTTTCTCCTGCTTTAGTGTTTCTCTATTCTTCCTTTTTATTCTGTTAAAAATTGATCTACTTTATTGACTATATTTATTTATTACTATTAAAGTAGTCTATTGGCCTACTAATACATCTAATTTCCTCTCCCCTGCGCCAAGTCTATGTACACTTCTCTTTTCTCTTTCTTCACTAGTCAAATTTTTTCTTTGTTGTTGTTTGAATTTTTTTAAATTTTATTTTATGCTTTTGTTTTTCCTCTCCTCGCATGTTCTCTTGTACAAATAGCTTAGTTTCAATCATCAACTCAGGCCTATCTGCTCTCTATTCTCCTTTTCCAAAAATATGTGAATACAATGAGAGCGGGGAGGGGAAGGAGACCTGGGGGGAGATAAGAGAACAACCGAAGGACTTGTATGCAGCATATAAGTACAGCCAACGAGCACGGAACTCTGGGGAGGGAGGGCATGAATGGAAGGTGGGAAGGGGGGGAGCACCTTAATAAATTTTTTTTAAAATGAAAAAAAAATATGTGAAGAGATAAATTAAGGAAAGGGGAAAATGTGGTTATATATATATATATATATATATATATATATATATATACACACACACACACACACACACACACACACATATATATACATAAATTTGCATTCATATACATACATACTAGAGTCCCAGTGCACAAAATTCATGCGGGGGGTGGGGGGTGCCTAAACCCAGCCTGCACCCTCTCAATCCTGGACCACTGGCTCCTAACTGCTTGTATGCCTGCCTATTCACCCCTAATCACTCTGCCTGCCTTCCTGATGCCCCTAACTGCTCCTCTGCCTGCCTAATCACCCCTAAATGCTTGCCTGCCTGTCTGATCGCCCCTAACCACTCTGCCTGGTTATCCCTAACTGCTCGTATGTCTGCCTATTCACCCCTAATGGCCTCTGCCTTGGCCCCCACCACTGTGGCATCGTCCGGAATGACTTCCAGCTGTCCAGTCTAAGTAGCATATTATGCTTTTATTGTTATAGGTTTTAATATATATTTTTAATTATTTTTTCAAGTATTATTTGCTACTTTTTTATTATTTTGTTTTTTCCTTTTCTTCTTAGAAACTCATTCTCTTTCTACCCTCTCTAAACTGAACCACGGTCATTACCCCATTCATTCAATTCCTTGGCCTTACCTTTTGGAAATAAGCACATGTCTGTTTATAATCTTCTACACACCCTGTAATCTAAACACTCTGCTTTCCTCACTTTTTAAAATACATATTTTTTTTATTTATTTCAGAGAGGAAGAGGGAGAGACAGAAACATCAATGATGAGAATAATTGATCAGCTGCCTCCTCCAAGCCCCCCACTGGGGATCGAGCCCACAACCTGGGCATATGCCCTTGACTAGAACCAAACCTGGAACCTTTCAGTTCACAGGCCAATGCTCTATCCACTGAGCCAAACTGGCTAGGGCTGCTTTCCTCACTCTTAAGCAAGGTTTATTATGGACAGTTATGTGTGCTAGAACAGTGGCTTCCAATTTTTTTTGAGAAGCCCCAGTAAGAAATATATTTTGTCATAATCCACTGTACCTAAAATAAATATATGTGCCTTGGCCTATGTGGTCAGGGCACAGGCCTGCGTTGCAGGCTCAATTCCCAGTAGGGGGTGTGCAGGAGGCAGCCAATCAATGTTTCTCTCTCAAAAAATTAATAAAAATTATTTTAAATAAATAAGTCTATAATAATAAAAGTGTAATATACTACTTAGACCAGACGTCCTTCCAGATAAAACCGGGGCTGCGAGGGAAGCCTGGGTCCCAGGTGCCAGCAGCCAGGGGAAGAAAGGCCTACTCTTGCACAAATTTCGTGCATCAGGCCTCTAGTAAGTGAATAAATGTATGTACCATATTTGCCGGCGTATAAGACGATTTTTTGGCCCTGAAAAATATGCCTCCAAGTGGGGGGTAGTCTTATACGGCAAGTATATAACAAACTCTGTATTTTGAGTGGAAATGTTAGGGGGTCGTCTTATACCCAGTCATCTTATACACCGGCAAATACGGTATTTTTCAGGGCCAAAAAATCGTCTTATATGCCGGCAAATACGGTAATTAAAACAAAATCTTCATGAAACTACAATGAATCATTACTATGCATTATATTCTGATATTTTCTATTTTATTTCTTAAAAAAAAAACTGGTCACAAACTACTAATGTCATGGACATACTAAAATATAAGCACCTTAGGGGCAAGAACTAAGTGGTCATTATATGCCCATGGCTTCTGTCCAGCTTTGCACACAGAAAGCAGTCACTGATTCAACAAGGATTGAGTCTTTACTAAGTACTCTGTATCCTATTAGGTGATGGGATAGAAACATGCATAAGAAGTTTAATCACTACTTAGGAGTTTGAGATAAGTTCTATTTTATATCAGATATTTGAAATGCACTATTAGATATGTACAATTATTTTACATTTTACTAAACACTTTAGAAATCCCTTGAAGTCTGATCTAGTATAATTATTACAAAAATAACCTCATTTCACAGGCAACTATTTGTATTAAACAGATTCTAGGTAGAGTTATACAATTCCCTCAAGTAAAACTATCCTTTCACTTAAGCGCATAATCATTACTGATAAAAATGCTGCCTTAAATATTTTTTGAAGGTAATTGGATAGAAAATAAAAACATTCTTCCTCCAAATCCTAGTCCCTCCCACCAAAAAATCCATACATGTCATATCAAAAATGTGTTTTCCTAAAAGAAAAAAATCACTCCAAAGAAAATATAAATATATAGGAAGTGAAATGCAAAACTATAAAAGGTGAAGTTTGATGCTTTGAGGAACATAGAATTTAAGAAACAGCAAAAGCAAAGATTACATTTGGAACAAGGGAAGGAGTAGAAATGATGGTGAGACTAGAATAAAAAAGATTACTGAAATAAGGATAAACAATACAAATATACAAAAAATAAAGAATTAAACACAGTACGCTGGCTGGGTAACTCAGTTGATTGGAGCATCATCTCCTATACCAAAAGGTTGTTGGTCCAATTCCCAGTCAGGACACATACCTAGGTTGCAGGTTGGATCCCTGGTAGGAGGCATATGGGAGGCAACCCTATAGATGTTTCTTTCTCTTTTCTCCCTCATCTCCCTCCCATCTCTCCCCTCCCTCTCTCCCTTTACCTCTCTAAAATCAATAAACATATCCTTGAGTGAGGATTAAATTTTAAAAGACTTAAAAATAGTAAGGGAGGAAATCTAGAAATTTTTCTGATTTAACAATGCCAGAAATAAGATATTAAATTCCCACCACAGTGCTGAACTCTGGTCATTGGCCTAATGGGTTGTGTCTTAAAGAAACAAAATACAGCGGTGTGACTCAGGGGAGCCGTGTGCCCTGGGAGAACCTTGTGCCCCAGGGGAGCGGTGGGACCATGGGGAGCTGTGTGCCCCGGGAGAGCCTTGTGCCCCGGGGGAGCGGTGGGACCAGGGGAACCCGAGGGAGCCGTGTAGCCCAGGAGAGCTGTGTGCCCCTTGGGAGCAGTGGGACCCGGGGGAGCCTTGTGCCCTGGGGGAGCAGTGGGACCCGAGGGAGCCGTGGGACCTGGGGGTGTGGTGGGACCAAGGGGGGGCCCTATGTTCATAGCAGCACAATTTACAATAGCTAGGATTTGGAAACAGGCTAGGTGCCCATCAGCAGATGATTGGATCAAAAAACTATGGTACATCTACGCAATGGAATACTATGCTGCCATAAAAAAGAAGGAATTCTCATTTAGCAGCAACCTGGATGGAATTGGAGAGCATCATGCCGAGTGAAATAAGCCAGTCAATGAAAGAGAAACACCACATGTCCTCACTCATTTATGGATAATAAAGAACAGTATAAACTTATGAACCATAAGATAGATATAGTGACAGTAAAGCAACAAGCAGACTGTCAAATGACAGCGGGGAGGGGAGGGTGATCTGGGGGAGATAAGAGATCAACCGAAGGACTGGTATACATACATATAAATACAACCAATGGACACAAAACTATGGGGAGGGAGGGCATGTATGTGAGGGGGGGGCAATGGTAAGCAATGTACACATATAATACCTTAATAATAAATAAATAAATAAACAAACACTAAGATATAAAAAAAGAAACAAATACATTAAAAAAAAACTTGTTAATTAATACAGAAATAAAACCTACATTAACTCTCTTTTTACATCTAATAAAAATGACTAACAATCACCCTAGCCAGTTTGGCTTAGTGGATAGGACTGCGGACTGAAGGGTCCCCGATTTGATTCCGGTCAAGGGCACCTACCTTAGTTGTAGGCTCAATCCCCAGTCTCAGGTTGGGCATGCTTGTAACCAATCTGTGTTTCTCACTTTGATGTTTCTCTCTGCCCCCCCTCCCCCTACTCTCTCTAAAAATCAATGGGTAAATATCCTTGGGTGAGGAATAAAAATAAATAAAAATGTTGGTGTTTTTTTTTTTTAAGATAATCACAATATAGAAAAAAAAAATAAGGATTTGCAGAAAGGAAGACAAAGAAACTTAAATTATTTTTCTTTTTACATGTAGCAAGGAGGAATTAAGACTATGATTATCAAGGCCTAAGAATTTATAGTTGCACATTTTTTAAAGTAGCAGGGATGGTATTTTTTAAATACATTTTTTATTGATTTCAGAGAGGAAGGGAGAGGGAGAGAGAGAAACATCAATGATAAGAATCATTGACTGCCGAAACCGGTTTGGCTCAGTGGATAGAGCATAGGCCTGTGAACTGCAAGGTCCCGGGTTCGATTACGGTCAATGGCATGTACCTTGGTTGGGGGGAAACCCCCGTTAGGAGGTGTGCAGGAGGCAGCTGTTTCTAACTCTCTATCCCTCTCTCTTCCTCTCTGTAAAAAAATCAATAAAATATACTTAAAAAAAAAAAAAAGAATCATTGACTGGCTGCCTTCTGCATGCCTCCTATTGGGGATCAAGTCCACAACCCAGGCATGTGCCTTTTACCAGAATCGAACCCAGGACCCTTCTGTACACAGGATGACAATCTATCCACTGAGCCAATCCATCTAGGGAAGCAGGGATAGTATTAATAACAGTAAAAGGAGGAGCAATACATTCATCTATTAGTGGATACATAGGTTGTTTCCATATCTTGGCTAGTGTAAATAATGCTGCAATGAACATAGGGGTGCACATATATCTTTCCAAGTTGGTGTTTTATTTCCTTTAGATCAGTGTTTCCCAAAGTGTGGTACGCGTACCCCCAGGGGTACGAGAAGAGTTTGGTGGGGATATGCACTGCACCGTGCTTAGCTGCGCCTAATTCTACGTTCTCATGAGTCAAGTCAATTTTATCCTTCTCATTGATCCAAATAAATGTTATTTATAATAAACTTTTATTTATATTTTATTATGAATAATTTTATTTTCCGTTTATTATCATTTTGTGTATATACCAAAAAAAGAAAAATATATTTTGATTGTTATTAAAATACATCCATTTTTTTTTTTTTTTTTTGACGAGGGGTACTCAGCATTACGAAAATTATAGAAGGGATACACATATGTCAAAAGTTTGGGAAACACTGCTTTAGATAGATACTCAGAAGTGAAAATACAAAGTCATATGGTAGCTCTATTTTTTTTTTGTTGTTGTTTTTGTTAATCTTCACCAGAGGATGTTTTCTCCAACTGATTTTTAGAGAGAGTGGGAGAGAGAGACAGATTGATTGGTTACCTTCCACACGTGCCCCAACCAGGACCAGAAATGAACTTGCAACCCAGGTACATGCCCTTGACCAGAACTGAACCTGCAATCCTTTCCATGCAAGGGCCGACACTCTAATCACTGAGCCACACTAGCCAGGACTGGCAGTTCTATTTTTAAGGAACCTTCATACTTCTTTCCCATAGTGGATACACCAATTTATATTATCCCCAATGGTGCAGGAGAGTACCCTTTGCTCCACATCATCACTAACACTTGTTGTCTTTTTGATAATAGCCATCTGACAAGTATGAGGTGATATCTCATTGTGGTTTTTATTTCATTTCCCTAATGCAGCAATTTTCAACCTTTTTCATCTCATGGCACACATAAACTAGTTACTAAAATTCTGTAGCATACCAAAATATATATGTATATTATAAAATATTGAAAATTGCTGCCCTGCCCTAGCCAGTTTGGCTCAGTGGATAAAGTGTTGGCCTGAGGACTAAAGGGTCCCAGGTTCTATTCCAGCCAAGGGCACATGCCTTATGGGCTTGCAGGAGGCAGCCAATCAATGATCTCTCACATCACTGATGTTTCTATTTCTCTATCTCTCTCCCTTCCTCTCTGAAATCAAATATATATATATATATATATATATATATATATATATATATGCTTGTTAAAGATATATATGCTTGTTAAAAAAATTTGCTGTCCTAATGATTAGGGATGTTAAGCATCTTTTCATGTGTGTGTTGGCCATCTGTATGTCTCCTTTGGAAACTGCCTAGGTGCTCATCAATAGATGAATGGATAAAGAAGATGTGGTGGCACACACACACACACACACACACACGAAAATTAATCAGACATAAAAAAGAATGAAAACTTGCCATTTGTGACAAAATGAATGGACCTAGAAGGTATGATTATATAAGTTAAGTCAGAGAAAGACAAATACCATATGATTTCACTTATTTGTAGAATGTAAAAACAAAAAATAACAAAAAGACTCCTACAGAGAACTGGTAGTTGACAGAGGGAAGGGGGTTTAAAAGATGGGTGAAGCCGAACCGGTTTGGCTCAGTGGATAGAGCGTCAGCCTGTGGACTGAAAGGTCCCGAGTTCGATTCCCGTCAAGGGCATGTGCCTGGGTTGCAGGCACATCCCAACTAGGGGGTGTGCAGGAGGCAGCTGATCGATGTTCCTCTCTCATCGATGTTTCTAACTCTCTCTCTCCCTTCCTCTCTGTGAAAAACCAATAAAATATAAAAAATAAATAAAAGATGGGTGAAAAAAATAAATGTCATGGGGATATAATGTATAGCACAGGGAACGTAGCAGTAATATTGTAGTAACTCTGTATGGTGATATGATGGTAACTAGACTTATTGTGATTATTTTATAAGGTATACAAATGTCAAATCTCTATGTTGTACTCCTAAAAATACATCAACTATACTTTAATAAAAAAGGAGCATTACATAACATGATAGACTAAGCTTAAAAACACCAACAGAGTGACAAGTTAAACGTACATAAAATACAATATAGAACTTATCCATCTCTGCTAAGAATCTAACTGCTCTCCTATAACTATTGGCTGCTTAATTAAACAACCAGATTTTACAATGGATAATAACCTATATACTGAAATGGAAAAACTATTTGCTTCTAGTCTTGTGGTCATTTACTCAATAAATTAATCATTAATAAAAAGGTTCATTATTTAAGAGTTATTTCACAAAAAGCTAACCAAGCAAGAGTTCCCGTTATTAATATAAAGTTCTTTTCATCAGAATTGAATAATGGACTAGGCTCACCTCTAAAGATAATAGCTAGGCTTTTATATTAAGAATAAGTGTTGCCCTAGCTGGTTTGGCTCAGTGGACAGAGGATTGACCTGCGGACCAAAGTGTTCTGGGTTCAATTCCAGCCAAGGGCATGTACCTGGATTGCAGGCTCCTCCCTGGCCCAGGCCCAGGCCCTGGTCAGGTCTCCTGCAGGAGGCAACCAATCAATGTGTTTCTCTCTGTCTTTCCCTCTCTTCCATTCTCCCTAAAAATTAATGGGAAAATATCTTCGGGTGATGGTTAACCAAAATAAATAAATAAACAAACAAACAAACAAACGTTATACTTTCATATATAAAAAAACTGAAAAAATATAGATGTATCCAGCTCCGAGAATGGTAGGTGATTTAAAGACACTACACAGTTGTTCATACAAAGGCTGAGAACATGAGGAAAATAACCCCATTATTTAAAATATTTAGTAGCCGAAACCGGGTTGGCTCAGTGGATAGAGCGTTGGCCTGCGGACTGAAAGGTCCCAGGTTCGATTCCGGTCAAGGGCATGTACCTTGGTTGCGGGCACATCCCCAGTAGGAGGTGTGCAAGAGGCAGCTGGTCGATGATTCTCTCATCGATGTTTCTAACTTTCTATCCCTCTCTCTTCCTCTCTGTAAAAAATCAATAAAATATATATTTTTTTAAATAAAATATTTAGTAAAAAGAAGTCACATGCCAATACCAAAATTCTAATTATTAAGCTACCACATGTAAAAACAAGATACATTTTTGAGAAAGTGCAGAGGGACACTGTTCCTAGAGAGCGCCTCTCTTTTTCTATTATCTTCCAATTTAGCTAATGGTATCTACTGATACATATTTAGAATCTAATCTATTTATTCAGCCAGCTGTTCTGGCTCAGTGTGGATTTAGAATTTGAAAACACATTGCTTTAGAGTTATATAATAAAATGTAATATAAAACAGAGCTATCTTTTTTAAAGACTCAAATATTTATATTATTATCATCATCACCATCCATGACACCAGAATATATAGCAAGCACTGTAGGTACCGTATTTGCCGGCGTATAAGACGATTTTTTGGCCCTGAAAAATACGTATTTGCCGGCGTATAAGACGCCTGGGCATATAAGACGACCCCCTAACATTTCCACTAAAAATACAGAGTTTGTTATATACTCTCCATATAAGACTACCCCCCACTTGGAGGCATATTTTTTTTCAGGGCCAAAAAAATCGTCTTATACGCCGGCAAATACGGTAAGTACTTTTCCCCAGTATTTTATTTATAATTAAACAATCTTGCCATATAGGTTTTGTTAGTTTTTTCCATTTTTTAAATGTGGAAACCAAGGCTTAGAGAAGTAACTTGCCCGGAGTTATCATGAATGGCTCATCTCTAATCTAAAGCAGGTTGATCAACTAAAAAGTAGTGCATTTAACTATACTCCTATCTGTAGTCAATTAAAAACCAACTAACCAAAAAGAAATCCAAACCAAAACAACATTAACCATTGCCTCACTCTTATGGGGTTCCAGGTTGTCAAGGAAACATAATTATTATACTCAGGTATAATCTCATTTAAAAATAACTTTTATCCCTAGCCCATTTTTCTCAGTGGATAGAGCATTGCCCTGTGGACCAAAGGATCCTGGGTTGGACTCTGGTCAAGGGCATGAACCTGGGTTTCAGGCTGGATCCCAGACTCCTGTCTGTGCGCTTGTGGGAGGCAAACAATTGGTCTGAGAGAAACACATCAATATTTCTGTCTTTCCCTCTCTCTTCTACTGTCTCTGAAAATCAATGGAAAAATATCCTTGGGTGTGGATTACAAAAAATAAAAATTACTTTTAGGCCAGGCTGGCATTACTCAGTGGTTGAACATCGAACTATGAACCAGAAGGTTGAGGTTTGATTAAGGGACAGGACACATGCCTGGGCATCAATGATTCTCTCTCATCATTGATGTTTCTCTCTCCCTCTGTAATAATAATGTTCAATAATGCAATTGAACAAAAATATATTTATTTATTTAGTAAAGTAAAATTAAAATCACTTCTAAAAGACTACCTCAGAGTACTGCTAATGCACACAAAAGAGCATGTGCTTTTGCAGAAATTAAAAACTTAGCAGTACATGCAATCCACACTAGGGACTTTCATGTTTATTAAGCTTTAAAGCAAAAACAATTTTACAAACAGAAAAAAGTTCTGCATACATATATGTCAAATAAATGGTGACATAAGGGATAGAGAGAGGGTCAGATGGATAATGAGAGGTTTGGAGAACTTTTGTTTGGTATACTATATACTTCTATATTGTTTCAATTCTAAATTACATTTCAACCGGTCAAAATCAAACACCTGAAATCCAGATATGAAATAATTTTACTTCATTTATCCTTTTTTGCACTTGAACATCTCAAAATAATCTTTCTGAGAATCCCAAGAAGCATTTATAAAATTATGGTCAAAAACAACAAAAGACCTTTCCTTGCCGATAGTGCTCTCGCAAACATGGTGAACGTTCCTAAAACCCGGCAAACTCTGTGTAAGAAGTGAGGCAAGCACCATCCCTACAGAGTAACACAGTACAAGGGCAAGGATTCTCTGTATGCTCAGGGAAAGCGGCCTTATGACAGGGAGCAGAGTGGCTATAGTAGGCAGACTAAGCCGATTTTCCGGAAAAAAAGGCTAAAACTATAAAAAAAAAAGATTGTGCTGAGGCTTGAATGCGTTAAGCCTAACTGCAGATCTAAGAGAATGCTAGCTATTAAGAGATGCAAGCATTTTGAACTGGGAGGAGATAAGAAGAGAAAGGGTCATCCGCGCGAGGCGCTGCGCAGGCGGCCGGCAGCCCTTTCGGGGCGGCGGCGGGCCCGAGGCGCGCGCCCCTCCCGCCGCCCCGGAGTGCCCCCCGCGCCCTTCCTTTCTCTGCTTCGTTCTGAGTCTGAGCCCGAGAGTTTGCCCCTCAATCCCAAACCTTTCCTCAATGGATTAACAGGAAAGCCAGTAATGGTGAAACTTAAGTGGGGAATGGAGTACAAAGGCTACCTGGTATCTGTAGATGGGTATATGAACATGCAGCTTGCAAACACAGAAGAATACATAGATGGAGCCTTGTCTGGACACCTGGGTGAAGTCTTAATAAGGTGTAATAATGTCCTTTATATCAGGGGTGTTGAAGAAGAGGAAGAAGATGGAGAAATGAGAGAATAGCATCTTTTGTTGGAAAATTTTTTTATATATATTTCTAGACAATAAAAATTTGTTTTTTCAAAAAAAAAAAAAAAAAAAAAAAAAAAGAAGAGAAAGGGTCAAGTGATCCAGCTCTAAGCTTCATATTTTGTCTTATTATATGACAGTAAAATCTTGGTATGTTCAAAACAACAAAAGAGCCCTAGCAGGTTTGGCTCAGTGGATGGTGTCAGCCTGCAGACTGAAAGGTCCTGGGTTCAATTCCGGTGTAGGTTGCAGGCTTGATCCCCAGTAGGGGGCGTGCAGAAGGTAGCTGATCAATGATTCTCTCTAATCATTGATGTTTGTCTCTCTCTCTCACTGTGAAAACAATTAAAATACATATATATTTTAAAAGAAGAGCTAGACACAACTGCTTTTGAATTTACTTTAGCAGCTGTAGCAAATTACTATGAAAAAAGCAAATAGTGAAAAGTTATACAACTCTGCCCTAGCCAGTTTGGCTCAGTAGGTAGAGCGCTGGCCTGCGGACTGAAGGGTCTGAGGTTTGATACCCAGTCCAGGGCATGCAGGAGGCAGCGGATCAATAATTCTCACTCCTCATTGATGTTTCTATCTCTCTCTCCTTCTTCCTTCCTCTCTGAAATCAATAAAAATATATCTAATAAAAAATTGTAATACTAATTTTAGGTAGAATAATGCAATTGAACAATAGCAGGTAATAATTCTGAAGTACAAGAAACAAAAAACATAAAAATATAAGCTATGTACTCTTTTTTAAAAATATATTTTATTGATTTTTCACAGAGAGGAAGAGAGAGGGACAGAGAGCTAGAAACATCGATCAGCTGCTTCTTGCACACCCCCTACTGGGGATGTGCCCGCAACCAAGGTACATGCCCTTGACCGGAATTGAACCCGGGACCTTTCAGTCCGCAGGCCGATGCTCTAGCCACTGAGCCAAACCAGCCTCGACAAGCTATGTACTCTTAAAATATAAATGTATATAACAGAATCAATGTATCAGAGAAAATATTCTTGAACCCAAAAGCTCTAAAAAAATATATTCAAGCCGAAACCGGTTTGGCTCAGTGGGTAGAGCATGGGCCTGCGGACTGAAAGGTAAAGGTAAAGTAACAAGGTAAATTAACAACAAAAATTAATGTCATAAATATGAACTAAAGAAAGTACCAAATCATAGAAATTAAAGGTGCTGTACAGTGTATCCAAATAAAATAGCCTATATATGCACAAATAAAAAAAAAATCGCCTTTGATGACGCGTTTTTTTCTCCTAAAGTAAAACTATTTGCTTTAAACACTGCACTACAGAGGCGTTGGTGTGTTAGTGAGGCAGCATAGTAGGGAAAGTGCACTGAACTAGAAATAGAAACTTGGGCATCTTAGTTTGAGTCTCCTGCAGTGCCATTATTTAACTTCCCCGAGACTCAGTTTCCTTGTTAGTAGAACAGAGATAATAATTACCACCCTATCTACTTCACGAATGGTTTCTATAATGCTTAAATGAAATAAGAAATAAACCTTTATAGCCTTTCTAACTCTTAACTCTGTAATTCTACTTTTATTGTTGCACAACTCAGGAGCCATGTAAGGAATCTAACAACAGAGCCAAATAAGTTGAGTTTATCCTGAAGCAACAGCTGAGGTACCTCTACTACTATCTGACACATAACTTTATAATACTTCAGATATCAGCACTGTAACGTGTATGGTATTACACAGCATTATTACCATGTGTTGGTCATTTTTCTTAGTGCATGCATTGACTCATTTAATTTTCACAGCAACAGGAAATGGTTATCTCAATTGACAAACAACAAGTAAAAAGGCCACACTGGCTTATGAAATAAGTTTGACTTATATTTCGGTATCATAGTGCTTCAAGGTATTTTTCACATTTTATTTGATTCTCATAAGCAACCCCATGAGGTAAACAGGACAGGCACCCCCCCCCCCCCATGCTACAGAGGAGAAAACTAAAGCCGAGTTCCTTGCCCAAGATCAAAAGGGTAATTGCAATCAAAACTAGATCCTAATCTAGGATTTACCAATTACCATACTACCTCTGCAACTAGAATGAACAGATGAGCCCTGGATGGTGTGGCTCAGTTGGTTGAGCATCTTCTCATGCACCAAGAGGTAAATGGCTTTGCTATCCCGTCAGGGCACATGCCTGGTTTGCAGACTTGAATCCCAGCAGGGACATGCAGGAGGCAGCCAATCCATGTTTTTCTCTCTCCCTCCCTCTCTCTAAAATCAATAAAACATATTTAAATAGAAAAAACGAACATATATTAAACTATGAATTCTGATAAACACAACAACATAATTTCTCACAAGCTACTCATTAATGCAAAAACTCAAACTACCGTACTCTAAAATATATATTTTTAAATTCAAAACTGCTGATGCTATAATGCAAAATAACTTCTTAAATTGGTTGTGTCAAAAATATAGTAAGGCAGACTGGCTGGCGTAGCTCAGGGGTTGAGAGTGATTGAACCAGGAGGTAATGGTTTGATTCCCAATCAGGGCACTAGCCTGGGTTGGGAGCTCGCTCCCCAGTGTGGGTTGTGCAGGAGGCAGCCGATGATTCTCATCATTAATGTCTCTCTCTCTCATGCATTTTAAAAAATACAGTAGGGCAGCCCTGGTCAACATGGCTCAGTTGGTTGGAGCATCATCCCATACACCAAAAAGGTGGCAGGTTTGATTCCTGGTCAGGGCACATACCCAGGTTGCAGGTTCTATCCCTGGTCAAGGCGTGTTCAGGAGGCAACTGATCTGTTTCTCTGCCCCTTCCTTTCCATAAAATCAATTTTATTTTTATTTTTTTAAATATATTTTATTGATTTTTCACAGAGAGGAAGGGAAAGGGATAGAGAGCTAGAAACATCGATGAGAGAGAAACATCGACCAGCTGCCTCCTGCACACTCCCCCATTGGGGATGTGCCCACAACCAATGTACATGCCCTTGACCGGAATCGAACCTGGGACCTTTCAATCCACAGACCGATGCTCTATCCGCTGAGCCAAACCGGTTTTGGCCATAAAATCAATTTTAAAAATTCAGTAGGGCAAAATAAGTTGGTAGCAAGAAGTCTAAATTATTAATTGTCCTTAAGAGTATATTTAAATTAAACACTTCAAGTACAGACCCATTTGCTAAGCATGAAAAACAAACCTGGACCTCACGCCAAGTTGCTGGGCTAAATCCTGCAGCTCATTTTTTGGTGTAAGGTGTGTCCCAGGAGGTAAGAACACAAAAAGAAAAAGAAATGGCAAAAGGCTAACAGGAAGGAGGTAGACAAAAGTATATGGAGAACATTTGCATTTCTTGAGGCCTTTCCTGTAGGTGAGTAATATACAACTTAGCAAGTACAACAGAATGACATGTCACCAGAAATCATCTTTGGGACTCAGGCATAGGTAAAACCTCTATTATACAAAAGTACTTCTAATTATAAATCATAATCAGAAGGGTCCAAGATAAGCCCAACTTATACCAATATGATTATACCCATAGCTTATGAAAGTATGCATAAATTAATAAGAAATTGTAATTTGAGGGGAACCAAAATGCTACATAAGGACCCATATTAGGGAGAATACTTTGTAAAGTATATGACTGTCTAACCACTATGCTGTACACATGAAGCTAATATAGAATAATATTAAGTGTAAACTAAAATTGAAAAAAAATTCTAAGTGTAAAAACATAAAGTAAAAGTCGTATTCATCCAACTCAGTTTACACTGACCAAAGCTGGTTATCCACGTTAATACATACCTGATAGAGTTCTTCTAAATTGTACTTAATCGAAGTACTATTCTGGATAGCTTCCACTGCTTCTTTCAGTTTCTGCCATGTTTCATCTGTGTAGTTTTCCGGTAATTTAGGCTTATCTAGATAATACATATATATATATAGAAGTTGATATCAGAATAATATGTAGGACAGAGCAACACAACTTGCCAGAGCAACAGAAGGATCCATAAAATACAAGAACATTACTACTTTTTAAGGGTAAATTGTGAGCTTTGTAATTATTACACTGAATATTAAAGTAGTAACCTCTGTATTTAGGCGTATTATAAAGAATAAAATGTGAAATGGCAGAATATTATTTAAGTCATTTTGAGTCACCTATTAAAACTGAAAGTGAGTTTTTTTTTCTACTTTTGACTGTATTGCTTCAAAAAATAAAAATTCAAGAATGACAAAAAAAAATTCAAGAATGACAAATTAAAAAAGCAATCCTGATCTTATTCTATCTTGTATAAAACTTGAGTCAGTCAACATAAATTTTATACCTGAGTTTTAAAATACTGAGAACCTATTATATACAAGGTACTTTATAAGCATCTTAATTTTCCTAATAATGCCTTGAACAAGATATCTTTTTCCCTCTTTTGCAACTGAGGAAACTGAGGCTGGAAGATTTATTTAGTAAAGTATGCCCAAGGTCACTATAGTCAGTAGCAAAATTAGGATTCTAATTCAAATCTGTTTGGCCCCCACATTTATGCAGGGTCTACATAAATGGAGACAAACATTTTTAATTCAGGTTTGAATTTAAACTACATTGAGGACAGAGAGATTCTTAAAAAATAAAACACCCCAATGACTTCAGAACCTATGTAGCATTTTCAGAAAGGAAAGGAACATGTTAATCCAGGCTTTAATTTATTAGCAAAGAGTATTTTTTTCAAATTAAAATATCAAAATGCCTTAATAATGTGTTTTCTGTTTAAGAGGGAGAGAAAAAAATCCAAACAAAATCTGAAACCAGTATGCAAATGCAATTAGGATCATAGTTCATCCACTTAAAAACCCTTGGCTATAAATTGATGTATTTTAATTGAAACAGTGAACACATTAGTCAATTATAATTTATATCTACTTCAGAAAAGTCTGCTATTAAATCAGGAAGATTACAACACACTCTTGAGAGCCTGGGAATGGAAGAGGAGTGATAGGAAAAAAAAGGTTGAAAATAAACAACACTATAACCCTCTACTTGAGACAAAATAAAGCATATTCCAGATTTCTAAAATAATGTTGAAAACACAAGCATGGAAAATCTATTTTCCCAATATTGATATTTAGTCACAAGGCACTAATATGGTAATTACTTTAGTTCATTCATTTACTTCTCCATTTAACAGTTTAGCATCTATTACCTGCCAGCTAAGAGTGTTGAAAAAGTCAGAAAAACAGAAACACAGCCAACAGATGCAAACTAATTCAGCTCAATTGACATTTTTTAAATTGCTAATTTTATACTTGTATCAATGTATTCATAATACTCTCAATCACAAATTTCAAACAGAAAAATGAACAAATGTTCTGAAAAGCTGCAGGTCAGTACTTTTAAGAACCATTTTAATGGTAAAGTATAGGTATAGTAATTTTTCCTATCTTCTGATTAGCGGTACAGAGAGTTACTACTTCTGAGTATATACAGCATTTTTCACTTCCAAACCCTACCTTTGGAAAGAAATGCAGAGATCATAAATATTTTTCTCCAAATATTGTTTCCACAGTGAGTTTCAAGAATATAGTACTCAACATTATGAATCTAACTATAAATCTTTGAGCATGAAATGATCATCACTGCTACCTGCATTTCTAGAAACTTGAGAATGTGGCCTACTGGAGCACAAAAATAAAGATTCCAGCAGTGCTAAGATTGGGTACCTGAAATAAAGGAAGCTCTTCAGAATATAAATCTCTCACCTGTAAAATCCGGATCACTCATACCGAATGTCAGTATTATAAGGAATAACAGGTTAGCTACAATAAACTGAGATAGATCTCAAAATCCTGCACGGAAACACCCCAGTGTGTGCTTCAGCACAAGGATACCAACCACCCCCCGGAAAAATGAACCCTCCACCCAAAAAGAGGACCTCCCTCCACCTCATTGATTATGCATAAAACATTAGGCCACCTCTATTCTGTTTAATACATTAACATGAATAGGCACGTGACCGCTCTCAAGTGTCAAAATCTTAGGTGATTATGGATTTTAGCCTTGGTTACCTTTAAAGTTCTTGATCACTAACTTCTTAGCAGAGCCAGGCTTGCTGTTAGCAAAGCTAGAGGCGGTTGTAGAGGATTTAGCCAGGCCGTTTGCGTGATGCACTGAAGCCACGGAAGAGATTAATATACTCTTATTTTTAAGTTGCTGCTGCTGCGATGTTGCAGCAGTTGGTGAAGATGAGGAGGAGGAGGAGGAGGATTCCTCAGCCATCTTCGCATCAAACCCTACAAACTCCAGGGTGTCTTCAAAACGCAGCTTCTTCTGTATCGGTACGTGGCTGGCAGCAGCCAACGAAACCCCCACGCAGAAAGATGAGGTTGAGGGGGATGCCGACTCCCTAGGTGGTAAAGGAGGAGTAGAAGAGGAGGGAGAGGTAGAATCAAAGTCGTCCCTCTCGTTACTACTGTTACTGCCGCTACTGCTGCTGCTGCTGCTATTTAACTTTCTCTTCTTGGCAGAGGTGGGCGGAGTGGCGCTGGTATTACCATCAGTGGCAGATCTGACCTCCTGAGCAGCAGCAGCAGCTGAGGGATTGGGGGAAGAAAAACCTGTTGGAAACATGAAAATAGCGGGGTCAAGAGGCAGGGGAGCATCAAAAACCGCACGCGTGTGAGAGAGAAGGTGGCAATGCTAGAGGGGGAAGGGAAGAAAGAAGAGAGGAGAAACACAGAGGACAAGAAGGAAAGTGAAGGGGGGGCTACACCGGGGGAATGGGAGGGTTTGGGAAGGCGGATAGGCTGACACCAGGAGCGAGCCGAACAAGGGGGGGGAGAGCGAATGAGAAGGCAGACAGGTAAACGGCCAAACCGTCCGCCGTTCCTGCTTTTCGGTCTCTCTCTCCCCCCCTTGCTGCGGGAGCGACTCAGTGAGTCTGTGAGGCGGCAGCTCCGCCCCCCCCTCTCTCCCTCCAGGAGGGAGGGGAGCTGCCCTGGCCGGGGGGAGGGGGAGCGAGCTGAGGCTTGTTATTGTCAATAGCACGAGCGGCTAAAGATGGCGCTACTTCCGGTCACGCGGCCGCGGGAGCGGGGCGGTGTCTGAACCGGAGAGTGGAGGAGGGTGGGGAGAAGCACTGCGGTCTCCAGGGGGGCGGAGGAGCTGGCAGGCGGCGGGAAAGCGGCGACCGAGGTGCTCTAGGGGCTCGGACTCGAGGGCTCTCGCTCGCTCGCTCTCCGGCCTCCCCGCTTCACTCTCCCGCTCCCCCTCGCCCGCTCCCGCCTCCCTTTCGCTCTCCGGCACCCCCCTCCGCTCACTCTCCCGCTCCCCCTCTCACTCTCCCCGCTCCCCTTCTCACTCTCCAGCTCCCTCTTCTCACTCCCTCCCTCCCCAAGCCGAGCGGCACTCTCCTCACCCTGCTCCCCGAAACTCCCACCGGCTCCTCAACGGTCCCGCGGGAAGCTCCGTGCCGCAGCGTCCTTACCGGAAGTGACTGAAGAGATACTTTTCATAGCTCCCAGATCCCGAAGCCCCCAGGTCCGCAGGACTTGGGGGGTGTGGGGGAGGGGAAAAGGGTGAGAGCTTTGGCCCCGGCGGAGGGGGCGGGCCTTCGAGACACCTTCGGAGCTACTGATTGGAGCTTTGCGAACGCCCGGCCGCGCGCGGCGCGCGGCGCGCGGCGCGGCGCGGCGCAGCGCGGCGCGAGGGAGGGGGGGGGGAGGTGGTGGGAGACGGGATCCGGACGGATCCCGAAAGGGAGGGAAGGTGGTGACTGTGAGGGGCGGGGTGAGCTAGATGGGAAAATAGGGGAGGAGGGAGAGAGGGATGGAGAAAGGGAGGAAGTAAAGAGTAAGGGAAGGGAGAATGGAAACTTTGAAAGAGATAAAGGAATAAGGAGTGGCCGGGGAAGGAGTAACCCAAAGTGGATAAAAACATCGTGCTACTCTGTCTGCGGCTAGGGAGGAATGTCATGATAGGAATGAGAAAAACAGTTTAGATAGCAAGAAAAGGAGTTTTGGGTTTGGTTGAGCTGTGAATTGTTTATCTTATGTGAAGGACACCAATGACCTAATACTGAATAGGGCCCGAGTTTTCGTATCTTTCTCAGTTAGGCAGCTGCCAACCCTTTTTCCTTCTTACCAGGAGCATTTTATAAGATGGCAAGCCAAAGTTAAGGGTGCATTCTAAGGCCGAAAAACCAGAAGGTAACTAACACCCCCCCACACACACACAAACACACACACCCCACACCACAATTCCCAGGACCAACCCGACCCATCAGCCATTAACCCAGTAGTATACAGACTAAACAAAGTCATTTAATTTTACTAAATCTTAGCTCATATACATTGTCTAAAAGGAGAAATTCAATGAGAATATTGGTTAACGATATTAAAACAATATTTTCTATCATTGTATTCCACGACCCAAATTTCTGATTACTCATAAGAACAAACCTCTAAATTGTGCTAAATTGTAAACCTTGTAAATTCCCTGGTGGGAGTTTTCATTTAACCTGAGAACATTGCGGGGAGAGAACACGATGTCAACTAAAGCTAAATTTGCCAACCTGTTGATTGTTCTAACTGGAGAAACATTCAACAAGCATGCATCGAAAGACTTTATATGCCAGGAGCTATGCCAGGCCCTGCCATTGAGAAGCCAGGGAGGTAAGAGAGTTTCAAGACTAATTTCCATATACTTCTATAACAGGTGTACAAACTGCTTCGGAAACAGGGTGAAAAATAAAATTGGGGGAATTTTGTAATGGAGTTTCACAGAAGAATTGACGTTCGTGCTGGGTCTTAAAGTGGGAATCGCCAAAAAGACAGGAGAAAGAGGGTAAAAGGCATTCTGGGTAAAAGGGGGGGAGTCCTGAGAGGGCCTGGCCTACTTATGGCAATATGGAAAGTGTAGTGGGGCTGGAATGTACGATGTGACTGGTTGGAAGTAAGGAAGGTGAGGGAGGCTCCAGCGTGCCTGGCACAAAAAGCAAAAAATGTTGGAGTCTACCCTGTAGGCTAGGACAGACAGCATGGAAACCGGCAAGCAAGCTGGGCTTTTAAAGCAGGGAAGTGACCGCACTGTGGGAGGAATAAAAGCAATTTGTGCCCCGGCTGGTGTAGCTCGTGGTTAGAAAGTCGGCCCTCAGTCTCTCGGGTTTGATTCCTGGTCAAGGGCATGTACCTGGATCGCAGGTTAGATCCCTGGTGGGCTGCATGCAGGAGGCAACCAATTGAAAAGTCTGACAGAGTTTCTCTCCTTCGCTCCCTCCCTTCCCTTGTCTCTAAAAATCAATGGGGGCCGAAACCGGTTTGGCTCAGCGGATAGAGCATCGGTCTTCGGATTGAAAGGTCCCGGGTTCGATTCCAGTCAAGGGCATGTGCCTTGGTTACGGGCACATCCCCGGTGGGGAGTGTGTGCAGGAGGCGGCTGATCAATGTTTCTCTCTCATCGATATTTCTAACTCTCTGTCCCTCTCTCTTCCTCTCAGTAAAAAATCAATAAAATATTTAAAAAAAATAAAAATCAATGGGGGGGGAAATGTTCTTGGGTGAGGATTAACGAAAAAAATCTTTTTTAAAAAAAATCTTTTTGAAAAAGCAGTTTGTATCCTATAACTTGAGATAGACCTATCAGAACCCTAAGAATAAATACATTTTCTAACTTTGTTTGCACAGGTTCACTTTGTTCTTTTTTATCAGTGGTTTTTGTTGTTTTCGCTTTGTTTTTGTCTTGAAAATTCCTTGGTTAAAATGCAGATCCTCCTAGAAAAGGTACCACACTGGGCCATTATCACCTTTGTGCTGTTTGATGAGCCAGCTGAGAGGAAGGCTCTAATGGAACTTAGGCTCCTCGACCACACAGAAATAGGAAGATAGAGGCCTGGAAGGGGGGAGACGGACTCCTGTCTGTTTTTAATGTGGTACATAGCGCCTAATATGAAACTGTAAACTCTTAAGACCACGGAAGTTATCCAAAAACATTAAAACTTCTTTATGTTGTCTCACATTTCACAGGATGCTGAACATGTGTATATACAGAGTAAATACTTATTGAATGGAATATTTCATTGAATGAGAATAAAATAATGCCATGACTAATTTTCAGGATTATGAACCAAGAAATATAACTAATTCATGCAGTTATATTTCTAAAACGGATGTATGGATGGGTCAGCTGATAATGCCCTAAAAGTCCCTATACTGAGAGGATTTGCGTTTTAACCAAGAACTTTGCAAAACAAAAATGTGGGTCCTGTTCTAATTAATGGATTATATTCCTTGACACGATGTATGCAAGTGCTAGCTATTTTTTAAATGACAAATATTAGTGCACCTGAAAGGCAGTGGGCATAAAGATAAAAGAAAACTGGCTTGCCACACAAAGATAAACTTTTATAAGTAACATAAAGGATAGGCTTTGACCTGTTAATATTCAACTACATTCTAGTAATAATAGCTCCTAATCTGACATGGTTATCTAAATCCTTCACTTTCTGGAGTTGTGTGTTAGTTATGAAAGCACAGATCCTTGGCTCTTGAGCTCTAGTTTAATTTCAATGGTCCAATAGTCCAGCATACTTATTTAAGTTTTCTGTGAAATAGCCTCAAGTGAGTTTTGTGGAAAAAATATGTTTTCTTAGTGATTAATAATAATCTTCCTTTTGACACTTTATTGCCTCATTTTACTTTGTGATAGGTTAGTCCTCGGTAAATAGCACATCTTAATATGTATACCGTATTTGCCGGCGTATAAGACGATTTTTTGGCCCTGAAAAATATGCCTCCAAGTGGGGAGTAGTCTTATACGGCGAGTATATAACAAACTCTGTATTTTGAGTGGAAATGTTAGGGGGTCGTCTTATACGCCCAATCTCTTATACGCCGGCAAATACGGTATTTTTCAAAGCCAAAAAATCGTCTTATACGCCGGCAAATACGGTATGTTATTTTAATAGTGATATTTACATTTTATGGCACAAACCATAAAATTAGATATTATGTGATGTATGAGGACCAGAACTTTGTGTCTTCTTGACCCCTTGGACCAATCTAAAGGAAGAAAACCTTCCACCTTGCTTTATAAAACATCATTTGCTTCAAGAATCAACTAACTGAGGCTAGCTAAAACGTAAGTGTATATTCTATACACCCAGTGTTAAACACATCCTCAACATAAAAACACATTTTTCAAGTTTGAAATCACTGAAACCACAATAATGTAGACATGCAGTGTAGGACAACATACAATTATGGCCATTATCAGACTAAAACCAGATTGGGTACTTACCACATATTCCATATATTAGAATCTTTCATTTTGTGAGTTCAATTTATACTTCAGAAACAGTAATTAAACTTTACAATGCTGCTAAATGAGTTATAGTTATTATTGGCCTTCTTTTAATCAAGTAAATAAACAAATGTGTAGGTACTTATGAAGGCAAATATATGCATAAAGGAAGACATATGATGAGGGCTAGTTTTTCTAAATTCCATTCCTTTACTTCTGTAGTCATCTCCCTAAAAAGGCAGAGTGTAACCTATTTCCCTGTTTTCATCAAGGGAATTCCCCTGAGTGCTTGATTCTTAACCAGATATCTCAGAGAAGGGGCTTGTCAAAAGGATAGACAACCCCCCCCCAAGCCTTGTTCTCCATGAGATTTTTGATAAAAATAAGAGATACTGCTTGCTCAGAATACCAAGGATGTTTCTGCCATATTTGTTTACAATTGTGTCCAGAAAAACAAACAAACTTCTGGGTAAAAGGTGGCCCATGTCCTCTATTCACTTTTATGAAGGACCACTTTTGAAGCAGGGAAATATGGCAAAGGCCAACCAAGCAGTGATGAGATGAGAAACACTATATCATAATAAGGGCTTTGTTATGCTATCAACAGCCAACGGCGAGGTGCTGCTATGGGATGACTAGGGAGGCCAGAGTTTAGGCAAAGATGATCCAGCTACACAATGTGAATTGACCCTTTCTCCATCCTGGAATTGCTTTATATAAAAGAAATGAATAACAAATTATGTGAAGCGTCCATCTTATATGAAAACTGCTGTTTGAAATTTTAATCCTATTTGGCTTCTGTAAATGCTTGCTTGCCTAAATAATAAGGAACATAAGACTACTCCCATTTCAGAGAGGCCATTATGCCTTCCCTGGACGAAATTATCAGTGCTGGCACCAGGCCAGCCCTTTGGTTGAGGTCTCAAGGCCCCAGCACATCGGGGCTCTTTAAGAACTTGCAAAGGGGGCCGGAAACATCCCATATTTGGGAGATACAGAAGGTAAAAACCTATAAATAGGTAAAGTTCCTCCCATGTTGGGGCCCAGAGTTCGAGAGACATTTTCCTCTGGACCCGCATGTAATAAATATAAATATTGCTTGGTTCTTCTCCGGTTTTCTGTAACAGCCGAACCCTTAGTGCTCAGTAAAATATATAAGTAAGCAACACAAATCTCATTTGTAAAAAAAATCATGTATCTTCTATGTAAAAGTGTCTCATCTACTGAAGAACTACTGACTCTGGTACATCAACAACCAACTGAGGACTTCTTAGTTCCTTAGCGCAGAGATTTGATCTAAGATCATACCCAGGAGCCATCTGGAAAGCAGATTTAAGGACCAACAGGACCAGGTCATTTACCCTGGGTTTGGGAATGAGCGACTGAATCTGCCTTAGGTTAACTTCTTCCTCTGGTGCTGCCAAGCACTTGCTTATTATGGAACTTCTGGGCCTATTTTTAACCCTTTGTTCACTTTATCAGCGATTATCCAGTCCCTACACCCTCACCCTGCTTAAAGGTTTGATCTTCAAATGACATTCAGCTTTTCTTTTTCTCAAGAACGGGGCCAATTTAGGTTTAAATCCGTGGTTCCCAACTTTGACAGCACAACAGACTTGCCTGCGGAGCTTTAAAAAAAACACCTTTGTTCAGGTCTGAAACTAGTCCAAGTAAATTAGAATCTCTTTGAGTAGGGTCTCAACTTTCAGTATTCTAAAGAGGCTATCTTGGTGTTTCTATGTAAACCAGAGTAGAGACCACAAATGAAGGTGAAGTAAGTGCCATTGTGATTTGAATGGGGCTGATAAGCCTACTTTGTACTCCCTTTAATGCCTAAAATTTAAATTATTTATTCACTCCATTTGATTAAAAAATACCCTTCTCTAGGAATCATTTTTTTTTTCAAGTGCAAATTAGCCAGGGCTAATCTGGTGGTAAACAGAACTAGGAGTAGGCATTGCAGAGGGCGGGGAGTGTAAAGTTACAGTCAAGGGAGGAAAGATTTCCGAGAGTACAGATTTTGCTAACTTCACAGTATTGCCTGGAGCATATCCAACTTTGTGAACTAAATATTTAAGACCTAGTCAAATTTCATAGCTCATTTTACGTAGCAAATTATCTTAGAAAATTTAGAAATTTTTATTTTATTAAAAATATATGTTATTGATTTTTTACAGAGAGGAAGGGAGAGGGATAGAGAACTAGAAACATCGATGAGAGAGAAACATCAGTGAGAGAGAAACATCGACCAGTTGCCTCCTGCACACACCCCCAATCCCCACCAGGAATGGGGAATGTGCCCACAGCCAATGTACATGCCCTTGACCAGAATCGAACCTGAGACCCTTCAGTCCGCAGACTCTATCCACTCTATCCGCTCTATCCACTGAGCCAAACCGGTTTCGGCTTAAATATTTTTAAAAAGCAAAACAAAGAGCAGACATTAGGAGTGTAGATTTGGAACTATCCATAAATGCCCAACTTCTGAACTATTACTTACCATATGGATATTTCTATTGCCAAGTGATCCATTTTTTTCTGATTCTATTAAATGTCCTTCATTCCCACCAATAGCATTATTTCTCTTGCCAATTCATTTGGTCATTTCACAAAAATGTATTGAGCAACTAACTACTCCAGGCAAAGCATGGTGCTAGATGTCACAAGGGGATACAGAACTAATTCAAAATTCCATTTGCAATTGATTTTACAGGTTTTCCAGACACTTTCACACACACAGTCTTATTTTGTCCTCATCGTCCCAGTGTGAGGTGGGTCAAAGCCATCACCATTTTACAGATGAGAAATAGGCTCAAGGAAGGAGGTTAAAGACACAAAGCCCACAGACTTAAACCAAATCTGTTTGTTTTTTTTCCTAATTCCAAATACAGTACTTCTCATACTTGGCAATTTAGTAAGCAGACATGCCAAAAAATTGTCTCAAATAAGAGACAAGTTAGGAAAAGATGGTCAGAGCCCTACTCACTAGGAGAAAAAAAATAAAAAGAGGAATCATAAAATAACTCCTTTAGTGAGATGAGCCAAATCACAGTGTCCAAAAGGAGGCCAAGCTTGGATTCAGTCCAGGCCATCCTTAAGCTGGAAGGTCACAGCAGCAAGTGTACATTCAAGGAAACAGTTTGCTCAGTGATTAGAGTATCATCCCCTCCTCAACCAGTTCCCAGTCAAGGGCATGTACCTAAGTTGCAAGTTCAATCCTGGCCCAGTGGGAGCTCCTGTGGGAGGCAGCAAATCAATCTCTCTCTCTCTCACATTGATGCTTCTTTCTCCCCTTCCCTCATCCCTGCTCCCTCCCTAAAAAAAAAAAAAAAAAGGAGTCAGTGGCAATTTGGCTCTAAGGAAATCTGTGGGTTCTCTGGCTGGACACTCAGCCATTGGCTGGTCTCCACCGGGTGTAGAAATCAGCTCCTTCTACGGTACTAGCCAAATCCAGGCAAACATTGGATAAACACTGCCTGAGGACCCATTATGATCCAGTCACTGGGCATACAAAGACAACCCTTAACCTCAAACAGTTCTCAATTGGCCTGGTGCATAGGTGGGCAAACTTTTTGACTCGAGGGCCACTATGGGTTCTTAAACTGGACCGGAGGGCCGGAACAAAAGCAACCTGACCATGCTGGCACTCTCATCTTGGGCTGCTGGTGAAGGAGCGGAGGGGAGAGCAACAGAACCCTCCGCTCTTTTGGCTCCGCGGGCCAGATAGAACAGCCGAACGGGCCGGATCCCACGGGGGCCGTAGTTTGCCCACAGCTGGCTTAGTGGGTGAGGAAGACAGTTAACAGGATCCAGAGGTAAAAGATGCTAGGAACCCAGAGAGAGGTACCTGCACAAATGGAAGGTGGGTAGAGGAAGGGTAGGAGTCAGGAGAAGAGTTTCCTGAGAGTAGTTCAGTTTAAATCCCAGAAGATAGTGGGAATTAGCCAGGCTAGGGGAGTAGGAGGGAGCAGGGACACAAAGAAGGAAAACAGGGAGCATGATTAAATCCTTACGGTGAGGGAGAATGAATAAGGCATATTCAGGAAATTTCAAGGAGACTATTTCTCATGGAATAGTTTCATTCTTTTTTTTGTTTCTTTTTTATTTCAAGAAAAATGATTTTAAATATAATGTTGCATGTAATAAACCTTAATATTTCAAGAAAATTGATCTTAAATATAATGTTACATGCAATAAACATTAATATCTCAAGAAAAACTATTTCAAATATGTTACATGCAATAAACATTTAAGAAAAATGATCTTACATATAATATTACATGCAACAAACATTAATATTTAAAGAATAAAAGTATTTTAATATCAAAACTGCACCAACATAGTATGATATCACAAAAGTGTAGGAAATATTAAAAATATGCAAGTAACAGGATTACTTCTATTATATTCTAGAATATTTTCCCCCTTTGGCTCTATTTTTGTTCATTAGTTTATGTTGTTCATTATATTCCATAAATGAGTGAGATCATATGATATTTATCTTTCTCTGACTGGGTTATTTTGCTTAGCATGATGCTTTTAAAGTCTTTTTTTTGTCAGATGTGAGTATTGCTACTCCAGCTTTTTTTTTCTTTTAAATTTACATGAAAAAATTTTTTCCACCCTTTTACTTTCATCCTGCTTGTGTCTTGTTTTGAGGTGGGTCTCTTGAAGAAAACATATAGTTAGTTGGGTCATGTTTTTGTATCCATTCAGCTATCCTACACCTTTTGATTAGAGCATTTAATCCATTTACATTTAAGATTATTATTCAGGTACTTATTTATAGCCATTTTAATTCTGTATGGCTAGGTTTCTCTCTTTGTTTCTTCTCAGCAATCCCTTACAGCAATCCTTTTAGGATTTCTTATAATGCTGACTTTCATTCTTAACCAGAAACTTGGGAGTGCTAAGAGGAAAATAAAGGCAGCATGCCAGTCTCAAATTCTGTAATGTAAGGGCTTTTCTTTTCTTTTTTTTAAAAAAATGTTGTTTTAGCCGAAACCGGTTTGGCTCAGTGGTAGAGCGTCGGTCTGCGGACAGGGAGGTCCCGGGTTCGATTCCTGTCAAGGGCATGTACCTTGGTTGTGGGCACATCTCCAGTAGGGGGTGTGCAAGAGGCAGCTGGTCAATGTTTCTCTCTCATCGATGTTTCTAGCTCTCTATCTCTCTCCCTTCCTCTCTGCAAAATATCAATAAAATATATTTAAAAATAAATAAATAAATAAATAAATGTTGTTTTAATTATTTTAAAGAGAGAGAGGAATGAAGAGGAAGAGGGAGAGAGAGAAAAACATGGATAGATTGCATCCTCCAGGCACCCCAACCTGGGGTGGAACTCACAACCTTTTGGTGCATGGGACTACACTCAACCAACTGAGCCACAACAGCCAGAGTTATAAAGCAGTAATTTTCAACCTTTTTTCATCTCATGGCACACATAAACTAATTACTAAAATTCTGCAGCACACCAAAAAATATATTTTTTTGCCGATCTGAGCTCTGAGCACTCCTGCACCGGGGTCTAAAGGTACGGAGAGGAAGGGAGAGCAGGTAGGCAGTTAGGGGGTTTAGGCCAGAAGGGGAGAGCATATAGGCAGTTAGGGGGATCAGGCCATGAGGGGAGAGCAGTTAGGGCCATTAGGAAGGCAGGAGAGCAATTAGGGACAACAGGCTGGCAGGCAGGTGAGCGCTTAGGAGCCAGTGGTTCTGGATTACAAGAGGGATCCCAGATTGGAGATGGGGCAGGCCAGACTGAGAGAACCCCTGCCCCCATGCACAAATTTCATGCACTGGGCCTCTAGTCTATGAAATAAAAGCCTAAGTGACCGTTGAGGCAGAATGACCTGAACAACCAGTCCCTATGATGTGCACTGACCACCAGGGTCCAGATGCTCAATGCAGGAGCTGCCCCCTGGTGGTCAGTGCACTCCTATAGGGGTAGTGCCACTCAGCCAGAAGCTGGGCTCATAGCTGGCGAGCATAGAGATGTTGGTGGGAGCCTCTCCCACCTTTGCGGCAGTGCTAAGGAGCAGCGAGCTGAGCAGTAAGGACAAGTGAGCAGGTGGGTGGTAAGGAGCGACGGGTCCTGGACTGTGAGAGGGATGTCAACTGAGGAGAGCGGGCCTAAGCCAGCAGGTGGGCATCCCCCAATGGGTTCTGGACTGCTAGGGGGCGCAGGCTGGGCTGATGGATCCCCTCAATGCACAAATTTTGTGCACTGGGTCTCTAGTATACTAATAGGAAGCTTTGGTATTTTTAAAATATATTTTTATTGATTTCAGAGAGGAAGGGAGAGGGAGAAAGAGATAGAAACATAAATTATGAGAATCATTGATTGGCTGCCTCCTGTATGCCCTCTATGAGCCTGCAACCTTGAAATGTGCCCTGACTAGAAATCAAACCATAACCTCCTGGTTGATAGGTCAATGCTCAACCACTAAGCTACACCAGTTGGGCAACTTTGATATTT